>CM053584.1:132831924-132920695 GCA_028627135.1 Pseudochirops cupreus
TGGAGATGTTCTGCTTAATTACACATGTACAGCTTGTATTTAATTGCTTGTCCTTCCAGTGGGGGGTGGGTGACGAGGGAGGAAGGGAAAGAATCTAGAATTTAAAGTTCTATAATCAAATGTTAAAAATATATATGTATATATTATTATTATTATTAACTACATCCAACTGGGAATTAAGATATACAGGCACTGTGGTAGGGAGATCCATCCTGCCCTACCAGAAAGTCAGAGGGGCAAGGGGGAGGACATAGGAGAGAGCAGATTGGGGGAGGGGTTATACAGTGGGATGGCTGTCTTGAGGTGTCAGGTAGCGGAAAAATGGGGAGAAAATTTGTAACTCAAAATCTTGTGGAAATGAATGATGTAAACAAGAAAATTAATTAATTTATTTTTTTAAAAAAAGGTAGTGAATGCTAATGGAGCAAGCAATAGACTGAGACTCAGAGGCCAAGTTATGGTCCCCTCTCTCACATCACCTTTGGAAGTCAACTAACCTTTGTGATCCTCAGCTTCTTTATATGTAAAAATTACAGAGTCAGACTAAACCCTCTCTAAGGTCCCTTCCTATTCTAATGGCACATAAGATTCTCAAGGCTGGCAGGGATCCCAGAGATAATTGAGTTGAAGCCCTTTGATAAGTCACACAGAAAGATGGCATCAGAGAGGGGAATAGAATTTGGATCTAGTCCAAGGTCACATAGTAAATCCTAGACTAAAACCCAGGTCTTTGAACTGTCTCCTACTACTGAACCTGGAGACAGAGAGACCTGAATTCAAATTTGTCCTCAGACACTTGCTAGCTGTATGACTCTGGGTATATCACTTAACCTCTGTCTGCCTCAGTTTCTTCAACTGTAAAATGGGAATGATAATAATAACACCTACCTCACAACAACACAAAGGTCGTTATGAGGTTCAAATGAGATAATATTTGTAAAGTTTAGTGTCTGCCGAGGACAGTTTACTGGGGTATGGCCTCTGTCCATGCTCTAGCTCCTTGGAGCCACAGATGAGAGCTGGATAGTAGGTAGACACCATAGGTGAACATGCGGCCCTAAAAAGGGCTCAGCAAGCCCTCACACCAGAGGTGCTGGTCCTCCTAAACATCCCATGCACCAGGCTGAGGGTAACCAATAGGCCTCCATCCCATCAGTGAGTGAGGGGATGAGGGAGGGGAAGTGCCTTCACAAACATGTGAAGATTCCCCCGGGGTGGAATGGGCTGATGAGAAGAATTTGTTCTCGTTCCAATGGCCATGAAGGTGGCTGAAGTAGATGTAGTGGAGTATTTTGTCAGGGGTGGGGAACCTGCAGCCTCAAAGCAACTCTGCCTCACTCAAATTCAACTCATGCACAAGTCAAGACATCACCTGTGATGTCATTGGTCTTCTTCAAAACAAAGAATGAGCATCATTTGTACTAGAAGATGGTAGGTGCTTAAGAAATGTGTCTAGGGGCAGCTAGGTGGTGCAGTGAATAGAGCACCAGCCCTGGAGTTAGGAGGATCTGAGTTCAAGTCTGGCCTTAGACACTTAACACTACTGGCAGTGTGGCCTTGGGCAAGTCACTTAACCCCAATTGCCCTGCCTTCCTCCCTCCAAAAAGTTAAAAAAAAAAAAAAAAGAAATGCTTCTTCCCTTCCTCTTTCCTCCCACATGGAGTATTCCTGTTTCCTTCTATTCTAGGTTTTGTGACTGCACTCCCTATAATACTATTCACTGTAGAGAAGAATATGGTGTCAAATGGCTTTGTCTTTGATATGATCCAAAGGGACTTCATTAGTGTCCCAAAGACCTTATAACAAAATGGTCTCTTCTATAACTTTCCCACCATACTCATCATAGACCTTGAAATTAATGTTATAGTGAAACATCATCCTTGCCTAATGATTCACTTCAGTCTAATTCTATCCAATTCAACAAGCCTACTAAGAGCAGAACACCAATGGGTGGGGGAGGAGGGCTGTACAAAGTTTAGATAAAAATAGTTTCCTGCCCTTGTGAAGCTTATACTCTATCAGGGGAATAAAACACAATACCCATGATGCACAGGCACATAATTCTGTTAGGCCAGTAGTCAACAAAAGCCAAAATGAAGTTTGAGGGAGGAAAATTCATTGCCAACACAGAAGTTCAGAGAAAGCTTCCTGGAGATGAAAGCCTTTGAGTTGAGATTTAAAGGATGGGTAGAGATTCAACAGACTTATTTTTGTTTGTCCTTTGTTCTCAAAGAAGACTATGACATCAGGGAGGTGATTGGATTTAAGTGAGGCAGGGCTGTGCAGTCACCAGCCTCACTTTTTTCTCCTGAGTCACCTGGGTCCAGTGGGCAAATATAGATCAGGATGACCAGAGATGGCCCAGGATGCAGTGGGGGACCTTGGCCTTTTAAAGCTAAGGTCTTTAACAGATCTGAGTTTGACTGATGCCATGCCTGTTTGGTGATTAAGGTTCAATAAGAAATGAAGCTTAAGAAGCCTTGTACAGAAAAGGGAACAATGGGTGTGCTTGCATTTTGCAAAACAGTAGGAGCAGTACCTTTGACAAGAGGTTTAGTCTAAGATCTAGAGGCCTTTGTGGGGGATGTGGAAGGGGAAGGCTGGTAGGAAGAAATTCCATACAACTGAAAAACTGAATGCTATGGAGGAAAAAAAAAAAGAAATAATTGTGTAATAATATTAGCTCACTTTTGTTTAGTAACTACTATGTACTATGTGTCAGGCATTGTGCTAAGTATTTTACTGATATTATCTCATTTGGCCTTCACCACAGTCCTGGGAGGTAGGTGCTTTTATTAGCCCCATTTTACAGTTGAGAAAAATGAGGTAATCAGTGGTGAAGTGGCTTACCCAAGGCTACATGGCTTGTAAATGTCTGCAGTGAGATTTGAATTCAGAGGTCTCCCTGACTCCAGGGCCAGCACACTATCTACTGAGCCTTCCAAGCGACAGTGAGAAGGAAGAGGGGCCAGAACTATAAGATAACTCATGGAACTAGCTGCCAGCTCTAACATTCTACAGCTCTATGATTCTAGGGTCTGGAACAATACTTAGAGTCCCCAATGCTCATGTCAGTACAAATCTAGAATGAAATTGCAAATTCAGCACGAGGAGGAAATATCACCTCATGGGTAGCCTTAAGACTTGGGGTGGAACTTAGAGAATTGTAAAATCGTAGGTTTAGAGTTGAGAAGGACATCAGAAACTACTGAATCTAGCCAGCCCCACATCGCTTCATTTTGTACATAAACAAAATTTATATGGAAACCGAGATGTCAAGTTACTTGTCAAGGGTTTCATAATCAATAAGTAACCAAGGGAGGATTCTGATTCTATATTCAGTTCCCTATGGCCAGAAGATGGCAACAAAAAGATATACCTACCATGCCTAGAATAAAAACATTGAAATAGACTTGAGCCTTCAGATCATCTAATCAGTAGAGTGGAAAGAGTACTTGCAGGGGCAAGTGAGTGATTCAATGGATGAAGTCCTGGCCCTGAACTCAGGAGGACCTGAGTTCAAATCCAGCCTCAGACACTTACTAGCTGTTTGATCCTGGGCAAGTCACTTAACCCTGATACCCTCCAAGAAATAAAAAAATAAAAAAGAGTGCATGATTCAAAGTCAGAGGACCTGGATTCAAATCCTGACTCTGCTACTTGCTGCCCATATTACCTTGGTCCAGTTACTTCACCTCTCTGTACCTTAATTCATTTTTTGTTCCTCAGAGAAGTTAGGTGGTGCAGTGGATAGATCACTCGTCCTGGAGTTGAGAAGATCTAAGTTCAAATTCAGCCTCAGATACTTATTAACTATGTGACCTTGGGCAAATCACTTACCCTCTGTTTACCTCAGTTTCCTTAATTGTAAAATGGGAACAATAGTGGCACCTACCTCACAGTGTTGTGAGGATCAAATGACATATTTATAGTGTTTAGCACAGTGCCTGGTATGTAGTAGGTGCCATGTAAATGCAAATATTATTATTTTGTGAAATGAGGCTCTTAGAGCAGCGGGATTTATTCTGTGAAGTTTGGGTTCCATCCAAGGGCCACACTTGAGGACCTAGAGGCCCACATGTGGCCTTGAGGCCGCAGTTTCCTCACCCCTGGACTAGCTGGCCTCAAGGGAACCTTCCAACCCTTTACCTACATATGATCTTCTAGTCCCAGTGCTTTATTTTATAGATAATGAAATGTAATATGAGACAACTTTGCCAAAGGTCATGCAGATGATCATAAAGCTTTGATTAGACCCCAGGTTTCTCAATTCTCAATAAATCATCCTTTCTACAATAGCACACAGCCGGCAAAAAGGCTCTGTAAGTCTAGAAAGCACATGCCACATATCCTAAGGAAAGCAAAGACAGAAAAAAAGGTTTGATACAAACCAACATATCCATAGCAGTATTTTTTTTGAGGGAGCAAGGACTTAGAAACAAAACCAGGTAGGGCTAAACAAATTATGGTGCCTGAAAGTAACAAGATAATGCTTCAGTGTAAGAAATGAATTCAGTAAAGAATGGGAAGACCTCTGTAAGCTGGTGCTAAATGAGAAGAACCAGGAAAACAATATGCCCATAAACTATGATAGTCAGTCAGTCGATAATCATTTATTAATTGCCATTATGTGTCAAACACTGTGCTAAATGCTACAATAATGTAAACAGAAAAAACAACAACAGGGATGGCAGGAAAGCCAGATTGCTATGTCATTAGTGTGTTCTTGGGGGAGAGATGAGAAAACACAAGTCCCTCCCTTCTTTATATAAGTAGGGACTCTTGGGTTCCTACAGCATAGAATGTCAGCTTCAGTGCTATACAGGATAATATTTCTGAGTTCTCTTTTTTCTGCCTCCTCAGTTTTAAAACCTTTGTTAACTCAGGGATGAGTGTGTAAGGGAGTGGGTGGAATATGTTTAGAAATGAAGGCAATATAAAAGCAACAGATACCAGAAATATTTAGTTAAAAATAAAATAGAGAGATCACAGATTTAGAGACCATCAGGTCTATCCCTTCATTTTCATATATGAGGAATCAGAAACACAGAGATGTTAAGTGACTTGTCCAGGGGGCACACAGCTACTAAGTGTCTAAGGTGGGAATTGAACCTAGGTCTTTCAAGTTCCAAGTCTCATGCTCTTTTGAGGACACTATTCTGATAAGTACGGAAAATTCAGAAACTTGAGAATAAAAATATGACCAAGAACCCCCAGATAAGGATAAAAGAGGGTAAGAGAACTCTGAATATAATAGATATCATTCAACTAAAATTATTTTTTCCCAATTACATGTAAAAGCAATTAACATTCTTTTTTCTTTAAAATTTTGAGTTCCAAACTCTCTCCCTCCCTCCCCTCTCATTGAGAAAGCAAGCAATTTGATACAGATTACACATGTACATAAAACATATTTGTATATTAGTCATATTCTAAAAAAACAGACCAAAAAACCAAGAAAAAATAAAGTTCAAAAAGTATACTTTGATCTTCATTCAGACTCCATCAGTTCCTTCTCTGGAGATGGATAGCATTTTTCATCATGAATCTTTTGGAATTACCTTGGGTTATTGTATTACTGAGAACAAATCATTCACAGTTGATCACTGTACAATATTGCTGTTTCTATATACAAAGTTTTCCTGGTTCTGCTCACTTCATTTTGCATTAGTTCATACAAGTCTTTCTAGGTTTTTCTAAAATCTGCCTGCTTATCATTTCTTATAGCACAATAATATTCCATCACAACTTGTTCAGCCATTCCCCAATTGACGGGCATCTCCATAATTTCCCATTCTTTGCCACCACAAAAAAAGAGCTGCTACAAATATTTAGCTACATATAGGTCCTTTTCTTTTCCTTTTCTTTTTTAATCCCTTTGGGACATTGACCTAGTAGTGCTATTACTGAGTCCAAGTTTTTATAGCCCCAAGGCCATCCAACTAAGTGGAAGGAATGGCTAACACAGTCCAAAAATAATGTGGTACTTCAACAGTCTAGAATCTGCAGAAAATCTCATTCTACTAAAAGAAAGACACTTAACGAATCCTTGACTTGCTTTGCTGGCAGTGTCAGTCCTTGAAATATAAATGAAACATTGGGAAGGATTGAATGACAGTCAGCCACATTGGTGAAGTGGAAACTATAGAAAACTTGAAAGTGACAATGTCATCTTAGAATTTGTGATAGATAGTCAAGGATGGTAAACTTGGGCAAAATCAACTGAGTACTTTAAGAAAGTGGATTTCTAAAAGTTCATGGAATCACAGAAAAGATGTAAAGAGCTAGAAGGGACCTCAGAGGCCATGGCATCCAACAACTCCTCTTTCCACATTTCACAGGCAAGGAAACTGAAATGTAGAGAGGTCATGTGACTTTCCCAAAAGCTCATAACTAGAAAGTATCTGATTCAGGATTTGAACCTGTGATCTCATCACATGAAGCACTAAAATGGAAGACTACTGCTCACTCAAGGAAGTCAGGAGGCTCTGGACAACTGGATTCTGACAATACAATTATGAATCATCCTGGTGAGGAAATAAAGGGAGAGGTCCATGAAGAAACCAGCCTGAGCTGCAGAGAGAACTCTATGATGATCTCAGCACTTCAGAGAAACTACACAAAAGATGGAAGGAAGGTCACATAACAAAGAAAAAATACAAAAGAATGACATAGAACTATAAGAATAGTGTCAAGGAGGCTAAACCCCAGAAGGAACTGAAGCTTATGGAAAATGCTAAATACAATAATAAAGGCTTGAGGATATATGTGGAACAAAAAGGAGAACAAGGAAGGGTTAGACCTATTTCTTGGGGACAGAGAATAATAATGTTAAACAATAGAGAGAAATAGGAGTGTCTTGCCATCAAGGAGCATGAGAGTTAGTCTGGTATAATGGAAACAAGGCTAGATATAGAGTCAGAAGACCTGGGTATTAATCCTATCTCTGCTATTAACCAAGTGACCTTGGGCAAGTCACTATCCTCTTAAGGATGTAAGATAAATGTAAAATAAATTGGAGTAGATAGCTTCTAAGATCTTTTTTTACTTCAATTCTATGATCTATTGATCTTCTTGAGATCAGACCTTGATGTAGCCCAGGTGACTCAACATCCCCAATGATAACCTTGCATCTGACTATCCAGGTTACCTCTCACGGAGTTCTCTCCCTATAGACTCAGAGTGCCAGGTTTACTCTCCTAAGCAGCCCTTCCTTGCTTTCTTCACATGTTTTATAAAATTTAGAGCTGGAAGGGGCATCTCTTCTCTCTTAATCATTTCTTATTTAGCTTTTATATAGTTTGGGGTAGCTGGGTGATGCAATGGGTAAATCAAGGGGGCCTAGAGTCAGGAAGATTCATCTTCCTGAGTTCAAATACAGCCTCAGACACTAGCTGTGTGACTCTGGGCAAGTCATTTAACCCTGTTTGCCTCAGTTTTCCCATCTGTAAAATGAGCAGAAGAAGGAAATGGCAAAACCACTCCAGTATATTTTCCAAGAAAACCCCAAATGGGATCGTGATGAGTCAGACACTACTGAAAATGAACAACAAAGACAAAATTCAAATTCCTCTATTTGCCATTGAAAACCCTTCACAATCTGGCATCAGCATATCCAGATTTCCCATTATTCCCCTTCTGCATTCTAGTCAAATTGTCCTGTTTACTCTTTCCCATACATGTATTCTGTCAACTGCCTACATGCATTTGCGTAAGATATCCTCCATGCCTGTAATGCCCTCTCTACTTGTCTCCTCCTCTGGAAACCCTTTGCTCCATTCAAGACCCAGTTTAAGGGCCACCTCCAACAGGAGTCCTTTCCTTATTCTCTTTATGACTGGTTCTATCTAGAAAATTGCTTTGTGTTTACTTTATAGATGTTTTATATTTACTTATCTATGTGCATATTATTTCTCTCTAACAGGTAGAAAGGGGGCACTGTGGATAGATCCATGGGCCTAAAGTCAGGAAGACTTGAATTCAAATAGGTCCTCAGACAATTTCTAACTATATGACCCTGGGCAAGTCATTTAACCTTTATTTGCCTCCGTTTTCTCATATCTAAACTGGGAATAATAATAGCATCTACCTTGCACAGGGTTGTCGTGAGGATCAAATAAGATAAAATTTATAAAGCACTTGGCACAGTGTCTGGCACAAAGAAGACATGATATAAAAGCTCATTTCTCTCCCTTCAAAGGCTTTTGGTTTATGTTTGGTCACCTCAAAGTAGTTGTAACATTAGATTGGTCAATTGAAATACTGTGGCTCTCTATTGGATGTACACACAATCTTCACACGCAAGTACTAAATGCATACAAAGCAACAGAACATTGTTAAATAAATCAGCAAAAAGTTGGTTACTGCAACTTTGGCCCTGTGACCCATTACACCTAATTAAAAATACTTCCCACATCCACATCCACAGTACTCTTCCACCATTTAACATCTCAACCAAAACATTATACGTGTGAAACAATCACTAGCAGGCAAAAGTAGTAAACCTGCCCACTTAGTATTACAAATACACTTATGTATGATCACACAAGGGATTCACAGTGAGAATCTTCAGCTGCAGAAGATGGAAATGATTTACAAAATTATTAAATTCGTTTAAAATTATCTGAAAAATACACATCTTGTTGTAAACCACTTTCACTATACACGCAACTGTAAGCATTGTTCCCTCTGTAAACAAAAAGAAAACATACAATAAAAGATTATACCCCAGCTGAGAAATTAGTTCTGGGTTCCAAGTTGACAAACCTCCCTGCCCAAAACAAACAAGCAAAGAAACAAAAAATGAAGCCTATTATGGTGGACGTGCCCATGCAGTTGATCTACCACTAGATGGCACCCTCGCCCCAACCCAATCCTATTCATTTAAAAAAAATTATTTTAATTTAAAAAAAAGAAAAAGCCTAGACAGTTTTTCAAGAAATCATAAATGAAAGCTACCCATATCTATTAGAACCAGAGAGCAAAGTAAAGATAGAAAGAACCCACTAAGGTTCTTCTCAAAGAAATCTCAAAAGGAAAAGTGCCAGGATAGCATCCAGAGCTTCCATAACAAAGCTCACATACTGAAAGTATCTAGCAAAAAGCTGTCCAGGTACTAAGAAACCATAGTCAGTATCACACAAAACCTAGCAGCTTCTACTAATGGTGAAAATAGATCTTGGGATACAGTATTCCAAGACAAAAAATCATACACTTACAACCAAGAACAATTTTCCATACAAAGCTAAGTATAATGGGATTTGGGGTGGGGAGAGAAGAATACACCTTAAATAGAATAAAAGACTTTCAAATCTTCTATTAAAATGACCATTGATGAAATTATCAGAGTTCAGATGGATTTTTGAATTATAAACATGAGTCCAGAGAAACCCAGAAAGGTAAATTTATCTGAGCAATTAGAAGGAGCTGTTCTATTACACCTGCTAACTTCCTAAAACTAAAGAGGAAACAGGTGTCCCTTTATAACCTTAAGCTTCAAAAGCTATCAAGGGGGCTAAATATGAGAACTAGAGGTCCTAGGGGTGGAATGGTTCTATTCTGAGAGATTGACTAGAGGAAAAAGAAGGGAGGACAAAAAGGATAGACTACTATATAAAATAAGGGGAAAGGTAAAAATTTTCTCTATTTCATAATTGGGGTATGTGAGAAGAGTATAAAAACATGGAAGAAGGGGTAGGGGAAGTGAGCACCAGATGAGTATCTCTTAGCCAAAGTGAACAAAGGAGCATACACACACACATACACACATAGACATACTCATACATACACACATACACAGAGTTTAGTGTAGAAACACATCAAACAGGGAAACAAGGAGGATAGGAAGGGAAAGGTGGGTTAAGATGGAGGATAATACAGGGATGGGGAATAATCATTTAATAAGCACTTTCTATGAGCCAACCACTATACTAATGACTCTAAAATACCACTTTATTCAATCTTCCTAACAACCTGGTGAGGTAGGTGCTCTTAGTATCCCCATTTCACAGTTGAAGAAATTGAGGTTAAGTGACTTGCCCATAGCCACATAACTACTAAGTGTCTGAGGCTGGACTTGAACTCAGGTCCTTATGATTCCAGACCCAGGGTTCTATCTACTGCACTATCTAGCTGCCTACAGTTAGGGTTACAGAACAAACTTCCTGATCCTGAAAGGAAGATTAAAAGAGAAGAGGGGGAAAAAAAGAAAAGAACTAAAATATAATGGCATATGTTAAGATTGGCTCTTAACTAACTGAAGGAGTACTGAATAAATATGTAGTATATTAATGTAATGAAATGTTATTATGCTGTAAGAAATGGTAAAAGAAATGTTTTCAGAGACTCCTGGGTAGTAGAACAAGGAAACACTTTATACAAAGATAGCAACAATGTAAAGAAAATAACTTTGAAGGACTTGGGAACTCTGGTGAGAACTATGTTTCTAGAAAACCAGGATGAAACATCTCACCCACCTTCTGACAGAGATGGATACAAAGTGTAGAAGCATACATTTTGCAACATAGTCACTTCATGGATTGATTATACTTATTTGTTACAATGATTTTTCCCTTCTTTCTTTCTATTAATGGGTAGGGGTTAGCAAGTGATACCAAAAAGAAGAAAGGGGACGTTATAACTTTTTCTTTTAATTTCACAGAGGAAAATTCCAAAAGAAGCACAGACATATAGAATAGTTTTGAAAGCAATGTATAGAATTTATTAAATACTTTGTAAAACCAAAAAACAAGAGGTATGAAACAGAGATCCAGGGTTTCATATGGAATTCTCTTTTTGTGTTCTATGTGTATAGGCATATTCCTTTTTCGTTTGTTTAAATTCAGTCAAGAACTCAGCACCATTCTTTTATCCCTTCAAGCAGACATGTATCTAGTGCCTGCTGGGTACAAGGCAGAGAGATTGGTTATGACCATGCCCTCCCACCTTCATCCTCTTACTCATTTCTGCCTTGTACAGTTGCTGCTTCTGTTGTTGGCTATGAATTTTCCCATTTCCCTTTGGCCAAACAGGGAAGAAATCATTATGACTCTTTCCTCTTTGCATCCCTTCCCCACCTTAGAGCTTTATTCCCTCATGCTCAAAATCAAGAGTTGCTGCCTCAGCACACCTCTTTTAAGGAGACTGTGGTTTCCTATTTTGGCATTACAGAAGAGGTATTCCCATATGCTTTGTTGCTACATCCTAAGGACCATGGTACTTTTCCATCTGACTTGTACTTGAAACCTTGCCTCTATCTTGCCTCCGCAGTTAGAATATAAGCTCCTTGAAGTCAGGGAGTGCTTTTGCTTTTCTGTGTGTATCCTCAGCTTAGCATAGTGTATTGCACATGGTTAGCACTTGGCACTTCATTCACTCATTCATTCATTACCAAGTCACACAGTTTTCTGATTATTCATTTAACAGCTACTTATTAAACACTTACTACATACAGAAGGTGATGGCAGTCCCTGGGGAGGAGGTCTATAGATAATTAACACCCTGTCCCTGCCTCTTGGATTTGTATCCCTGAAAGCTTTTTTTAAAAAATCCTTACAAGTGACACAGAGGTCACATGGATAGCTTTGAGACTCATTATCTTCTTAAGTAGAAATATTTGCATATTTTAAAACTCATCTAGTACTTTGTCTACCGGGACACTAAGCAACAAGGGACTCAACACAGGGAGGGATAACAACATGAACGTAGCTAATAAAGTCGGTCATCACCATCATAATTCTTTGTCATCACCATAATAACTTCATTGTAATTAATCATCATCTTATTAATTTACCATCGGCATAGCCATAGAGCAATGAGTGGCACAGGGCTTGACTTTAGACAAAGAGAACAGCCAAAATATAGTTCTCTGTCCTAATGTCATGGAGCTAGCTACCTGTGGGGATGATATAGTGATCATGCCTGCAACTAGCAGGGACCAGATGACCTCTAAGGTCCTGTTTAGCACTAGGCTATAGGATACTCTGAACTTCTAGTCAAAGCCAGACTTCCTGACAAGGTTACATGTGATTAGGAACACATGGGCCATATAATAATACTATAAGCAAAGAAACGAATGGAATGTGGTTGCATATCTCATTTCCAAGCTTTCAGTATTTTCTCAGCTCTTTGGAGCTGAGAAGCTCATAATACTTCATGTAGATTCAGATTTGGCCTATATAACTTTTTAGGGGTAGAGAAATTTTAGGATCGAAAAACTTAGAATCTCAACATTTCAAAAGATAGGCCTTTGTGGTATCATTAAGGGAGCTTTGCAACTTGCCAAAGGTAATCCAGTCTACACTCTGCTCCCCCCCCCCCTCCGCATTTAATTTTGGGCCCAATTCTTCCATGGCATGGTGGCTTTCCTAGATATGCATACTGATAGACAAACTCTATAGATTGCCCATCCAAAAACATATTGAAATCTGGGCAATAGATATTCTTCATCCACTTGGTGTTTCCTTTGTGAATTTTCTGCTCAAACCCTTTGAAGTGATTAAAGATCTTTTTAAGTAGTCTCAGTAGTGTTCTGGAGCTTGATATGACCACCATGATGTCATCTACAAAGAGGAGCATCTATAGAGAATTCATTTTCACCTTAGATAGTACACTGGATCTTCTCTATTACAGTGGCAAGCACCTCTGGCAAGCATATATCTACCTGCTTTATGCCTTTCCTGATGTTTATCATCATAAGGTTATTTATCAAGGTTATTTCTGTTGAATCTCTCAAGGAATCTTGAATGATTTTAATGTATTGTTGGAATAGAACCGTTAAGGTAGCATTTTGCTTAACAAATCAAATGTTGTTGTTTTTTTTCAGAACAAACAAAGAATATGCACAATTGAATCTTTTCCAATCAATTACAAGATGACAAAGATATGGTCTATTATGGAATGTGTAGAGATGGTTGCCACTGTAGACCTTAAAGATGTAGGCTCATTGTATCGCTTGTAAAAGTTTGCCTGTTTCCTACTAATAGCTTTATTCAGGATGGCCCTAATGTGTGTGTAAATGCTTCTCATGAAGATTCTGGCTAGCTAGAAAAGTAGGTATACAGGTCTACAATTGTTGAGGCTTTTTTGGTTGCCTTTATTGGTGTTAATAAGATCTCAGATTTATTCCATCTTCACTATTACCCTATATCTCTCCTCTTTTTTGTGACTAAACTCCATAAGAAGACTTTCTGACTTGTGACCTCATCTTTCAATTGAAACTGCTTTCTCCAAAGTTACCAATGATCTCCTCATTACCATATCTAATGGCCATTCTTAATGCCCATCATTCTTTTCCTCTATGTAGCCTTTGACACTGTTGATAACTTCTCCCTGGTACTCTCTTCTTTAGGTTTTCATGACACTGCTCTCTCCTGGTTCTTCTCCCTGCTTGGCCACTCCCTTTCAGTCTCCTGTGCTGGAACTTCCTTCAGATTGTGCATACTAACAGTGAATGTTTATTAAGCTTTTATTCTGGGGTTTCTTCTCCTTTCCTCTACATTATCTGACTTGACAGACTCATGGATTCAATTATCATTTCTTTGCAGATGATTCTCAGATCTATAGCTCTAGCCCTAACCTCTCTCCTGACCTCCAATCTTGCATCCCCAACTGCCTAGTAGACATCTTGAACTGGAGGTCCAGAGGACATCTAAACTCAACATGTCCAAAACTGACTTCATCACCTTTTCTCCTAAATCCTCTACTCTTCCAAATCGTCTGATTACTGTCAATTTTACTACCATCTTCCTAGTGACCTAAGCTCACAACCTAGATGTCGTATTCAACTCCTTTCTCTCTCTCTCACTCCCCATATCCAATTTGTTGTGGATTCTTGTTATTTCTACTCTCATAACTTCTCTCATATCCTCTGACACTCCCACCACCCTGGTACAACCCCTCAATTGCCTCAAGCATGCTGTTATTGTTGTTGTTATTGTTCATTGTAGGTTCTCAGAGAGGACTATGATATCAGGGAGGTGATGCCGTGAAGTGCAAATGAATTGGATTTAAATGAGGAAAGGCTATGCAAAGTCACCAGCCTCATTCTCTCCTCCAGAGCCATCTGGGTCCAGTGGTGAGACACAAATCAGGATGACTGGAGATGGCCCTGGTTACATTGGGAGACCTTGGCCTCCTCAAGACTACAAAAGGCAGCTAGCCTGGAGTCAGGAAGACCTAAATTCAAATCCAGCCTCAGACTCTTACTAGCTGTGTGACCCTGAGCAAGTTACCTATTGCTTCCCCCACGCAAAAAAAAAAAATATCCCTGGCTTTTCCTCATGCCTGGAGCTCTCTTCTTCTTCATCTCCCTGTCCTGGTTTCCCTGGCTCCTTTCCAATCTCTAGTAATGTCCCATCTTCTTTAAGGAGCTGATAGTCCTTAACCTTGGTACCTTTCCCCCTGAGATTATCTACATTCATCCTGTTTACATGTTGTTTTTATGGTTTTATAGTTGTTTATATGTTGTCTCCCCCTTGAGAGAATGAGTTCCTTGAGAACAAAAGTTGTTTTTTGCCTTTCTTTGTAACCCCAGTACCTAACACAGTGCCTGCCACATAGTAGGTATTTAATATTTGTTGACTTGACCTGACTTTTTCCATCCATTTGATATCTTTCTCTCCTTTGGATACCTTGTAAATTGATTCTTAAATTCCCCCACAACTGTGTAACCTCTAGCCACAATTTCCTTTTGCCTCTCTTTGGTTCAATCCAACTGCTTCCCCATTGGTGTATGACTATAAAACATGGAATGCAATGATCTCTGAAGAAATGTAAGTGAGTGTCACCCAAAAGACAATGGAGAGGCATATGGTGGGTCTGAGCAGGCTGTAACATTAACCAAGGAGGAACATTGAAGAGTAAAAGATGTCATTGAGAAAATGTATGCTGGGAAAAGAAGGCGGACTTTCCTAATGGCAAAGTGGAAATGTGGTACCCTCAAGATATTAGGAGAAAGCAAGACCTCCAGAACACTGGACTAAAATCCCTGTGGTAGGTTTATGGAAGGCATAGACAAAAGGCAAATAGGATGAACCCACCAGAGTGGGTTGTGATCTGCCTTGCTTGAGGGAATGTTCAAAGCAATGAGGTTACAAGGGAATCACAGATTCCTTTGAACATCTGAGAGGATGTAGAACTGGAAAGGATCTTAAAGATCCTCTAATCCAACTACTTTATTTACAGATAAGGAAACTAAGGCTATTCTAGAGAGGAGAAAAAACTGGTCCAAGGTCACAAAGGTAGTAGGTAACAACTGAATTTGAAGCCAAGTTTTTGTTTTGTTTTATTTTTTACTCCAAAAAAGCAGTTGGTAGCTCAACAGATAGAGTGCTGGTCATGAAGTCAGGAAGAACTCCTCTTCATGAGTTCAAATCCAGCCTCAGGCACTTACTAGCTGTGTGAGCCTAGGCAAGTCACTTCATCCTATTTACCTCAGTTTCCTCATCTGTAAAAATGAGCTGGAGAAGGAAATGGCAAACCACTCCAGAATCTTTGCCAAGAAACTCCAAATGGGGTCACAAAGAGTCAAAAACAACTGAACAACTTCCTTGATTTTAACTCCTGATTTTACTCCACATTTAGTGATCTTTCCTCTAGATCACACTACCCTTCCTGATGATATGGAGTGAGGTCTTAAGACTCTCAGCCAATCTGATGGAGTATGTAATTATCCCACTATCCCTGAGCTACTTCCTGGGGCTTTTTGCAACCAAGGCCCTATGGACAGTGTAACTAATATGACCATGCACAGAGTATCTAATACTGTAGGTCAAGGATGATAATAATAATGATGACGAACAATAACGAAGGTTTTTGGGGTGGCTAGGTGGTGCAGTGAATAGAGAGCACCAGCCCTGGAGTCAGGAGAACCTGAGTTCAAATGTGGCCTCAGACACTTGACACAAAAACTAGCTGTGTGACCTTGGGCAAGTCACTTAACCTCAACTGCCCTAACTTCCCCCCTCCAAAAGGCAAAAAAAAAAAAAAGGTTTTCAAAGTGCTTTACATACAATTTGACCCTCACAAACATGTGAGGAAAATGCTACTGCTGTTATCATAATCTCTTTGCAGATGAAAACTCAGTCAGAACAGTTTGGTGGGCTGTCCACTTAACTGCCCAGCTGTGAGGCCAGAGAGTTAAAACCAAGGAAGGCCCTTCCAGCTCTGAGATTCTGCATTTATTATGGGATCTATAAAAATATGGGACAAATACTCAAAATACCAGAAACTGGGACTCTGTTGTCGTCCTTTGTTCTGGAAGAGGACAAAAATGACATCACTCTGCTAAAGTCAAGTTTCAATGCATCCAGCTATAGCTGATCAGACCAATATGAACTTGGAATGCTCTACCACAGGTCAGGCACAAATAGCCCATGTGAACATTTGGGGTGGATTCTCTAAATCTGCACATACTGCATTTCCTTTGAGCTGTTTCAGTTCTGCTTTGCAAGAACTATACACACATACCCAATGTCAGATGTCATTGTTCTGTGCAGGAACACACATTTGAACCCAAGGCTTCTCAACATCTACTACATGGTACAGTTGTGCAGAGTGATGTCTTGACTTGTGTGTGAATTGGATTTAACTGAGGCAAGTTTGCACACAATCATAACCTCACTCTCTCTTCCAGAAGCCTCAGAGCACAGTGCAAGACAAAAGTCAAAATGACTGGTGATGGCTTGGGCCTTAGCATCTTAAATGTCTTCTCAAATTCTAAGGGCTCCACAGGGTCTGCTTCAATAACCTTCATGGCCATTGGAAGAAATTCTTCTCATCTACCCATTCTGCATGGGGAAGTCTTCACATGCTTGGAGTAAACACCACCCTAACTCAATGACAGGTTTGAGACCTGTGGGTTACCCTCAGCCTGATTTAGCCCATCCACCTAGAGGGTTTACTGGGGTGGAGCTACTGTGCATGCCACAGGGAGCCACAGGGGAGAACTGAGCCACAGATAGACACCAAAGGTGGATGAGCAATCCTGAAAAGGGTTTGGCGAGCCCTTACACCAGAGGTGCTAGTTCTCCTTGAACACTCCACATACAGCATGGTATCTGTACATGAAAAAAAAAAACACAGCTTTTATTAAAAAGAGGCAACTTGGAAGAGTGAAAGTATGTTGGATTTGTAGGAAGAGGACCTGAGTTTGAATCCCTACTCTGCCACTTAGTGGTTGGGTATCCTTAGACAAACTACCTATATTCTCAGGCTGTCTCCCTATCTGTAAAATGGGAGAGTTAAGTTAGATGACTTCAGTTATAAATTTCTAAAGGAAGGAAATTAACTCAGAGGCTTGGGATTTTTCAGATTTGGCATCAGTTTCAGCAAACTTCACATGGGCTGTAATGGAAGTAGCATAAGATTCTACCTGCACACACACACATACACACACACACACACACACACACACACACACACACACACACACCTCATAGCACCTGAGTATTCCTACAAGTAATCTAGAAACCTAGCCATTCTTAGAGGTGGGGTTCAGGGGAGAGTGCTGTGGGCAGCTGATTGGAGGAAGAAAAGAATAAATATAAGTTAAGGTAAAGAGTCCAGAAACGGAATGGTTTACTTAAGCTATCAGTGAGTTCCCAGTGTATAGCAAGTTCCTCTTTGTGCAGTCCCAGGTGGAATTCATAAAGGTTTTGGTTAAGTCTAAGGCAATTGGCCTCAGGTTCCCTTTCGACCTCTCCTTCCTTTTGCATACTCCATTATAGCAGACATTCCCTTAGAATACAACAAAAATCAGCTTATCTTTATCTAGAGACAGAATTCATTATAATTGTACAGACAGCAAATAAATAAGATTTATGGGTTTGTTGTTGTTATTATTGCTTAGTCATTTTTCAGTTGTGTCTGACTCTCTGTGACTCCATTTGTGATTTTCTTGGTTTGTAATTTCCTTCTCCAGATTATTTGACAAGTGAGTAAACTGAGGCAAAGGGAGTTAAGTGACTTGCCTAGGGTCACACAGTTAGTAAATGTCTGATGGGTTAATGATGCTATAATTTGCCAAGCAGTGGTGAGGCAGAGAAGGGGAAGAAGTAAAAAAAGAAGATGACTTCCCCTGGTCCCAATGTAGCAGCAAATTTGTGCAGGCAAATCTCTCCTTAAGCAATTCAACGAGTCAGGTGAGTCTCTAACTGCTCATGATTGTATTCATTTCAGTGTAGCAGCACCCATCCATTGCAATTACCTGGCTGCTGGCACTGGTGCCAGTTCTCAAATCCCCAAGGCCCTAGATTCTTTATGGGATCAAAAGTTACTGGTGCCTCCCCATTCCATGATCCTTCAGTCCCTCCTCCTAGCTGAGAAAAACTACACTTGCCATTACCCCCTTTGCTAATAAGGGAATACTTTGGTCACTAGAAGTTTTTAAGGAGAGTCTACATAACCACTTGTCAAAAATGTCATTAAAGAGATTCCTTCTTAGGCACAGGTTAGACTCCATGACTAATGAGGTCCTTTCCATCTCTAAGATTCTACAGTTTTATGATACCTATAAGAAATTAGGAATGAATGCCCATAATTACAGGAACTGGGACTCTGTCAGAAAGACCTTTTCACACATGGGCAAAAAAACCCACAAGAACTACATACACATACACACAGACACACACACACAATGCCAGATGGCATTTGCATGACCCGGATGCTTTTTCCCACATGCCCAGACATGTAGAAGGCTAAATGCTTCTTTGATGAAGGACAATAGTGATAACCTGAGGAATGTCAGGCAGCCACTACATGTACAAACAAATGCTAGACAGGGCAGGACTGGACAAACTGGGTCAAACCTACATGCAAAAACACACACACTCTGGAAGATTCTCAAGAGTCACAGGTTAACCCCTCTCTGTTTAACCTTCACTAGTGGAATGTGCTTGGAATTCACTGCAGAATGTGTGTAGTGGTTAGGTGACTTGTATGCCTTGGAAATGGGTGAATAAAGTTTGCATCTTTTCATCATGTATGGTGTGATGTGGTGTGTGTGTGTGTGTGTGTGCGCATGTGTGTGTGTGTGTGTGTGTGTGTGTGTGTGTAAACAGAATACTAGAATGGAAGTTGAAAATTTTGGTTCAAATCCTAGGTCCACCACTTACTAGCTATAACGTTTGGCTATAACTACTCTACCTCAAGGAGTTTAGTTGCCTAATCTATAAAATGGGGGTAAGAAAGCATTTACTTAATTTCAAAAAGTGAATCATCTCCCAGTACATCATTGGTAAAAAGTAAAGATTCTGATAGGGATAAGCATTACTTTGGATTTATCTTTGGTATTCCATTTGGTACTCCAGATGTATAATATATAAAGGTAGCTGAAATGTTTTTAAAGGGAATCAGGTATGGATTGGACTCGATGACTGCTGAGGTCTCTTCCAGTTAAGAGATTCTATGATTCTATGTTTGCCCTACTAACCTCACATGGTTGCTATTTTTTTTTAAGTGCTTTGTACCTTGTACAAAGAACTATTATAATATCACCTATTGGTGGCCTGGTGTTTTGGAGGAATGATCAGTCCAGGGTAGTGAGGTTCCCTCATTCCCATTCTATCATCATCCCACTCTATCATTCTGAAGTCCCTACCCTATCCACGATGTGGGAATTGGAGGAGAAGAAAAGTATCAGATCACTTGAGCTAGACTCCGATCAATTCCATGAACTTATATCCTGAAACCTAGAACAATTGATCATGCCACTCAATAGGAGGGCCCTCACTAGGACTTGGATAAAGAGAGCACATGTAAGGCAGAGTTCCTGGCCTCAGGCAGCTCATAGTCTAACTCAGTGGTTCTCTACCTTCCTAATGCCGTGACCCTTTAATACAGTTCCTCATGTTGTGGTGACCCCCAACCATAAAATTATGTTTGTTGCTACTTCATTACCGTAATTTTACTACTGTTATGAATTGCAATGTAAATATCTGATATGCAGGATGTATTTTCATTGTTACAAATTGAACATAATCCACAGGTTGAGAACCGCTGGAAACTGAACATATGGAACCTCCACACCTAGAAGGAAATGAACAAACTTCCATATTACCAAGGGCATGCTAACGTGATCTGTAAGTTTCAGTGGCCTAAGGAGTAAAGAAGGGCTCCGAGTCAGGTATTGGGGGTGAAGGTTGGCGAGAGGAAAATAATTAAGACTTCTTGGATAGGGGAGTTTCTGAGCAATGGGATAAGTGGGCTGGTTCTTGATATGGAACACAAGAATGTATGTATGTGTGTGCCAATCATATTCCTTATAAAGTATAGCACCTACAGAAGCAAGACTTCCTAGAGACCTTCTATTTCTTCTGTAGTTTTCTTCTAGATGGTTTCATCTCCTTAAATTCTGATCAGTTAAGCTAAGCCTTCTTGTATGAGGGGAAGGTAGCCAAGAGGGAATACTCAAACTAGCCTCTTAACTCCTTATTTCTCACTACTCCCAAGCACACACCCTCTACTCTAGTCAGGCCAGTCTCCTCATTGTGTTACACAAAATGTATTCCCTTGTACTATATCACATGAACCCCAGTTTTAAAGTTAGCAGACCTAACTTCAAATACAGCTGTGACTTTATAGTGTGAATTTATTCAAAGTGGTGCTCATCTCTGTGACTTAGTTTCTTCCCTGGTAAAATGAGGAGATTGAACTAGATGGATTTTTAGGTTCCTTCCAGTTCTAAATCCTTAGATCTTTCCTCCCTGCCCTCACCCATGTTATTTGAATGTCCTGATTTCTTCTTGTTTACCCAAATTCTAAGCCAGCTTAAGCCTGACTTTCTTTTGCCAGCTTTTGTGAAGCTTTCCCAAACTGTTCCAGCCCTCATGAAACTCACCTCTGAAATCCCACACCATTTAGTTGTGTCACATAATTTATCCCTTAATTATATACAGTGTAAAATTATTTCCTTTTCCTCACATGTGTTGATTTTGTTTTCCCTACTAAACTATAAGCTCTCCCATAATGTCTCACTCAACCTGAGTGCATAGATGACACTCAGTTAATACTTATTTAGGGACAGAGCCCAGATATATAATTTCAATGATATAGGGAACTCTTGGGTGAAAAGACCTCCTCTACTAAGTTGGGTATGCAACTTCTTGGAATTCATATTCTGAGAAAATTTCCTGGAACATTAAAATGTTCAATGGCATGCCCAAAGTTAGCCATTAGGTGTCAGAAGCAGGATTCAAATCCAGGTCTTCCTGGCTTTTAGGCTAACTCTCTGTTCACTACATGACTCTGGAAGAAAGAGTGAGGCTGATGACTTTGCGTAACTGCTTCTCTTAAATCCAATTCACCCACGAGCCAAGACATTACCCTATGATGTCGCTGGTTCTCTTTGAAAATGAAGGACAAACAACCCATGCCGCTCCTCAACTACTACATGTTTATGATGAACAGCAAATAATAGGTCATATTGACTTAGTGCTCTGTGGTTACAAAGTGATTTCACATATATCATGCCATCTGATCTTCAAAATAACCCTGCAGTGTAGGCAGTGAGAGATTATATTTCTCCATTCTCTAGATGAGACCAAGAGATCTGAAGTAACCAGCCTGAGGTCAAGGTAACCCAGACAGTAAGTGACTAAAATGGGATTGACTTTTCAGACCTTCACAGCCTGACCCCCTTCCTACTTTTCCAGTCTTCCTACACCTTCCTCCCTTTCATGCACTCTGCTGTCTAGTAACCCTGGCTTCCTTGGTGTTCCTCACACATAGCTCTTCAGGAGGCCATTTCCTCCATTGCTGGTATCTTCCCTCTGAGACTGCCTTCCATTAACATTGTACATATCTTGTAAATACCTAGTTATTTATATGTAGTCTCACTCATTAGAATGCATGCTCTTTAAGGTCAGAGAGCATGTTTTCGTCTGATGTCGTGTCCCTCTTAGCATACCTGGCACGTGGGAAATGCTTAATAAATGTTTGTTGACTGATGGACAGGTCACTTGGCTTTAAAGCCAGGACCCTTTTCACATGGCTTGGACCACGTGGTTAGAAAGACATAAAATGTAAGGTATGAGGCTATTGGAGTATGGAATTACCCAGGGATATGGGGATCAGAACTACTACTACTAATATCTCATTTTATATTCACAACAACCCTGGGGATGGGTGCTATTATTATCTTCATTTTATAGCCAAGGAAACTGAGGAAAACGAGATTAAGCAACTTGCCCAGGGTCACACAGGTAGTAAGTGTTAAGTGTCTGAGGCTGGATTTGAACTCAGGTCTTCCTGACTCCAGGCCCAGGTTCTATCCACTCTGCTGCCTCACTGTCTCCCAACTATTCAAGGGCTGCAGATCTCCCAGGTCTTTGCCTTTCCTCTCCCCACCTTCTCTTTCCAAGTATCTTTAGAAATGTTTCTCGCCAGGGTGGCTAGGTGGCACAGTAAATAGAGCACCAGCCCTGGAGTCAGGAGGACCTGAGTTCAAATCCAGCCTTAGACGCTTAATACAAAAACTAGGCATGTGACCTTAGGCAAGTCACTTAATCCCAATCGCCCTGCCTTCCCCCTCGGAAAAAAAAAAGCAAAAAAAAAGTGTTCCTCATCATTAGCTCTCCTAGTTGGGGGTGGGACTAGGAGAGAAAGGGAAAATTCAAAGTCCTCTCTTTGTAGAAGGTGCAGTTTGTGGAAGAAATGATTTGTACAATTCTCACAGATCGTAAGTTCCCAGGCTGGGACTTGAACCCAGATTTCCTCACCCCAATACAGCATGTTGCCTGTGCTACCTCTTGAGTGGAAATAGAAACCACAACAGGAGGCACATGTTAGCTATGGGACATTCTACATTACTATTGCCTTAGTGTTTGCTTAGCTCTTTAGAACTTGGGACATCGTTGGTCTTTCATGGGAAACAGCTGCCTCAAGTTCTAAGGCAGATGGAGAAGCAGCTAATATAACTGATTTGACCTTTAGTAAAACACTTGAACTCTCGGTCTCAGCTTCCTCATCTGTAGAATGAAATGGTTGACCGGGATGATTTTTGAAGTCTCCTCCAGAATCTATATTTCATGCATCTCTGATTCTGTGACATGACTCTCTTCCTTCCCTCTCTCCCTAGCCATGCATTTTTCCTAAGTGTTGGTATAGTGACCCTCTACTTCTTCTCTGAAAGCACTGGTATGGACCTGTACTTTATAGATATCCCCCCAATTCCTCCCCACTCCCAATTGCCCAATCTCATAGGACACAAATTATTTCAGCTCTGTGTGCTTCGGTTTCCTCATCTGTAAAATGGGGGAGTTGGACTTGACAGTCTCTGAGGTCCCCTTCAGCTTGAAATCTATGGTTCTAGTATTCTTTTAAATGTTCATATATACAACTATTTAATGTTTTCAGTCTCCAACCTCCACCTGGGGGAGGGCTTTTGTTAGAAACTATGCCAAAATATGGTGTGAATAATCTTAAAGGATCATGGGATAATTTAAAATAAAACTGGAGGCAGAGAAGCTAGTGCTAGAGCAATTATATTTTTAATAGATCAGAAAACAAAGAGTAATGGGAGAGAGCATGCAGGCACAGTGCCTGGGGAGTTCCAGCAGCCAGACAAGAGATGTAGATACATGTCAGTGGTGATGACTAGACTCTCCCAACAAATGCGATTCTTGTCAGGGATTCTGTGCCACCATAATAGCAGGTGGGGATTGAGGAGGCCGCCACCTTGGCGCTGCTTTCAGAAACACAACAGCACTGAGAAGCAGGCATGCTGGGGCCTGAGTCAGGTGAGTGGCTGGCTGGCTGGCTGGCTGGCTGGCTGGCTGGATGGATGGATGGATGGATGGATGGGGGAAAGGGTAGCTAAATCTTGGGAATGGGATGCTCTCTGTTTTCTCTGCAGGAGTGAGAGGTGAGCTCACTTCTGCTTGGACTTTTGGCACTTCTGGGCAGGTGGACACTTCTGCTGGCACGGAGAGGGTGCACACTTGGGGGTGCACTTAGGAGGAGGTTGGCAGGGCTGCTTGGTCTGCTGCTGTGGGGGGCAGCACTGCTGCTGTGGGGGGCAGCATTGTTGTGGGGGGCAGCATTGCTGCGGCGGGGGGCAGCACTGCTGCTTTGGGGGGCAACACTGTTGCTGCTGCTGCTGAGACATTCCAGGAGAATACTGTGACTGTAAGAACAAAATAGAGAGACATTAAGGAAGCTGGGGTGAGAAGGGTCCTGAAGGTCATACCTGTAAAACACCTAGACATTCTGCCATCAACTTAACTGTTTCCTAAGCACAGGCATAGGGCACAGGATTGGAGATCTGGGTAAGACCATAAAGTAAACCTGAATCTGATCCCCTCAGGCTCCTGATGAGAAGACTGAGGTCCAAAGATGGGAAGGGACTTGAACTGAGGTTGCATAGCCAGAAACGAAGAGCAGGACCCAGGTCTCCTGACTTAATTCAGCAATTTCTCCAACATATCACCTAATCTCAGTAAAGAGGCTCTTAGCTTTTTGGGGTGACACAGATAGCTAACACAGTCTCACAAAACCTATCAACCACTTCTCAGAATACCATTTTTAAGTGAATAACATAAAATACATAGGATTATAAAGGAAAATAGTTATATTGAGGAATGACCATCCCAAAAAAAATTTTCAACAAGTTCATGGATCCCCAGGTTAAGAGCCCCTATTAAGAGGTCTTTATAATATCTCCTGATTTTCCTTAGTGCTTTTGCATCTCAAAGTTAATATGACAGTTAGTGTGACTTCCTGTCTTTGGCCCTCTTAGACCTCATCTATTCCAGTTTCCTAACCCATGTCCTGTCCTACTATTCTTTTATATCCCAGACTGAAAGTTGTCCTCTAAAACACTAGGTGTTGGTTGAATCCCCACACCTTGTGGGGAAACAATCCCTCCCTGCTCCCAAGTTCTTCAAAAGATCTAGCCCATGGTAAGAAAATCATACTTCTCTTTCTAGACCCTGTCCTGTCATCTCAACCCATTTGTAGCCAAAGAAATCACCAGGCACAAGTTTGGTTTGAAGAAAAGTCACCAAAAATGTTGATGGATATGGATATCAGGTCAAATGAAAAAAAATTATGACCCTTGGGGCTAGAGGAGGAAGAGAGATGACCCCAAAGGCAAAGCCAACCCCATTTAACTAGCTACTTGTAGTTCCATACCCAGGTCTAAGCCAGAACAAGACAGAAAGCAAAGAAAGGTGAGAAAGGGGAGAGATAGTGAGAGATCTCCACTCCCTGAAATATGACATTCTCAGACTTACCCACGTTCACCAGCAAGATGGAGCAGGAGAAGTTGGATGAGTTGGGGAGCTCTAAGCCCGCTCTTCTTTTATAGGGTCCCTAAGCCCTGCCCAAGGTAATGAGGTGGCACAGGATTGGGGTGTCCTAATTAATTCCTAGTCACAATAGTATCCACAAGTCCTTCCTCAAATTTTAGGCTTTACTCACCCCCTCAGGGCTGGCAGCCTCCCTCTTGGCATTATTTCCTTCACCCAACTTCAGGATGGCAGCACCCTGGCCACCACCTCCCTGGTAGTTTACAAGGCCTGGGTACCTTGGATTTCCAAACCCACCCATGGCTTTTGACTTAGAGGCTTGGCATCTGGGATGGTCCAAGTATCCTGGGCAATAATGATTCACAGGGTGGGGGCTAACTATCTATAAGGGGATTTGAGTGGCTTTCCCTGAGAGTAGGGAGGATTGAGGACTGGGTCAAAAATAGGGGTAGCAATACTTTAAAGGGGGACAGGAATGATTGCCCAACCCATAGTTGACAATCTATTGGAGGCACATTAAACCCAGAAATTCTCTCATTTTTATTTCATACAAGCCCCATGCTAACTACCCAGCTTGGACCTTCAAGGACAGCCAGGCTCAAAGCATTTGTCATTTTTTGACAAAAGTATTTAAGAGACTGATTCCCCCCTTCCCCCAAGCTGGTGCTTTCTGATTGCTGCTATAAAAACCTTTACATTCCATGATCTAGAGCTGGCCAGTTACCAAGAAAGGTGTTTATCTCTATCTCCCTCAATAGAGTAACCCAGACTTTTTGGTTCCCAGGGAGGTGATTACCATAAAGGCGTAGGGCCTGTAGGCAACTAAGCATTGCATTGTAGTGAGTTCATAATAGGGAAATACCTGATCATGAGTTTAGGGAATCGAGCTCTTCCATAAATTCATAGGGAGGGGACTTTAGGATTACCTAGTGCAGTGTCTTCATTTTACAGATAAGTGAATAGACTGAAGCACAGAAAAGAGCAACAACTTTTCTAAGGACACACAGCAATTAAGTGGAAGGATCAAGATTGGAATTAGGTTCTCTGATTACAAATCCATTACACCTTGGTGCCCTAATGCCCTATGGTTCTCTGTACTTCTGTCAAAATTTCTTTTAACACAGAAGAACTTTAGGAAGAAGTATACAAGTGGCTAGGTAACATGAGCTCCCTTTGGGGAATGGGCAAGTTTGAGCAAGGACCAACTGGGAGTAAGAAAAAATGGGATGGAAGAGGAAAGGAGTACTATGGGAAAGAGACACACACAAGCAGTAAGTGGGAAAGGCTTGGATACTTCTGGAGAGAAGACTGCAGAAAGAAGAGGTGGGATGGAAAATATAACCAAGTTTCTCAAACTCTTAAAGTCATAGTGTGGCTGAATATGGAATAAACCTATGCATGCAAGGACAGAGGATTTCCCCTTTCCTCATTCTTAAAAGCTAGAAGGCAAGGAAGTCATATTCAGCTTAAAGAGCAGTGATAATCCAGCAGCCTTTATTACTTGAGGAAATATTTTTCAGTTATGACTAACTCTTCATGACCCCATCTGGAGTTTTCTTGGCAAAGATACTGGAGAGGTTTGCCATTTCCTTCTCCATTTCATTTTACAGATGAGGAAACTGAGGCAAACATGGTTAAATGATTTGCCCAGAATCACACAGCTAGTAAGTGTGTGAGGCTGGATTTCAAGTCATGCAAATGAGTCTTCCTGACTCTAGGGCTGGTACTCTACCCGCTGTGCCACCCAGCTGCCCCCATGAAACAATGAGGACTCAAAATAGAAACCGGTTCAAGAACGGTTATAGAAAGGACTTCTAATGGGTTATATGACAGGAAAGTCATGAGATAGCGTGATGCGGCAGGAAGAACCTTGATCCAGGAGTAGGAAACCAGAGTTCTCATCCTGGCCCTGCCGCTGAGTGAGCCGCCTCGCTTCTCTGGCTCTCAGTCTCTTCATCTGTACAAGAGGTTCTCACCTACACTTTGGGAACTTGTTTTTTTTAAGTATTTTGATAACCGTACTCCACTCTACTTGGTTTCCTTTATATTTGTTTCCTATATATTTTATTTTAGGCATTTAAAAACATTATTCCGAGAAAGAGTACATCAGCTTAAGCAGCCTGCCGAAGAGCCCAAGACACAGAAGAGAATCCCTGAATAAATAAGGTTCCTTTGGGCTCTAAAATGCTATGATTCTAAGAGTGGCAAGGGAGTATCTGCACCCTTTGAAAGGTGACTCCATGGGGCCAAAAGGCCCTTTCTAGCAGAATGTGCCCCCCCCCCATCTGACTCTGATAATTCTGATCTCTCCCCACCCCCAGGAGCTTTCCTGTATAGATGGCTAGTGAACACTCTGTACCCTCTTTTCTCCCCTTCCCCGACACACACACAGGCGGTTATTTCAGTGTTTGTTTGGGACTGATTCAGACCACACCAAAACCAAGCTTTGGCCATTAATTGGCTATACCAAAGTGAGGGGGAGTAAAGAGTTGAGGATAACACCAAAGTGCAAACCCTGGAAGGATGAATGTCCTCAATAGATACAGCGAAGGTGGGAAGAGGGATCTGCATCAGGGTCGGCATCCAGACGACCTAGGAACCCAAAAGTCTAGGAATCAGCCCTTATCAGCAGAAAAAAATCTTAATGGTAGGATAGATGCATGGTTCTATGAAGAGCAGAATTCTGGGGGTTTTTTCTGATATGAGTTTCCCAAATGTTCTCAGTGAACTCCTTTTCTCGGAGTCAGTTCTCTGCTTAGCTAAGTTTTTGTCTGTTTCTGATGGGAGGTGCATGATCAGAATATCTTCTAATTTTCTTCCTTTGTAGGAGCCCTTAGATAGGAAATGGAGAGACACAGACCATTATTGCCTCATCTTCAATAGCTAATATAAAACTATGTCTGTGGGATGATGCAAGCTATTCAATTAGGCTCTCATTTTGTCTCTTTCTCCTACATAGGGTTGTCTATCACATATTCAACTCAATTAAGCAAATTATTATTATGCACCTATTCAATGCCAGGTACTATGCTAAGTGCTGGAGGTATAAGACCGAAAAAAACAACAACAAAATTTCAAATAGTCTTTGTCCTCAAAGAACTTATATCCTACTAGAGAGAAACAACCATGTACATAGATGAATATTTTATGTATATATATGCATCTGTATATGTACATGTACATATATAATATATACACATATATAATACAAAGAAAATCTAGAGTAAGGGTTGGTTAACAACCAGAAAAGGCTTTAAGTCAGTAGCACTTAAAAATGAGTGCTGAAATGAGCTTATGGGCACCAGGCATCTGTTAATGTCCCTTGTTTGGAGAAGATAGAAGCTTATAGAATTAAGACACTAGGCAGGAATTGGGGAACTCAGTATGGTGAGGGAAGGAGAGGGAAGGTTATCTGTATTATTTTATTTTGAAAACCCTGAGGCTCTATCAATCTCTCCCTTCCCATACCCACACCTACATTCTCCAAAACAAAGCTTCGGAATTGATCCCTTCAGACCACAGTATATTTTTCCTGCCTGACTGTCCTGGAATGGCTATCTGGGTAAGTAAATTGGGATTAATAATTCAATAAACATCCAGGAGGTAAATAATCTGTGCCCCCTACATATAAAGCACAGTCTCTGCCTAGTCTAGTTTGGCAGATAAGAAAAATATGCACACATGAAAAGTTAACTAAAAATGCATGTTCCAATTAAGTAATGATTAAGAACTCAGAAGAGGGATGGAGAGACCACTGTCATCAGGAGAGTCTTCATGGAGTGAAGTGATATGACTTCCCCTGGATGTAGGATTTGGTTAGAAAGAGATAGAGGAAAGGCATTTGTAGTGGGAGGTAGAACGATTGTGTGAACAATGTATGCAACATCCTTTGGAAAGAGTGAATAGACCAGCTTGACTGGAGAGTTCTTGGAGGGGAGCAGTGCATGTTAAACAGAAAAAAGTAGGTTACAGTCAATAGTGGCGGGCTTTGAATGCCACAGTAATGAGTTTGAGTTTTATTCTATAGAGAGCCATTGAAGGATGAAGAGCAGGCGAATGACTTGATGAAAGCGGTGCATTAGGAAGATTAACTGTGCAAAAGTGTTGGATGGGAAGAGTCTCGGGAAGAGACTGGGATATTTAGTCTGAAAGAGAAAAACCATAGTGTGTTTTCAAGGATTTGAATGGCTTTCATATGGAAGAGGAAAGAGACTTATCCTGCTTGTTCCCAGAAAACAAATCAAGGTAAAAATGTGAGGGAGGTAAATCTTGGCTCCAAATCAGGAAAGATGTCTTAAGGAGAGGACTTCAAAAGTGGCATTGTGTGACATAGAATATAGACTGGATGCCACTTCACATGGAAGTTTAGGGTAGATTTGTGCTCAAGCACAGATCAGTTATATGATTTCTGAAGACCTTTATCATTTTGAGATTCCATAACTCTCTGATCAGTGAACAAGGGAGGAGGTGATTTCTTCTATTTTAGATTTTAAGTAATAAGGGCCTTTCGTAGAGTGGTAGCAGCAGGAATACAGAGGAAGTGATTTGGAGTTGAGATATTGTGATGTAAGAATTGATATGAATCATGATTCATGGAATTTGGAAGAAGAGAGACAAAGACAAAATAGATATTTGGATATTGACTGACTGGAAGAACAATGATGTTTTGGACAAAAACAGGGATGTCAAGAGGAAGAACGGGATTGGGAATGGGGAAGATGATGAGTTTGGATTTGTACATGTTGAGTTCAAGGTGCCCAAAGGACACCCAAGTTGAAACATATAGTTGACTGTAATTCCAGATAATCCACCAAACAGAATATTTATTATTGGCTCTTATTGATCTTGAATTAAGTATTTACTATATGCCAAGCACTATTCTAACTAATCGCTGGGAATACAAACACAAAACCAAGACAGTTCTTGCCCTTGAGGAGCTTATATTCTAATAGAGGGTGACAACATATGGAGGCAGTGGTGGCCAGGCCAGGCTATTTTCATTTGGAAAGTTACTGGAGTGGTAAATGAAGTCACAAGGGAGCAAAGTTAGACAAACCCCTTGTAGTAGCAACAGCAGTATTTTTTTTATTATGGTTCCAGAACTTGAAAATGGGGTGGGGTGGGGCCCTGTAAGGGGTGGGCAGAAGGTACATACATGGCAGCAGGGTGGCTGGTGAGATGGTAGAGAGGAAAGTGAAGCAGGATAAAGTAAAATGGCCTAAATATAATGGAGCACACTGAGAAGAACCAGGAGAACGAACACCATACACAGTAACAGCCAGAGTGTACGATGACTGACTTAGATAGACTTAGCCCTTCTCAGCAATGCAAGGACCTAAAACAGTTACAAAAGACTCATGCCGGAAAATGCTATCCATATTCAGAAAATAAATATAGAGTATGAATGCAGATAGAAGAGTATTTTCTTGTTTTTTGTTCTGTTTTGTTTTATGTTTTTCTTTCTCGTGGTTACTCCCATTTGTTCTAATTCTTCTATACAACATGACTAATGGGAAAATATGTTTAATAAGAATGTATATGTAAAGCCTATATCAGATTGCATGCTGTCTTGAAGAGGAAGAGGGAAGGGAAGGGGGAGAAAATTTAAAACTTATGGAAGTAAATGTTGAAAACTAAAAATAAATAAATTAACCAAAAAAAAAAAACCATAGTGGACCACATGTAGATTTACTAATAAGGACAATAGTTGAAAGGAGACTTCTCAGAAGTTCTCCACCTGTGAAGTATTAAGAAGTGAGGAAAAGAAAGCTCCCTATGCTGTTGGGGCAGGGCTTAGGTGGGGAGCTATTCTAGGATCAAGCCAAGAAGTCTCTAGCAGGACCCAAAACTTCAGAAACCTAGGTCCCTTCTAGTGAGGTGGGCTTAATATGTATGTAGCCCATGTATCAGGGAAACTTGGAATGGCAAGGCAGTAAACGATAGAAGTGATCCATCTATCTCTCTTTCTACTGGAGATCTTGGAATGACAGAGAACCTGATTGTAGCACTAGTATGAGGAAGAAAAGACACTCTCTGTCCTTCCACCCCCACTCCTCCTGCCAAACTTTATGGGGTCCAATGGAAGATGCTGCACCTGTCACTGTGTACACCTGGATGGCATACACTTTGACTCACAGGATAACCCCACCTATGGTACAACCAAGCTCTGCCACTCTTGCAGACTTCTTCCTGGTCAGAGGTGACTTAACCAGTTCATAAGACAATAGCATCTCAGACTTGGAAGAAACCTCAGAGTTCATCGAGGCTTCCTCTCTGTCAGATGCATGGGTCTCCTCTATGACACCTCTAATAAGAAGACCATCAACGTCTGCTCTAACATCCTGAGATGAGAGGAGAAACTTTCCTCACAAGACAGTCCATTTCCACTGAGCACAGAACCATAAATTTTAGAGTTAGAAGTGACCTAAGAAGCCATCACACCCAATTCCTTCATATTGCAGGTGAGGAAACTGAGGCTTGGAACATTTAAGTGACTTACTCAGGGTGGCAAGCCTGGGTTCAAGTATGAGCTTGATAATTTGCTAGATGTATGACCTTGGGGAAGTCACCAAATTTCTCTGAGTCTGTTTCTTTGCCTATAAATTCAGTAGGAGGAGCAGCCCGTAATAGTGAGTAAGCCTCAGAGTCAGGATGACCTGTGGTCAAGTCCTTTTCCCTCTGACACCCTGGGGTTGTATGACCCTGGGAGGCCCTTAACGTCTCAGTGGATCAGGCAACTCTCTAAGGCTATGAGTAGGAGAACAGGTGCTCATCTGCAATGAGAGATGGAGTTTCCTCACTGGGAGTTCCTTGTACAAGTGAAGTCTAGTAAAATAATAATTAGGATGATTTGGATAATGTGGATAATTATACTCATATTATTGACTTCACAGGGTTGTTTTGAGGAAAGCATTTTACAAATCTGAAAGCACATCTGGAACTTTCAGGTCAACAGGTTGTGCCCACAGGTAGGAAGATGTTACTCTGAAGGCCCCCTAGTGGTCAGAGAAGGTTAAGCTCCTTAGCCCAGAGGAGCTAAAGAATTTACCAACCACCAAGCTGTTACTGTGCCAAGGTACTGGGAGCTTTACATTCCTGAAGTAGGTGACCCCTAAGAACTCCAAACAAGGATTTCCAGTCCATACGGTGATTGAAGCTGGGCTATGCATGTTAGGAAGTCCATATTCCATAGAAAGGTTAGGGCAGGGGTGGGAAATCTGGGACTTCAAGGCCATATGTGTCCCTCTAGGTCCTCAAGTTCAGCCCTTTGACTGAATCCAAACTTCACAGAACAAATCCCCTTAATAAAAAGATTTGTTCAGTAAAATTTGGGCTCAGTTGAAAGGTTGCATGTGGTTCTGAAGTCACAGGTTCCCCATCCCTGGGTTAGGGGAAAGGACTTTTCTCAACTCTCCACCAGATTATTTGATTTGCTTCTTTAGACATTAATTAGAGACCAACAACTTCCCCACCCTTGCTTTCCTCCTCGGGAGATCCCTCAATTTCCTTTCTAAGCACTTGGAGAGATTTCTTTTTTCTGTCTCAAATTTACTCCTTAAATTTTTTAAAAATTGTTTTTAAGTTTTATTTTCACTTCCAAATTCTCTCCCTCCCCTTTACCTCCTCTCCCATCCATTGAAAAGATAAGAAATATGATATTGTGGAAGATTCTTAATAGAATCACAGAACTGAATGGACATTAGTGGTCACTTAGTCCAATCTCTACTTGAGGAGGATCCTCTTCTACAAATGTCCCCCACAAATGGGCATTGAGCCTCAACTAGAAGACCTCCTAATCCACTGTACTTTCAGATAGCTCTTATTGTTCAGAAGTTTTTCCTTATATGGAGATGAAATAGACTTATCTGGAACTTTTACCTGTCAGTTCTCAGTCCTGCCTTCTAGGGCTAAGTGACACAAATCTATTATCCTCCTCCAGCTGGGTAACAGTTCTTCAAATACTTGAATCAACCAATCAGTAATCACTAACCAAGTACTGACTATGTTGTCAGCACCAGGCTAGGTTTGGGGAACATGCATTGTTGTTCAGTCATTTCAGTCATGTTCGACTCTACGTGACCCCATTTGGGATTTTCTGGGCAAAGATACTGGAGTGATTTACCATTTCCTTCTCCAGTTCATTTTACAGATGAGGAAACTGAGGTAAAACATGGTTAAGTGACTTGCTTAGAGTCTCATAGCTAGGAAGTATCTGAGACCAAATTTGAACTCAGGTCCTCCTGACTCCAGGGCCATTGCTCTATCCACTGCCCTCGATATATACCTACAAAGAATAAGATAATTCCTACTCTCAAGGAGCTTATCTTCTATCAAGAAAAAATGACCGGTACAGATATAAGTATATTCAAAGTAAATACAAGGTAGTTGGGAGAGAGGCCAAGAAAATCTTCATAAAGAAGTATTTGGGCTGTGTGTTTGAAGAATTGAGAGATTCTGTGAGTAGAAGTGAGGTAGGTAAGTGAATAGAACACTGACCCTAGAGTCAGGACTTGAGTTCAACTATGACCTCAGACACTTGATACTTAACTAGCTGTGTGACCTTGGGCAAGTCACTTAACCCCAATTGCCTTACCTTCCCCCCTAAAAAAAAAGAAGTGAGGAAGATAGCATTCCAGGTACAGAGACAAAGATAAAGACAAAGAAAGGAGTGAGAAATATAGTGGTGAGAAATAAAGAGGTCAACTTGATTGGACCATAGATTTCAGGAAGAGGAAGACAGTTATTCTATCCCATTGTCTTCTTTTGTCCAGAACAAATTTCCCTAGCATCAACCGGAATGTAGTCAGGGAATGAAAAATTTATCTGGTCCAAAAATAAAAATAAAATAGGATCTTGTTATCAGTCAATCGACAAACAATTTTATTAAATATTTAATATGTCAGGCACTTGCTAAGTGCTATGAATACAAAGAAAGGAAAAAAAACACACCAGTCTTGCCCTCAAGGAGGGAGACAGCATATATGTATATGTGTGTATGTGTGTGTATATATATACACATATACATATATGTATATATAATAACTATGTTATTATAATTATATAATAACTATATAACAAGCAATAACTATGTATTTAACAAGATATTTATAGTATAAATGGAAGGCAGTCAAAGAGGGAAGGTATTAACAAAGTAGGGAAGGGACTACGAAAAGTCTCTTACTATGGTGGCTTTTGCACTGAGTCTTCCAGGAAATTAAGCATGCCAGGAAGTGAAGGGGAGGAGGGAGAGCATTCCAGGCATGGGGGACAGTCACCGTCATGTGGAAGGAATTACACTTCCCCTTAGCCAGTGTTGCTGGATTTTAGAGTGCACAGAAGGGAGTAAAATATAAGAAAACATGAAGGATGGGAAGAGGTGAAATTGTAAAGGGTTTTAAATGCCAAACAGATGATTTTTATATTTTGTTCTAGAGTTAATAAGGAACTGCTGTAGTATATTCAATGTGTATGTATGGAGGTGGGGGAGTGGGGTGTGGTCAGAGTTTTGCTTCAAGAAAATCACTTTAGCAGCTGAAAAGAAGGTGGATTGAAGTGGGGAGAGCCATGAGACAGAGAACCAACCAGAGGGCTGTTATAATAGTGCAGGTATGAAGTGACAGAGGCTTATGTCACAGTAATGGCTCTGTGACTAGAGAGAAGAGGATGTATATGAGACGTTATGAACATAGAAATGGTAAGATTTGAAACAGATTGAATATGTGAGGTAAGAGTGAGAAATTGAGGATCACACCAAGGTTCTGAATGTGGGTAACTGGGGGATGGTGGTGCCCTCAACAGAATTAGGGAAGTTTGGAAGAGGGAGAGTAGTTTGGTGAAACATGAAGAGTTTTGCTTGGGTCATGCTGAGGTTGAGATGTGTATAAGACATCCATTTGGAGATTGCAAAAGGCACCTGGTGATGTAAGACTGGAGATCAGCAGAGAAATAGAGTTAGATCTATAGACATAGGAATGGTCTATAGGAATGAAATGAACCCATGGGAGCTGATGAGATCACCAAGCCAGATGATATAGAGGGAGAGGAGGGTCAAGAACAGAACCTTAGAAGATATCTACAGTTAGTGAATATAACCTGGATGAAAATCTAGAGGGAAAAGGACTGAGACAGACAGGTAAGAGAAGAGCCAGGAGAACAATGTCATGAAAATCCACAAGAGAGAGAGTACCAGGAGGAATGTGATCAAAACCTAGAAGAAAGATAAAGATTAATAAAGGGCCTTCAGATTTGGAAAGTAAGAAATTTCTGGCACCTTTCTAGAGAGCAGTTTCAGTTGCATGAAGAAGTTGGAAGTCAGAATGTAGAGAGTTTAGAAGCAAATGACAGAAGAGGAAGCAGGTTTCCTCAAAGAGTTTAGGCAAAAAGGCAGAGATGTAGAATGAGAGTTAACGATGCCGGTTGTTTGGTTTTTTTAAGAGGGGAGAGAGATGGGCATGCTTGTAAGAAGCAAGGACTAAGCCAGTAGACAAGAAAAGATTGAAGATAAGAGAGAGTGGCAATGATAGTTGAAGTATTTTGCCAGATGGTATAAAGGATAGTGTTTAGATGATGTGAGATGAGAAGAGACAAATTAAAACAACTCTGAGGTACCACTTCACACCCATCACATAGGCTAAGCTGACCCAAAAAAATGACAAATACTGAAAGGACTGTGGGAAAACAAGTACTTTAATGCACTATTGGTGGAGCTGTGAACTGGTCCAGTCATTCTGGAAAGCAATTTGGAACTATTACCAAAAAGCAATTAAACTGAAAACATAAAGCATACCATTGGTTCCTGCAATGTTATTAGGTCTATTTCCTAGTAGAAAGGAATATATCCAAGAAAGAAGAAAAGGACCCACAAAAATATTCAATACAGTCTTTTTATAGTATCAAAGAACTGGAAACTGAGGAGTGCCCATAGGTTGGAGGATGGTTGAAAAAATTCTCCTATATGAAAGTAATGGAATAACGTGATGCTATAAGAAGTAATGAAGGGAATGATTTTTAAAAAAACCTGGGAAGACTTGTATGAACTGATGCAAAGTGAAATTAGCCAAACCAAAAAAAAATATTTATACAGCAACAAAAATGTAATAAAGGCAATCAATTCTGAAGGACTTAGAAACTCTGGCACAGAATGATGATCCCAAATTCCAAAGGATTCATGATAAAAATATGATATTGATACATGTGTGTGTATATATTTCTAATAGGTTTTATTTTTCTTGCCTTCTCAGTGGGTGGAGAAGGGAGAGAAAATTTGGAACTGAAAATAAGATAAAATTGAATCTGAAATAAATAAATAAATTTAACATACACTTTTTTAAAAGCTGTGTATAACACAAATTCATAGCAATCACACACACACCACTTTTCCACTCTTTTTATGTGGAAATGCTCGTGTTGGTTGAAGTTTACAAAATTCATTGTAAAAACAAAAGAAAATTTGAAGAGAGAGGAGTAGCACCACAGCAACTATTCCAAACCTTTTCATCTCTACTCAAGCCTCCCATTGTACCCCCTCTCTCCACCCTCTGCACCTGCTCTCTTCACCCTGTGTTCTTAGAGAGCTAACTTAGCTAAATGATGTTCCCAGCCAGTATATATCAGAATCAGGACTTAAACCTAGGCCCTTTGGACTCTAAAGCTCTGGTTGGCTCTGGTTCTCTCTCTGTGTGTCTCTGTGTCTCTGTCTCTGTCTCTCTCTCTCTCTCTGTCTCTCTCTCTCTCTCTCTGTCTCTCTCTCTCTCTCTCTCTCTCTGTCTGTCTCTTCCTCTCTCCTTCTCTCTGTCTCTGTCCCTATGTCTCTGTCTCTCTCTCTCTCTCTGCTCTATATCTATTTATACATTCTCATATACTCTTCAGTTCATGGGAAATTTTAAGAATAAAGTGTTACACGTAGAATCAGAGAATTGTAGGATGTTAAAATTGGGAGAGAAAAAAAAACTTTAGCAGTCATCTAACCCATCTTCCTATCCCATGTAGCAGCAGGTCTTTGGAAAGAGAGTCAGAGAACACATCTGGTTTTTCTCGCAGCCTCCCCCTCCTTCCCCACACACACACCCTTCAGCTGGGCTAACAAGAAGAGGACCCACCTCCACCAACCTAACAGGTGGCGCTGTTTCCTCCTCACCTGTGAGATCTCTCCAGAACTGAAAGGTCCACCATCTGGTTCTCAGAAAGGGTGTGTTGTACATAACACACGTGCCCCTGCATACATTTACACACTCACAAACACACATAGAACCCCACCCTTTATGAAGTACTCCTGTACACAGAGCCTCTGCATACCAGACCCTAAAGACGTTACAAAAAGAGAGAAAAATCAACCAATCAATAGATACATAGTGAGTATCTACCTTAAGCACTATTAGATAAAGTATGTCATAGTTCCTGGGTTTGCTGAAATCAATTCATAATGGCTCTAAATAACTGATTTGTTAAATTTTCGTTTTATACCTTGGAAATCAGCAAATAATACAAATCAGGGTTAGTCTAAAAAGACTCTTAAAAACCTTGTAAAAGTGTTAGAGAAAATATTAATAACTCAGATTAAACTATAAAGCGTGCTGAGAGTATTTTTTTTTCAGAGAGTTGGTTGTTAAACATTATAAGCCTACTACTGCTTACATCTAATTGGTGGAAACTAAAGTGGCTGAGTATAGACTCAATATTTTTTGGTAAGGCAACTTTTCCATTGAAGGTGAGGAAGGAAAGCAGGGAGTAAGGGCTTAAAGAGATCAGATAAAGTGTAAAAGAACCGTTACAGGTAGTGAGGCTAGAGGCATGGAGGAATGTGAGAAGTTCCCCAAGTACTGATGAGAGTCAAATTAAAGCCAGACTTCACAAATTTGTAACCGGTTGCTCTCAGTCAAGAAAGATTAATTAAGTGCTTACTTAGGCACTTATTAAATATTTTTAATACAAAGACAAAAGCTTAACAGTCCCTGCCCTCAAGGAGCTTATATTCTATTGAGTGGGGACAACATATATCCAAAATGAATATAAGGTAAGTGGGAGGATGGCACTAGCACCTAGGGCATCAAGGAGAAGCTTCGTGTAAATGTTTCCACTTGAGCTACTATTTTCCTTCCTTGGTGGTTGTGGCTTAGAGGCCACAGGGGTGGGTAACTTTTAAGGCCACATGTGGCCTCTAGATCCTCAAGTGGGGCCCTTTGACTGAATCCAAACTTCGTTCTATTAAGTTTAGATTCAGTCAAAGGGCCGCACTTGAGGATCTAGAGGGCCACGTGCGGCCTTGAGGCCACAGGTTATTCACCTCTGGTAGATTTAATAACAGAGAAATAAAACACAGGAGAGATTGGGATGGGGGGAGGGGAGAACTAGTTGAATATTTTTCATTTTTGTAAATATTTATCCATTTCATTTATATTCTAGGGGTTTTGGGGGTTCTTATAACTGAGTGAAATAATATGATAATATTCTTCATTCTGATCTCCCTTTCATTCATTTCTGAATGGGGGATTTCATTTTTCCTTTTCCCCTTTTTATCACATTTATTAAATAATAATTTACCATTTTTTTCAGTCTTTTAGAAAAGTACTTTATTAATTCAGTTTTTAAAAATTGAAATTTGAAGAGAATTCAATACATTTGAATTTCAGTTTGAAATTGAAAAATTCAATTTAGAAATATATTAATTCAATTTTTAACAACATTCCATTTTGTTCATTTTCCTTTGATTAAGGGGGAAGGGTTGTGCTGGCTGTAGGTGAATGGGGAGAGGGGTGATTCGGTGGAAGATGGAGGGGTAATATGAGTAAAGCACTAAAGAAACTGAATGTGGGATCTAGGCTAGTTTGGGAGTCCAGCTAGGAGGGTCTCTCTCGTTTATTTTCCTTGCCGTTCTTTATAATTCTGCCCCTTCCAACACAGCACCTCCCTGTCTCATAAGGAAAGCAGACACACTAGCTATAAGTATATGTGTGGGGAGGAAAGGTAGCAACTAGCAGACTGGATAAAGTGTGTATGTGGGGGGGGGGTATAGAGTGTATACATATATACACATATATACACATACATATTTACAGATTGTGTATATAATAGCTAACATTTATATAATAATTTAAGGCTTTCAAAGTGCTTTACAAATATCATTTCACCTGATCCTTACAACAGCCCTGGGAGGTAGGTACTATTTTTTGTTGTTCAGTCATTTTCAGTCACATCCAACTCTTTATGGCCCCATTTGGGGTTTTCTTAGCTAAGACACTAGCGTGGTTTGCCATTTCCTTCTGCAGCTGGAAGTACAGGTAAAGAAATGGAGGCAAACAGGGTTAAGTGACTTGCCTAGGGTCACAAAGCTAGTAAATATCCGAGGCCTAATTTGAACTCAGGTCTTCCTGACTCCAGGAGCTGCACACCATACACTGTGCCACCTATCTGCCCCTGGGTGCTGTTATCATTATCCTCATTTTACAGATGAGGAAACTGGGGCACTTAGCAGTTAAGTGAGTTGCTTAGAATCACAAAGCTCCTATCTTAGGTGGGATTTTAACTCAGGCCTTCCTGACTTCAAGCACAGTGTTGTATCTACTTTGGGGTGTGTGTGTGTGTGTGTGTGTGTGTGTGTCTGTGTGTGTGTCTCTGTGTGTGTGTGTCTGTGTGTGTGTGTGTGTCTGTGTGTGTGTATGTGTTTGGTGTGCAAGTGGAGATTGGAGGGCCCCAGGAAGGCAGAGCATTGACTTAGCAGGAGACAAAGAGCATGTGTCTGTAGTGAGACAAGGAGGGAACACCAAGTCTGAAATTATGGAAGATTTTCAGGTCCAGGCCGTCAAATGATAAGATTTTGGAGTCATACGTTACCTTAGAGATCGTAGAATTGACCCCAGAACCATAGACTCTGGATCCCAGAGAATCAGTGAGAAAGATGCTCAGAGCTCTCTGATCCAGCTCATATCCTCCCCGAAATTTCTTCCAATCAACTAATAACTAGTTATTGTATTCTTATTAGGTGCCAGGCAGGCCCTGGGCAAAGACAAAAATGGTGTAACCCCAGCCCTCAAGGAGTTTTACCTTCTATCTAAAGAGACAACAAATACATCAATGAGAACATGTAGAAAAATAAATACAAGATGATGGGGGGGGGGGGGGGAGGAGGGTACTAAGAGCTAAAAGGGGAAATGAGAGAGAAATGCACTGTCTCCTGGGCAGCTGGGGACAGCTCTGATTGTAAGGAAGGCTGCCTTCAGTCTCTTCCCTCTGTTGATTTTTTCCAGTTCATTCTGTCTGTATCTTATGTGTACGTAGCTGTTCTCATGCTATCTCCCCCAACAGACTTTGAGCTCCTTGGGAGCAAGGGGAGTGTTTGATTTTTCTTTATTTTTGTTTTTGCCTTTCTTTTTATCACAGTTCCTGGCACATAGCAAGCTGACTTTACATATAACTTCAATTACAAAAGGTCCTTTATTTTATGCATGAGGAAACTGAGGCCCAGAGAGAAATGCCTTATCCAAGGTCAGACAGCTGGTAGACAGAAGAATGAGAGTTCAAAACTGAGTCTTCTGGTTCCAAATCCTGGACTCCTGCCCCATCACACCACATCACTTCAACTCCCTAAAAGGGAAAGATACAGAAACATGTGTTGGGGTGGAAAATAATTAGCTCAAAAAGGACTGCAATACTATTATAATGACCAGAGCACAACAGCTGAGAAAATAAGGAGAGAGAATTGAGAGACTGGACAAATATTTATTAAATACCAAATCTTAACAGGAGACAGACCTTGCCAGGCCTGGAGTCAGGAATATTCATCTTCCTGAATTCAAATCCAGTCTTAGACACTTACAAGCTGTGTGACCCTAGGCAAGTCACTTAATCCTGTTTGCCTCCATTTGTTTACCTGTACTTCCAGCTGCAGAAGGAAATGGCAAACTGCTCCAGTATCTTTGCCAAGAAAACCCAAAATGGGGTCATGAAGACTCATTCACCACTGAAAAACAACTCAACAACAACTAAGGGCTTGAGATTGCCTTTCATCCTTTCCATAAAAGCATTTCTGAGGTGGCTAGGTAGCACAGTGATTAGAGCACCAGCCCTGTAGTCAGGAAGACCTGAGTTCAAATCTGACCTCAGACACTTAACACACAGCCGTGTGACCTTGGGCAAGTCACTTAACCCCAATTGCCCTGCCTTCCCCCCTCCAAAAAACAAAAGCCATAAAATCATTTCCCCAAATATGTCAATGAGGTAATGTGGTCCAAACAGAATCTGTGGATGGTGAGTAGAAGAGTGAATAGGGTTACCATATAACCTTCTACTTTATCAATCTGAGTCCAAGTGACTCCCCTAAAAGTTAATTTCTTTGAGAAGAAAATATCGCATCTAACGTCTTCTGCTTAGTTCTGGGCACCACCTTTTAGGAAGAATAATTGAGCTCAAAGCGAAATTTGTGAGAAGGGTGACCAAGCTGTTAAATGTACTGGAGACAATTCTTTGTACACACTAAACTCCTATCTATGTATTGATGCTGAATTGAAATGAGTTTAAATGGAGACTATGCCATGTGGGGATGGACTGAAAGACTTGGAGATGCTTAGCCTGGAGAAGAGATCTTATGATAGTTGTCCTTGAGTATTTGAAGGCCAGTGACATGAAAGAAGGATTAGATTTGTTCTTCGTGGCCCCAGGGCATAATGAGGAGAGATAAGTGGGAGCTGCATTGAGACAGAATGCGACCTGATGTCAGGACAAATTTGCCAACAATTAGAGCTGCCCCCAAGGGCACTGGGCCACCAGAGGAGGCAGTGGGTCCCATCTCTTCAAGTGGAAGCTCGACAGTCACTTGTTAGGGATGCTGTGCTGGAGAAGGGATTCCTGCTCAGCTACAGGTTGAATCAGGTAGCATCTGAGATCCCGTCCAACCATGAGACTCCGTGAAAAACAACATCGGTATGCTCATTTAGAGGGAAAAACGGAGGTTTATACTTAGACCAATATGAGTATATCCAGCCCCCACATATGCAGATAATTGAACAGCACCCACAGGGCTGCTTACTCCTGGATATTTATTTATTTATAGATGACTCTGTTTCCATGGTTGGGTATAAATAGAATGATATCATGGTGAGTCAGGGCTATGAATTGTTGCCTGTCACTCCCCTGGGGCCTCCAGTCACAAGACTATCCAGGGCTTCTCACCTAGAGCATGAGTCTGAGAACAGGTGTGGCCCATAATACTTAGTGCTGGGTGACCTTGGGAAAGTCACTTAGCTTCTCAGGGACTCAGTTTTCTCACCTGCAAAATCGTTGTTGTTGTTGTTGTTGTTGTTGTTGTTTGTCCTTCATTCTCCAAGAAGACCATGACACCAGGAAGGTGCTGCCACGACCTGCTAGTGAATTGGATTTAAGTGAGGGAGGCTGCTCAGAGTCACCAGCCTCACTTTTTCCTGCAGTCATCCGGGTCCAGTGGCCAGATATCGATCAGAATGACTGAAGATGACCCCGCCACCTAAAAAGTGAAGGAAAGATCTCCAAATTGTCTCCCAGTTCCAAAGCCTCTGATCCTATGACTCAGGTCACAGAGCTGGGTAGCTGCTCTCATGTGTCATCTGGGATCAGGATGTAGGGAGGTCATCGAAGCAAAGGCAATGATGTTTGTAAAACACTTAGCACAGTGTCTGACACTACATAAATGCTTATTCTCTTCCCCTGGGAATATTTGTTTCCTAGTAGCCACTTCCATTCAAATGAAGAAGCATTTATTAACTACTTACTATGTACAAGGCAGCCAGGTGGCACAGTAGATAGAGTCCTGGGCCTGGAGTCTGGAAGACCTGAGTTCAAATCCAGCCTCAGACACTTGCTAGATGTATGACCCTGGGCAAATCACTTAACTCTGTCTGTCTGGGTCGTAAAATGGGAATAATAATAGTGCCCACCTCTCAGAGCTATTGTGAGGGTCAGTTGAGATCACTGCAAACCTCTTAATGCAGTGCTTGGCACATAGTAAATGCCATATAAATGTTCACTATTATTATTAAAACACTTGTGAGGTGCTAGACATACAAAGAAAAACAAAGCAGTCCCAGTCCACAAGGATCTTACCTTCTACTGCAGGTTGGAGTGCCAGGCAACCCCCAGCAAATAAGTGAATAAAAATATATTATATGCTTAATTAATATTATTATTACATCATATATATTACATGATTATGTACATGCTTTAAAAAGGAGTTGGTATTTTATCCTAGAAAGTGATAGGGAGCCAAAGAAGCTGCTTAAGAAGGCGAGTGACCTGTGCTTTTTAAATGTCTATTTGGTAACTGTGGGGAAGGTAGATTACAAAAGGGAGGGGCTTGATACAACACTCCCTTTCCACTGTTAAACCCATAATTATCCTGGAGAGATCAGGCATAACACAACCCTATCCCACCTTAGCCATGGATTCACTAAAACTCAGGGGTTACATGGGATTCTCTGGAGAGAATTTCATCCATCAGTCAGTCATTCAGTCAACTAACCCAGGTCAGCTACCCAGGCAGGCACAGTGCTAGGAGCTGAAGATGCAAAGAGAGGCAAAAAACAGTTCCTTGGGGGCAGCCTAGGTGACCCAATGAATAGAGCACCAGCCCTGAAGTCAGGAGGACCTGAGTTCAAATGTGAACTCAGACACTTAACACTAGTTGTGTGACCTTGGCCAAGTCACTTAATCCCAATTGCCCTGCCCTCCCCCCTCCAAAAAGAAAAAAAAAACTTCCTGATCTTGAGAAACTCACAATCTTAGGGGAGCCAGGGGGGTGAGGCAGGAGTGAGAGTAAGACAACTAAATACAAGCAAAATATATAAGAAATAAATTGGGGGTAGGCTTAGATGGAAGCCCCCAAGACTAAGGAGGACTGGGAAAGGCTTCTGGAAGAAGGCAGGACTTTAGCTGAGACTTTAGGGAAGCCAAGGGAAGCCAGGAGGTGGTGACAAGAGAACATTCTAGGCACCGAGCACAACCAGTGAAAACATTCAGAGTATCTCATGTGCAAGGAACAGCAAAGAGGCCATCCCCCTGCCAAACTTCCAATTCAATCAAACAAAATCATGGGACTACATGGTCTCAAATGACTCCTTTCAGCTCTAACATCACATAATCCTCTCATCTATAACCACTCCATCCTCCTTGTAGTAAAGGTTCCACAGCAGGAAGAGACGGGGATGAGCCAGGGTGAGCCGAACCTGCGGCACCGCCCAGTGTCCAGACTCATGGGTCTCAGGATCCCTCCACAGGCACAAGCCAGACTTTTGTCAAGTGAATATGAAGGGGCAAAAAGACTCATCGGGGATGGCTGGGTCCTAGTCTTGGCCCTGTTACTTGTTAGCTGAAGAACCTTGGGGAAAATCACTTAACCTCTGTGAGACTACTTTTCCTCATCAGCAAAATGAGTGAAATGACATTTAAAGATGAGAAGTCCTGTTCTTACTGGAGTAAGGGCCTCAGGCTACATCGATGCCTTAGGCTTAGAGGATCCCAATCCAGAAGAATGGCTTAGAAATCCCATAGAATGAGAAGGATCTCCTTCGCTTGAGGGAGTGTTAGAAGTAGGACCAGGATTCAGGGGTCATCACAGAAGACTAAAGGAAAGGTATTCTGAGGTACTAGGGTGACAAAGAATGATAGAATGACAGAAATGAGAAGCAAAGCTCCCTCCACCCCGGTGCCTCTCCCTCTAATTGGAGGGTGGAGGGCTCTTCTCAGAGGATTTAAGGATTCCAAAGACAGCCTTCTCTTTATTTCCCAGCAGGCTACACTCCTCTGGATTTCTTCATCATGCCCCTGTACATTGCATCTTCTACCTCACATCCCTTTTCAGCTTCTTTTTATGTGTTGTCTTTTCCATGAGAATGGAAGCCCCTTGAGGGCAGGAGCTGTCTTCCTTTTTTGCTTATATTTGCATTTGAAGAGCTTAGCACAGTGCCTAGCTCCTAGTGAGTGACTTGTTTATACTTGTTTACCCACTGACTTGACATAGTTGCATAGAGTAAGAGTTCCCAACTTTCTCCATTCCAGCCATCTTTAGCTTTCCATAAACCTTCGTATACACTATCCAATGTGCAGGAAATAAACTCTAGAATTTATCATGCACATGCACTGAAGAAATAAAATAGATTACTTTCAATAGTATAATGTTACTATTTGCCAGATATTCCCACACTTTCTGAACAACTCGTACTCTCTGGGGGTACACATACTTCAGGAACTCGCAGTGTTGAGGATTGAATGCTGGCTCTGCATTCAGGAAGGTCTTCATTTGAATCTCATCTCTAATACTTGATAGCTAGTAATACTAATAACAGCCATCATCATAATAGCTAGCATTTATATGGTACCTTGAGGTTTACAAAGCACCTTACATATGTAAACTCGTTCTGTCCTCACAAGCACCCTGAGAGGTAGGTTCTATAATTATCCCCATTTTACAGTTGGGGAAACCAAAGTAGGCAGAGGTTAAGTAACTTGCCCTGGGTCACATACCTAAGGAGTATCTGAGGCAGGATTTGAATTTGAATCTTCCTGACTCCCAGTCTAGTACTCTAAGCACTGGGCTACCTGGCTCTATTGGGCAAGTCATCTCCATTTATTTCAGCATCCTCTTCTGTGAGGTGTTTAATAATACCCACAGTACCCACCTCACAGGGTGGTTGTGAGGATCCAAGGAGATAACATACATAGCATGCACTTGTAAGCTTTAAGTAGCATCTAAATTTCAATTAATATTAAAGCAATGTTGGGGGGCCAGAATTCTGAATTGATTATACTGAATTATTAGAATTTGATTTGACTCGATATTTCTAAATTGTTTGAAGAGGAATATAGGGACAGTTTCCCTTGAAACGCTGCCTCTTACTCTGTCATCTTGGATCCACATCCCCAGCATCAGACTTAGATAGAGACACTTATGTCTTTGGAGTTGGATGACCCAAGAAGAGTCCGACTTGACTGAAACAGACCTTTTCAAAATATGGACACTAGAGGGCATCAGACACCCACAGCCCTGAAGAGCTTCCACTGTGGGGAAAAAGCATGCAGGAGATCTCACCACGTTTGTTTCAGCATCCAACCGGTGCACAAGCAACATTTTTCCTCTCATGACAGCCTTCAGCTTTCTGTCACCTGGTTAATAGTCCCAGTAAATTACTTGGAAGTCATTTTTAAAAAGTAATTGGTTATTTATTTTTAACACTTTTAAATTTTTTAGTTAAGTTCTCTCCCTCCCTCAAGACCCTTTCCTGCCTATTGAGAAGGCAAACAATAGATCAGTTCTACATGTGAAATCATGCAAAACCTTTCCATATTAGCCACGTCACAAAAAAAGCAAGAAAAATTATACTTCATGCATAGTGGGAAAAAGTACATCCCAAAACAACATACACAATGGCTACAATGATGAAAAACAAAGTCAGCATGGAAAGGTAACACTACTGTTCAAATGCCAACCGACCCTCCTAGATCTGAGTTCTTTCTGCTGGCCATCGATAAACTATTTTTAAGGGAATGTGTTCTGTAAGGAGGTCTACTTGGGGATTTATCGTGTGAGTTGCAAAAAATTCAATCTGCAACAAAAGGCAACTGAGGCAGAACTCCAAGCGCATATCAATTTATTAGGGAGACTGGTGGCCCCTAAGCAATTGGATCCAAGATCTTCCTCTTGGTCAAGGATTCATCTCCTTTGGACTCTGGCCCTTTTTTATAGACATAGAGAGATCACTAAACATAGAATTAGGCATTACAGTTCATTGATTGGTCAGTTTCTGAAGCTGGGGAAAATCTTATGATTAAGTAAAGGAGATGCTTGTCAGCACCGGCTCTGGGACGTTCTACAAGCAGTTATGAACATTAAGCATAAGTGAATAGAGACATAAGGAAACTGGTCATAGTACATTCAGGGGTAGTGTTAATACAACAGATCTCTCTCTCTCACTCTCACATACACACATGTCAGTATAGGCCTAACAAATCATAAATCTATAATTAAGAAAAAATAAATCTCTATAAATCAAATAGAAATAATGCAATTGTTCATACATAGTAGGTTAATTAATTCTAATACACATAATTCATAACAGTGTTAACTAACTCAAACTCAATTTTATCCTACTTACCTCACTAAAGCAATCATTGATTCTCTGCTTTTTTTTTTTTGGAAGGGCAATTGGGGTTAAGTGACTTGCCCAAGGTCACAAGGCTAGTAAGTGTTAAATGTCTGAGGCCAAATTTGAACTCAGGTCCTTCTGACTCCAGGGCTGGTACTCTATTCACTGCACCAGCTAGCCGCCCCACAATTATTGAGTCTTAGTAAAACATAATGAACTAACTAGTAGATAGAGCAACACCCTGGAGTTAAGAGGAGCTGAGTTCAAATCTGCCTCACATTCTCACTAACCTGGTGACCATGGGCAAATCACTTAACCGTGACTGCATTTTAAAAAAATGCTCTGAACTAAGTGAATATTAATCAAATTGAGTAGGAGTATCAATATTATCTTCACAGTTAGGAAATGTCTATTTGTGTTGAAAAAAAAAGTATCAATACCTATTTTTAAATGGTAAGAAAAGGCTATGTTATGAGAACAATCTCAAAAGGCTGAGAGAAGATGTTACTCAATCCACAAATTCATGGAGACAGTGGGAAAAGGGTGATATGTATGATGGTCACCAATTGGTCTGTTCTTGAATTCTAGCATACAAGAGGTTTATAGATTTGGGGAAAAGCTTTGCATGTTAGGGCTAGAAAGGAACTGCAAACACAGGTTATTACAGTACAAAACTATTACCGTGTTATAGTACAAAGAATACAGAGCGGCAGAATTGAAACACAGAACACATGAACATAGAAATGTGAGAGCAGAAAGAAAATTCAGATGCAGTACTTCAGACACAGAACATTAGAGCCCCACAGAAGGAACGTAGGGCACAGAAAGATTAAAATGGAAAGGACTTTGTTGACCCTGTAGTTCACGTTTTCTTTTTTTTTTTTCCAAATGAGGATATTGAGAATCAGAGAAAATTACTTATCTAAGGTAATATAGTCAGTCAGTGGCAGAGCTAGACTTGTAGTTAGAACCCAGGTCTCTTAACATCCACTCTGTGGATCTGAAGAAGGACAGATAAAAAGAAGTTCTCCTTTACCCAGAGGGCAGCAAGAAAACAAAACTTTGTCCCTTAAGAAATGATAAAAGCCGAAGGATAATTAGTTTTGACAAGATTTTACATATTTGTTGTTTTCATTGATGTTAGATTTTAAGTTTTTAGTAAATAATTTTTACAGAGATTTATATGAGCTCATTCTTAGATAAATTATTTAGGTATATTTATGAATGAAAGGAGATAGCTAGGAGGTTCAGTGGATAGAGTACTAGGCAAAGAGTCAGGAAGACCTGAGTTCAAATGCAGCCTCTGTCACTCACAGGTTATCAGATCCTGGGCAAGTTGTTGGACGTTTGTTTGCCTTAATCCATTGGAGAAAGAAATGGCAAACCGCTCCAGTATCTTTGCCAAGAAAACTTCCTACAGGCTCACAAAGAGTTAGACACAACTGGATGACTGAACAACAATGAATGAAAGAATTGTTGAATGAGTTGTTTCTGATTTCTCTGCCAACAAGAATAAATTTTGGACTGGAAAGGGAAGCATAAAAATGGCTAGGTAGCTAGGGAGTTAGGTAGGGGCATTGTGTAAGAGATCTAGACTTGAAATTAGGAAGACCTGTGTTCATATCCTCCCTTGCTAGCTGTATAACTCGAGACAAGTCACTTAACCTGTTTAACTCAGTTTCCTCAACTGTAAAATGGGGATAGTAACAGCACCACTTCATACAGCTGTTGTCAGGATCAAATGAGAATAAAGGTAAAGCACTTAGCACAGTGCTTGGCACATAGTTGTTATTGTTTGTCAATATTCAAAGAGGACCAATGAAATCACAGGCTGATGCCTTGACTTGTGTGTGAATTGGATTTAAGTGAGGCAGTTGCACAAAGTCCTTAGCCTCATCAAAGTCCAGTGGCAAGACAAAAGTCAAGATGATTAGCAATGGCCCAACATACAGCAGATGACCTATGCATCTTTGATGTCTAACCAGTCCCTAAGCGCTCCACAGCTCCGGGTTCAGCTATCTTTATTACCATGGGAACAAATTGTTCTCATCCACCTGTTCTACTGGGGGAAGTCTTTACATGCTTGGGGTAGACACCTCCCCAGCACGTAATAGACACTATATAAATGCTTATTCCTTTCCTATTATCGCAAAGAGCTAACATGACTTCATTAAGAGGCCATGTAGTAAAAACCCTCTCATTTTACAGATGAAGAAACCGTCTTCTCACATTCTGTACAAATCTGCTCTTTCCTTTGGAATTAGAAACGAATGACTCAAAGTCAGGAACTGGACCTTTCTCGTCTTTGGATCCCCCTAGGAACTCCCAACTGCATGCTATGCAGATGCTCAGCAAATATTTAATCAATCAATTCATTAATTAATGTTGTCAAGAAGTTTCCAAATAAGGTAAGTTCTTTACCTTAATGTAAACCTCTACAGCTTCTAGAGTGAGGTCATAAACACTGCATTATCGGAGACACGTAAGAACTTATGACATAAACGATACAAAGATTATTATCCACATTTTACAGAAGATACTGAGGCTTAGAGAGATGCAAGGACGTGTGTGGAATCATAGATGAAAGTTGGACTAGAATCCAGATCTCCTAACTAGTGGTTTTTGTCAATAATATCACAGTGCTCCTGAACAAAGGATGAATAAATGAATGAATCATTGGACTAACATACTATAATCTCCACAAACAGCTAGGTGACAGAAGCCCAGACCTGGAGGCAGGAAGACCTGAGTTCAAATCTTGCCTCAGACACTTACTAGCCATGTGATCCTGGGCAAATTGCTTAACCCTGTTTGCCTCAGTTTCCTCATTTGTAAAATGGCTTTGCCCAGTTTCATCCTGCCCAGGCACATCTCCACTGTCCCATGATCACACACATGTACAGGCTACAGGACACAGGCTCCCCAGCCTGGACAAGTCCCAGTGACTAGAGGACTTGATCTTTCAGACTTCATCCTGTGGCGACTTTCACCCAATAAACATGTGCGTCGGCCAGCAGCCTGGAAAGAAAAGCTCTTTCCCTCCCACTCGTATTAGTATTCCTAGAAATCATTCACAGACTCATATAACTGGAAGGAGATAGAAGGAGACTAAGAAATCATCTGATGCAACAGCCTCGTTTTATAGGTGACAAAGCCAAGGCACAAGCACATTTTAATTAAGCTCTGACTCTAACAAATGTATAAAGCTCCTACTACTTGCAAAGCAGGAGAAGGAAATGGCAAACCATTCCAGTCTCTTTACCAAGAAACTCCCCAATGGGGGGACAAAGAGTCGGACACAACTGAAACAATTGAACAACAATGATACTAGCAGGGTATTAATGCTAGATCTGTATCAGTCAACTAGGCAATCAACCAACATTTACTAAGTATCTACTAGAGACTAAAGGGCAGCTAGGTGGCACAGTGCGTGTAGTACTGGGCCTGGAATCAAATCTGGCCTCAGACACTTACTAGCCATGTGACCCTCGGCAGTCACTTAACTGTTTGCCTCAGTTTCCTCATCTGTAAAATGAACTGGAAAAGAAAATGACAAACCACTCCATTATCTTTGCCAAGAAAATCCCAAATGTGTTCACAAAGAGCTGGACTCACCTGAAACAACTGAACAGTAACAACAAAGGTATCAAACATTGAGAAAGCAAAGAAAGCTCCCTATCCCACCCCACCCCCTCCCAAAAAAAAAAACAGTCATTGCTCTCAAGGAGCTCCCAAACCAACAGAGGGAAACATCATGTGAGTAACTATGTACAAACAGGAAGCATACAGAATAAATTAAAGATGGATCAGTAGAGGAAAGGTACTAGCAGGTGGGCTTGGGAAAGGCTCCTTGGAGAAGGTGGCATTTTAGCTGAGACTGAAGGAAGCCTCGGGGCTCAGGAGAGGACAATGAGGGAGAAAATCCCCGGCATGGGGAGCAGCCTGTGAAAACAAATAGGGTCAGGGAATGGAATGTCTTGGGTGAGGTATAGCAAGGAGGCCAGCATCACTAGACAGCAGACTATGTTGGCAGCATAAGGTGTAAGAAGACTGAAAGGGTAGGAGCAGGGCAAGTCATAAAGGACTTTGAATATCAGAGACCTGTTGGACTTGTGCTTTAGGAAGACTGATCTGACAGCTCAGTGGAAGATGGTCTGCAATGAGGAGAGACGTGAGACAGGAAGAGCAGCCAGGAGGTTATTGTGGTCATCCAGGGATGAGGAGAAAAGGGCTGACATCAAGGTAGTAGCAGTGTCAGAGGAGAGAAGAGGCATATACAAGAAGTGTTAGGAGGGTGGAATTAACAGAATTTGGCAGCACTTTGGATATGGAGGAAGGCAGGATGATTTGGGTTGTGAGCTTCAGTCACTGGGAGAACAGTGATACCACTAACAGTAACGGGCAAATTAGGAAGAGGGTGAGGCCCAAGGGGAAAGACAACATTTTCCACTTTGTACATTTTGTATCTAAGTCTTAGATTCTAAGATGTCTATGGGACATCTAGTTCAATAGGCAGTTGAAGACCCAAGTCTGGAGGTTAAGAGAGAGGTTAGGGCTGGAGAGGTAGATCCGGGAATCATCAGCAGAGAGTTGATCATTGAATCCATGGAAGCTGATGAGATCACCAAGTGAAATAGTATAGAGGGAGAAGAGAAGAGGAACCAGGGCAAAGTCTTGGGGAAAACTAGTGGTCAGGGACCTGGATGAAGGTCTGTGATGGGGTGTTCAGATCAGTAGGAGAAAAATCTAGTAGCACCACGAAAACCTAAGGAGAAGAGAATATCAATGAGGAGAGTATGATCAATGATATTGATTATAGGGAGGTCAGGAAGGATGAGGACTGAGAAAACCTTGCAAAATTTGACACTCAAATGATCATTGATTACTTTAGAGAGAGTAGCTGCATTTGAATGATGAGGTCAGAAGTCAGAATGTACAGTTAAGAAGAGAGAGGGAAAGAAGTGGAGGCACAATTGTAGAGGAATTTTACCACTGACAGGAGCATAGAACAATAGCTTAGTGGGGACCAAGTGAGAGTTTAGATTTTTTGAGGTTTGGTTTGGTTTGGTTTTTGAGGATGGGGGCAACATAGGAGTATCTGTAGACTGAAGGGAGGCTGTCAGAAAGAGATTGAAGATTAGTGAAAGAGTACAAATTACAGAAGGGGCAATGTGCTGGAGAAGACAGAATAGAGTGAGATGATTTGTGCAAGAAGAAGGATTAGGCTCGGCAAAGAAAAAGACTACTTTTTCATATTAGACAGGGGAGAAGAAAGAGATAAGGTGAAAGACACCCGAGTAATGTGAGATAAAGGGGAGAAAACATGGCGCTCTTGGCAAATGGCCTCAATTTTTTCAGTTAAATACAAGGCAAGATTCTCAGCTCCGACAATGGGGGAGGAAGAATCGTGGGAAGTTTGAGGAGAGATGAAAATGTTTGAAAAAGCCGCCATGGTGAGTGGGTTAACATATCAACTAGGGAGCTATAAAAGAATTGCTTTTGTGGCAGTGAGGGAGTGGACCCAGTCAATGAAGTTTACTGGTTTTCTCCAGCTTCATTAAGCATTTAGGGTTAATCCTACTCACTTCATTAAGTAAGCAGGAGCAAAGGCAGGGGATGGTAGGCTGAGACTTGGCAGGGCAAAATCAGCCATAGGATAAAGGGGCCAAGAACTGAAAAGGACAATGTAGAGTTGAACTGGTTCACCAAGGCATCAAGATGGGGAAAGAATGAGACTGTAGCCTGCATAGGGGTGAAGACAGAGCAAAAAACTGATCCGGATCAGAGGTCAAGGATGAGGGCAAAGAACAGGGCTCTCTCTATATACACTGTGTGTTCAAATTGAGCAAAACACAGGTTTTGCTGTCAACGAGTATTACAGTTCTTTGAAGAGGTGCCACGTTTGCTTCTTTTGAAAGCAAAAGAGGAAATGTTACCTCCATGGATGCACCTATCGACCACTCCGTATCTTAGTAGACAAGATTCATGAGTTATGCCAAAGACAGTCATTACCTCAAAAACAGCCCCTGGTGGTGGCGAGCCTCAATCATTTTAGTTAAATCAACCCTGAGCTAAATACACAATCCACCACAAAGCCTAGAATGAAAATGGTTCTCCTTGGTAGGACCTGACAGAATTTGTGCTCCCTTGGAATAATCTTCAAGAATCAGGACTCCTTTTGGGCTATAGTGAGGCTCAGGAGACAAGACAAGACAAAAATAGCGTTTATTAAGAGCTTAGTGTACATCAGGCACTGGAGGAGAGTTAGACTCTGGGGCGGAGCAGTTAAGACTCTGAAGCAGGATACAGATGTTCACAAATTTTCAGGCATACTTAGGTGTGTGCATCAGCTGGTGATTCAGAAGCCATGTTGGCAGAGACCAGTCCAGGGTGTCCAGGACAGCTAGGTGGCACAGTACTGTGACCATGACAGTTGTGTGGCCCAGCAACCAGCTAAATAAAAGAGAGACACGGGAATGTATTCGATTGTCTGTTTATTACAGAACCATTTCATACAGAGCCAAGATACAAGAAAATCACAGGGTTTATATACCCTATAGCAGAGACTCTTAGGTAATTGAAATGCAAGGACCCTCCTTTAGACCTGACCACTCCCTACCCTAGCCCAAAGCTATTTATTCATTGAGACTTAATTCTAGGACCGTGTCCAGAGGCACTAACAAACAGGGAATCACAAACAAGACTTGCAAATTAACTACCCTGTACTTTCTTTAGTTATTCATAGAACCAATGAAAGCATCCATCCAACAAGATTATGCTCCTTCCTGCAGATCTGCTTAGTGACCTCGTAGAAGAGGGGAGCATTTCCTTAATGGGGTCAGGGGACCCCTGAAAGTCTAGTCTACTACAGCACTGTGGATAGAATGCCCAACCTGGAGTCAGGAAGACTTATCTTTGTAAGTTCAAATCTGACCTCAGATATTTACTAGCTGTGTGACCCTGGGCAAGTCATTTAACCCTGTTTGCCTCAGTTTCCTCATGTATAAAATGAGCTGGACAAGAAAATGGCAAAATGCTTTAATATCTTTGCCAAAAAACCTAATATCGGTTTGAGTTATACACAACTGAAAAACAACTGAGCAACAATAACTTTCTGACTTCAGATCCTACTTCTAAATAGGAGATCCATGAATTTGGGGTTGGGTTTTTTCTTTGTTTACTGTTTTGATAATTGTATTCCAGTACCATTTGTTTCTTTCGTAGTCCTAGGCATTTTGTTTCATGCATTTGAAAACATTATTCTGAGGAGACCCATAGGTTTCACCAGACTGCCCAAGGGATTCATGACCCAGAAAACATTAAGAACCTGCGATCAAGTCCGATACTCTCATCTTACAGATGAGGAAACTAAGACCTTAAAAGGTAAAGACAGGGGTGGTTAGGTGGTGCAGTGAATAGAGCACCAGTCCTGGAGTCAGGAGGACCTGAGTTCAAATCTGACCTCAAACACTTAACACCAAAAAACTAGCCATGTGACCTTGGGCAAGTCACTTAACCCCAATTGCCCTCCAAAAAGAAAGGTAAAGAGATTTGTCTAAAACCACACAGCTAGTAATTAGCAAAGCTAGGATCAAGCCCAGGTATTTTAATTCTAAATCTAATGTCCTTTCCACTTCAATCAGCACTGAGTTCTAAGGGAGAAGGGGAGCTTTCTACAGCATTTAGCACAAGTAACCACCTTCTTCCTTTTTTTTAATTTAAATTTAACCAGTATGAAAAAAGATGAGCTTTTCCATATACAAAGTGGAACAGGAAAAAAAAAATTATACAGCCAGAAAGTGCTAGGTAGAAAGTGGATAGAGTGTTAGACTGAGAGACAGGAAGACCTGAGTACAAATCTTGTCTCAGATGCTTAACTGTGTTACCTTGGATAAGTCACATAAACTCTCTAGACCTCAGTTACTTCACTTGAAAAGTGGAAATAATAACCTACCTCCTAGGCCTGTCATGAAGATCAAATGTGTTAAGCTTGGCAAATCTTTAAGTACTATATAAATGTTAGCTATTATTTCATGCAGCTGAAAATCTATTATGAACAACTTGTTTTTCTTTTTCTTTTTAAGTATATAATAAAATAATAATAAATAAGTATATAATAAAATAACTTCCACAAATAACTTCCAAAGCTCTACTGCTTGTCTTCCTGACCATTGTTTTTCCTATTCGGTGTATTTTAAATGCATAAATGACTCTTTTTCTCTTTTTTCAAAATTTTGATGACATCATCACTAGCATCTCCCTAACCTCCATCAAACTGAAAACAAAAGAAAACCCGCATGACTGATAAACCTAGTCCAGCGAAACAAACTCCCACATTGTCTATGTACAAAAAGAGTGGGTCGTTTTTTATTCCTCGAATTGATCACCTCAGAGATCAATTACAAAATGACATTGTAAAGAAAAGCCCATTTGAAAGACTTAGGAATTCTTATCAGTGCCACAGTGACCACTTGATACTCTTTCCTACCTTGGCTTTAATGACATAGCTTTGTCTTGGTTCTCCTATTTCTCTGATCATTCTTTTTCCCTTCTAGTCTTAGATATAGGTTATATTCATTGGATTGGAAATAATTCCCAGCACCTTTTCCTTCTGTTCCCTATCTTCCAGACTACAAAGGTATATGTTCTTTTTTTTCCCCCATGTTAGTCATGTTGTGAAAGAAAACACAGATCAAAACAACAAGAACAAGAAAAAATAAAGCACAGAATAAGTATGCTTCCATCTGCATTCAGACACCATCAGTTCTCTCTTTGGAGATGGATAGCATTTCTTTATCATATCCTTTGAAATTGTCTTGGAACATTGTATTGCTAAGAGTTGAGTCAGTCACAGCTGATCATCGTACAATATTGTTGATATTGAGTACAGTGTTCTCTGGTTCTGCTCATTCCACTTTGCATCAATTCATGTAAGTCTTTCCCAGTTTTTCTGAGAGCATCTTGCTCATCACTTCTTACAGCACAATAGTAGTATTCCATCACAATCATATACAAGAATTTATTCAACCATTTCCCAATTGATAGACCTCAATTTCCAATTTTTAAGGTCTATTTGCAAGGAGAAATTATAAGATCTTCTCTAATCAGTCATAGATGTAGCATCAGAAGGGATCTTAGTACAACACCCTCATTTTACAAATAAGGGAACCCAGAGAGGCTGTTACTTACCCAAGGTCACACATTTAGTAACAAAGGCAAGACTTGAACTCAGGTCCTTGGACTCCAAAGTCAGCCCATTTTCCACTATGCTCCGATACATTCCCTATTTAGGAGTGTATAGTAAAAAAAAAAAAATACATTTCCTACATAATGTCTTCCTGGAATGCCTCATCATGGCCTTGAGTTCTCAAGCTAAGTCAGCAAGCTCAGGCAAGTCTTAAAGTAGGAAACACATGCACACAGGCCCAGTCTGGAGATATATCATGAGTAGGTCAGCCTAATTAAATTCAGGAAGACTCATCACCTGGCAAGACCCCAGGTAATGATTTTTTTTTCCCACAACCACAACTCATGAGGACCATCTACTAAGTCATGAAAATGACTCATATTGTGAAATATTTTATGATTTATAAAATATACTGGTGATTTGCATGGGGGTACTCAGATGTTTGAAATCTTTAAATAAGTATTTAAGTTGGTTTAAAGGAAATGAGCACTTAAGCTTTCATTACGAAAGATGAAAAAGTGCTAATTTGGGGGCCAAAGATTTGGGTTCCAAATCCTTTGTGTGTACCCGGCATTGGGCAAGGTGTGTTAACCTCTCTGGGTATCAGTTTCCTCATCTGTAAAGTGAGAGTAGTGGATTAAAGACCTCTAAGATTCCTTCCCCCTTTAAATCTATGAGGTCCCCATGTCTAGGCTGGGGAAATGGGGGAAAATGCAACCTTTCCTCCCAGAACACCCTCAGTGGTTTTGGAGTATTCAGTTTTCCCATACATCTCCCATACAATTCTCCCATACACTTCAGCAACCTAGTCCCTGAATTTTCCTACACAACCGAGTCCCTGAAGTCTCCCCCACCCCAGGCTATTTACCACTCCTTAATCCCATCCAGATCTTTTTACTGTTCCTTTTTCCTATATAAGTATCACTCTCACTCCTATCAAGCTGCAGATTCTTTAGGAATCTAGCCCACTCTGTTGGCTTTACAATAAACCTTGCTACTCTGACTGAAAGAAGACTTGAGTGCTTGAATTCTTTCCAGGCAGACCCACCCTGTACCCTTACATTTTAGGGTTCCAAGAAACCCCAAACTGCATCATCAGGGTTCCCAGAACCCCAAACCACAGCAAAACCACTACATTGTGCCCAATCATGTAATGAATTAACTATTTCCCTTCCAATGGATGAGGCCATGAGAGGTATCCCTAGAACAAAGCCTCAAAAATTTAGAGTTAAAAGGTGACTTAGAAATTATCTAATCCAATTCCCTCACTTTAGAGATGAGGAAACTGAGGCCCAAGAGGTTGAAGGACTTTCCCAAGGTCACACTAGTAGCAAGTAGAAAAGCTGGGATTTGAAACCAGGTCAGGTGACTCTAAAAGTGACTTGACTAAGGTCACAGTAAATGCTAGACCTAGACCCAGATCTCCTAACTTCTAAGTCAGCACTCTTTCAACTAGGTTTTCCTAGAAGTAAATGAAAAACTTCCTGGAGATTTAGGCACAGAAAGACTTAGAATGGATGAGAGGCTGGACTGGGGTGACAGGGACAGAGGCATCTAGGAGGGAGTGGCTTTTAGCAGTCATTTTCTTTAAAGTAAGCATATCAAGCTGTCATTTTGGCCCAACCACCACCTTTTCCTCCCTCTTTCAGATATGTCTCCCTCTTTTGTAGGTAATCCACTCAAGTGCTCTGCCCTAATGAGCTCCTTCCCCTCCAGCAAAATCTTAAAATCAGCTTATTCACATTAAGATGTAAAGGACTGAAACCAGCATAAAGTATAAGGGCCCCCAGGGATATTTGCATTTTAATCTCAGCTAGGGTTAAACTAAAGAGATGAGGTTCCTGGTTGCCTTTAAGTGTCTGGAAAGGGTGTGAGAATTATCGTTTGAGATATCTTAAATCAATCATCATGGGAGGGGGTGGTGAGGTAGAGTAGAATTATTCTAAGGTTTGGGGCAGGCTCTGCCCCTAAACTGAACTGGTTTCTTGCTCTCAGTTTCTGGGATTGCTGATTAGGGTGTATTTGGTATGTCCATGCCAATGGAAAAGAAACATCATGGATTAGTAGCCAGTCTGGCTTTGGCACTTACTAGTCATATGACATTAGACCAGTCTCTAAGCTGAGATTCAGATGATATGAAGGACGTAAAATGCTGGAAAAATAGAAGTTCTTATTACAGAGGCAGCTAGGTAACACACTGGGTAGAGGACTGGGCCTGGAGTCAGGAAGACCTGAGTCTGAATGCTTCTGATGAGGTGGAGGCCCTGGGACCCCCCTTGAGCTCTCCTTGAATGTCTGAGGTACAGGGTCTGGGAAACCCCTTGAAGTCTGAATCTTCCCACTTGATGAGGCATTTGCAGAGGCCATTAAGTATTTCATTGTGGCTGGGCCCAAACCTCTGTTACTAGCCTGGCCCTCCATTGTCCATCTGCTTCCCACCCTTGAGCCTATCAAAATATCAATCCACTCCTGCATTGACCTCATTAACTCCTCCTGAAGACCCTCCTCAAACTCCTCCTCTAGACCACCCCTAGATTCCTCTGTATATAAGACCCCATCTGCCCTCCATGTGGTGTGAGAGCACCACAGAAGGCCCTAGCAGACTTACTCTGTGTCCAGTACAGGCGAACTTTTAATAAATTTTACTTTTCTTTGGCTGAGAAGATTTGAGTGGAATTCTTTCCTCAGGACCCAGCATGTTGGTATTTTGGGGTCTCAGGCACCCCTAACTCTCTTAATGGGTAATCCTGGTAGGAATTAAAGATGACTATGGCAAGGCCAAAAGGAAAAGGGCAGGTATAATTTCACCTCTTTTTATCCTTTTTGCTGGAGGAGACTGGGGCCTTTCTAAACGGTAGTTTGAGGTCCTCCAAGGGCTCACAGGTATATTCTGGAGTCTCTGGAGGGGGAAACAACTGGTTTAATCCTGTAATTATGAGTCCAGCTGGGGAGACCTTCAAGTTTTACTACCGTTGGAGTGGTGAGTATGACTCGGTAGGGTCCCTTCCATTTAACATCTAACTGTTCTCCCTTTTGGGTTTTCCATGACTTTAAGTAGAGCCAATCTCCAGGCTGTACTGCAGCAGGACACTCCTTTTCATTGCCAAGAGGTTTTGGGATATACTTATTGGCAGATTCAGTCAGAGCATTTCTGACAGCTCCTAACTGAGTTTCGAATTGGCTAAGTGGAGATGGTAAGTGATTTTAAGTGTCTTTGCTACTGCCTGGGTTATCTGAGAAATAAAAGCTTGGCCATTGTCACTTTATAAGGAGAGAGACGAGCCAAAATGAGGTATAATTTCCTTTAATAGGAACTTTGATACCTCCTGAGCCTTTTCAGTTCTGCAAGAGGAAGCTTCTACCCAATTAGTAAAGGTATCAACAAAAACCAAAAGAAATCTGAAGCCCCTACGTGGGGGCATATGTGTAAAGTCTATCTTACCAGTCTTCACCTGGGGAGGTACCCCTCCTCTGAACAGGTTTTAAAAGGGGAGGAGGTTCGACTCCCCCTTCGGGATTCACCTGAGCACAGGTTGGGCAGGCCCGACAGACTTGTCTGCTGGTTTCTCCTACCTTACTACCAGTAAAAATGGGCTTTATCAGAGACTGGAGGGCATTCTTCCCTAGGTGTGGCCTGGTGTAAACCAAAAAGAAGCTTCCACTGACTTTCCTCTGGGATAAGAAGTTGTCCTGAGGGTCTTTGAAACCACCCAGAGGAAGAAAGAGAGTATCCCCTTTCCTTAGCAAGGGCCTGTTCCCAAGGGCTATAGGAAACGGGGAGCTGTGAGAGTAAAGAAGCCAGTATAGCCAACTGGCAGGCAGCATTCTTTGCTGCAGTATCTGCAGCAGGTGATTTCCCACAGCCTGATCAGTTTCCCCTTTCTGGTGGCCATTGCAAAACATAACAGCTACCTCAGAGGGCTTTTGAACAGCTTGGAGATGTGAAATCTCCAGTGCGTGTATAATAGGGCAATTTTTTGCTGTCAGATATCCCCTTTCTTTCCAAATTGCTCCATTGGCATGTAGAATATGGAAACTATATTTTGAGTCTGTACAAATGTTTACTTGTTTATTTTCCCCCTAGCTCTAGGGCTCTAGTGAGTGCTATCAATTCAGCCTTCTGGGCAGAGGTCACAGAGGCAGGGATTTGGCCTCTATGGTTTGGTAGAGGCTGACCACTGGATATCCACTTTTCCTGACCCCTTGTTCAATGAAGCTTGAACCATCTGTGTACCAGACTGCATCGGGGTTCGGGAGAGGAGAATCTTTCAAATCAGCTCAAAGTGGCATAAACACAGTCCAAGGTCTCCTCACAATCATTAACCAGGACATCTGAGTGGGCACTGTCTGGGAGGAGGGTTGCCAGGTTAAGTGTGCGGCACACCCAAAGGATTAGGTCAAGGGTATCTAAGAGCAAGGCTTGATATTTGGTGAGCCTGCCACTAGCCAGCCACCAGTGGCCTTTTGCTTCCAGGATGCTCTGAACTCAGTGGGGAGTTAGAACTTCCAGGGGCTGACCAAGTATAAGTTTAGAGGCTTCCTCAGTTAGAATGGCTGTAGCAGCTACTGCCCAGAGGCATGCAGACCATCCTGCAGCTACAGAGTCTAATTGCTTTGAAAAATAGGCAACTAGCCTGGGGTCAGGTCCTAAGAACTGAGTTAGGACTCCCAGAGCCTGTCCTCTCCTTTCATCTACATACAGAGTGAAAGGTTTTCCTAGATCAGGTAGGGCTAATGCTGGCATGGTGGTCAATTTAGCTTTCAGAGTCTCAAAAGCTTTGGTCTGATCAGGACCCCACTCCAGAGGGAGTGAATCAGGGCTCTGAGCGGAAGAATAGACAGGCTTAGCAATAAGGCCAAAATTTGGGATCCAGAGCCTACAAAACCCAGCCATACCTAGAAAGGTTTGAAGTTGTTTTTTGGTAGCTGGAATACATATAGACAAGATTGTCCTTTTCCTCTCAGAGGTTAAGGAGGGAGAGGTAGGAATTAGTTCATGGCCCAAATACTTTACAGACTGGCATGCTATCTGGACTTTATCCAAAGAGACACTATAGCCTCGACTACTCAAGAAATTAAGGGCTTGAGCAGCAGCAGCCAAAGATGCTTCCCGAGTGAGGCTACAAATAAGGATATCATCCACATACTGGATTAAGCTGGTATCAATTAATTTCAGATCCCTTCCCAAAGTCTGGCCAAATAAACGTGGGCTAATCCAAAACCCTTGGGGCAGGACTATCCATGTTAGCTGACATGGACTTGTTTCCCCAGGAAGTATCCATTCAAATGCAAAAATAAATTGCATGTCTGTGTGCAGAGGTATACAGAAAAAGGCATCTTTGAGATCTAGGGTGGAAAACCATTGGGTGCCCCCAGGGATCTGAGTAAGAATTGTATATGGATTGGGGACTATGGAGTATATGGGGATGACAGCTTTGTTAACAACCCTGAGATCCTGAACCATCTGGTATTCTCCATTAGGCTTTTTCACAGGAAGAATTGGGGTGTTACATGGAGATTGGCAAGGGACAAGGATTTTATATTTTAGAAATTTTTCAATTAATGGTTGTAGTCCTTCCCATGCCTCAGACTTGATTGGATATGGACATCGATAGGGGAACACACTAGGATCCTAGAGACGAATAGTAACTGGGGTGGCATGAGTGGCTCTCCCAGGAATTCCCTGATCCCAGACAATTGGCTCAACTGTCTCCCACACTTCTCGGGGAACATGGAGGGGTCTGAAGAACAGAAGGCAAAGGGAGATGGGAGGTTTAACTAGAGAAAATTGACTTCCCAATTTCACCATCAGGTCTCTTCCCAACAAGGGGGAAGGGCAAAAGGAGATAATAAGGAAGGAGTGTTCAAACAACAGATCCTCAAAAAGGCAGGGGAGGGCCTATGTCTGGAGACATCCCTTAGTTTTCCCTTCAATGCCCATGACCTGATGGGTCAAGGGCCAAGTAGGGCCAGACTAACTAATTAAAACAGAGAATGTAGCACCCATACCAATCAGAAATCAGGTAACCTTACCTTCAACCTCGATGCTTGCTCAGGGCTCAGCAAAGGAAACGGAGAAGGTGGGAGCACTGGGAGCACTGCCAAGCCCCAGGCTTCCCTGTCATTCCAAGTCTTGACAAGACTGGAGGACAGGGTACTGGTAGGTGGTTCTACCACTTTTACTTTGGGGACCATCCTTCCTCCAATGTCCCTCCTGTTCATATGGGCACAGTGCCAGAGGCATTGGTTCCTGGGGCTCCCTCTGGGGGGGGTGCCCTGGAGGGGCACTCCTTGGACCAGTGACCCTCCTTGTGGCATCGAAAGCAGGTCTTCCCTCTGCCCAAGTGACTGGGCTTCCTCCAAGGGGGTCCCCTAGGGGCTTTTACTGGCCATGGCAGCAGCCAAGAATTGACCATGTTCTCTGTCTCTAGTTCGTTCCCTGCATTCTTTCTCCTCTGCTGCAACCAGGTCTGTTATTAAGGATTCCAAAGGCTGTTTCCAGTAATTGGACCTGAAGTGTTTGGGGTCCCATTGCCAATTTCTGCAGTTTCCTCCTAATATCTGGGGCAGACTAACTAATGAAATACATGTTAAGAATTGCTGCCCCTTCTATAGTCAGCATCTGAATTTGTATACCTTTTAATAGCTTCTACCAGTCTAGCTAGGAAAAGGGCAGGGTTTTCTTGATTTGTCTGGGAAATTTCTCTAATTTTCTGATAATTTACTTGCTTTTGAAATGCAGTTCTTAAGCCTTCTAACACCCAAAGTACCATATGGTCTCTCTTCTATCCTCCCGGGTTTAATAATCCCATTCTGGGTCACCAATGGGAACAGCAGCTGTTCCTGGGGGGTATCTTCTGGGGTCATTGCTAGCCAAACGATCCCCAAATTTTGGGGCTTCTTCCCAGATTCTCCTCTTTTCCTCAGTGGAACAACAGGTAGAGAAGAGGATATGCAAATCACCCCAAGAAAGCTCAAATTGTAGGATTAAGTCCCGAAAGCCTTCAGTAAACTTTGTGGGATTTTCGGAGAACTTACTCAGCTTCTCTTTAATTTGATTGAGAACTGAAATGGAGAATTGGACGTGCACTCTAGTTGCCCCACTAGCTGAGAGAGCTGCTTCCCTTTAGGGAAAAAGTCCTGAAGGTGCTATGTGGATAAGGGCTTGGGAAGGGAGATTGTAAGTCTCACTTCCTGTGAGTTAAGGACTGGGAGGTGCTGGCAGAACTGGATCAGACTGAAAGACTGGGGGATCTGGCTGGCAAGGGGGAAGGTCAGCTGGAACCAGAGGAGGGGAAGGGGTCAGAAGAGAAGATACCCCTAGTGTTGCCGTGGGGGTAGGACCTAAGGCCTGAGTGGGTGCTGCCTCAGGGGGAAGGGCTACAGAGGGAGGCACTTCAGCAGGACCAGTGGCTGGGACTTGAGCAGGGGTCCCTGAGGGGGGAGGAGCCATGCTGGGAGATGCAGGGTAGTAGATATGGATGGTGTAAGGGGCAGGAAATGAGAGGTGTTGGGCTAGAGGAAAAGGGAAGGGAAACCAGGGGGGAAAGAGTTGGGGTGCAGCAGAAGGGGCTGGAGGTGCTGCCTCAGTGGGACCGGTGACTGGGACCTGAGCAAGAGTCCCTGAGGGAGGAGGGGCTGGGGCCAAAGCCATAGGAAGGGGGTCATTTAATTGGTCCCTGTTGCCCCTTTGTGGAGAGGCTCTAGCTTCAAGTATCTCACAATCTTTCCGGAGAACCATGTTCTGAGACAGTTCAATGAAGGCCAGCAAATAGGCAGGCAGCTTCTAACCATTTCTCTTCTCTGCGAGAGTATAATTCTAACTGCAAGAGAGTTATTATCTTTTAAAGTCCCCAAAAGGGGCCACAATTCATGGTTTTCTAGGCCAAAGCTAGGCCAGTGTTGCAAAAAAACACCAGCTGTTCCTTTTTAAGGTCACCAGAGGAAATAAATCTTTCCCAATGTTGTAAAAGACAACCCAAAGGCGAACTTTTGGGAGCTATAGGCATAGGGCCTGGAAGTCCCTTCCTCCATAAAGGAAGGTTTGAGAGTAAGCCTCAAAAAACAGACAAAACAAAACAGGGCAAAAAAACCTACAAAAAAATACCTTGAGTTTTCCCAGTTCCCTAGCACTGAGAGAACTGAAAGAATCTGGCTTACACTTCCAGATGTGGCATCTGTCCTTGTCCTCCATTCTTCAGAAGCTGCACACGTGTCCATGTTCTCCAACATAACCAAACAGGACCAAGAACCTGAGGTCAGGCTGTGTACCTAGCTGTCTGACCTAAGGGGACCTGAGAGGTCAGGCCCACAAAAACAAAACCAAATGCAAAAAACACCTCCAAGGTACTTGGAGAACAAGAAGGCAATAGGGAAAGAGAGGCTTACACACCTTCCAGTCCCGGCTGGAGAAGAGCTTGAGATTAGCAGTGTTTCCCAGTATCAGGGAACCATAAAAATGAAGAGGATTACCCACTAAGAGGGTTAGGGATGCCTGAGACCCCAAAATACTAACATGCCGGGTCCTGAGGAAAGAATTCCACTCAAGTTTTCTCAGCCAAAGAAAAGTAAAGTTTATTAAAAGTTCGCTTGTACCAGACACAGAGCAAGTCTATGCTAGGGCCTTCTGTGGTGCTCTCACACCACATGGAGGGAAGATGGGATCTTATATACAGAGGAATCTAGGGGTGGTCTAGAGGAGGAGTTTGGGGAGGGTCTTCAGGAAGAGTCAATGAGGTCAGACTCCAGTAATGAGTTTGGGGAGGGTCTTCAGGAGGAGTTAATGAGGTCAATGAAAGAGTGGATTGATATTTTGATAGGCTCAAGGGTGGGAAGCAGATAGACAATGCAGGGCCAGGCTAGTAACAGAGGTTTGGGCCCAACCACAATGAAATATTTATGGCCTCTGCAAATGCCTCATCAGGTGGGAAGATTCAATCAGACTTCAAGGGGTTTCCCAGACCCTGTACCTCAAAGATTCAAGGAGAACCCAAGGGGGGTCCCAGAGCCTACACCTCATCACTTCTTCTAACTACCTGTATGACCCTGGAAAAGTCACTTTAACCAGTCTGCCTCAGTTTCCTCAACTGTAAAATGGGCGTAATAATAGCACCTACCTCTCAGGGTTGTTGTAAGGATCAAACGAGCAATTAGAGAAATGCTTAGCACAATAAGAAGCTCCTTATCTGTAAACTGAGAATCTGGTCCAAGCATATGCCCAAGGAAGGGGAAATAGCTAATTTATTAAGTGATTGAGTACAGTCTAGTTATTTGGTTGAAAAGCTACAAAATTCCCCTCACCCATGCCATCAGAAATCTTCTTAAGTGGCTAAAAATTAATCTAGAAAGAACTTGATTCATGGTGGTGTTGAGGTTTGGGGTTTAGGGGTGCTCAAGACCCCAAAATACTGACAAATGAATTCAATTTAAGCCTTCACTCAGCCAAAATAAAACAAAATTTATTAAAGATTCGCCATAATGGGTAGACTCTTAAGGAGCCTAAATATTTGTGATGATTGAGCAGACCAGAACAATCTGACACAGACAGTCTGAGCTAGACTGAATCTCCGTGCCTTCATGGAGGCAAGATGGATGTTTTTTTGAGGGCAATTGGGGTTAAGTGACTTGCCTAAGGTCATACAGGTTTTGTGTTAAATGTCTGAGGGTGGATTTGAACTCAGGTCCTCCTGACTTCAGGGCTGGTGCTCTATTCACTGCACCACCTAGCCGCCCCAAGATGGATCTTATATACAGAAAGACTGTGGGAGGGATCTAGGGATGGTCTAGACAAGGGGTTTGGGGAGGGCTTGAACAAGAGTCCAAGGAGGATCTTTATGGGACTGAGGTCAGACTCCAGGAATGAGTTTAAGGGTGAGAAATAGCCGAAGGCTACCTGGAGATGACAGACAATGGAGGGCTAGGCTGGTTTGAAGGTAATTAGATTTGAGTATAGGTATAATAGGACCAAGGGTTGGAAGTAGCTGGACAATGGAGGGCTAGACTAGGTTAAGAGTAACAGAGATTTGGGCCTAGCCATAAGGAAAGGTTTATGGCCTCAGGCAAATGCCTCATCAAGTGGGAAGATTCAAGGAGAGTTCAAGGGAGTTCCCAGAGCCCATACCCCATCAGAGGGAAGGGAAAGATTGAATACACCCAAATCAGTGAGGGTGTTCTAGGAAAGAGGATTATATTTTTGGTGGCTCTCCAATATGAAAGGAGTCACAATGTACCAGTCTAGATCTGGGAAACTAACATCACAGATTTAGGAAGCCTTCACTGGCCCACCGACTCAGTTTAGGATTGCTGGGAACCCCAAAATGTCCCAGGGTACAGGGCAGCATCCACCTGGAATGAATTCACAAACTCAAACCGTCTTCTAGTCAAGTGGCAAAGTTCATTGTAAACCAATAGAAGTAGGCAGGGTTTTTTGTCAACCTTCAAATTAATGATGCTTATATACAAAATGATGCTTATATACAAAAAGGACAGAGAAAGGATCTGGGTGGGATTAAGGAGTGGTAAATAGTCTGGGATAGGCCAAGTGAGACAGTGAAAGGAATGCCAAGCCAGTTAATTGGGTGATCTAGGTGGGCTGGGCTGGGCCAGGTCCCATCACCCTGTCACTAGTGTGGTACTGATAGAAATTCTCAGAGCTACAAACCAAGCAGCTAGCCAGCCCACATTCTGCCAGAGGAACAACTCTTCCTCACTTGTAGGAAGGGAAACTGAGGTGGGAAAAAAGGGGGAGGTGGGGAAACAAAAACCAGGATGAGGATCTATACCCCCTACCTGCTGACCTGTACGCCTCTCTCTTCTCTCTTCCCCAAGACTCTTTCCCTGAGGATTCTTTGACAGGTTGAGACACACCCATGGACAGAGGAGGAGGTGACCTAATTTTATAAAAGAGATGACAGATCTCTGAGACTGCATAACGGGTGGCAGTGGAAAGAGCAACAGATTTGGAAAAAGAGGAAATGAGTTCAAATCTCGCTTGCTATCTAGGTGGCCTTGGACCAGTCACTTAACATCTCTAGGTCTGTTTCCTCATCTGAAAAATGAGGAAGTTGAATACAAAGACCTCTAAGACCCCTTCTAGATCTCAATCAATGACCTTGGATTTAGGTGTAAAAGGAGCATTCAGGGAATGTTTCAGAGCTTAGTTACTTGATGAAATTTTGATGTCCTTGCTCCCATTTGTTTTACTTTGAACCAGGAATTGTTATAGCCATGGAATCGATGGGGAAGTATGGGAGCTGCAGGAAGTTTCTGAGCAGCTTCAGATCTGGTCCACCTAGTTCAGGGGTGGGGAACCAGTGGCCTTGAGGGCCAAGGCTGCAGGTTCCCCACCCTTGATACTAGTTTAACTACCCACCCCACCATCAACACACCACTCCAAGGAGACTGAGACCCAGAGAAGTAACTTACCCAAAGTCATAAAAGGTAGTAAGTGGTAGAGAGATTTGAACCGAAGTCTGCTGAATTCCAGTTCACTCTTATCTCTAGTCCATCAGGCTAAAGAGCAAAGGGATTGGCCAAAGGAAATCAGCTATGGAGGGTACTGGGAACAGAGGGGGTGCTTGGTGAATAAAGGAGAAGAGGACACTGTGTTTCAGAGATTCCAAGATTTATTAGTAGGAGCACAAATGCCCCCTCACATTGAGACGGTCATACATAGACACATTAGCAGGACACAAAACTTAAGGATGATATTTAAGACACCACAAAGGTTATACAGTCCACTAAGTAGAGGCTCAATTCCCAAGGTGTGGATGAGGTTGGGATGGGGGTGGAGGAAGGTGAGACAAGGGAGAGAATGGTCTCCCCAATTTGTTCCTGACTCCTGTCCTAGAGATGCACAAAATACATAGAGAGAGGAAGGGAATCAGGGACATTCACAGGATGAGGCGGACCACCTAGGCTGGGGAAAACATGAGGTAAGCCTGGGCCCTGTCTCTCTCTCTCTCTATCTATCTATCTTTCTCTAACTCTTCATTTTGTAGCAAGAAGAGGTCCTGGGGTAGGGAAATCTGGGGAAAGTTACTATTGTTTGAAGGGCCAGTGCACTGGCTGCTTCTGCTGCTGCTGCTCCACAGGAGGAAAGCGCTCTTCTGGAGCCTGTGAGACCAGCACAGGCTTTTTGATGGGGATGGGAACTTCAATGCTCCCTTGAGCCTCTTGCTGCTTCTCCAGCTGCTGATGCTGCTCTCCCTTCTCCTCCAATTGCTGCTTCAGCTCCTCTTCCTTCTGCTCCAGCTGCTGCTCCAGCTGCTGCTCCAGCTGCTCTTCTTTCTGCTCCAGCTGCTGCTCCTGCTTATGTTCCAGCTGTTGCTCCAGCTGCTCTTCCAGCTGTTGATCTTGCTTATGTTCCAGCTGTTCTTCCAACTGCTGTTCTTGCTTATGTTCCAGCTGTTGCTCTAGCTGCTCTTCCAGTTGTTGCTCTTGCTTGTGTTCCAGCTGTTCTTCCAGCTGCTGCTCTTGCTTATGTTCCAGCTGTTGTTCCAGCTGCTCTTCCAGCTGTTGCTCTTGCTTATGTTCCAGCTGTTCTTCCAACTGCTGCTCTTGCTTATGTTCCAGCTGTTGCTCTAGCTGCTCTTCCAGCTGTTGCTCTTGCTTGTGTTCCAGCTGTTCTTCCAACTGCTGCTCTTGCTTATGTTCCAGCTGTTGCTCTAGCTGCTCTTCCAGCTGTTGCTCTTGCTTGTGTTCCAGCTGCTCTTCCAGTTGTTGCTCTTGCTTATGTTCCAGCTGTTGCTCTAGCTGCTCTTCCAGCTGTTGCTCTTGCTTGTGTTCCAGCTGCTCTTCCAGCTGTTGCTCTTGCTTGTGTTCCAGCTGCTCTTCCAGCTGTTGCTCTTGCTTATGTTCCAGCTGCTCTTCCAACTGTTGCTCTTGCTTGTGTTCCAGCTGCTCTTCCAGTTGCTGTTCTCCTTTCTGCTCTGACTGTGGAGTAAGAACAGGAACTCTCTTCACAGGAATGGTGGGTTCTTCTTGCACATCTACGACTTGCCCAGGCACTAGGCATGGTGCAGGTACTGGCGTGGGCTGCTTCACTTCTTCCTGGGGGACAGGGACAGGGATCTGGGGCAGGAGCTGCTTACACTGCTCTTGGTTAAGGGCAGGGGGAAGGCTCACGGGCTGTTTGTGCTGATAATGAGACATCTCAGAGGTGATGTTAATTCTACCAAAGAAAAAAAATTTAAGTTACCACAGGGTCTCAGGACCTAGTTGAGAGGTTAGAAACCAGGAACCATAGGCAGCACCTGACTTCTCATTTGTATAAGCACTCCACTGCAATGTGAGGAGCTCTACCATTCTCCGGAAAATGGAAGAGGCCAGTGTTTTAGGCTTACGAGTAGGGGTGGGGAGAGGGACAAGTGGAGCTTGGGGATAATCCTTATTGGTGGTATCAAGCTAGCACCTTGGGCCTGGGAGACTTTAAGACTTGCAAAAGCACTTTCCATATGTCATCTTATTTTATGAGATGGGGAACACAGAGCTAGGCAAATACAGTCCTGCCCTCAAGAACAACAACCATATGCTATTAAGTATCTATGGAGGAATTTGAACTCAAGTCTTTCTGACTCCAAGTTTAGCACTTTAAACACTGTGCCCTGTAGCTGCCAAATCCCTGGGGACTGAGTCTTTGTTAGAAGAGTAGATCAAGAGTAGATCAAGGGCCCTCCAAAGATTGCCCTAAAAGAGGTGTGTGCATTTAGGGTTACAGGACATCTAGGCCACCACCCTCATATTACAGATGAGATAAATTACTTTTCCAAGCTCTAATTTGACTAGGCACTCTATTCTAATTTACCTCTTTTCAATATAACACATTTTTGTTGTTGTTCAGTCATTTTTCAATTGCGTTCAACTCTTCATGATCCCAATAGGGATTTTCTTGGCAAAGATGCTGAAGTGGTTTGCAAATTCCTTCTCCAGCTCATTTTACAGATAAGGAAACTGAGGCAAACAGTTAAGTGACTTGCTCAGGGTCACAAAGCTAGTAAGTTTCTGAGGCCAGATTTGAACTCACTAAGATGAGTCTTTCTAACTCCAGGCCCAGTGTTCTATCCACTGTTCCACCTAGCTGCTCCATATAACATACTACCTCCTTTAATAACCAATACCACTACCATTAGGAGTGAAATGCAAATGTGAGGAAAGGAATGAAGGAGAAGGAGCCTACCCTGTGAGGTTCTTCTTTTCCTAAATCTGAAATCTGGAATAAACCAACTTTCCACCTATCCATTCAGTATTGTACATGGAAAACCTGCTAGATTTACAATTAGAGGACCTGGGTTAGAATTCTGGATCTGCAATTAACTTACCTTCTCTTTGCCTCAGTTTCCTCAAATGTAAAATCAGGAGTTGGAACTAGATGATCTGTAAGATCCTATTCAGATCTAAATCTATGATCCTATGATCTTAGCACTTTGACCCTCTGTACTCCAAATTCTATTCCTACAAAGGGATTGTGCTGACACATCTCTTCCCAGATCCCAGGCTTGGGATAAAGTGCCACCATCTCCTCCTACCTACCTAATCCCATTGTAGACTACATTTCTAAGCCGAATATATTATTATTGACTGTCATATGTTTGTGGATTATCTGTGCTATGCCTTCCCTTCTCTAAGCATGGAGACAAAGATTCACAGGCTAAGTATACATTACTGAGATAAAGAAACATATCTGGATACAGTTGGAGAGCATTCATAAGCTATGCAACCCTCCCCACCCCATCACCAGGCAGACTTCCCTGCATTCCACAGCCACAAAGTTGACCATTATGGAAGGAACACTGCCCTGAAGCCCCCAGGATAAGTTGGCTGAGACTTACCAGTGTTCGCCAAGGGAAGCTGAACAGGAGGCTGCAAAAGTATACAGTGCTGAGCACTGGGGTGGGAGAGGCTTTATAACCCAACCTTCAACGTGTGGGGCTCTGGAACGGGATGGGGACTGACTGGTTTCACCACCCCAGGTTGGTCAACTTCCTCCAGTCCCTTCCTGACTCATGCTCAAATCTGGCAGGAAACTCCCCCTAAGGGCTCTTTCTCCCAGAGACAGCTTCAATGCCACTGAAGTGTTCTCCAGCGTGACACTCACCTGATGGGGCATTTGCTAGGGTCTCTACTGGGTGATGCATATAGCCTTGGGGTCCTGGGCCCCATTTCCTCTTCCCTTGTGACTTTAGCCATACCTCTCCATTTCCTCACCTGTAAAATGGGCTCAGGGTTCTGGGCCCCATCTCCCCTTGTGACCTTAGCTATGCCTCTCCTCTATACCTCTACTTCCTCATCTGTAAAATGAAGTAATCACATTTATTTAAGTGTGAGATAAATCTCAAGGGTCTGGAGGAAAAGGGTATTTGGGAAGATCAGAGGACCTGGGAGAAAGGGTAAAAAGTTCAGAGCCCTCTGCAAAGTAAGGAGAACAAGAGGCTGGAATTTACCTAGGACATACCCTCAGACCTCATCATACGAAATGTGACTTCATATTATAGACTATTAGAAGTCATCTAGTTCAAACTCTGGCATATGTAATAAGACTAAATTGCGTAAAGGTAATGTATCTTTACATCAAGTCAAGATATTTCCTTTTAAACTGGATCGTGACGATGTCCCCAGAACCACTCTGGGCACTGTCTTGCACCCCATCCAAACAACTTAACTGATGTCCCCTAAAAGACCCTGTTCTAAAGTGATCTCCTGTATCCACTGGTTACACAGTGTTATAGGGAGGTGTGAGGAGTACATTGTGCTTCATTTTATTTCCATTTAGAGCATAAAATAAACATGGGAATGCTGCAATGACAAATAATTTGCTTCTGCTTCCATCTGGGACAGATCCAATGAGGTTTCCCTGTTCTCTATAGTTTCTCCAACTTTTGTATCAAAGCTGTAGAGCAAGAATTGCCAAGAAGATCTTTGAAGAGAGAAAAGGGATATCCTTGATGAGAACAATGGAATTACCACCCAGAATCAAATATAAATTCCTTTGTTTGTCATTTAAAGCTCTTCACAAGCTAGTCCCTGCCTACCTTGGCCATTTTCTTAAGCTCTACTCTGCTCTGTACACTGCAATTCAATCACACTGACCTAATGACACCTTCTTCCATTTCTTTGGGATAGCCTTTGTACCAGTTGTTTACAATGCCTGGGATTATTTCCCTTTTTACCTCTGCCTCAGTTTCTCTGGCTTCCATCAAGACAGCTCAAAGTCCACCTTCTACAGAATATCTTTCTTATCCCCAAAGAGCTTCTGTATACACACACACACACATATACTCACACACACATACACACACACACACACACACACACACACACACACGGGAGGGAGGGGATACACCTACTTATTTTTTTCATGTTGCCTCCCTGTCTAGAATGTAAGCTTCTTCAGGGTAGGGACTATATTTGCCTAGCCTTATATTCCTCAACACTTAGCACAATACCTGTCCCAGAGTAAGCAAATAATACATGCTTATTGACTGACTGATGGAAATGTGTCCTTCAGAAAGGTCGATGGGATGGAAAGCTCTCACCTTTCTCAACTCTGAGCTTTTCTCTCTCTCTCTTCTACAGGTAACTTACTTTCCCCCTGGACTTACTCCTTTCACATCTGCTCATATCTCCATCCCACCTTCTCTGGGCTCTACCTTCCTCATATTCCCTCCTTTCCTCTCCCTCAATCTTAACCTCCCCACCCCTACACATGTCCTTTCACTAAAGCCTTCTCCTCCCTAGCTTTCACCTGTAATCCAAGGCTGACATAAATCTCCCTGGCAGGGTGTGGAGGCGAGGAGCAAGGGAGGAAAGAGCAGCTTCTGACCCTCCAATTCTGGAAATGGCCAGTTCATCCCTACCTCATCCATGCCCTATTTCTCTGCCCCTTCCACCTACACTAAACTCCTTCTGATCTTTCCTGGGGGAGAGGAGAGTCAGAGGAGCCAGACACCATGTCTTAATCCTATACAGTTTTCCTTTTCAACTAACATAGTGATCCAGTTTTGAAAGGGAGAGAGTGAAGTGAGGAGTGAGAGAGAGGGAGCAGGAAGAGCTTCTAAAGGATGAGAACAAAACTCCTGGACCTAAGGTGGTGACAGTGGGGGTGATGTCGGAGCAGTAAACATTCTCATCGTCTCTCAACGGCTTCAAAACCACACATCTTAAAGAAGGCCAGAAACTTGGCTCCTCCTAAGAATCTGTATTGCCTCACTTGCACGCATGATGACCTGTTGCTTTCACCTCTGAATGCTGAGCTCAGAGGGGAAATATGGCCCTGGCAATTCTGTGACAGCCAAGAAGAACCAGTAGCTGTCAAGAGGAAGTCACACCGGTTGAATGGGTTTCTTGGGCCGGGGTATCTGAGACATCTTCTCCACCCTCTGATTCATAACATAATGAGGGCCTTGGGGGGAGTATGTCTGTGTGAGCATTCAATCATTCCAGGAAAATCAAGAAGAACAGGTGGGGGGAGGGTGGGGGAGATGGAAGAGGGTGGAGGAGGGGAAGGGGCAGAGTGAGGGAGAAGATGAAATTAGAGAATCCAAGAACAGCTAGAAAAATCAGACCCCCAGCTTCTCCCTTCAGGCCCAGGTCCTCCACTTCTCTGGTTGCCCTTTGAAGGAGCTACTCTTGAGTGGGTTTCTCTCTAACCCCCAGCCTGCCTTGAGGTTGACCTCACAGGTCCACAAACTCACATGATGAGTGTAACTGTTCAGCCCCCGCCCTGGATAGCCAAGATGAGCTCATCCCTCATGATACCTGAGACTTCTCTGATCTCTTCCTCTGTTACCCCAGACCATCAATGTTAATGTTAGGTCTCAGCCTGGGCCAGGAGTCCAAGGGCAGTTTCCTTGTTGGTTTCTGTCTATAGTGACCTGTTTGACCTGATGTTTAGGGAGGAAAGGGGGGGAAAGTATCTAAATATCAGACTTGATATCTTCCTTCCACATCAGGTTGGGGTTAGGGTAAGGGTTAAGTTTGAATTGGGGAGGGGGGAGGGGAGGGGCAGGGAGGAAGGAGGGGAGACAGGGACAGCTTTTATCATGTTCTCACCATCTAGATATGCTGACATGGGCAGCTACTCCTGAAAAGACATCAGATGAGATCTCTGCCCCAACCCTGGGCTTGTTCCTCGACCAAGGCTGCCCTCTCACCTAGATTTCACTTGCTTCCTCTACCCATTGGCCTCACTAGAAGCTCTTTGCCCCTAATGAAGAGAAGAAACAGAAGCAAGACATACATAGCCTATATTAGATTACCGTGTCAGGGAAGGAGGGAAAGGAGGAAGAGACAGAATTTGGAACTTATAACTTTGAAAAAAAAAGGGGGGATGTTAAAAAAAGTCTTTTTACATATAATTAGGGAAAAAATAAATTTTTTTTAAATGAGAGCAAGGAGGAAAAGAATCCAGGATCCATTGTCAGACTGACAGTAATAATTTAGGGAATCTACCCCAAATGTTCACAATGGATCATTTGTATCTGATCTGTGGTAGAATATGCTGAGCTCGTATGTTCTGATCAGCCTGTCAGATAACAGACATGCTCCGACTTGATTAGACATAGTGATGTCGTTTTGGTCCTCATTGAGAATGAAGGACAACAACCATCAAGCTCCTTCAGCATGCAGACTATGCTGGCATCTATTCCCAATGCAAAGTCTGATTCATACACAATTCAATCCCTTGTGGAGTTTACTGTCTTGTTGGGTTATATAAGCCACAATACAGGTAGATAGAATATACAGTCTACCATGATGAGAGCATTAGCAAGTTACCAAGCAAAAAGATAGCCAATTTTCAAGAGGAAAGGAAGGGGAAGGGACATACTGGCAAGTGTTTTAACAGTGAGCTCTCTAACCTATCCCCCAAAAATGTCCCTATATCACAATTTTCAGTTTAATTTGCATTAGTAACATTTTCTCCATCATCAGTCCAAACAAGGGGTGTGGAACCTGCAGCTTTAAGGCCACATGTGCCCTCTAGGTTCTCAAGTGTGGCCTTTTGACTGAGTCCAAGTTTTATAGAATAAATCCTTTTATTAAGGGAATTTGTTCTGTGAATTGCATTCAGTCAAATGGCCACACTTGAGAGCCACATGTGGCCTTGAGGCTGCAGGGTCCCCACCCCAGGTCTAGACAATCAACAACATGACAAATAAGCAAGTCCTGATTTGTAGTTTGCTGATTTCTGAGGTATAAATGCTCACACAGAAAGTTTGAGCCGGCCCCAGCACACCCTGAAAGGGGGAAGAACAGACTCTCCCACTCTGAGGGACCAGAGCTATGAAACCTATTGCTTCAGTCTCCCCTGCCCCCACCTGCGCTTGCCTCCCTGACCTGTTACATTATTGGCTTCCCTTCCCTTCTCCTCCCTTCTTCCTGCTACCTTCATTTTCTTTGACTTTCAGTGACTCACTTTCATTCTCTAATCCTGGCCTTTCCAAGTGCTAGGGGAGCAAGGGCAGAGTGAACTTCTGCCCTTTGCAGCACGTATAGAAGGGAGTAGAGGCCAGGACCCTTCTCTAGGCTGGGTACATGGGATAGCAGGCATGAGGGATGAGGTGAGAAGTCAGGAAATGGAGCTATCTGAGGTTTCCTGAGTGCAATTCCAGCCCTAACCCTACAATGGGAGGTCGTATGGGATTAATGCTCTCTCTCTTACATTTGCAGTCAGTCTTCAGCCCCAAACCAGTGTCAAAGGCTTTGCTAGTCTTTCTCATTCTAGTCCTTTGCCAGTCTTTCCCTTTGCTTAATCTTCCTTGCTTTCTAAAACCCTAACTCACAATGGGATCATAAGGAGCTTTAAAGATCACCAATCCATGTCTCAATATTCCCCTCACTCACACCACCCCAATTTATTCATGAGAAAATAAACTATAAAGAAGTAAAATGACTTGCCCACCATCACACAGTTAGTTTGTAGTAAAGAACTAAAATCCAGAACCGCTGACCTCCAACTGCATATGTTTCCCATTAATAACAATAACAGTAATAGCATTTACATAGTACTTTAAGGTTTAAGGAAGGCTTTACAAATACTATCTTATTTGATCCTCAAAACAACAGGAGGCAGGTGCTATTATTGTCCCCATTATGTAGATGAAGAAGCTGAGGTGATCTGAATTTAGGACTTTCTGACTCTAGGCCCAGAGCTCTATATATCCACTGGGCCACTTAGCTGCCCACTGCCTCTCCTAGTGTCAAAGAATCTAATTTCTGGAAACGAATAAAAAGTATTTCAAATATTTACTATGTGCCTGGTGCTATGATAAGTGATGGGAATAGAGATACAAAAAGAAAGATATCCTGCCCTCAAGGAGTTTCCATTCTAGTAAGGGAAAACTATACATTTGAAGGGGTGGAGGCTGGTGATAGGTGTTTTGGACTGGAAAGTCACAGAAATGGTAAGTGGAGTCACACAGTAAATGATTGGCATTTTCTGAGAAGATTAAAAATGGTCCTATATAATTTTCTCATTCATTCTATTTACAATTGATTTTGTTCTATAATTGCTTAAGTCATGGATCTCTGGTCCTGAACTTAATTCAGAATTCAGTTGGCCTGTAGTGGGTTTAAGAAATTCAACTCTCCTGCTAAGCACTGTTCTCTTCTTGTTTCAAGGAATTCAGTTGAAACCTTGGGGGATGTGTGTGAACACAAAGGAGTCAGATCTAGTATCTTTACATCACCAAGCCATCCCTTAAGGATGTCTGGTTTGCTGTTATATTTTGACCTTGCACCTGGACTGAGACAATGAGCTCTTCTTAGTCTCAGGAGGGAAGGAGGGGGGTTATTGCTAGCTCCTCATTACCGAACTTCCAATCAATCATATTGTTCCTTGTGCTTCAGCTCTGTAACCCATCATATTGTCCTCAATCCCATGATGTCACCTAACCTGTTCTGTTCTTTGCTCTGTACTCCCCAAATCTATAAAAGGGGAGCTGTCTGTCTGCTCAGGGTCTTTGGCATAAATATGTCACTGACCTTTTATTATCAGGTACATGCCCCTGTTAATAAATGATATCTTGCTTGAGGAAACTTGCCTCAATTTACCTTTTTTGTTAAATTTTGATCATGACAATTCTTTCTAGGAACCGTCATAGTAATTTGATTGTTGTTCCAAGAACCAAAGGTGTAAAGGTATGTGTTGGGGTGAGGTAGGGAACAGGAACGGCATAAAAATGACAAGAGAATAACAATGTTTCTCCCCTATCTGGGTCAGACTAGTTACTGGCTAAAGGTTAAGGTCTTTTCCAGCTCTGAGTTTCCATGATTTAATTTGTCTCAAGTAGGGCTGGCTCAAGGGTCTGGGCTCAGCTCTGATTGTGCTGGGGCCTAAAGGCCCATTGGCCCTATTAAATATATGAGTAAAATTTCTGATTCATGGTTGAACTCCATTTACACCCTTCATTCTCTCTCTTTCTATGGTGCCTTTGAACAAATGACCTCCAGATGACTGTAATGCACTCCTTTCTCATCTCTGCAGAATGGAATCCCTAGCTTCCTCCAAAATCCAGCTCAAATGCCACAACCTAATGCTTAATTGCACCCTCTCCTCTTATTAGCAATCACTCCCTCTTGAAATTACTTTCTATTCCTTTGTATATATTTTGTTTTAACTCTCAATAGAACCTTGTATCAACCCAGTAGAATGGATGTTCCTTGAGGACATCATTTTTTGATTGATGTCTTTGTCTTCCCAAAGGTACCAGGTGGGGCTCAAGATTCTGAAATCTCAACATTCTTGTCTCTGATCAGCTGTGTCTAAACCATGGGCTAACTTAGGTGAATCTCAGGCTTTTATTTAAATGGTGCTTATAATACAATTATCTGCATATATGTTGTATTTCCCCCATTAGACTATAAGCTCCCTGAGGCAAGGACTATGCCATTTTTCAATTTTACATTCCTACCATTTAACCCATTGCTTTGTAATTAATATATGCATAATAAATGTTGGTTGAATTGACTGGAGGTGGCATAGGGGAATACTTGAGACACATGTGGCCAGCTTTGAGCTAACATGAACCCCAAACTCTATCTAGAGCCCATTGGCATTTCCTCTATTTTTCTCTGTAACTTCAATAATGCTTGTTGCTCCTGGAGCAAATTCTGCTACTGCCACCAGAGCACATACCAGCCATATGTTCACCCCTCATTTGGCAGAGCCAGGATATAAACCCAGATTCTCAGGTTCCAAATCCAGTGCACTTTTTACTATATCATGTTACCTCCATCATATAAGGCTCAGTTGAAGGAAGCAGGGCAGTTAGCCTGGAGGAGAGAAGACTGAGGAAGGACATGGCTGCCATCTTCACTTTGAAGGACTGCAGTAGGGAAAAAATATTACACTAGTTCTTCCTGGACTCCAACAAAGATAAAAGCTGCTGAGGGCAAGGTTTTGGTTTAATGTAACAGCTACTGCTGTCTCAAAGTGGATTTGGCCACTTGGGAAGGTAGTGAGTTACCCATCAGTGGACATCTCCTAGTGGAAGTTGGTTGACTACTCATATGAAATATTATAGAGGGGATTTGACTAGATGGCTTTCTGCTTTGGTTCCATACAACTCAGAGGTTCTGCAAGCATCCTAATATTGTCCCTCAAAGGATTTGGTGGCTGGTACAAGCTTCAATAGGCTAAGTAGGAGCCCTCAGAGCAGGGACTGTTTTTGTCTTTCTTTCTATCACCTTTAGCAGAGTGACCAACACATACAAGAGATTCATAAATCTTCCTTGGTTTGATTCAATTTGTCTTGACTACTCCCGCTTTACTCTGAATGCAACCACTGTTTTTTTGAGGGGGAGGGGCCACAAGTCTTTGTTTTACACACCTATGTTCTGTCCCTCCTTCCTATATCTAAGCCCAGCTGCCCTTTTTGCTCTCAAGAACCCTTGCCTGACTGTCCTCCAGCTTCGAGGGAAGGAATCCTTGGGATTATGATGCCTGTTCTTTAACAACAATCATCATTAGTATTAATGACTTACATTTCTAAGACATTTTGAGGCTTACCAACCATTTCCACACATCATGACAATTCTTTCTAGGAACCATCATAGTAATTTGATTGTTGTTCACACACACACACAAACACACACGCACATGCACACACATACACAATAACCCTTTGAGGTAGGCAGAACAAGTGTCGTCTTGGTGGTGCAGTGAATAGAGCATTGAACTTGGAGTCAGGAATATCTGAATTTGAGACTAGCGATGGATAAGACACTCAATATCTCACAGTCTCAATTTTCTCATCTGTAAGAAGAGTTTAATTACACCTACTTCATGTGGGTTGCTGGGACAGTCAAATGAGAATATATGTAAAGCATTTTGCAAACCTTAAAGAGCTATATAAACATTAGTTATCATTCACCCCATTTTACAGATGAGAAGACTGAGATTCATTACTATGACAGAAGTCTGTCACTTACTAGGCACATGCAATTCCTCTTTTTTTTTTTTGTGGAGATTGGTTCTCCCTATTTCATCCGGCTTTAAAGTATAGAGGCCACCTGTGGATCCCACCCCAATACTGATTGGTTCAGAAGCTTTAACCTGTTCTGTTTTTCTGACCTGGGTTGGTTTGTACTTCCTTAGATAGTCTAGTGGTCCTCCACCCTGAGAGGCTCAGCATATTAGTGCTGGATTTAGATTGGACACCTGGTCACCTTTAGCCCTATTGCACCTCAGAACTCCAGACCTCAAGTGATTAGCTCAGGTGATTAGCTGGGTCTCCACAAACAGCAAGGACTACAAGCTTATGTTGCTACACTCGGCCTGCATGCAAATCCCATCACCTATAATAGCAGAGTGAAATCCATTTCTTAAAGAAGGCAACCTGAGAGTTAAGATTTCCTTCTGTGAGGGAATATCATGCTGGTTGTAGACACAGAAAAATACCAAATCCTCAGTCCCTGACTAGAACCTTTATTTTGCTTCGAATGTTCTGTGATCTCAATGACAGCTAGCAACTCCCAAGACCCTTGGGGACTGGTCCAATCAATCAATCATCTTTATTAAGCACCTGCTGTGTACCAGACACTGTCCTAAGTCCTGAGGACACAAAATGAGGCAAAAACAGGGCCTACCCTTAAGATGCTTACAATCTAATGGGGGAGACAATGTGCAAACAAATGTATACAAAACAAGCTCTATACAGGATAAATAGGAAATAATTAGAAGAGGGAAAGCCCTAGAATTAAGAAGGGTTGGACAAGGCTTCCTATAGAAGGTAGGATTTTAGTTGGGACTTAAAGGAGGCCAGGGAAGTCAGTAGTTGGAATGGAGGAGGGAAAGCCTTCCAGGTATGGGAAGCCAGAAAAAAATTCCCAGAGCCAAAAGATGGAGTGTCTTGTTTGAGCAACAGCCAGGAGGCCAGTGTCACTGGATCGAAGAGTCTGTGTTGGGGAGTAAGGTATTAGAAGACTATAAAAGTGTTAGATTAGAAAAGGCTTTGCCAGACAGAATATTTTGTATTTGATTCCAGAGGCAACAGGGAGCCGCTGGAGTTCATTGAGCAGGGAGGTGCCATGATCAGACCTATGCTTTAGGAGAATCACTTTAGTGGCTGAATGGAGGATAGATTGGAGTGGGAAGAGACTTTGAGGCAGACCGACCCACCAGCAGGCTATTGCAATAATCCAGGTGTGAGGTGAAGAACGCTTGTGCTAAAGTGGTGACAGTGTTTAGAAGGGGGTACTTTCAAGAGATTGTTAAAAAGGTAAGATCGACAGCAACAGTTTAGCTATGGCGGGGTGAGAGAGCGTAAGGAATCCAGGATGACTCCCAGGTTGAGAGCCTGAGGGACTGGGAGGATTATGTTGTCCTCTACAGCAATAGGGAAGGGAGGAGAGGGGAAGTTTTTAGGGGAAAAGATAATAAAGTTAGTTTTGGACATATTAAGTTTAAGATGTCTACTGGACATCCAATTTGAGTTGTCTGAAAGACAAGGGAGGTCAGCAGAGAGATTGGGGCAAGTAAAGTAGATTTGAGAATCACTAGCATAGAAATGGTAATTAGATCCATGGGAGCTGATGAGATCACCAAGTAAAGCAGTAGTACTGGTTAATGTTTAATACCAGCTCTCTGGGGAGAAATGTAAGCAGGATACAGTTTTAAATTTAATCTACATTAACATTTTCTCCATCACTTCCTTAAGTCAGATAAATAAATAAAATATACCGATCAATTAACAATTGACTCTCTAGCTGATCTGGGCTGACTCCAGCACACTCCTGAGCACAGGGGCCTCAAAGCTCATCTAGCCCACTCAATATCTAAGAAAGAATCCTTTCTACAGCATTTCTGACACCCACCCAACCCTACTAAAAAACATCCAGTGATAGGGAGCCTAATACTTACTAACACAACCCTTGTCCCTTTGGGATGCCCCTCATTGTTACAGCAAAATAACAATAATGGCTAGCATTTATATAATTCTTTTTTTTTTTTTTGCTTTTTGCAGGGCAATTGGGAGTTAAGTGACTTGCCCAAGGTCACATAGCTAGTTTTTGTGTGAAGTGTCTGAGGCTGGATTTGAACTCAGATCCTCCTGACTCCAGGGCTGGTGCTCTATTTAATGTGCCACCTAGTCGCCCCTTATATAATTCTTTTAAGATTTGCAAAACACTTTACATATTACCTCGCTTGATCCTCTAAGGCAGGTTCTATTATCATCATTATTTCCAGGTGAGGAAGCGGAGACTGAGAGGCCGTGACTTGCCCAGTGTTACAAAGCTAACAACTATCTAAGGAAGGTTTTGAATTTGTCTTCTTGCCTCCAAACCAACACTCTAGCTACCCTCTAAGACTGAATCTCCTTCAGCAACCTCTTCTCGTTATCTCTAGCTGTGCTCTCTGGGGCCAGGCAATTCATGTCTGATCTCTCTTCCATATGACAGCTCTTCAAGGCTTGAAAATCCATTCTGTTCCCCTACTTGTTTCCCAGCCTGATGGTATGATGGCATACCATCTGTTATTTCCATGCCCTTGTAAGGGCAGACCATTAAATACCTCAGATATACTTTCCTCTCCTACGTGTCTCAGAATCCTTTAAGAGTTCCCTCATATACTGCTATGGGGGTGGGGCGAGGGCTTTTCTAATCCCTTTAGTTGTTAATGCTGTCTCACTTCTCAAAGTACTTTGAGTTTCCTCTTCAGTTCAAATATTGTACCCTGCCTCCAGCAGAATCTTCAGATTGGGCTCCTAACAGCTCCAACCCCTCATCCACAGTCTTCCTCCTCTCTCCCTTACTCTGAGGTTAATTAGGGAGTGAGGGGGTGTGGGTATGATCACCTGATCCTGCATCAGCTGCCTCTTGGCAGGTATAATTGTTTCCTAAATTGCTCATGAGAACGATTTCAAAGACCTTTCCGAGAGGGTGGGGGGCTGAGTAGAGTGGAGGTTAGGAGAGCTAGTCCTGTGGGGACCCAGAGTTCAGCCAAATGCCCTCTGGCAGTAACTTGCTCACCTAGGTGGAGACTCAGACTTGATAGCAAGCCAAGTATTCCCTCATATTATCAGTCAGTCATGGTCAGGTCAATTAGTCAGAGAACATGATTACTCCCTGTATCCTTGGTAAAAGTATAGCAAGAACAAATTCTTCCCAAGGCTGTGGGGGAATACGGTGAGTTAATTCCCACAGAGAACAAAGTCCAAATTATGGTAACACTATATCCAATAGTAATTTACTAGAAGGACTGAGGAAGAAGTTTCTGACATTAGGCAGGTACAATATGATGGTAAAAGAATAATCCCAAACCTCAGGGAATTCCCAGTCTGATGGAACAGGCATAGTCCCTACTTAAGGGAGCCCCCAGCATGAGGGAAACATAGATCCCACATTTGGAAAACCCCAATCTGTTGGGGGAAGACCCAGTCCCTATTCCCAGGTCACTCCTGGTTTGATAGAGGAGACCCAGTCCCAAACCGAAGTGGGGAGTGGAGGAAGCAATCTGATCAAGGAGAAAGAGTTTTTGACCATAAAAAAACCATAATTTGATGAGAGTGACATAGTCCCTGACCACAGAAGACTCCTCCATCTGATGAGAAGGACACAATCTTTGCCTTCAAGGAGTTCCTTGAGTTTGAGCAGATGAGAGAGAGAGAGGGAATGCGAAAAAATATTGAAATCAATAGAATGCCAACTAAGTAGAAGAATGCCAACCCTGAGAGGACAAGTAAGAATACTGAGAGCAGAGATGGGTTAGATTAGAAAGGAAAGGCTTCTGAAGGAGATGAGTTTGGTTGGGCAGTGCCAAGTCTGGGACCTAGTAAAGATCTGGATGCTGATTTTAGTGCGAAGCCGCCCCAATAATGGCGTGCACAAAGTCTGAGCTTTGGTTTAGGAGTATGGGAAACTGAACATGGGGAAAATGGGTTCCCAGTATGCTGCTGCTACTGCTGCAAAATCCTTTTATTGCAGCTCTTTCTTTATTAAACCAAAAATGGAAAGAAAGAAGTAGACATAGGGAAACCGTGAGCTCAGGGCTTTCCAAGGCAAATATACATTTGTTAACTTATGTTAACCAGCCCTTCCCTTTCTGCCCATATCCCCTAATCTCACTTCTGCTGAAGACCCTCCAGAAACTCTAGCTAAACCAGAGTTATCACTCTCTCCAGCTACTTCCTTCCATTTCCCTTTTCTAACCTTCCCCCTCCCCACTTCCCACCACCACTACCACTTTCTCACTCTAATACATATAGACAACCTAGAGCTTAGGTTGTCTATATGTATTAGAGCGAGAAAGTGGAGGGAGAAAGTGAGAACCTGGAGACAGGAAGACCTGAGTTCAAATCTAGTGTCAAACACGTATTAGTTGTGTGACCCTGGGCAAGTCACTCAACGTCTTTCTGCCCTAGTTTCCTCAAATGTAAAATGGGTATAATAAAAGCACCTATCTCCCAAGATTGTTGTGATTAAAATAAGGTAAGATTTGTAAAATGCTTAGCACAGTGCCTAGTGCATGGTAGGCGTTTAATAAATGTTTTCCCTGCTCCCTGCTCTTCTCCTCTGATGAAATAATCCCACTTGTCCTCTGTCTGATCCTTCCAAATCCAGTTCAAAATTTTCCTCCCCTCAGGAAGGCATTCCTGACTCAGTACGACTATTCCTTTATTCTTTATCCCATTAAAACACTTGTGCATTTACATTGCCCGGGTACCTATTACTTTGGAAATCTGCCTGAACAAGTATGTATGACTTGTCTTCCCCAGCTCCATGGAATATCAGGAAGCTCCAAATCCCCCAGGCTCAGATTGGTTCTGCTCATCAGATTCAATTAACAGGATAGAGAATTAAAGCACAGTCTAAGGCACCTAATCAAAACCTCTCAGCACTAAGTAGACACCTCTCTCCCTCCATTCAGCCAGCTATCAAACCAAAAGATTCTAGTTCCATAGTTCAAGGTGTTCTGTTCTACTCCATTGTGAGAATCATCCCAGAATGCCAGAATCATGGACTCCTAGAGGTGGAAGGGACCTCAGAAGTCACCTGATCCCCCTCTACCTCAACTTAAACCAACTCCACCACATCCCCGACAAATGGTCATCCAACTATGGACTGAAACTCTCTAGGGATGAGAAGCCTCCTCAAGTTGTCTGCTCCACTTGGAGATGGCTCTAATTTCTGGGGATTTTTTCTTCCCGTTGAGCCAAAATCTGCCCCCTTGCAAGTTCTGCCTATTTTGGCCTGTAGTTTTGTCCCCTGGGCCTAGTAGAACAAATGGGATGTCTCTTCCACATCATGGGCCTTCAAATACTTGAACACAACTGAAGACAGTTGTCATTTGCAATGTCCTTCCAAATCCTGAACTTTCAATTCAATTGAGTAGGTAATTATTAGGCAAGTATTATTTATTCAAATAAGCATTTATTAGGCACTTAACGGTATGCAAAGCATTGTGCTAAGTTCTGGGTTTACAAATGGAAAATTAAAACAGTCTGCTTTCAAGGGGCTGACATTCTAATGCAGGCAACAACACACTTGGAAGGTTTCAGCTGCAAGTCATGTGAAAAGTTCCCATGGTTTTGACATGTGGTGGCAGAGCAGATGATAAGGTACCTTTTTAAATGCCATTCCTACTGATAAAATCATGTCAATTTCTGATGCTGAATCATTTGACAGTGAGATGGACTTTGGTAGCAAGAATGTTATTTGCTGAGTCACCACTCCAGTAGCTCCCCATTTTGGCCCATGTCCGCTCTACAAAAATAAAGGTGAAATGGTCCCTGACCTCAAAGAGCTTACATTCTACTACTGAGCCTTTTTTGAATCTTCTACAGAAATTGTGCTGTTTTGGGGATAAGAACTCTCCCTGATAGATGAATGCCAGATGTGGTGGAGCCTAGAAAACTGATCTGGGAAATTCAACCTACCTATTAGTGAGATATTTCTTTGTGGACTAGGACAGGTAACAGATAATGAGGTACAGGTCATGGAGGGATGGAGGGAGAAGTTGAACTTTCTAAGGGAAAAGGAAGTATCCAAGGCCTGAGGTCCAGACTCTGTCCAAAGTTTGAATCTTTTTCCAATACCTGAGGATCATTCAGACATGTAGGAGCTAGAAAGGCTATGTAGTCTAATCCTCTCATTTTGCAAATGAGGAAACTTAGGACCAGGATTGTAAAACAACTTAACCAAAGTCAGAAGGAGTATCAGCAAAATTATTTGAATCTGGATCCTCTAGCTTCAAGTCAAGGGTTTTTTGACTGGCATGGTCTCACTGGGAGTAATTTCTTTCATTCCATCACAACATTCTCCTATATCCCATACAGCTTTCCCTACTCTTGGTTGGTATATGAAAATACCCCTTAATTTATTGCTTTCTTTATCACATCAAAAGACCCTAGATGTTAAGGAAGAAGCAAGGAAATCTCTGGCCCTGCTGGGTTATGGAGAAGAGAAAGTTAGAATTAAATAACCCAATGTGGTAGAAGCGACATCTACTACTAATCTGTTGCGGACCCTGGTACTAGCTGCCACATCAACCCGTTTTTCCTTAAAAAGTCGATAAAGTCATCTTCAAGCCAAGACAGCTAGGTGTACCAGTGTATAGAGCACCAGACATAGCGTCAGGAAGATGTGACTTCAGATCTGACCTCAGACACTTACTAGCTGTGTGACTCTGGGCAAGTCACTTAACCCTGTTTGCCTCAGTTTCCTTATCTGTAAAATGAACTGGAGAAGGAAATGGCAAACCACTCCAGGATCTTTGCCAAGAAAATCCCAAATGGGGTTAGGAAGAGTCAGAAAAGATTGAAATGAGTGAACAACAATTCATGAGCCACCAATGTTACTTCTGAGTCACTAAGTCATAAAAGTGTGGTACGTAAGTAGTCAGTACTCTTCAGCCATGTGAGTTAACACACCCTTCTGAATGGACACACCACTGTGATGGTAAGTGTAAAGTCAGTGAGAGCCCAAACAAGGACATATCTTTGCTGAATATCCTTTCCATGCTATTGTTTAGAGAATTTACTTTTGTTAAAGGCTATATTGTCTGTAAGTCCCTCATTGTTGCAACTCCAAGCTCTAACTACTAGCCTAGAATGAGTCAGGCCAGGCCCATGACACCCATGGGTTAGGTAACCCACAGAGTAGATCAGCAAGAATTAGAGTGACAAAGATGGGAAGGCTATTTGAGTTAGGAGTCCCAGGCTTTAGCTTCCATTCTCCCGCTCACCAGCAGTGAGACCCTTGGTAAGTTACTTCATGAATGTAGGACTCAGTTTTCTTCTCTGTAAAATGAAGCAGAGAAAAAGGAAGAGTGTTACAATGAAATAAAGCCTGATTTTAATATTAGAGGACCTCATCTATGTAATGAAGGGGTTTAACTAGATGACCTTCCATCTCCAAATCTATTATCCTATCACCTCAGTCCAAAACCTCCTTTTTTCTTTTTTTTAATTATACAACCTTGGGTCACTTATTTAACCTCCCTAGGCCTCAAATTTCAGAGCTGCCAAATGAAGACATTCAATTAAATTGTCCTTATGGTCCCTTCTGGGTCAGTTAGGTGGCTCAGAGCATAGAGCACTGGGTCACAGTCAAAAAGACCTGAATTCAAATCTGGCTTCGGATACTATTTAATTTTCTTTGCCTTGGTTTCCTCATCTGTCAAATGAACTAGAAAAGGAAATGGCAAACCACTCTAGTATCTTTTCCAAAAAAACCTTTTAATGGGGTCATGAAGAGTCAGACTCAACTAAACGCAGCAACAACAATGGTTCCTTTCAGTTCTACATTTTGTTTTCCTGTGATTTCCGAGATCTCTTTTGGCTCTAACTTTCCATGACTCTATGGCCCAGCTACAGACCACAGATGATGGTATTTATATGTTTAGATCATCCCAGTTTTCTTCTTGCTGCCCACTTTGCCTCTGAACCCCCTAGATCACTAGACCACCAGAGAGCATGCTCTTAGGGAGACTTAATCCCTTCATCTTTGGAAGTTCAGTTCTAGGGCCTAGGCCATTCTAATTGGTGAATATGTCAGTATGGCCCATTATATCTAGCCTAACAATCTCACTGTGTTTCAGGTTTTAAGTCAGTTGTATTCTTGCCATTGGACAGCTAGATCTGATTATTTGTGACGCCATGGACTTGTCCATGGGGTTTTCTTGGCAAAAGATACTGGAGTGGTTTGCCATTTCCTTATCCAATGTGTCTCCATTTTACAGGTTAAGAACAGAGGCAAGTAGTGGTTAAGTGGCTTGCCTAGGGTCACACAGCTAATAAGTATCTGAGTCAGATTTGAACTCAGGTCTTCTTGATTGCAAGTCTAGTGCTCCATCTCCCATACCACCTAGATGGCCCTATTAATAATTAGGATAATTAATAATTAGAACCATCCAATAATAGCCTAGGTTACATCATGGAGGTGTGGAAGGTGGGCATAGTGAATTGTCCATCATTTGTAGTCTCCTAGTACTGGCTAATGACCTCTTGTTAAGGATTTGGTAGACCGGAATTATGCATCAGGAGCTGGAATAGATGACCTCAAAGGTTCTGATTTAACCCTGGAGTCTAGTCATGATAATACAATTCTATGGTCATGATTTCCCTTAGAGGAAGGAAAAATGGACTAGGAACCACCCAAAGGGAATTTATTTTTATTTTTTAATTTTATTTTAGTTTGCATCATTCATTTCCACAAGATTTTGAGTTACATATTTTCTCCCCCTCTTTCCCCCACCCACCGCCCCAAAACAGTCATCCCAGTGTGTCCCCCCTCCCCCAGTC
>CM053584.1:132921195-133026421 GCA_028627135.1 Pseudochirops cupreus
AAAACTTTGGTTCAAATCCAGTCTCAGACATTTACAAGCTGTGTGACTTTGGACAAGTCACTTAACCTCTGTCTGCCTCAATTTCCTTATCTGTAACATGGAGATAATAGCAGCACCTACATCACAGGATTGTTGTGAGGATAAAATGAGATGGTTTTTATAAAGTACTTTTCAACATTAAAGTTCTGTATAAACATTATTATTCTTATCATCATTATTGTTTTTATTTTTGTTATTAATAGCACTTACCTTAGGGTGGTTGTGAGGAAACCAAGTGACAACATATGGAAAGTGCTTTGTAAACTTTAAAGTGGTATATAATTGGGGCAGCTAGGTGGCACAGTGAATTGAGCAGCTGCCCTGGAGTCAGGAGGACCTGAGTTCAAATTCAGCCTCAGACACTTAACACTTACTAGCCACGTAACCTTAGGCAAGTCACTTAACCTCAATTGCCCTTCCATTAAAAAAAGGCAAAAAAAATGGTGGTATATAATTTCCTGCTATTTTAGGGAACTTTTTCTTTCAGAATGCATGCTGCTTGAGGGTAAGGGTTATATTATTCTTGTCTTTCTTTGTATAACCTAGTAGGATGGTTTTCAAAATATGATACAGGGACTGAATCCATTTCCAAGTGTCTGCAAATTTGAAACTATTTTCATAATAATACTTAAGATGTTTTTATTTCTAATGCAGGGAATATTGATACAATAAACCCACATAACAAAAGCTCTTTGGGGGAGTCATCAATAATTCTAAAGAATATAAAGAGGTCTTGATGTTAGAATCCTAATAAAACTACCCCCAGCCCCAATATTCAAACTTCCTTATGGGCCTCACTGATCAGCAGGCATGTCCTGATTTGACCACACAATCTGATTTTAACTACAGCACGAGCCCCTAGACTCAATATCCTAACTTCTTCTGTTATGTCTCACTGCCCCACTAGAACAGATGTGTGCATGTGATGGAATCCCAGCCACTGCCTCTAGCTAGCCATTACCCCCAGACCCATTCATCATATTCCTCACAGAAACAATAAGTGTGTCCATGCACTCAACTACAACCACATCTATCTAATCTCAGGCAGGACCACAATAGCCAGCCGATCAGAAAGCTGTGCCACTAGGATCTCCAAGCAGAATGTGGACCCCAAAACAATAGAAGGTACTTTCCCTAAGTAGACACCTGTGCAGTAATAGCAAAAGCTGTCCTTCAGGTGAATTTATGATGTACAAAGGTTTATTATAATATTATCATATATACATGTGCCCCTCTATGGGTTTTTTGGTATGCATTGTGGGTAACTGCATATGTAGTTCTACCCTGTTACTTAATCTCTTAACAAACCCCTCCTGCCTTTTTAATATTCACATATTCTGTTATGTAATTGCATATTTTCACTATAAAAATCCCCATCTTCCTCCAATAAATTGCTGGTTCCTCTTGGAACTCAGCCCACTGGAGAGCATAGACCACAATAAATGCCTTTGCTTGGGTTGGAGATGATCTGAGTCTGTGAATTCTTTCAAGATGACCCCTTAGAACACACTACGAAACCACGACACTAAGACTAAAAAGCTTGAGAGACCTTTCTGATATACCTATTTCCCTCTCACTTCTTTCCATGAACGTGATGATAGAGTCATCACAGAACTATACAGACAGACCCACTTAAAACATCCTGCCCAGATGGCCATGTTGTAGATTCAGGCAGATAGAAATGCACAGAGTCTCCAGCTAAATGGGAGGTAGAAGGTAGGAAGTAGGAAGTGGTCCAAGGCACTTTGGCAAAAAGAAAGATACTTATTCTGTCTTCAGACTTGAGATCACAAGTGTGGTACTAGGATTTAGAGTGGTATAAACAGAAAGAACACTGGTGCTAGAATCAGAGGCTTTGGGTTCAAATTCAAGCACCAATGCCTTTAAGTAGGGTACACTCTCTGCACTCTCTGTGAAGACTACTCAGAATGAGAAGGGAGAGAAACTATCTGGAAACCAGAGATAGACTTTTGTAAGACTAGACAGATCTGACTCCTCGGTTTACACAACCTAGGACCCTTCACTCCTTCCCTTGTTGTCATCAGCATTAGGCAGCTTTCAGGAGTTTTAGACCTCCACCCTTGTATACCACACCCTTTAAAGCATTAGGCCCTTTTTCAGGAGTTTTTGACCTCCACCCTTGCTTGTGACCTTTTCCCCTCCCTTGCTTTGGCATTTACCAAATAAGGACATGGATGATACCTTGGCTCCTTGTTCCACCTCCCGGCAGATAGAAAATAGTGGTGGGCTTCTTTGTTATCCCCCGTTGGGTTAGATTTCACGCCAAGACTGAGAGCCCACCTCCCAGCCAATGAGAGAAGGGACAGCCAGGGGGAGGGGGCTTGACTGTATTAGGGTATAAATTCTTGTTCTGTCTTTTGAAACAAGCCTCCTCTCCTTGATCCCCACCATGGAGAGACCACCCTCTTCCCACAGGGGAAGAGAATAAAACTTCCTGTTCCTTCCTCAAGATACCTCTGACTTTTGATTTTTCTTGGGCAGGGGATTTTGGGGGTCCCCATACCCCACACACTTTCTACCTATATGACCTTGGAAAAAGTTACTTTTCCTCAGTTTCATCATCTGTAAAATGAGGGTATTGGATTAAATGGCCCTTATAGCACTAGATATGTGAGACTGAGCCTTGTGTGGGGGAAGTGGTAGGAACCTCTGACCACATCACTGCCCTACTACATGAATTCCGGTGTTCACCTATTAAGATAAAAAAATTAACCTCCTCTGTCTGTCTTTCAAAGTCCTTCACAACCTGACCACAACCTACCTTACTAGTCTCATCGTATATCACTCTCCTTTACTCACTCTATAATCTAGCTAAACCGCCTTCTTGACTTTTCCACATATAATGCTGCGTCTCCTGTGCCTTTGCAAGAGCCGTACACTATGCCTAGAATGCACTCCCTCCTCACCCCTGTCGCATAGAATCCCTTACTTGCAATTACAGATTCAGCTCAATCACTACTGCCTTCTCTAGGAAGCCTCTCTTGATTACCCCAGCCTTCCAGATTGTCTTGTATTTTATACACACACATATATGTCAGGCACTATGTTTCTACGTGTGAAACATTTGTTATTGTTTAGTTGTTTCAGTCATGTTTGACTTTTTGTTTTGTTTGAAGTTTTCTTGGTAAAGATACTGGAGTGGTTTGCCATTTCCTTCTCCAGCTCATTTTACAAATGAGGAAACTGGGCAAACAGGGTTAAGTGATTTTCCTAGGGTCACACAGCTAGTAAATGCCTAAGGTCAGATCTTAACTGAGGTCTTCCTGACTCCAGGTCCAGTACTCTATCCACTGTACCGCCTAACTGACTCTGTGTGACATATACACACATATTTATGCTAGGCATTGTGTTTGTGTGTTCATATACATTATATATAATGTATATATGTGTAATATATATGTGTAATAGCAATCAGTTTAGCAGATACTTAGCCCTTAGTAACTTAGGGCTAAGTATGGAACGTGTGAGCCCGTTGAGAAGGCGTGAACTCCCCTGTTGCTGGGAACTCAAGGATCAGCCAGGCCACAAACCAACAAAGGCTTATCTTAGTCATGCTTCTTCAGTCCTCCAGCAGTTCAGCTGGCACTGGGACCCAGGAGAAATGGCCTTCCAGGCAAGCCCTCTTCTATGTCAACAGGGGAGTTCACACCCTCTCAACAGGGGACAGAGTTCACACCTTCCATACTGAGCTCACACCTTCCATACTTAGCCCTAAGTTACTAAGGGCTAAGTATCTGCTAAACCGATTGCTGTTACATTGTGTGTCTATACATACATGTGTTTACACATACAAATACACACATATATTATGTGTATCAGGCACTATTTATGCATGTGCACATTATATATAAAGGACAGCTAGGTGGCACAGTGGATAGAGTTCCAGGTCCAGAGTCAGGAAGACCCGAGTTCAAATTGGGCTTCAGACACTTACTAGCAAACCACTCCAGTATCTTTTCTAAGAAAACCCCAAATGGGGTCACAAAGTGTCAGAAACAATTGAATGAATGAACAACAAACAACACACATTATATATACACATGAGTGTATATATGACATGTATATGTTATATATGTATTGTATATATGCATGTATATAACATGTATATACACATATATACTGTCTCCTCAAATAGAGTAAACTTCTTGTCTCTGTACTCCCAGCACTAAACAGTGTCTGACCTAGACCTTAATAGATACTTGGTGATTAATTGTGTGATTGACACGACCTCATCACTTGGGCAAGGAAGGACAGGCTAGGGATGTGTGAGTGAAGGCAATGAAAGAGGATGTCCTTTGACTTCCTGCACTTAGAGCCCAAAGGATTTCGGAGCAAAGACTTTGGTCAGATCCCAGGGCCGGGTGAGCAAGATTGCTTCTAGGCCCTCAGACTCCCTTCTCTCCACCCACTACCCCCACCTTCACTCCTCCCTGCATTTCTGTATTAGTACAAAATGGAAGGGGGATACAGGAAGTACTTGATTTTAGACTAATTTCTTTATGCCTGCCTGGCTAGAGCTAAAATTGGAATCTATGCAAATAACTTGGAATGTCCCCATCCATGTATTTGGCTCACATGCTCAAGCGGGTATGGCATCTTAGAAATATGGAATCATGGCGCTGAGAGGGAACTCCTATATCACCCAGCCCACCCCTGTACTTGCTTTGTGAATCTCCTCTACAGTATCCCAGGAAGGAAGTAATCTAGCCTCTGTTTAAATACTTCTGGTAAGGGAGAACTGACTACCTCAGAGTAAAGAGCTGGGTGTCAGAAGATTTGAGTTTAAGCTCCCTGCTTAGTCACTTACTAAGTAAACATTGACAGTTGGGTAGAGTGTATTGGGTAGAGTGCCCAGCCTGGAGTTAGGAAGACTCATCTTCTTGAATTCAAATCTGCCCTCAGATACTTACTAGCAAGTCACTTAATTCTGTCCACCTCAGTTCTCCTATCTATAAAATGAGCCAGAGAAGGAAACGTGAACCACTCCAGGATCTCTGCCAAAAAAACCCCACGTGGTGTCACAAGGAGTCAGAAATGACTAAACAATGACTCTAATTTTCCAAAAGTTTTCCTTACACTGAGCCTTAATCTCACCCTCTGCAATTTCCAGTGATTTTTCCTAGCTTGGTATTTACTATGATCATCATCTAAAAAGATGAAACTCTTGGTTGTGATAATGAACATTTCTGTTACTGTGGAATGATGGAGGCTGGTAGATTGCTTGAGTTCAGTAGTTCTGAACTGCAGTAGGTTAAAAGTCAACCAGAGGCCTCACAAATACAAAGAGCCCCTAAGAGATAAAGTCCACATAGGCTAGAACAAGTGAAAGCTTCCCTGCTGGTGGGTATTGGGATTGGATCTGGGTAAGATAGAGAGACTCAATCTTCAAAAACAAAGCTAATTTTATAAAATGATGAAACTTAGTAGAGATGGATAAAGTGCTTTACTTGGGATTTTTAAAATGAATTCCGTAAGTTTTCCTCAAAAAGGCCATCTACAACGGGTGACTCTACTTTCTCTCCTCTCACTCCCTTCTTAACCCCCTAAAACCTAGCTTCTGACCTTATCATTCCACCATATCTTCTCTCTCCATTTACTAATGATCTTAGTTGCCAAATCTAATGGCCTTTTCTCAGTCTCATTCTCCTTGACCTCTCTGCTGCCTTTGACACCCTCTTCTCCTTGATACCCTCTTCTCTATAGGCTTTCAGAATACCCCTCTCTCCTGGTTCTCCTCCTCCCTATCTGACTGCCCCTTCTTTATCTCCTTTGCTGAATCCTCCTCTAGATCATACCTTCTAACCACGGGTGTCCCTCAGGGTTCTGTCTTAGACCTTCTTCTTTGTCTACACCTGAAGTTCACAAACTTATTTGACCTACCACACCCTTTTCAAAAAAAAATTACTCAACACTCCCCTGGATATTTACTTTCTTTAACAGGTTTTCTTTTTTAATTAACATCATTTCAAAAAATATAAAATATTTTAAAATTATGCATCTTAAATTTAATAATTTATTATAAATTTGTGGGGTTTTTCCTGCATTGAAATTTTGATGAGGCAATATTGCATCATGTAACTGTACAGTATCACATTGTAAACAAGTCATTACACACACATATTCCTGCCAATTCATGCTGGACTTCCCAACAATGCAGGACGTGCTTACCTGTCAGCACTTGTTTGCTAAGACCTGTCAGTGGACTTGACCCCTGATTGGTTATAACTTGCATTTTGTGTGTTTATTTAGAAAATAATGTAATCATTACAACTTTAACTCTGTTACACAACAGATGAAACCTGTACAAACAGTTTTTCAATTTTTTTTTATTTTCCCTTCTTTCCTTATGCTTCCACCACCCCCTTATTTTTACTTAATGCCCCCCAGTTGCACTCAAGGTTCCTACCAGCCCCCCTGGGAACATATGGATACTACTTCACTTATCAGTGATCTTATCAGTTCCCATGGATTTAATGACCGTCTCTACTCAAATCTATTGATGGTGGACTGTGAGAGCCATATAAATGAAAGAACGATAAAGCAAACAAACAAAAAAAGCTAAATGCTAGCTTAGGGCTGCAGAGAGAGGCTTATAGAGACTAAAACAAGAAATATGATCATCCTATGTACTTTGCAGTGAGGAAGCCAGCAATTGTTAATAAGGACAGGACCAGCAGGAGAGTGTCCTGAGATGGGTAAACAGGATGGTAAAGGGCTTTCTGGGAGAAGAATTAGATGTAGTCTGCTTGGTCTCAGATGGCAAAAAACACTAACAAAAGCAATTACTCGGAATGGTGATTGGAAGTTGTGGAGAGACAGTTTTAGAGCTGCTTAATAATGGAATGAGCTGTCTGGAGAGGGAGAGGGAGAGGGCTCCCTCTGCCAGAGCCCTCCAGGGGAAGGCTGGATCACAACTCTTTGGAGATGTTGAAGAAGGCATTCTTGCTCAGGCCAGAATTGGGCTAAATGGCCCCAGAGACCCCATTCCAACACTGTGATTCTATCACCCTTTATTTAGCATCTTTGTGAGCATGGACAAATCACATAACCTTTATGGACCTCAGTTTTTCCACTTGTAAAATGGCCATGTTCATACATGTCATGTGGTGCCAGTCTCTGGGCAGGAAAAACTGGGTTCAGATTTGACCTTTGAACCCAGACAGCTTTCTAAATCTATAGCACAGATGATCTGCCCCTATGGAGAGAGTTTTCACACTAGGATTTCCCTAGAACAGTGGTTCTCAGCCTTCCTAATGCTCGACCCTTTAATACTCATATGTGGGTGTATCTGCATGTGGGTGGACCTGCCTGGAGATGGACAGAGAAGCAGTGTCTCAGTTCCTAAGACCGTCAGAAATATATGTTTTCCAATGGTTTTGGGTGACCCCTGTGACCTCTGTGAAAGGATCATTCGACCCCCAAAGGGGTTGTGACCCACAGGTTGAGAACTGCTGCCCTAGAATAATGAAATTACAGATCTAGATTCCTCCCCTAACACACACACGCACACACACACACACACACACACACACACACACACACACACACACACCCCTGTACAACACAACATTTTTGAAAAGAAAGTGCCTTGTAAATTATACAGTGCCATGTTACTCCATCCTGATAAAGATGTAAGTCCAAACCCTCCTTTCCTTCTATTCTTATCCCTATTCCCTCTCATTTCCTCTAGAAAATTGCCTCTACAATGATCCCCCAGCTTGCAAACTTCTATCTCTCCCTAACTATGACCTGTAGTTCCTTTCCCTCCCTACCCCCCTCACTTTTCAGTATCTTACAACCAGGTGTCTCCCTCTGGGTTTTTGTGACTACTCTTTCCATTGTCCTTCCTGTCTGACCTCGCCTCCTCAGCCTCCTAGACTTGTATCTTGCAAGCTCTCCACTCTATTTCTTGGACCTTACCCTATGCTTCCCAGCTCTAATGTCTAGGCAGTTAACTCTCAGATCTATATATATAAAACTCTGTTTTCTCCTCAGCTCCAGTTCCACATGACCAATAGCCCTTTGAAGTCCTGTAGGAATCTCACACTCAACTCAGCCGCAACAGAACATACTATTTACTATCATTCTCCAAACCAAACCATATCCCTATTCCCTTTTGAACTGCCCTGTTTCTATCAAGAGGCAGCTAGATAGCTCAGTAGATAGAGCACTAGGTCTGGGATCAGAAAGACCTGAGTTCAAATCCAGCCTTAGCTATTCACTAGCTATGTGACCCTGGGCAAGTCACTTTACCTTTATTTGCCTAATCCACTGAAGAAAGAAATGGCAAACCACTCCAGTATCCATGCGGAGAAAACCCCATACAGGGTCACAAAGAATCCGACATGACTGAACAACAACAATTTCTATCATAGGCACCACCATTCTTTCAGTGACACAGGTGTACAACTTCAGAATATTCTTTGCCTCCTCATTCTCCCTCACCCTCCATATCTGATCAGTTGCCAAATCTACCTTTACAACATCTTTCATATGATTTCTTTCTCACACAGCCATCACCTATTTCAGACCCTTTTCATTTCTCACCCAGACTATTGCAAGTTTCCCAATTAATCTCCCAATCTCCTGCCTCTTCTCTCTTCAATCTATCCTTGACGCAGAAACCAAAATGATATTCCTAAACTCCTAAAGGTCTGACCATGCCACTTCCCTGCTCAGTAAACTCCAAAGACTTAGTATAACCTCTGATAACAGTCCATTCCCAGAGGTCTGAGGGTGTGTTTCTCCATAACAATGGAATTCAACATTTCTTTCCCTTGAATCTTTCAATCTCAGGGCTCCGAAGTGGCCCTCTTTCTCTGGGGTATGCCGGATATTGGACTGGTGACAGCATTACAGCATAAGTGACAGGAAGACTGAGAGTAGGCATGAAATGATCCATCCCCTGTGTTGCCCAAACTTTGATGTAGTAGAGGTTCAGTCAAGTCTGACTTTTTGTGACCCCATTTGGGGTTTTCTTGGCAAAGATACTGGAGTGGCTTACCATTTACTTCTCAGGCTCATTTCACAGATGAGGAAACTGAGGCAAACAAGGTGAAGTGACTTGCCCAGGGTCACACAACTACTAAGTGTCTGAGGCCAGATTTCAACTTAACAAAGATGAGTCTTTCTGCCTTCAGGCCCAAACTGCACCACCTAGTGTCCTGTCTGACCTTACCTTTAGCATTATAGCAGAGGTGGTACAATGGACAAAGTGCTGGCCCTCAAGTTATCTTTTCAAGTTCAAATCCAGCCTCAGACACTTACTAGCTGTGTGACCTTGGGCAAGTCACTTCACCCTTTTCGCCTCAGTTTCCTCACCTATAAAATGGGGATAATAATAGCACCTACCTCCCAAAGTTTGTTGTGAGAATCAAATAAGATAATATTTGCAAAGCACTTTGTAAACCTTAAAGTGCCACGTAAATTGTAGGTATCATTATTAGCTATTCTTTAATATAATTAGTTTCCTTTGTAATCCTCTGTATTTTATTTTATGCATTCTAAAGCATCATTCTGAGAAGGGGTTCCGTGGCTTCACCAGACAGTCAAAGAGGCCTAAGACACAAATATAAACTAGAAAGCTCTGCTCTGTGAAGTATAAGGTGAGAAAGTCTGGACTCTGGTGTTTCCTTGTGACCTTCTCTCCCAAGACCCTTCTCCTCTCTACAGCAGAATTTCTCTGTCTCACTGCCTTTCTCTGGATTTCTAAATATCTCTTTATCTCTGTCTCTGTCTCTGTTTCTCCATCTTTCTGTGTGTCTCTCTGTCTCTCTGTTTCTCTGTCTCTGGCTATGTGTGTGTCTCTCTGTCTCTCTCCCCCCCTTCTTCCCCTTCTTTCTTGTTGCTTTCTCTCTCCTCCCTCCCTCTTTCTTTCTCTGCTCTGTATCCTGTCTCCCTCTTCTCTTTCTTTTTCTGTTCTTTCTTGTCTCTTATCTCTGTCTCTGTCTCTCTCTGTCTCTCTCTCTTCTCTCTTCTCCCTCCCTCTTTCTCTCTTCTCACTCTCTATCCTGTCTCCCTCTTCTCTTTCTCTCTCTGTTCTTTCTTGTCTCTTCTCTCTGTCTCTGTCTCTCTGTCTCTCTCTCTCTCTCTCACTGCCTGTCTGTCTCTCTTTCTCTCTCTCCTCTACAAGGAAAATTAAGTTGTGGGAAAGAGTTGAGAAAATAAACTTTCCTCCTATTGCAAAGGTGGGGGGACTCAATGGGAAATATTGAATGTAATTCCAGAGGATGACCTTGGTTGGTTTTACTGAACTGCTGTTTCTTTCTCTTGCGTTTAAAATCATCTCTCCAGCAGTCTTAGCTCATAGAGGAAGGGGGAGGGAATGTTTGGAAACGAGTATAATGTAACAGCGTTAAAAGCAACATTAACAATCTAAACTAATCTCCCCTCTCTCCTATCTTTCTCTCTCCACTCTCCCCACCCCTCTCTCTTTTCAATAGCTTTCTTTTCTCTCTGTCTTTGTGGCCTCTCTCAGTCTACTTAGAGTCAGCATCAAGCAATGTCTTCATTTCCACTTCCCAGCTATCGGAGAGGACTTAGCAGTCAGAAATCACCTTTAAAGCTTCCTATCACCAGGTAGATGCCTCACAACATTTCACATGCTGCCATCTGGTGGCGAGGAACTTGACTCTGCTCAGAAGAACTCTGAGGGACAGACACTGTTTCTTCCCTAGGAAGTTCCAAATCAAGTCATAGTGCTCGTTCTCCGGGCCCCCAATCTGATAGTATAGAGGAAGGGAAAGAAGTGTATTATCTCTGTCCTCAAGGAATTGCTAGAAATTAAAGAATAGCCAAAGAGAACAGTAGAGAATGGTATTCACAAAAATTCTCTATCTCCCTTATCTTATGCTTAACAGATTCCTGCCTTCCATTCCTCTACCCAACTTCATTATCTATCAAGGTGAAAAGCTATTTTCCCTACTAACATTCTCATCTTTACCCAGTTCAATTAGTCCACACCTTTTGTACCAGTATCTCCTTTTAACCACTACCCACTTGTTAATAAACTCCCCTCATCCAGTAGATTGGAAACCATTTGAAGATCAGGTGCTTAATCAGGGCTGAATAAATGCTTAGTGACATGATCATGGAAAGAATAAGAGAATAAAGTTCTAGAAAAGAGCTCTGAAAATAAACCTGCCTTTTGCAGAGGTGGGGAGGGGGGCTGCTATTAGTAAGGAATGTTGCATGTACTTCCAGATGATTCGTTTGGTTGGATTTGCTGAATTGCTGTTTCTTTCTCTTGTTTTTAAATGATCTTTGTGACAGTCTTGGCTCATAGGGTGGCAGAAGGTAACGTTTGAAAACTAATGTAATATAGTAACATTAAAAGTGTTGCGGTCTAGGGATCCTGGGAACTCCAAAATGCAAGGGTACTGGGCACGGGTCTGCCTGGAAAGAATTCAACCACTCAAGTCTTGCAGCCAAAGTAGGAACTTTATTTGAGACACCAATACAAGGGGCCAGACTTCTAGTGAGTCTGCACATTTGATAGGGAGGAGACTGATATTTTTATAGGGAAAAAGACTGTGGGAAGATTTTGATGGGACTAAGGAGTGGCAGATAGCCTAGGGTGGTCTGGAGATAATTGAGAAAGTTACTAAGTAATTGAGATAGGCCTGGATGGGATTAAAGAGTGTCAAGTAAACTAATTAAATAATTAAAGTGGTCCAGATGCCTCAGGTGAATGTCACAGAGCTGGGTTCGGGGGCTTTAGGTCCAAGTCCCAAAGACATGGTCTTTTCCTTTTAGGGGTTAAGATCCCATCCCCATCAAAAGCATATGTAAAATTGTAAAGAGTACTTGTTGAATTAAATTCTGGAGTTCTTTTCATGCTCTTCCTAAAGATAAAGTGACACTTATGTTGTGGTTTTTTAGGCAATCAGGGTTAAGTGACTTGCCCAGAGTCACACAGCTTGTTAAGTATCAGAAGTTGGAGTTGAACGCAGGTCTTTCTGACTCCAGCACCAGTGTTGTATCTACTGTACCATCTAGCTGCCTCCTTGACACTTGTCCTTTGTAAACTATCTTCTCTCTTTCTCTCCTCTCTCTCTCTTTTTTCTTCTCTCCCTTATTCCCTCCCACTCCACTCCCAATCTACTAGCTCCTTCATACTTATAGTCATGTTCAAATATCCCCTCAGGCCCTCATCATATCTACCCTTTTTTTACTTCTAAATTCCTAAAAAATGTAGGCTGCCCCTACTTCTTCACTACTCACTCATTCTTCAACCACTTCTAATCTAACCCCGACCCAATAATTCTACTTTGATTGTATTTGTCCTTCATTTTCAAAGAATTCCATGGCATCAGGGAAATGATGACATGACTTGCAGTTGACTTTGCTTTGAGTGAGGGAGCACTGTGCAAGGTCACCAGTCTCACTCTGTCCTCCAGAGCCATCTGGGTCCAGTGGCCAGATATTCATCAGGAAGACTGGAGATAGCCCAGGACACAATGGGAGACCCTGACCGTTTTAGGCTAGGCATTTTCCAGCTTCTCTGATTACTGTCTCCACAGTTACTGTCTCTTTGTCTTCTGCCTCCTGACCCCTAACTGTAGGCATTCCCCAAGACTCTGACCTCTTCCTTCTTCATATACTCTCTCCTTTAGAGATCTCATCCTTCTGATGGGGTCCATTTCCACCTCTGCCAAGACGTCTCCTGAATCTGTGTATCCAGCCCTCATTTCTCTCCGAGCTTTTGCTCCGCCTACATTTTAAATATCTCCCTTTGAAGGTTATCCCAAATCCAACACATCTCAAACTAAGTTAACCATCTTCCTCTCTCAATCTCCTTCACATATTTCTGTTTCTACTGATGTTTCTATTGATTTCCATCCTGTTTCTATTTTCTGTTCCTCTTCCTCTCAGTTATGCTGGTACAAGAGTTCTCTTTGAGTCTCCCCTCATCCCATCTCTAATTAGCTGTATGTCCTGCCCCTCCACTTTTGATCTTTTCCCTGGACTTTTCCCTCTCACCTGGAGGTGAGCTTTGCAATGGCCTCCTAAGTGTTCCTCTTGAAAAATGAAGGACAAACAACAACTGTTCCCATTTTATACATGAGAAAACTGAGGTTTTCTAGGATATGAAGTAACTTACCCAGGATCACAACTAGTGGCAGTAGAAATGGAAACCCACATCTTCTGATTCTAAGACTAGCATCCACTCCACAGCACATACACCTCCCATATATGACTGGATCATCTGTCTGACTTTGTCTCTTGTCTCTGCCATTGTTTCTGACTCTATGTCTATAGTTATATCTTTGTCAGTCAGCTCTATGAACAGACAAAGTAGGGTTGGAGGATCCCTCTGTCTCACCCTTAATATTAGGAGTTCCTTGGAGATCAGGATCATTTCCTCTCTATCAGACTATGAGCTCTCTGAGAATAAAAACATCAGCTAAGTTCAAATCCAGCCTCAGATACCTACTAGCTGTATGACTCTGAGCAAGTCATTTAACCCTCTTTGCCTCAGTTTCCTCATCAGCAAAATTAGCTGGGGAAGAAAATGGCAAAACCACTCAGTATCTTTGCCAAGAAAACCCCAAATAGGGTCATGAAGAATTGGACAGAACTGAAACGACTAAACAACAGCTCTTCTCTCAGATTGTTTCCTTGGAAATCTGTGCTGTTTTGCTACACCGTACTGACAGCTCTCTGAGGGAAAGGACTGTGTTCAGCCCATCTCCATGAGCTGGAATATCCCTTGAGAGTAGGATCTATATCTCCCCCATGGTAGGTCCTTGTCTTTTCCTCTTAGCAGCAGGCTTTTGTTTAGCTTAGCTGATTACTCTCGGTCTTAATTGTCATCATTCAGGCTTACCGTGCAAAGACCTAAAAACTTAGCTTAACCCTCCCTTTTTTCTATAACCCTCCTTTTAGTAAATCTTCCTTGCTGCAAGACACCCCAAACCCTCTCTTTTTCAGTCCTCTTAAAAATAACTATTAAGGGAGGATAGCAACAGGTACAAACTATTGACAAGTAAGACAGAATGAGAAAAAGAAAGAGCTGGACCAAGTTTGCGTCATATTGGATACACATCTAAGGGTCTTCTCTTATTTTGGATTCATCTGTCCCAGTTTCCTCAAACTAGTCTATTTTCTGTCTAGGACTCTTTTGTCTTTCCAGAACCTTCCAGCCACTAGAGCATCTCTTCCACAAACTGCCTTACATTCATCTTTTATATATTCTGCCAATATTTGTATAAATGAATGAAAAAGCACTGATTAAGCACTTGCTGTATACCAGACCCCATGCTCAGTGGTGGAGATACAAATAGAAAAAACAAGAATAGTCCAGCCTTATAGGAGCTTTGGTTCTAATAAGGGACAACAACATACTTACAAGAGCAATGCCCAGAGCTGTGTGTTTTAGGGAAGTCACAAGGTTAGTGACTGAAGTCATAAAGCAATGGATTGATGAATCCTTTCTCCTTTCGTGGAATGGAAGTGTTCCCAGAGCTAGAGGTAGAAAGTATGGGGTAGAGCAGAGAGTGATGTACTTAAACAGTAGCATGGTGTGAGCAATGGAATACTAATAAAGCTGCCCCCTAGCTCCAATATTCTAACTTCATTATAGGACCCACTACCCACCCCCACCCCCACCAATGTCCTAACTTCTTCATATATGCCTCACTGCTAACTAGAACAGCAGGTGTGTCCCTGAAATCTTAGTTCCACAGAATAGCAGGCATGTCCATGTGTGGGATCCCAGCCACTGCCTCTACCTAGTCACTGCCTCCAGACCCATTCCCATAGAAACAGGTGTGTTTTTGTACTCAATCACAATCATATCATCCATCTAACCCAAGAGAGGACCACAATACCTAACTATCTATCTTGACCAGACAGGACCACAATAGCTAGCCGATTAGAGGGCAGCGTAACCAGAATGTTTAACCACTGAACCATACATGGGACCCTCTTCCATTACCTAATCCCTTAATAAGCCCCCCCTGCCTTTTTAATATTAATAATATTCCTATATTCTATATAAATTTTGATTACGTAATAAGCATCTTTACCCTATAAAAATCTATCTCACTGTCTCTGAAGTTGCTCATTCCTCTTAGAACTTAGCTCATACCATGAGAGGTGTCAATCTCAATAAATGCCTATACTTGGATTAGAGGTGGTCTGGCTCTGAATTCTTTGAGATGGTTCCATCACAACACATCATGAAACCTCAACAGTTTTGGGTGGACAGAGCCCCCATCACAATATGAAGATGCCTGGAAATAGCCATGCAGAGGCAGACATGTAAGGACCTAGAGAATTGCAGTGGAGTGAAAGGCCAGAGACAGAATCTGGAGCCCAGGAGTGTGGTCCTGACTACAAAATGGTGATGCATTTTTATATATTACTAATAAAAATCAGAGATAAAGGATAAAAACAGAAATTACATTAAACTCAGTCAGTCAATTTATTAAGTGTCAACTATGTACCAGATACTGAGATACATAACAACCAAATGATAAAATACCTGAGAATTAACTTATCTATAAACATACAAAACTTATTTAATTGCAACTAAAAAAAACACTTTACAGAATTAAAAGAGACAATTGAAAAAACCACTCACTGCCCATGGTTGGACTGTGCCAATATAATAAGAACTTTTGTACTAACTTAAATGATGAACTTCCTACTATACTCATCAAATCACTGAGTGCATATTTTATAGAACTACATAAAGTAATAGCCAATTACATTGGTGGTGGGAAGGGTGAGTGCTGGCAATCAGGGTTAAGTGGCTTGCCCAGCATCACAAAGCTAGTAGGTATCTAAAGTCAGATTTGAACTCAGGTCCTCCTGACTTCAGAGCCCATGTTCTATCCACTGTGCCACCTCATTCCCCTGACAAGTACATTTGGAAAACAAAACATTTGTAATCTCAAGAAAAATATGTCTCAATTATTGTGAATAATGAATCTTCTTAAGTGGTTATATGTATTCAAATTAGCACCATTCCAAGTTATAATTACATAAATTGTGGTAATCCCATGGAAATATGCCATGCATGTTTGAATAATGTGATCATTTCACATGATTCATTGTTCATACTAAGAAGGACCTAGATGTAATGGAAAAAAAAAGAATAAATAGAGGTAACATAGTATTACCCTATTTCATCTCAAACTGTATTCAATCAACAAGAATTTATTATATGTTTACTCTGTGTCAAGTACTGAGGAAACAGAAACAAAAGTGAAATCGTATATTCTGAAGCCTTTCCGTAGAGGATTTGGGCATTTAGATGGAGCAGTGGATATAGTACCAGACCTGGAACCAGATTTGAGTTCAAATCTGATCTCAGATATTTACTAGCTTTGTGACCTGGGCAAGTCACGCAACTCTGCTTGCCCCAGTTCCTCATCTGTCAAATGAGCTAGAGAAGGAAATGGCAAATTGCCCCAGTGTTTTTATGAAGAAAACCCCAAATGGGGTCATGGAGAGTTGGATACAACTGAAATGACCCAACAACAGCAAATGGTTTACTTTGAAAAGGGAGAGACAACACACACACACACACACACACACACACACACACACACACACACACACACACCCCTTCATCAGTAACTGAGTACTCTCTCAAATTGATCTAGGTCCCTTGGCTTCTGATTGATGAACCTTCCCAGTCATAGCCCACCCTAGCCTCCCATGCTGCTCTTCTCTGCCATTATCACATTATGTAACACTGAACAACACCTCCCTCCCCCTTTCTACCTTTAGCTCTGAGAAAAATAGTAAAAATCACCACCACCAATCCTGGAAAGGGCATGTCAACCAATTACTTTATGACCCCCACTCACCAGTCCTGTGACTTCCCCCAAACAAAACACCCTGCCATGGCCCCCACTCCCATACTTGGGTCTGACTCTAGATGAGGGGTGGGGAACCTGCATCCTTGAGGCCACATGTGGCCCTCTAGGTACTCAAGAGCAGCCCTTTGACTGAATCCAAACTTCACATAACAAATCCCCTTAATAAAAAAATTTGTTCTGCAAAACTTGGACTCAGTCAAAAGGCTGCACCCAAGAACCTAGAAGGCCACATGTGGCCTCAAGGCCACAGGTTCCCCACCCCTACCCTAGAGGGATTCACTTTTTCTGCCATATCCCAGTGCTTAGCTCAGTTCCTAATACACAGTTTCTAATAACTGCTATTTTTTTTCTTTCAACACAAATGAGCATTGAATTTTGTACATTTTTCCTACAGCTACTAAAATAATCATGTAATGCATGCTATCTTTGTTGTTCATATGTTTAATTATGCTAATTATCTTTCTGATATTGAATCATCTTTGCATTCCTGTTATGAATCATATTTTGTCATAATGAGTTATTTTCTGGCTGTATCTCCTTGTGAAGATTATTTGAGTGTTTCACATGAATATTCAAGTAAGATTGTTCCATAGTTCTCCTTCTCTGTTTTTCTCTCCTTGGTTTGGACGTCAAGGGCATGTTTGTCTCATAAAAGTCATTCATTATAATGGTTTCTGTCTCTGCTTTTAAGAATAAATGTATAGCATAGGTATCAATAGATTTTCAGCAGCTCTTAATAGAATTAATTTGTAAATCCATCCGGCCTCTGATGGGAGCTAAAGTTCTTTAGCAAGTCATTTATGACTTGCTTGATTTCTTTTTCATTTGTTTAATAGCTCAATTTCTTGTTCTCTTAGATTTATATTTTTGTAGATACTTTTGAATATTTACCTTCTTTTGAGTCCTCACGTTTGCTAGTATGTAATTGTGCAGAGTAGTTTCTGATTATTCTTGGTAGAACTGATCAACTTTGGCCTCTTCACCATCAGTGGTTGGAGCACAGACTTGTATTACTATGATATTGAATGGTTTGCTTTGGATTTGAACTGATATCATTCAGTCATTTTTAAGATTATCCCCCAGGATTGCTTTTTTTCACCCTTTTATTGGCTATGAGGGCTAGTCACTTTTTCTAAGGGATTCTTGTCCAGAGTAGTGTATGTAGTGAAGAATTAAATTAAATTCACACATTCCTGTCTATTTAAGTTCACTGACACCCAAGACATTGATCTTTAATTTTTCCATCTCCTGTTTGACCACATCCAGCTTACCTTGGTTCATAGACCTTGCATTCAAGGTTTCTAAGTAATATTGATTTTACAGCATCAGACATTCCTTTCCTTGCCAGACATACCTGAAGTTGAGCCTCCTGTAGGCTTTGGCTCAGCAGCTTTATTAGTACTGGAGCTACTTGTATTTGTCCTCAGCTCTTCCCTAGTAGCTTCTTACTATGACCTACTCCTCTGACTCTTTATTATTCTCTCCTATCAACTCATAAGTTTTCTCTTTTACCTGTATATTCCAAAGAGAAGAAAATCAAGAAAGTAAAATGGCTATCTGATGAGGCTTTACAAATAGCTAAGGAAAGAAAAAAAATTAAATGGAAAGATATACTCAATTGAATACAGAATTCCAAAAAATAGTAAGTAGAGATAAAATGTTTTCTTAAATAAGCAATGTAAGGAAATAGAAAACAATAGAATAGAAAATATAAGATATCTCTTCAAAAAAATTAAAGATATCAAGGAAAAGTTTCATGCAAAAATGGGAATAATTTAAAAATGGTAAGGATTTAACAGAAACAGAAGAAATTAAGAGGCAGCAAGACTACAGAAAAAGAAAGAACTATATAAGAAAGATTTTAACATCATCTATAACTATGACAATGTGATTTTTGGTCTAGAGTCAGATATGCTAGAGAATGAAGTCAAGTGGGCCTTGGGAAGCATTGCTAACAAGACCAGTGAGGGTAATGAAAATTCCAGCTGAGCTATTTAAAATCCTAAAAGATGATGCTGTTAAAGTGCTGCACTCAATATACCAGCAAATTTGGAAAACGCAACAGTGGCTGCTGGATTGGAAAAGATCAGTTTACATTCCAGTCCTAAAGAAGAGCAATGCCAAGGAATATTCAAATTATCAAACAATTGCACTCATTTCACATACCAGCAAAGTTATGCTTAATATTCTACAAGCTAGGTTTCATCCATGTGTGAATAGAGAATTACCAGAACAGGGTGGTTTTTGAAGAGGCAGAGGAACTAGAGACCAAATTGCCAACATTTAATGGATTATGGAGAGATCAAGAAAGTTTCCGAAAAAAATATCTCCTTCTGCTTCATTGGCTACACTAAAGCCTTTGAGTGGATCACAACAAAATATGCAAATCCTCAAAGAGATGAGACTACCAGATAATCTCACTTGTCTTCTGAGGAACTTGTATGTGGGCCAAGAAGCAGCAGCTGGAACTGAACATGGAACAAATGATTGGTTTAAGATTGGAAAAGGAGAACAACAAGGCTGAATATTGTCACCCTGTTTATTTAATTTATATGCAGAGTACATCATGTGAAATGCCAGACTGGGTAAATCAAAAGCTGGCATCAAAGTTGCCAGGAAAAATATCAACAATCTCAGATATGCAGATGATACCACTCTGATGGCAGAAAGTAAAGAGGAATTAAGAAGTCTCTCAGCAGGGGTGAAAGAGGAGTGTGTAAAAGCTAGCTTGAAGAGTAACATCCAAAGAAATAAGATCTTGGCAACTGGTCCCATCATTCCCTAGCAAATAGAAGGAAAAGAAATGGAAGCAATTTCATATTTTTCATTCTTGGGCTCAAAGATCACTACAGATGACAGCAACGGCCATGAAATTAAAAGATGCTTGCTACTTAGAAGGAAAGCTATGACAAATCTGAACAGAATACTAAAAAGCAGAAACATTACCTTGTTGACAAAGGTCTATATAGTCAACACTATGGTTTTCTCACTAGCAATATATGGTTGTGAGTGTTCACATGGACTATTTGTGCCTGACCTGTGGTAAAGCATTCCTAGCTCATGTTAGTCTGATCAGTCATAGTCGGACACACTGTATCTTGACTCTAATATAGTGATGTCATTTTGGTCCCCTCTGAGAATGAAAGACAACCATAAGGAAAACTAAACACTATAGAATCAATTATTTGAAATTGTCAAGTTGGAGAAGACTTTTGAGAATCCCTTAGCATGGAGGCTAAATCAGTCAATACCTAACGGCTTTCACTTTACTTTCCGGCTATTCACTGGAAGGTCAAATACTGAAGCTGAAGTTTAAATACTTTGATCACATAATGAGAAGATGAGACTCGTTGGAAAAGATCTTGATGTTGGGAAAGATTGAAGGTAAAAGGAAAAAGGGACAACAGAGGCTGAGATGGATAAATACTATCATAGAAACAACAAATATGAACTCAGATGTCAAGAGATAGTGGAAGATAGAAGGGGATGGGGTGTTATGGTCCATGGGGTCACAAAGAATCAGACATGACTGAACAACAACAAGAACCACAGACAGTTGGAGCACAATAACTACAGAAAGAAAATTTATCTTTGGCTTTTTCATTACTGTTTGAACATTTTTCCCTTTTTTTGAAAATAGGAAATTAAGGTGATACAATCAGCAGGTGTGTGTGTATTGTTTTCTTCCCTCTTCCTTAACCTGGTGTTTTAAAATAAGGAAAAGTTTATGTCATTTTTTTGTATAAAAACACAACTTCATAAAATTAAAAGGACCAAAAGGGGAAAAAAAGAGTACTTCCTTTATTGTCTTGAATTCTCCTTTTATCTCAAAACCTGTAACCAAGAAAGACTCTGAAACTAAATGGCAATGTAAAATGTGACCTCTCTCTCCTTCAAGATTTAATTTTTAACAGTGACTATACTCTTAAATTTAAGAATTGTAGGCTTTTGGAGACTTGAAAAGAAATGAATTTTAGAGTCAGAGGAACTAGGTTCAAATCCCAGCTTGGCCACCTGTGTGATCTCAATTCAATTCAAATTTCAATTTGTTTTAATTCAAAAAACATTTATTAAGTACGTACTAACTACAGGCCCTTCTGAGTGCTAAGTGCTGGGCAAATCTCAGGCAAGTCACTTTCTTCAGTTTCTTCGTCTATAAAAAATGAAGGGGATTAGCTTAGATGACTACAAAGGCCCAGTCAAGCTCTAAATGTATGATTCTGTCACTTTTTAGGCATCAGTGTACAGGGAGGAAAGATATTTGGAGGGCATGGCCATTCTCTGTAAGAGATATTTCTGCAATGATGGTAAAAATAATAGGATTTACATTGCACTTTATATGTTATAAGCCTGTGAGGCAGGTGCTATCATTACCCCCATTTTACTGAGACTGAGAGGAGTTAAGTGACTTACCAGAGACATACAGCTAACTGACTAAGGCAGAATTTGAACTCAGGCCTCCCTGCCTCCAAGTCTAACACTCTATTCACTGTGTCACCTCATTGCTTCGTGATACTTGGAAGGTGGTCTACTACTTTGTCTGTGGGTAAAGTGGTCCCTATGTTCAAACAGCAGCTTGCTAGGTAAATATATTTGTTACTTCAGCAACAAGCTAACAAATATGCGTATATGTGTATGTGTGTGCATGTGTGTCTGAGCCTATATGAATTTAAGTCCAGCTCTTCACTTGAGTCTATTGTCTAAGCTCAGTATTTCCCAGCTTTGGGCTGTGTTGTAGGTAGATGAAAACAGACAGATGAGAGAGACAGAGACAGAGACGGACACAGAGAGCATTGATCGATAGCTTAGTATGTGCTAAATCCCAGGGGTATAAATGGAAGCAAGTGAGACCATCCCTCCCATCAACAACTGACAATTCTCCTATGGGAAAAATAATATTTGTAAAGCACACAGCACAGTGCATTGCCATGGTAGGCATTTAATAAATGCTCATTCCTTTCCCTTCCCCACTGGAAGAGACAATATCTAAAGCGAAGCTGGAAAAGACTTCTATGGACACCTAGGAATGTGGTCAGGAATCAGGGAATGAGAAGTGACCTGGAGACCTTGGACCCAGTTCATAAATGTGGGTAGGGGAGGCAAAAGAAGAAGAGGGGGAAGAGGAAGATGGCTGGAATATAAGTAATATGACCAGGAAAGTACCCCAATCTTGACTAATTCTTTGGATGAAGGAAGGAAAACAGGACCCTGAATATGGCTCCAAGACTTTGGGGTCTTGGGTCAGAAATCTTAACTCCCTTAGGAACATAAAGCCTAAAGGCCCCAACATTCTAGAGGTTTCCCTCGTCAGTCTGTTTTAGAGCATCCCTGTGGGACAGCTGGAACAGAACAGAGAGGGGGTAAGTTCCCAGCAGTATGAGACTAGCTATGGAGAACCACACCCTACCTTCCACAGAGCCAGCACCCGAGACTCCAGTTATGGCTGTCATGATTCCCAGAGTATAAAAGCAATATTTGATTTGTCTCTGCATCTGTTCCCTCTGAAAGGTCCCAAAAAACCAAAGGCAAAACTAGAGATTGAGGAATCAATGAGAGGGGAAGACAAGAAAATAGTCATTCAGGGAGCATTGAATTTTATTGTCATTCAGAGAAAGAGAGAGCTGGGGGCTGAGATAGTCCCAGAGCCCACCCTCCCTGGCACAGATTTGCAGAGTCAAGATAAAGGAATATTAGGTCAGAATGCAGGTAGGTACATGTGATAGATAAAACTCAGAGCCCTACCCTGGAACATCTCAGCAGCCACAGACCCAAGAGGAGTGAGGTAGGAAGGAAAGCTACAGGCTGGGGCAAGGTTGTTGCTTTTGGTTCTTCCACCCTGAGGATTCTGCTAATGTGGTTCTTCCACCCCTTGGGTGGTGGACAAGGGGACAAGGTTAGCAACAGTCCCCACAGCCGCCCTGACTGCCTCTGCTGCCACAGCCGCTGCTACTTGATCCAATGTTCCAGAATCGGTGGAATCTCTGGGGCCGGTGGGAAAATAGACAACAGCCACCACCTGTACTAAGACCAGAATCACAGCATCCTCCGGAGCTAGGCCCACAGCAGACGCCTATACTTGGACCACAGCAATCTCCGCAGCTTGATTCACAGCCAGAAGGCTCTGGGGGTGGGCATGGGTCAGGGATTGGAGCAGGGACCTGGGGAGGGTACTTGGGAGGGTATTTGGGAGCCTGGCATTTGGGAGGGGGCTGGCACTGCTGCTGGCTCTGCTGGTAGCTCATCTTTGCAGGAGCTCAGAGAACCTAAAAGAAAATAAAGAAATCTTAATGTTCAATAAATAAAAACCTCACATCTTTTTAAGAATATGTACCCAGGGAGTCATCTTTGGATCCAGATTTTGTTGTTCTTCAGTCATGTCCCACTCTTCATGACCCCATTTGGGATTTTCTTGACAAAGATACTAGAGTGGCTTGCCATTTCCTTCTCCAGATCATTTTATAGAGGAGGAAACAGAGGCAGAGTAAAGTGAGTTGCCCAGGGTCACTCAGATAGTAAGTATCTGAGACCTGATTTGAACTCAGGAAGTTGAGTCTTCCTGACTCCAGGACTGGTACCCTATCCAGTGAGCCACCTAATTGCCCTTTGGGTCCAGAAGCCTCAGACAAATGATGGCAGAAGAACCAGACTCTCAGGGTTGGAGAGAAATGGGGCTAATTGAATTATATTTTTCATACAAACAGAGATGCACTATGATGCAGTGAATAAAGAACCTATCTAAGAACCAGGAATACCTAGATTCAAGTCTTGCCTCTAACACATAGTAGATGTGAGACCTTGGATAAGTCACTTAACCTCTTGGTGCTCTAGGTGCAAGTCACTAAGACTTGGAGAGAAGAGATTTTCCTCACCAGGAAGTTCCTCGTACCAGCAAAATCACAAGTCCAATTCCTAATGCTATGCAAATAGAACTCTATGAGCTACCCTCTTCAACTCCTTCCCCTCTCATGTTCTTCTGCAGTACCTGGCTTCAAGGAAGCACCACAAGCACCCTCAATAAAATATAACATCTGACCCCAAGCTACCAAAATACACCAAAGTGTTCAGGTAAGGACCCTCTGATTTCTACTTTCTATTCCCCAGAAGGTCAGACTTTGTAACAGACTCCAAAGACTCCACCACGGCTGCTCTCTCCTCTTACCTCAGTATTCAGGGGTGAAGCTCCCCATCCACAACTCTACAGGCATACCAATCTAGATACCAGTGGCCACAATGTCCAGAAGTTCCTTCGTTCCTTACCCTTTGAAGAACTCCCAAGCTTCCCCACCACTGAGTCCTATTTTGAGGCCCCAGGTAAGCTATCCTACAGCATTTGAGAAGTTGCAAGGCAACATCTCTACAGTGGATACATTTGCTCCTGATAACCTACAATGCAGGTTTCTCCTGATTCTCAGCCTTGTTTTCTGCTGTTCTTTATCCCCATCTTTCTCATGACTAGTGTCTTCTGCTCCAGAAGCTCAGGTGGAAAGGCTCTCAGAAGATATCTAGGCAAACACAAGCTTCACCAAGATTCACTTCTGTAATATCCCTGACAAATGGTCATCTTTTCTTCTCCATGAAGACTCTCAGCAATGTGGAATTCCCCTTGCCCCAGATCTCTCTTTAATATTCTTGCTCATGCCCTCCACTCTACATCACCCTTTGCTTCAAGAAAGCACTAAATACCCGAAGGAGAACTGGCGGCTCCAACTGGGACATCTCTCCAGTCCACTCTACACATTCTAAACATACAAGGCTTCCTAGAAAACCAGGCTTCCCAGTATTTCAAAGGACTTGCAAAGTCCTCTAATCTAAAATTTCAAGCCACCTTTCCATGGAGTCATGAAAGCAAAAGCAAAAGTCTAGAGAGGACTATCGTCCTGAAAATAACTCACCTCTTTCTTCTAAATGGACCCAGAGACTGAAAAGCTGCGTATACTGAAAAGCAGCTTGCAGTGAGAGCTTTTATACAAATCCTACCATACAGAGATGAGGCATACATGATGGGATAGCTCTTGGCCAACCCCACGAGGCTCTGATGACATCTTGAACCCCAGAAATATCATTCCTTGGTCACTCACTCTCATGGGCTGTCACTGCCTGACTCTGTATGAGTAACCCTCTCATGCATGGCCTCCTTCAATAAAAAGGTTAGGATAATGCTTCCTGAAAGTTAAGAATAGAGTATGGCTTATCATGGAATAGCCTGGGGATAAGATTTGGTGTATCTGAAGGAATGTCAGGAACGTAAGGGATTTGAAGATTCCTAAAAACTCTTGCCATCAATCAAATTAGGGATTTCCCCATATTTCTACAGGGAAGAGCAAGGATTACTATAAATTCATAGGAACATTAATAAAGAGTTTTTCATAACTGCTGAGCACCCCCAAGTTGCCTAAAACAGTCAGTGGACTATATGTATTAGGAATTATTAATGACCTCTCTTACTCTTTTAAATGCCCCTGGAACTTAAGATAGCTTGTGAATTTTCAAGGGTTCAATTTTAGAAATTCTAAGGAGTTAATTTCTAACTCTGGTGTGAGAAATGTGGCATGGCAATCAACCAGCTAATAAGTATTTGTTAAGTGTATATTATATGCAAGGGCACTGTGTTAGGTGCTGGGGATAAAAATACAAAAATGAGATACCTATGCCTTCAAGAAGCTTATATATAGACTGTCAAGTTGTCATTGTTCAAATGCCAAATGTACACTTGCCTAAAAGACTATTTTTTGGAGAACTCACACAGGGCAAGCATTCACATGGTGGTCAGAAGAAGTGATACAAGGACACTGTCAAGATCTCTCTTAAGAAATCTGGAATTGATTGTGTGACATGGGAGACACTGGCACAGAACTGCTCATCATGGCATGCCCACATCAGAGAAGGTGCTGTGCTCTATGAGCAAAGCAGAATTGAAGTAGTTCAAAAGAAACATGAGAAGCACAAATTTAAAGAATCCACCCCAAATGTTAACCTGGACTTTTTGTGCCTGACCTGTGGGGAGAGCATTCTGAGCTTGTATTGGTCTAATCAGCCACAGTCGGACACACTGTAGCTTGACTCTGGGATGTCATTTTGGCCCTCTTCAAGAATGAAGGACAACAACCAGACTATCAAGTGAGACAACACGTACACATGTAGGTATATACAAAGTATATATTATTCATATATATATATATTATATATTACCCTCCAGGAGTAAGGGTGGAATGGGGACATATACCCTTCACATTTACTCCATGCTTACAAACATGTCAAAGTCTGAACAAAGATTGGAAAACATTTGTTCTTTCAAATTAATCTGGGGTCCACAATGACTAGTTAATTTCTCCATCAAAATATTTTCATCTTAGATTTTATTAATAATTAGAGTATTTTTCTTTAGTGATTTAAAATTTATAATGTGCTTTCCTCACCATAACTCTGGTAGGTAGGGAGTACCTATAATTACAGATGAGGGAACTGAAGTAATGGAGGTTAAATGAATTGCACACGGTCGCATGAACTAGTAAGTGTAGGACCAAGCCCCTAAGAACTGTGCATAGCAGCAGACCACCCCAAGGATGCAATGAAACTGAGAGCTCTTGAATATCAGGCAATAGACCACTGTGTGCAAAGCTTTATAAGGAGGATAAAAAGAAAAATAAGATAATCTCCCTAGTTATTAGGAACTTGTGGTCTAGTTGAGCAGTTGGGTGGCTCAGTGTGGAAATAATCAGGAAGAACCAAGTTCAAATCCTACCTCAGATACTTCCTAGCTGTGTGACCCTGGGCAAGTCACTTAAACTTTGTTTGCCTCAGTTTCCTCATTTGTAAAATGATCATAATAATAGCACCTAACTCACAAGGTTGCTATGCCACTTACATAAGATAATATTTTTTAAAAATTTTAGCACTTTGCAAATTTTAAATGTTCATAAATTCTATTGTTATTATTATTTATTATTACTGTTAATTATTATGATAATAACTGACTCTATACATGACTTTTCCTCAGTAGCTCATCTCCAGACCTCCAGGTCTTCACAGTGCTGCCCTTTTGGAATGGTTCTACCCAGCTTAGATTTTAGGGCTAAGGGTCTGTTTGAAGGATTATTCCAACTCTTCATACTCCTGGACTAGAGTCAAGGGCCAGCGGCCATCACCTTGTATCTGTTTTGCGTATGTCAGTATGTGCACATATTCCTCATCCAGTTAGACAGTAAGGTCCTTGAGGGCAGGGATTGTTGGCACTTTGATCTATATCCCCATTTATCATAGTGTCTGGTACATAGAAGACAATTAATACATGCTTGTTGATTGATTGATGTTGATTAATTACTTAGAAGTTGACCTGCATCCTAGAACGGACTGGGGAGCTTGGGAAATGGTAGAGGAGGGGGATTGACTTCTCTGTTGAGCTGAAGAAGAAAGTTCTATCCTATCCTATCCTCTATCGTATCCTTTGCTGTGCTTTCCTATTCATCCTATCCTACCCTACCCTATCCTCTCCTCTTCTCTATCCTATCCTATCCACTGTCCTATCCTAATCTATGTTATCTTATCTATGCTAAGCTTTCCTTTCTGTCCCATCCAATGTTATCTTCTGCTATTCCATATTTTCCTGTCTTCTTTGCTATCTTTTGTCTTTCCTATCTTGTGCTTTACTATCTTATCCTATTCAACAAACATCTATTAGGCACCCATTATATACCTAAACTGAACTAGAGAAGGAAATGGCAAACCACTCCAGTATCTTTGCCAAGAAAACTCCACCAGGGTCACCAAGAGTTGGACCCTGAAAATGACTGAACAACAAGAACAGTGTATGCAAAGCATTGTCCTAGGTGTAGGGAGAAAAAATTAGTAAAACAAGAGTGGTCTCTGCCCTAGTGGAGCTTACAACTGAGTATAAGGATAAGGCAGACAAATAACCATGAAATTCAATTAAACATAGCAATTGCATTGAAAAGGTGTAAAAAAAAAATGTTCTTTATGGAGTTTGAAGCAAGGTCAGGGAAGGCTGCCTGGAAGAAGTGGCATTTGAATTAGATCTTAAAGACTGCTTAGGAATTCAAGGTGAGTCAGAGAAGGAAAACATTCCAGGCATAGAGGAGAATATGGGCAAAGGTGTGGAGGGGAGAAAAGTAGCAGCTGTGTTTGGAGAATAGAGAGAGTAATCTAGTTTGGCGCACAGAGTACACCAGGGGAAGGAATACGCAATAGGGCTAAAAGTGCGATGCTAGATTAGATAGAGCATTGAATACCTTGGGAAAGAGACTGAAGTTCACCTGGTTAGCAACAGAAGGATGCTGATGAATGTTAGCTCACATTTAGGTAAAACACGTTAAGATTTACAAAGCTCTTTCCTCACCTTTACAGCACAAGGAACTGATACTTAGAAATTTTAATTCATTTTTTCAAAGGACACACAGCCAGCTACATGTGGGAACTGGGATTCCAATCCAAGTTGTAAGTTCAGGGGATCTTAGATGTACATCTGGAAAAGGACCTTAGAGGTCACCTAGTCCAAGTTCCTCATTTTACAGATAAGGAAACTGAGGCCCAGAGAGGGGAAGTGACTTATCCAAGACTGACTATATCAACAGAGGACTCTTGAATTAGTCAATCATTAGGCATTTACTGTTAGGAGTACTTATAAAGTTATCACCTTGGTTCCTGCCCTCCTCACCTCTCACCTAGAATATTGCAATAGCTTCCCTAAATGCAATTCACTTGCAAGTCATGGCATCACCTCCCTGATGTCATGGTCCTCTTCAAGAATGAAGAACAAACAGCAATAGCTTCCTAATCAGTCTCCTCACCTCATATCTCTAGTCCATTCTTCACACTGCCACCAAAGTAATATTCCTTAAGCATGAATCTGACTGACACTCTCACTCTCAATTAATTTCAGTGGCTACTTATTGCATCTAGGATCAAATATCGACCTCTCTGCTTAGCTTTTAAAGCTTTTTACAACTTTGCTCCACCTATATTAATAGTGTCCTTATATACAACTCCCCAACCTAGGTCTCTGTGACCCAAAGGACCACCAAACTGGCCTTTCCTCTGCTCCCCACACACAACACTCCATCTTCCATTTCTGTGTCTTTGCACTGGCTGTTCCTTGTGTCTGGAATACACTCCCTCTTTTTTAAAAAATGTATTTATTTTTAACATTCATTTTTCTAAATTTTGAGTTCCAAATTCTCTCTCTCCCTCACTCCCTTCCCCACCCATTGAGAAACCAAACAATATGATATCAGTTACATATGGAATGCACTCCCACTCTACATATGTCTTATAGAAGCTCTATTTTCCTTCAAGACTCAGTTCAAATACCATCTTCCACAAGAAGGCTTTTCTGATCCTTTTGATTGCTAGTGTCTTACCTCCTAAACTACCTTGTACTTAATGATTTTATTTATTTATTTTCCTTATCTTTGTTCTGTATATATTTATATGTGTTGATTGCTCCATTAGAATGTAAATTCCTGAAGGAGCCAAGATGGTGGATTAGGGGCAGTTACTCATTTGAATTCTCCCAACATTCCCCTCCAGGCAACTTTAGCAAATTATGAGGCACTTGAGCCAATGAAAGGTCAAAGCAAAACATTTTTCCAGTGAAAAAAACTTAAGAGATCAGCAGAAGTCTGTGATACCTGGGTAGGAGCTTGTCTGGAGCTCACATACTCAGAGACAGCAACCACAATGGCAGCAGCAGCAGCCTCAGGAACTCTCAAATCAAAGACAAGTAATGGGGTCAGATAACTAGTCAGAAAGAAATTACAAGAGACCTTTTGTTGGTGCTGAGCCCAGCTGTCACTGATTGACAACTCTATTTCCCAAAGAGTTCTTAGTCCTATTTCTAGGGCAGAGTTGGTGGCAGCTCACAAAGGAGCAAGGTCCCTGGTCACACATAGCTCCAAAGCAAAGAGAAGTATGCCTTCTTGCAGCTGTAGGAGATCAGAGGTTCTTCCCAGAAAAAAACTACAGCACAAAAGAGGATCTCCCAGGATCACACCACCTTGGAAGTGCCAGAAATTTGCAGACCCCCAGAACAAGCTCTGAAAACAGCAGTATGAAAAAACCTGAAGCTTGAAACAGTATGTCCCCACTCCCAGGTGAGCAGGACCCAACTTTTAACATAAAGTTCGAAGTCAAGAAATAAAATAGAAAAATGAGCAAACAAAAAATTTTTTCAACCATAAAGGGTGGTGGAAGGGTGGAAGGGAAGACCAAAACATAAACTCAGAATAGGACAAGAATGTGAAAACAGCTACCAAAAAAAAAGCTTCAAAGGAAAATGCTAATTGTACTCAAACCCAAGAGTTAAAGAAAGAGATAAGAGTAGCAGAGGGAAAAATGAGAAGAGAAATGAATGATACAGAAAAATGTGAAAAGAGAAATAATATCTTGGTAAAATAGGCATAAGAAATAGTGAAGAAAATAACACCTTAAAATACAGAATTGACCTAATGGCAAAAGAGGCACAAAAATCCACTGAGGAAAATAATTACTTAAAAATGAGAATTAGGCAAGTAGATGCTGTCAACTCCATGAGACATCACAAAACAATAAAACAAAGTCAAAAGAATGGGGGGGAAAATAAAATAAAACATGAAGTATCTCATCAGAAAAACAACTGACCTGGGAAATAGATTGAGGAGATATAGGCAGACAGACAGATAGATACATAGATATTTTTTTTTAACGAGGCAATCAAGGGTACGTGATTTGCCCAAATTCACACAGCTAGTAAGTGTCAAATGTCTGAGATCACATTTGAACTCAGGTCCTCCTGCCTCCAGGGCCAGTGATCTATCCACTACACCACCTACCTGTCCTCTAGAGGAGATGTAACTTAAGAATTACTGGACTATCTGAAAGCCATGGTCAAAGAAAGAACCTAGACGTCATAGTTCAAGAAATTATGGAGCAAAACTGCCCTCATTATCTTAGATCTAGAGGTTAAAATAGAAACTGAAAAAATCCACTGATCACCTCCTGAAAGAGATCCCAAAATGAAAAATCTAAGGAATATGATAGCCAAATTCCAGAGCTCCAAAGTTAAAAAGAAAATACTGCAAGCAGCCAGAAAGAAGCATTCAAATACCATGAATACACAGTCAGAATAACACAGTCAAAATGTCAGTTTCTGCATTAACGGAATATTTTGGAATATGATAGTCCAGAAAGCAAAAGAGCTAGCACTACAACCAAGAACCACCTATCTAACAAAAATGGGTATAATACTTCAGGGGAAAAAGTTGGCTATCTAATGAAATAGAGGACTTTCAAGCATTCCTAATGAAAAGATCAGAGCTAAATAGAAAATTTGACGTTTAAACACAAGAATCAAGAAAAGCATAAAAAGGTAAACATGAAAAAGAGTAATCATAGAGACTCAACAAGATTAGACTATTTACATTCCTTTATAGGAAAAGGATACATGCAACTCCTAAGGACTTCATTATTATCAGGGCAGTTAAAAGGAGTTTACACAGGCAGAGGGTATGGGTGTGAGTTGATTATGTTGAGATGATCTCAAAAAGATGAAGGGTTGAGAAAGAGATTCACTTAGAGAAGGAGGAAGGAACAAGTAGAATGGGGAAATTTTTCTCACAAAAAAGGGGCATGCAAGGAAGAGCTTCTGTGATGAAGGGGAAAATGAAGGAAGGAGTGGTAAGCAAAGCTTGAACATCAATCTCAATAGAATTGGTTGAAAGAGGGAAGAATATACACTCAGTTGTGTATAGAAATGTAACTTATCCAAAAGGGAAATAGGAAGGGAAGAATATGAGAAAGGGGAGAGGGGTGATAAAAGGGAGGACAGAAGCAAAATAGATTTTTGAAGTGGGACAGGATAAAAAGGAAAAGAGAGGAAGAAACAAAAGAAAATGGGATGAAGGGAAATACACATTTAGTATCATAACTGTGAATGTGAATAGAATGAGTTCACCCATAAAGCACATAGCAGAACGGACTAGAAATCAGAATCCAACAATATGCTATTTACAAGGGACACACTTGGAAAGGAAAGACACACATTTATGCTTCAGCTGGGCTAAAAAAAAAAAAAGCAGGGATAGAAAATCATGATCTCAGACAAAGCAAAAGCAAAAATAGACCTAATTTTAAAAGGGATAATCAGCTAGATTACATTATGCTAAAAGGTACCATAAACAATGACGTAATATCAAAAAATTTTACAGCAAGATTCTCTGACAAAGGCCTCATTTCTCAAATCTATACTAATATAGAACTGAATCAAACTTTTTTTTTTAAAAAAAGAGCCATTCCACAATTGATAAATGGTCAAGATATATAAACAGGCAGTTTTCAGAAGAAGAAATCAAAGCCATCTAAAGTCATATGAAAAAATTCTATAAATCACTATTGATTAGAGAAATCAAATTAAAACAGCTCTGAGGTACCACCTCACATCTATCAGAAATGACAAATACCAAAAAGGATAAGGGAAAAATAGGTATACTAATGAACTGCTGTTGGCGTTGTGACCTGATCCAACCATTCTGGAGAATAATTTAGAACTGTGACCAAAGGACTATAGAACTGTGCATACTCTTTCACCCAGCAATACCACTATTAGGTCTGTATCCCAAAAAGATCAAAGAAAAAACAAAAGAACCTATATGTAAAAAACATATTTACAGTGGTTCTTTTTGTGGTGGCAAAGAATTGGAAGTTGAAGGGTTGACCATCAATCAGGGAATGGCCAAACAAGTTGTGGCCTATGATTGTGACAGAATACTATTGTGCTGGGGGAAATGACGAGGGGGATGGCTTAAAAAAAAAATATCAAGAACTATATGAACTGACACAAAGTGAAATGTGAAGAACCAGCAGATTATTGTGCACAGTAACAGCAATGTTGTAACGATGATCAGCTGTGAAAGACTCAGCTACTCTGATCAATACAATGATCCAAGACAATTCCAAGGGACTCATAAAAAAATGCTATCCACCTCCAGAGAGAGAACTAACGAACCCTTAATGAAAATTGAGGAACAATTTTTCACTTTCTTTATTTTTCTTGCTTTTAAAAAAATATGGCTAATATGGAAATATGTTTACACGATTTCACATGTATAACTGATATATTGCTTGCCATTTCACTGGTTGTGAGAAGGTGTGGGAGGGAAGGAGAGAAGTTGGAAATCAAAATTTTGAAAGAAAAGAATGTTTAAAATAAATAAATAATAAATTAAAATGATAAAAAATTTAAAAAGAAGAACATAAACTCCTGGAGGGCAGTGATCGTTTCATTCCCTGTCTTTGTAGCCCCAAAGCCTAACACAGTGCCTAGTACAGTGTAAGTAGTTACTTAATAAATGCTTGTTGATTGCTCTATAGCAAATGACAGAGGGTGATTTGAACCCATATCCTCCGATACCAAATCCTATACCTGTTGTTCAGTCGTTTCAACCGCATCCAACTCTTCATCACCCCTTTTGGGATTTTCTTGGCAAAGATGCTGGAGCGGTTTGCCATTTCCTTCTCCAGCTCATTTAACAGGTGAGGAAATAGAGGCAAGCAGGGGTTAAGCAAGCAGGTTATCCAGGATCACATAGCTAGGAAACATCTGAGTTCACATTTGAACTCAGAAAGATGAATTTTCCTGACTCCAGGTCTGCCACTCTGTGCACTATGGCGCCACCTAGCTGCCCCAAATCCTATACTACATAGACGCTAAAGCTACCCGAGTGGGAAGTGATGGCTCTTCCTGTGGACAAAACCCAGCCTTCCAAGCCTATTACATTCCTATTCTCCATGACTTCCAATTTCTTCCCTGGCCTCCAGGGCCTTTCATCATTCCTTCTGCCTGGTCACCTGATGAAAAGATGCTCCACATTTTTGCCTCCCTAAGTGTATCTTTAATAGAAGGGTGGAGTGCCAACAGGTCCACTGATGGTGTTGATGAGATTCTTATCAAATTAATTCTCAAGTTATTATTCAGAGCAGTGGTGAGAGAAAGGCAAACATGGCCCTTCCTTCCACCTCTCCAACCAAGTCCCAGAATGATTCTCTCTTCAAGAGTTTCACCAGAGAAGGGGGGAGGGCATAACTTGGTCTAGGATCCACATTGTTAATTCAATTCCATAGACATTTAGTAAGTGCTTACCTATGGACCTAGGACTGTCAACCATAGGAAGGAAGAAAGGGAGGGAGGGAAGGAGGGAAGGAGGGAAGAAGGAAAAAATGGAGGGAAGGAGAAAAAAAGGAAGGAAGGAAGGGATGGAGGGAGGAAGGAAGGAAGGGAGGGAGGGAGGAAGGAAAGGAAGAAGGGAGGGAGGGGGGGAAGAAAACATGGAGGAAATATTAAGTTTCCATAAATCTCTATTCATAACATTGGTCTAGGTTTTTATATCATCTGTGGCCAGTTAGGTTAGTTGGTAAAAGTCTTGGGCTAATGAATGCATGGCCGCAGATTTATCATAGTCTGTGCTGACTGACAAGCTTCATACTCTCTCTTCTATAGTCCTAGAGGCCTTGGTCACAAGTATAGCCATGTGTGAGTAGTTGGAAGGTCTCCAGTGGGCGGGGACCAGGTTTGTGTAAATACGGTGCCCAATCCAATCAATGAGAGCCTTGGGTGGTGATCTTAGGATGGCAACGGCTAGGAATGCATCCATATTTGAGTATTCAGTGCTTTGCAGTATCAGGTCACTGGAAGATAACCATAGGTTTCTATAGGCATACCAGGGACCCAAATACTCTAAGAAGTACTATTGTGGTAAGAGCCCTAGACCTAGAGTTAAGTCTTGACTTTTTATCTCCGTTCTGAGATTTGCTGGGTACTTGACTCAAATAACAATAAGTAATATTTACATAGTATTTACTATGTGCCAGGCGCCACACTAAGTGTTTTACAAATATCATCTCATTTGATCCTCACAACAACTCCGGGAGGTCGGTGCTGTTATTATCTCCATTTTACAGATGATGAAACTGAGACAAACAGAGCTTAAGTGACTTGCTCAAGGTTGCACAGCTAATAAGTGTCTGGGGTCAAATTTGAACTCAGGTCTTCCTGACTCCAAGCCCAGCATTTCTATCCCCTGTGTCCCCTAGCTGCCCCAAAGTATTTCATATTAGGCCTTCTACCCCTAGACTAGCATCAGGGAGAACAAGACAAAGGTCTTAGTGCCCACTGGAGCTGGTCTCCCCAGAAAATGCTGGAGTTTCACCTTTCTGTTTCTTCAGGGCAGAGGAGGGCAGGAAGGGATGCCATGGTTCCTAGACTGTGAGACAAGATGGTGGGGAGAGAGTCTTTCCAGCCTGAGGTTCTCCTGAGAGCGTTCAGAGTCAGTTTACCATTCCTTCCACTAGCAAATAGTCATACAGAGCAATACCAGAAAGCTCATGGCTAAAAATAGAGTAGTAATCTATGCAATTCCAAGGCGGGTGATCACCATGAGAAAGAATGATGGAAAAGCCTTCAAGAATCAAAAGAATAAAGACATAATGACTAGAACAGCAGGCATTGGGGTTGATTTAGAGATACAAGATCTTGCCTGGTCAACATTTCAAGAACTAGATGAAGGTATCTACCTACATTCAAAACTATCTGTTGCTTTCTAGAAATCTAGTGGTCCCCAGGAACTATACTGTAATCTTAGACACAAAGTTATTATAGAATCATGATATCTTCATCATAAAATCACAGAATAATCAACAGACCCAGGATCATGGAATCTTTGACTTATCAGATATCAGCATCATAGATCTGTCAAACCTTAGACTCATAAAATCTTAAAACTGGAAAAAAATGAAATTCTTCTAGTCCAACCTCCTAATCTCTAGAGGAACCACGTGGTAGCATTCCTGCCGGATTGTCATTCAACCTCTACTTGAACATTTCCAGTGACTGGCTACTTCATGAGTCACCCCATTCCATTTTTGGACAGCGATAATTGTTAGGAAGCTCTTCCTTACATCCAGTCTAAATCTGACTTCCTGTGGTTTCCACCCATTGGTCCTCATCGTAGATAAGTCTACTACACCCTTTCCCATGTGACAGCCCTTTGAATATTTGAGGATAGTTATCATGTCCCTTCCAAGATTCCTGTCATTTAATCTCCCTGAACTCTAGCTTCCTTATCTATAAAATGAACTATGTGACCTCTGAGGTCTCTTTTAGCTTTAAAGTTAGGTCCTAAGATTCTGAAATTCTCTTTTCTAGGCTAGATATCCCAATTCTTTCAATCATTTGTCTTGGGGTGTGATTTCAGACCTCCTCATTCTCCTCGCCATCCTGGTTAAACCTCAATATGTCTATGCCCCTCTTGAGCTGTATGTCCCATACTGAAAAGAATGTGGCAGATGTGGTCTGATCATCACAGAGTACAGATACTATCAGCTCCTTTATTCTGTGTACTTCTTAAAATTCAATACTCCAAAAGATCTATGATTTCAGACATTCAGGTACTCCATTCCCCAATACAAATGATAATCCTTCCATTTCTTTGTTTCATAGGTGGATCCAGCCAAAAAAAAACCCCCAAAACAAAAAACAATCATAAAATGGGGGCTGGCCCTCCAGCAACAAGACTCTCAGAACATAGAAGCTTTGGTCCTCAGAGAGTCAATCAATCAATGAATAGTAATTAAGCATGGACAGTGCTCCAGGTACTGTGCTAAGCTTTGGGAATACAAAGAACACTAAAGACATTCCCTACTCTCAAGGGAGTATCTACAATCTAATGTGGGAGACAAGGGCAAACATCTGTGAACATACAAGAGTTTGCTATTGTTATTCAGTCATTTCAGTTGTGTCCAACTATCTGAGACCCCATTTGGAGTTTTCTTGGCAGAGAAACTGAGGCAAACTGGGTTAAGTGACTTGCCCAGGATCACACAATCTGACCTCATTCTCCTGATCTGTTGAATGAGGTAGAAAAGGAAATGGAAGACTCATCTTCCTGACTCCAGGCCCAGCTCCCTGTCCACTACACCACCTAGCTGCCCAAGCAAGAGTTACACAGAATAAATTGGAGATAATCAACAGATGGAAGACATTACTAATACTAAAGCGGACCAGGAAAGACTTCTTGTAGAAGGTGAGATTTTAACTGGGATATAAAGAAAGCCAGGGCAGCCAGGAGGCGCAGTGGGTAAAGCATTTGGTCCTACAGTCGGGAAGACCTGAGTTCAAATCCAGTCCCAGACTAGCTGTGTGACCCTGGGCAACTCACTTAACCTCCATTTACCTAATCCACTGAAGAAGGAAAAGGCAAACTACTCCAGTATCTTCGCCAAGAAAACCTCAAATGGAGTCATGAAGATTCACAGATGACTGAACAACAACAAAGTCTACATAAACTCTTCCCTTCCAGCTCTAAACCTATGGCCCTATTGTGTAGGATTTTGTGGCTGACACCCAGGAGCCAGGCTCACTAAGTCTGGGGAGGCTAATCACCCACATGCCCTCAGTAAGACCGCTCTCAGAAGACCATGTACAAGAGGAAGAGTTCCCATCTGTGACAGTAGAGGGAGCACCTCTCTCTCTCTCTCTCTCTCTCTCTCTCTCTCTCTCTCTCTCTCTCTCTCTCTCTCTCTCTCTCTCTCTCTCCCTCTCTCCCTCTCTCTCTCTCTCTCTCTCTCCAATAGATATATAGATGTGTGTGTGTGTGTGTGTGTGTGTGTGTGTGTGTGTGTGTGTGTGTGTGTGTGTGTGTGTATAAGACAAGGAAAATGCTTTGTAAACCTCCAAGTACTCCCTAACTGGGTGTGATTTATAGCTATGAATAGCTGTAAGACCTGGATTCAGGTCAGAAAACTTGCGTTCAAATCTGCTGCTTGTTGCTTGTGTGACGTTATGTGCCTGGCTGTATGTCATAGACCTAGAGCTGGAAGGTGTCTCAAAGGCCATTTAAAACAACCCCCTCATTTTACAGATTCAAAAACTAAGACCCCCAGAGGTTTAGTGACTTGCCCTAGGTTACACAGGTAGAGAGTGGAAAGCTAGGATTTGAACTTAGATCCTCTGACTCCGGAGACAGAGTTAAGGTAGCTAGATGGTACAGTGGGTAGTACTGGGCCTGGAGTCAGGAAGACCTAAGTTCAAATCTATCCACACTAGCTATGTGACCCTGGGCAAGTCACTTCACCCTGATTGCCTCAGTTTCCTCATCTGTCAAATGAGCTGGAGAAGGAAATAACAAACCACTCCAGTATCTTTGCCAAGAAAATCACAAATGGGGTCACAAAGAGAGTCAGACATGAGTGAACAAGAAACAACCCAAAACCTCTGACCCCGCAATCAACACTCTTTTCTCTGTGCCACGGGGACTTTCTGACTTCCATGATGGAGAAGGCTACCTCTGCTTTTTAAATCCTATGATCCCACATATTAACTGCTTCTTAAAAGCATTTCCTCAGGACAACTCAATCAAGTGGAATAGATGTGATTAGAGATAGAGAATATGAATGAAGACTACAAGGATCCCCTGGAGGCCAATGCGTTCATAACAGAGAAATTTTATTGTTATTTAGCTGGAGCAAGAGGAAGAGAAAGTCAATTACTCTTCTTTATTCAGTTCTCTCCATCAAGGTCCTTGCAATGAAGGTGGCTTCGTTACTGGAACAGGAAGGGCTTCCAGGCATCTTTTTTTAAATCAGCATCTAATTTCTCTAAAACGCACCCTTCCCCCAACACTCCAGACCTGCAACTTGGGACTCTCCACTTAGGTGTACTGACCCCTAGCATTCTTCCTCTTTGCAATGATAGTAGGTGTCCCCTTGGAGGAAGCAGGGCTTCCTTCGAGTGGCCTTGGGGGGCTGCCCTTGACTTCCCCTGCAGCAGGGACTCTGTGCCTTGGGCTTCCGGTTTATGAGAGAGCAATCTCCAGACCTAGGGGCTGGGCAAGGAGCTGCGCAGGGAGCTGGGCAGGAAGGAGTGGGGTTCTGGGGAAAGGGTTGCTGTTGCGGTTGCTGAGACATCAATAATGCTTATGACCCGGACCTGGAAGAGAGCAGAGCAGATGGTCAAAGATATGGGTTCCTATCCCTTGGCACTCAGTGGGAGACTCTGCAAAATGAACAAGCAGGACATTTTTTTTAATTGATGTGTGACACATCAGTCACTTCCCAATAAACCCTCTTCCATAGGATATGGGGGGGGGGGAGGGGAGGAGGGTTGCAGCAGGTGAAACCAATAACATTCACTGGACCATAAATCTAAAGCTGGGAGGTACTTGAGAGGCCATCCACTACAACCCTCTTGTTTTACAGGTATGGAAACTGAGGTCAAGAGTTATTATATGACTTGTCCAAGATCTCACAAGTAGTAAAGGTCAGATGGGATTTGAATCCAGGTCCAAAAATCAGAGCTTGTAGCACTTGATAAAAATAGACATTTTGGTGGAGAGCACATACAATTTTCCACTTATAATCTATCATTTCTTAATTGAGAAAGAAAAGATGTTTTCATCTCAATCCTGGGAACCCAACAATGAGCATTATGTCTGACCTGAATTCTATTGTCTTTTAGATTTATCTCCATTTAAGTTGTTTCTGTCTTTGTGTATACTGTTTGTTTGGAGCAGGGTGGGGTTTGGTATTCAGGACAGAAATTAAGAAGCTGTTCTCAGTCTCCAGGGAACAGGGACCTGATGGCCAAGGTTTTGGTAATACTACAATTTCCAGAGTGGCTCCCGTTTAACCAGCTTAAAAAACTCACTGCCTCATCCTCTCATGACAAACCCATGGTTTTCCAGACATGGTCTGACCAACTTCACCAAGTAAAAGAACGCCTCTCCTAAAACCACGACCAGCAAAAAACAAGCAAATGAGAGAATATTGACAGCCCACCTCTTCCTCAACCATTGGCCACAAAACCACTTCTCTGTGTGTCTGTGTGTGTACATATACACATATATATACATATATATATATATATACACATTCTTATAGGCTGGATTTGAAATCAGTTTATATGTAAATATATGTGTACATATATAAACTGAGTTCAAATATTTAAAATATGTGTATATGCATATAGACATACACATACATGTATACACATATGTGTATATACATATTATTTTATAGATTGAATTTAACTCTATATATTTACATATATTTGAAACATATATATAAACTGAGTTCAAATATAAAACGTGTGTGTGTGTGTGTGTGTAAATATGTGTAACAGGGACAGCTAGGTGGTGCAGTGGATAAAGCACCAGCCCTGGAGTCAGGAGGATCTGAGTTCAAATCTGCTGTCAGATACTTACTAGCTTCTATTCCCTTTCTCAAACCTAGTCCATTCTGGATCACTAATGCCATTGGGGGTCTCTATTCCTCTCATGACTCTCTGTCACCTACAGAGAACTCCCTCCTGTACCCTACAGGAAAAGTCCCACCTTCTTTCTTTCCCCCTTCGCCTCTTCTTGTCTAACTACAGTCCAGGCAGGACCAAGGGAAAGATCAGCCTTGTGTCCAGGGTCCTTTTGGCTGAGCTGAAAATCAGGGAAGCCCAGAGATCTTTCCTTACCCAGTCAGTTGTACAGGAAAAAGCGTGGAGCGGAGGAGTCAGAACCTGTTGAGATCTGGATGGAGAGGAGTCTTTTATAGGTTCCTCTACTTATAGCATTGGGGCTTCCAAAGGAGCTATAATTGTTGGCTGGAAGCCAGGCAGCAGTGTGTATGATTTATTCAGATATTTCGTAAGCCTCACCTGCCATGGGGCGTCCTCTTGTGACATTCCCAGAAATGAATTCCTCAGCCTCACACAACCAATAGCTGCAGACATAGGAAGATACCCATGTGAATGTGTGGCAAGGCTTCTGCAATGAGGAGGGTGGGGCCAGGAGCTGCCTTTTGTGGGGTTGAGTTGGGATGGGGGCCAGTTTGGGGACCAGGGAACCAAGGCCCAGAAAAAATGAAGACAGGAGGGACTCTGGGTCACTCCTATCTCCATGTCACCCTTCAGACTGCTGCCAAAGGGGTATCAAAGTCCCCAAAAATAGTCTGACTATGTCACTCTCTGGCTCCATTTTTTCTAGGTTTCATTTCTAATGGCCTCCTATTACCTCTCCATTCACACACAAATACAAATCCTCAGTTTGGCATTTAAAATCTTTCACAATCTGCCTCCAACCTTCCAGGTTTCTCCTCCGTAACTTCCTTTCATACACTCTTTGATACAGCCAAACTGGTACTCTTGCTCTCCCTCACACGTGGCGTTGCATCTCCTACTACCATCCCTTTGAACAGGCACTCCCTCTTTACCTGCATTTCTCAGAATCCCTGCTCTCTGGGTCCTCTTGTTACTTCCCAAGGTTAGCAGCAGGTTCAAACCTGAATGCCACTTCCTACATGAAGCCTTTCTTGATTTGAACCCATCCACTCAGCTACTAGTGCCTCTTGCACCAAGATCTTGGATTAGTTTTGTATCTACTTAAATGTGACCAGTCAGCCTTGATAGAAGGTAAAGTCTTTGAGGAGTTTTTTCTATTTTATCTCTTTATCTCCACTGGTCCCCTGTCAAAAGAAAAGTCAAACAACAATGTTGTATCTCTAGCACTCAGCACAGATGCTAAATAAATGCTTATTGACTGCCTGATTGATGGATGTGCTCCTAAACCCAGCTTGTGAATGCTTGTGGGAAAAGTAACAAGAGGAAAACTAAGCATAACCTGTTTTTCCATTTGGGGAAAACTCTGTTACTTCAGAGTTTTGAGCTAAGGTCCCTCTGACTCCCCACTTTTATCATTTTTATCCTCATCCTCACCCAAAACAACTGTAAGAAACACCTTTGTCATATGGTTCAACTCTGTATGTGTGTTCCTAAAAGGGTCTACAAAAATTAACTATTTGTGAACTGAGTCCTGCTTTAAATACAGGGAGTTGGATTTGTAGCACAACTGTGTGCAAATGCTACTACCATCAAGAGGAGATTCTATCCCCGTTACCCTTACCTTCCAATCAACTCCCTCCTTACCCCCAAAATGTATAATTAAAATCTGGATTTTTCACCTAGTATTCTTAAGAGGAGGTGCACCAGTATAGAAACAATCCTTGCCTTTAGGAGCTTGCAATCTCAGACAGATCCACTCATACAGACAAATAAGGCATAGAAAGGCAGGTCATCTAATAGCTCACATAGTGCCTCAGGGTTTACAAAAAAGTAACCTTATTACATCCCTGAGAAGCAGGCAAAGTAAGAGTCATTGACTCCATTTTTAAAATGAGGAAACCGAGGCTCAGAAAGGCAAAAGGACTTACCCAAGGCCACAAAGCTTAGGAAATCCAAGCAACAGACTGATAAAGAAGCAGACAGTAATTACTCAATATCAAAGAATCACACAGAGTCACAGATTGAAAGCTGGAAGGAATCTAAGAGGAATAGGAAATACAGATCAAGAGAAAGTGTTCTTTAAGGAAAAGAGTCCGGATAAATACAGAATTAGAGTGTGGACTTGGGTAGAATGAGAGCAGGAAAAGCTGTGGGAGTACCAAGTCCTGGGAGGGTAAGACAACTTATGACACTTATCTGATCAATCAGAGAAGGCTTAAATAAAACTTTAGATAAAGGGAGAAGTGTGGAGGAGAGAAAGGGGATGAGGACATGTGCTCCATGTGTGCCCTCCCCCACTCTAATACAATGACATCGGTGACATCCAAGGGATGAGATTAGGAGGTGATGGAATGAAGAAGAGAGGTGGAATCAAGCTTTAATTATGTTGAGATCACCTCCGTTTGGGGATTAAGAACATGGAATTTAGACTTGGAAATACCATGAGATTATCCAGTCCAACCCTCGGAGGTGTGAGCTGTCCAGGGTCACATGGGGAGTACAGTTGGGATTCTCCTGATCTCCCAGCCTTATCAAGAGAGAACATCATCTTTTCCCTCAGATATTTCAGGTATACAGAACATTAGAGGGACGTTGGGGCAGAGCTGAGCTTACTGAACTTGGTACATCTTTCTTTTAGAGACCTCACACCATGTGTACCCATTTCCCTAAGACCTCTCACGATGTATTATTATCATTGAGTCGATTCAGTCACATCTGACTCTTCATGACCCCATTTGGGGTTTTCTCAGCAAAGATACTGGAGTAGTTTGCCATTTCCCTCTCCAGATCATTTGACAGATGAGGAAACTGAGGCAAACAGGGTTAAGTGATTTGTCCAAGGCCACACAGGGAGTAATATCTGAGGACAGATTGGAACTCAGATCTTCCTGGCTCTAGGCCCAATACTCTATCCACCACATCACCTAATTGCCTAGCAAGACCCAAGTCCCAAATCTAGGTTGTCAATCACAGAGATATGAACCAGAGACAGAGACTTACCATCTTCATTCACAAATCTTACTGGTTTCCCTCAATTCCCTCCAAACTCTGCTATGCAGCCCAAGCCCTTGATTGGTCCCTAAACATTTCCAGTTCCGACCTATTTTTATTCCTCACCTAGGTCGAATCCTTTCTTGGCCATCAAAGAATTTTGTCTCCCTAGTCATCTCAAGTATGTTATTGCTGTTCACTCCTGTCTAACCCTTCATGATCCTGTGAACCATACTAACTATGGGGCTTTCTTGGGAAAGATACTGGAGTAGTTTGTCCTTTCCTTCTCCAGTGGATTAAGGCAAACAGAGGTTAAGTGACTTGCCCAAGGTCACAGAGTCAGTAAGTATCTGAGGCTAAATTTGGATTCAAGTCTTCCTGACTCCAGGCCCAGTGCTCCATCCACAGAGCCACCTAGCTGCCTCTTCATCCCAAGTCTACTCCTGGATATATAAGTAATCGGTGCATTTCAGACTCTTCCAAACTCTTTCTAATTGTCCTCTGCCTCCAAGAAAATAAACAAATAAGCATTTATTACTATGTACAAAGACACTATGCTAAAAAAAAAAAAAGGAAGGTATATACAGACATGAAGAACCTGATATTCTACTGAGGAGTACAACCTGTAAACAGATATATGTGTGTGTATATATGTGTGTATATTATACATGAACACACAAACATACACAGTGTATATAAACACACATGTACCTTTCTCATGTATTCATTACATGTGTGCATGTATTCATATATATTTATATACAGACATACACAAGCACAGTATATGTGTATATACACATGTATATATTTCACACATATACTCATTATATGTGTATATCTCACACATAAATTCATTGTGTGTGTACATAGATGCATGTACTTATACATATCAATATCCACACAAGCACATATTATACTAAATACATCATTATTTGAGGGGAGAAAGGGTACTAACCATGCAGGGAATAAAATACAATTTTCCCACAGGAGGTGACCCACGAGCTGAGGTGCTAAGAGGTAGAGGAGAGGAAGGAGTACATTCCAGGGACCACAGGTGGGAGATGGAATGACAGGTATGGGGAAGAGTAAGTAGATGAGTTTATTCAAACATGGAGTGTATGGAGGGGAATAATATGAAATGAGCTTGCAAAGGTAGAGTGGGGTCAATTCAGGAACACTTCAATCTGTTGTATTGAGGGGACATAGAATCCTTTGTTATCTCTGGGTAGAACCAAATAGGCTTCTCTTATGTACCTATGAATAAATCACACTTGAGAGGCTGAAAACCCTATACTACTTATAGGACAAAGTCTGAATTTCTCAGTCTGGCATTCAAGGCTCTATATTATCTTGCTTATCTTATTACTACTCCCCTATCTTATCTCTTACTACTCTTATGTCTTACTGTTCCCCTAGAGTAGTAAGAGATAACCTTCCACTTGAGAAACACCAGCCTACTCCACATCCTTTCCATTCTGCACTTTTGTTCTTTGGGGAGGGGGGGAAGTGGTTAGGTGCAAGGTGAAGTTTATTTGTTCTTCTTTCATTGGTTTTTTGCTCTTTGCCTAGAATGCCTTTCCCCAATTTCTCTGCCTCCTGAAATCAGCCCCTGCAGGTCTACAGCACATTCCCTCTCCTATGAGGCCCGCCTTTATTATTCTAACCCAACATGGGCTCGGAGGGGCAAAGGCGTTACACCTGGAAAAGATCACTGAATCATCAAATCATAAATCAAAAACTAAAAGAAACATTGTTGTTGTTTTTCAGTCATGTCCAACTCTTCATGACCCCATTGTGGGGTTTTCTTGCCAAAGATACTGGAGTGATTTTTCCATTTCTTTCTCCATTGGATTAAGGCAAATCAAGGTTAAGTGACTTGCCAAAAGTCACACAGCTAATAAGTGTCTGACTGGATTTGAACTCAGGTCTCCCTGATACCAGGTTCAGTAGCCAACTAGCTGCACCAGGAGTGACATTAGAGATCATCTAATTCAAATGTTCCTTGTTTTATAAATGAGAAAACCAAAGTGAGGGGATGTGACTTGCCCAAGAGAATGTAAACACTTTGAGGGCAGGGACTTCATTGTCTTTGTATGCTGGGTGCCTAATATAGAGGATAACATATAGCGCTCAATAAACGTGGAATGAATGAATGAATATTCAAGTTCTTTACACATAGTGACGATGGCAAGGCTTGACCTAGCACCTCTGATTCAAAATCCCATATTCCTTCTATAACGTTGCACTGACTCCTCTTAGTCTGAACTAATCATTTGTTGCTTATGAATTATCACCTTGTAATGTTTGTTTTTTTATGTGCAATTGTTTTATCTCTTTGACTAGATCATAAACTCCCTGAGGGCAGGGACTATGTTGTGACACTAAATGTTTATTAATTGATTAGTTGTAGATGAATTGACAGCACAAGCCATTGGCATGAGAGATCACACTCTCAGGAGGTGGAGTGTGGAGGAGGTCAGTCACTACATCCCTGTGAGCACTGCTGTGTGCCTTGTGCTCGCTGTAAGTGTTTTCTAAAGGGCTTGACTGTGGGGGAGGATCCAGGAATGAATTTCTTCTCACATACAAGGAATTCTTAACACAACTCATCACTTCCGATGATGCTTCTGCTAAGAAAGGACCTCCAGAAATCATCTGGTCCATTCCTAGCCTCCAGGCAAGACTGTATCCAAATCATCAATTGATAACATTTGCAATAAGTCAACAACACAGTTTTGACATCCCCAGGACCTTGCTACTTTGCTGCAGCACATAGATTTTCCCCAGCTTGGGGCAATTCTGGTAGGAGAAATATAGATTATAGATAGATGATAGATAGATAGATAGATAGGTAGATATTATATGTGTGTGTGTGTGTGAGTGTATATATATATATGTATATATATATATATATATACACACACACACACACATATATACACTCACACACACACACACACATACACACACACACAGACACTCAGGGACAGAGTTGTTGTTTTTTTAATTTACTAGTTAATAAAGCATAGTAATGACTGAGCTGTTAACAGGAGCTGCTGCTATCCTCATGGACCAGGGAGGGCAGGCAGGGAATAGAGAGCGAGTGATCAGAGTCATGAGATATTCCTTCTTTGGCCAGGACTAATAAGAGCCTAAGCCCTGATCTGAGGCAAGTAGATATCTATTGAGAGCAAAAGGGCAAGGGATATGAAACAAGGAATTCAGGAATAATCCCTTTTGGGGGGGGAAGGGGGTAGAATTCTCCTCTTTGTAAAGACTTAGTTATCAAGTAGAAATGTGCTCAAGGGAAGGCTCAAAGTGGGCGGTGGGCAGTAAAGCACAGTAAGGAACTACGTTCCAACCTTGCCTGAGGTGCACAAATGCATTGTCCCAGTTCCACCAGAAACTGGGGAGTTCTTATTGGCAGAAAATCACTAAATCCTAGGCATGAAGCCCTCTTTTATTTTTAAATGAATTGATTCCCTCTTTTTCACAGACTGAGGCCTTTAGTAGTTGGTGAATTATGAGAGGAGGGGAGAGAAAAGGAAAAAACAGAGAATTAACTTAAAGTTTAAGGAAGACTGAATTGAGGGGTCTGGTTTGATTGCACTTTCAGGGAAGTCATGGTTCAAGTCTCAAGTATTCTGTTTAGTGGTCTGCATTCCTGGAAATGTGACCAGACTCCTCCTGAAGCCATGTGTGAGTTGGGGGAGGGAAGGATGGGAGAAATCAAAGTGAGAGAAATAGAAATGGGGAGGAGAGAGACAGGGAGACAGAGTCAGAGTCAGGTGGGTAGGAAGTACTCCAAGCATCAGCCTAGTGAGGGATCAGTTTTCAAGGTGTTGATGGGGTTAACAGAAGGATGAATTACCCTAGACAAACAAGCAGGTGGAGCTCCATCCCAGAGAAACAGTGATGGACAGAGTGGGGAAGGGTGACATATTTCGTGCTAAAGTAGGGGAAGGAATTATTCCTAGGAGTCCAAGAAGAGCCTGCCCCAAAACCAAGACATTCTTTGTATGTACGTCCTTCTCTCCCCAATCCTCCCTCTCCCTCCCTCCATCTCTCTCTGTCTCTATCTCCCTCCTCCTCCCCTCTGTCCATCTGTCCCTCTCTGTGTCTCAGTCTCTCTGTCTCTGTCTCCCTCTCCCTCTTGTTGTCCCTCTCCCTCTCCTTTACCTCTTCTCTTACCCCTTTACCCCTTTCTCTACCCCCAACCCCACCCCCCACTATCAGGCCAGTCCTCCTTATTCTTTAGCCAGATAGTAGGAGAACCATTAATTTAACAGAAGTTTAGGGTTAAAATGTTCTACTAACTAGATGGTTATGGGCAAGTAAGGTAAAATAAAACAACGTATGAAAGTTGAGACTGTTTAATTCACATAGAAATACTACATTAACAAAGCCTGGCCCTGACCCAGAGAGTAAGTCAAACCTCCCCTCTTAATATTTTCCTTGTACCCCCCTCTGCCCCGCCTTAGGACAGGATACCCATGCCCTCTCTGGTTTCTCGGAGAGTAGCTGTTCACTGCTGCTTAAATACCTCTAGTAACAATACCTGGTATTTATATAATGCTTGAAAGTTGCAAAGTGATTTATCTCCTTCAGACCTTATTAGATACTACATGTATCACTCCTGTTTACAGATGAGGAAACTGAGGTTAGGTGATTTGTCCTATAGGGACACAACTAAATGTCATAGGTTAGACTTGAACACAGGTCTATCCTGCCAGTATTATTTCAACTACATTACCCTGCCTCTCTAGCAATAGACAAGATCAGCACAAGACCTAAATGTGAGATTCTCTTTTACTACTTCGTAGCTAACTTTAACTAAGTCATTTATAACATCTCTGAACTTCAATTTCTTCATCTGTAAAATGGGGATAATATTAACTCATTTTTCATATAGCACTAAGATTTACTAAAGCTCTTTCTCTAAAAAAAACTCTTTGTAGTAGACAGTACAAGTATTCTTATTTCCACAAAGAATAAGTAGCAGAGCTAGGATTCAAACTGTAGATCCCCAGACTCAATTAGGCAATAAACATTTATTAAGCACCCACTGTATTTAGGCACTGTGCTATAAGCACTGTGGATACAATGAAAGGCAAAACCAAACAAACATATGAGTCCATAGTCCCTGCTCTCAAAGAGCTCACAGTCTAACAGGGAGACAGTATGCAAACAACTATGAACAAATTATAGACAAGATCAGTTGGAAATAATCAATAGATTCCAAAGCCAATGTTCTTTCCACTGCACTGTCAGGGTGGTTTGTTTGAATTTAAGTTATCTTAAGGAGGGGGGGAGGAATGTTTCAATAAAAAAATGAATTATGTTTAGGAACAAATAAATTATTATTGTTGTATTTACAGTTGAAAGAGACTGAGCAGGGTGGCTAAGTGGCGCAGTGAATAGAGCACCAGCCCTGGAGTCAGGAGGACCTGAATTCAAATCCAGCCTCAGATACGTAACACTTACTAGCCATGTGACCTTGAGCGAGTCACTTAACCCCAATTGCCCAGATTTCCCCCCTCCAAAAAGAAAAAAAAAATTTAAAAAGAGACTGAGGCTGAGTTTGGAGTTAGAGGTCTTGTGTTCAGATTCTAATTCTGCTACTTATTTCCTGAGTGATCTTGGGCAAGTCATTTGAGCTCTATATTCCTCAGTTGTCCTTGCCTATAAAAAGAGGGGCTTAATAGATGGTCTCTAATCTTAGTTCTTATGACTGGAGTAAATAGTGCCTGGAAGAAAGTGCTATAAGATAAATCTGAAAAGATAAAGTGCTTCCTCTCTCTAAAAAGTTGGTTTCATACAGAAGTCTTTGTTCCTTTCACACAAAGGGAACGCAATATTTATCATTTGATAAAAATAATAGCTAACATTTATGTAGAACCTACCACGATGTACCAGACCCTTTACAAATATTATCTCATTTGATCCTTACTACAACCCAACAAGTTTGGTGCTGTTATTGTCCCCATTGTACAGATGAGGAAACTAAGGAAACCAGAGGTTGCCCAGGGTCACACAGCTAGAAAGTGTCTGACTTTAGATTTGAACTCAGGTCTTCCTGACTCCAAGTCTCTCAGTCTATATACTGTGCTACCAGTTGCCCCAATTAAGACAATTGATAGTTAGTGGAGGGAAAACAGAAATTCAATTAAGAATTAGAGCTTTTTATAACTTTATCAGATATTACTATTGAGTTAGAGGAGTCATTCAGGCAGAAATGTCCTAAAAGCTCTTGGAGAGGCAGAAGATCACAAGATCCTTCTCATAAGTGATCCCCCAAAGCAAAATACCAACTCAGAGTATACATATCCTTCTCAGAGCCAGAAGGCATCGCAACCCTTGAGACTCAGTGCCTAATTAGAAATTAACAAAAGGTGAGAAAGCCTTCCCACAAACAGGCATCCTCTAAGCAAAGCTTCCCGTAACTGGCTCCATGTGAGGCCTGTTAACAGGCAGAGAAGATCTTATATCCCATTAATATTACAAGCTGCATTTGGTCCACTGGCCTGAGGGGTTAACATCTCTAATCCACATAGATGGTTATGTTTGAAGCCTTGACAATCAATGAAATTGCCTAGGGAAAGAGTGTAGAAAAAGACGATAAAGGCAGAAGAAAGCGGTGGGAAGAGATAAGGAAACTATCAAGAAGATAGAGAAGGGGTGGTCAGACATCTTTGAAAGAGGAAGTTCAGTAGAATAGTCAAAATGATAACTGCATTATCAGGATGGAGGCAAGATATATGATAAGGAATTAAAGGTACTAAATACACACCTTTTTTTATTTCATTTTTTAAAGAGAAGAAAAATATAAGATTAGAGTAGTTACTAGGTTGGAGAGGTCAGGGATCTTCCCTAGGGAACTAAAATTTAAATAGTATTGCTAACACATTCTTTCAACAACTAGAAAAAAACTGAGCTTAGTACCTAGTTTAATAATCAATCAAATTAAATTAAATTAGATTAAAAATCAATTAAAGTAGAAAGCTACCAAATGGAATGTTTCCTTACTCTGTTGATTTCCTCCAAGGTTAAAAAGTTGACTTGAAGATACATTTCATAATACTTGCCCAGGGCACATTTTGTATGTCTTGCCCTGGGCGCCAAATATGCCAGTCATGACTCTGGATAGGATGCTAACTAAAGGGGCCAAGGAAGGTGTTAGTATTTGGTAGGAGTGAGCATCACAGTTCTTCCACCATCTACCTGTGTAGCTCTAGACAAGACACATAAGCCTTCTGGAGCTCATTTTTGTCATCTATAAGATGGAGTCAGACTAGATAAACTCGAAGGTCTCTTCAAGCCATATATCCAATGAACCTATGTTTGTAGGCAGATGAAACAGAGGAGAGAAAGAGATTGAAGATACCTAATTCTTAGAGGTCCTACTAGAGAAATTAAGAAGTGGGAAGGGCTGGGGGAGTGGGGAGGCTGACTGCAGGGTAGCAAGGAGAGGGATTAGGTGTATTGAAGAATAGGTATGCTTTTTCCATTACTAGATGGAAGAGAGGGCTAATAGAATCAATCAACCAATAAGCATTTGTTGAGAAACTGTTATGTGCCAGACACAGAATCTTAGACTTGGGAAGAACTTCAGAGGCCATTTAGTTCATTTTACCTGAGCAAGAATACCCTTTAAAATATGCCTAAAATCCTCCTGAGTTCATGTTTCTGGCATATTTTGAAGGGAATTCTTGCTCAGGTAAACTGGACTAAATGGCACTATTGATTAAAAGAAATGCAAATTGAAACAGCTCTGATGTACCTCCTCACACCCATCAGATTGGCCAATATGACAGAAAAGGAAAATGATAAATGTTGGAAAATACATGGGAAAATTATAACATTAATGCATTGTTGGTGGAGTTGTGAACTGATCCAATCATCCTGGAGAGTAATTTGGAACTATGCCCAAAGGGCTACAAAACTATGCATATCATTTGATCCAACAGTATCACTACTGGGTCTGTATCCCAAAGAGATAATTTAAAAAGGGGAAAAGATCCTCATTTGTAGCAGCTCTTTTTGTGATGGCAAAGAATTGGAAATTGAGGGGATGCCCATCAACTGGAGAATGGCTGAACAAGCTGTGGTATATGAATGTAATGGAATACTATTGTGCTATGAGAAATGATGAGCAGGTGGATTTCAGACAAACCTGGAAAGACATATATAAACTGATGCTGAGTGAAATGAGCAAAGCCAGGAGAACACTGTACACAGGAACAACAGCATTGGGCAAATACCAATTATCATAGACTTAACTCTTCTGAACAAAACAATGATCCAACACAGTTCCAAGACTCATGATGAAAAATGCCATCCACATCCAGAGAAAGAACTATGGAATCTGAATGCAGATCGAAGTATACTATTCTCACTTTTTTGTTGTTTTTTCTCTTGGTTTTTCCCTTTTGTTCTGACTCTTTTTTCACAACGTGACTAACGTTAAACATGATTGTACATGTATAACCTATATCGGATTGCTTACTGTCTTGGGGAGGAGGAAGGGAAGGGAAGGAGGGAGAAAAATTTGGAGCTCAAAATCTTATAAAAATAAATGTTGAAAACTGTCTTTACATGTAATGGGGGGAAAATACTATTAAGTGGAAAAAATAAAATATGCCTAAAAAGTACCCACCCAGACTTTGCTTCAAGATGCTGAGTAGTTATTCACCAACTAAAAATAGATAATTTAATTTGTCAGAAACACTCCCTGCTTATGGGATTCCCTGTACAGGGAATACTTTCCACCCCTCCTCCCTTACTATCTCTGACTGTCAAAATCCTACCTATCCTTGGAATCCCAGTTCAAATGCCACTTCCTCCAAGAAACTTTCTTCAATACCCTATTTAATAATCATCTTTCCCTTTTTGGAGTTTACAGATTTGAATCCCAGCAGGGTGAACCTTGGACAAGGTCCTCAACCTTGCAGTGGCTCAATTTCTCCCCATGGTTATTGAGAAGGAAATCATTTTATAAACCTTAAAGTTTATAAAACAAAATACAAAATTACCCCCCCAAAATTAGTTATTATTATTAGTGCCTATCATACACTTAGGCATTATTTTATAGTCTAGGTATTTGTGTATTTGTTACACCTCCCTACTAAACTCTACTTCACAAGGGCAGTGACTGAGTCTCAACTAAATGTTATGTCTTGTGTCTCCCCCCTCTTACTCGTGACTAACTATATACACTAATGATTTGTTGAATTGAAGTACAATAAAATAAAGAGAATTAAGTCAGATATCTATACTTAGAGGCAGCTAGATGGCAAAGTAGATAGCAGGCTGGACCTAGAGTCAGGAAGACCTTAATCCAGCCTGAGAGACTTAGTAGCTATGTGACTCTAGGCAAGTCTGCCTCAGTTTACTCATCTGTAAAATAGGAGTGATAGATAATATTTTCATCTGTACTTTCTCCACCGTACCTTTCTCCGTACCACCCCCCTTCCCACTTTTCAACTTCCTTTCATTTGTCTTTCCTCATTATAACGTAATCTCCCTGAAAACAGAGACTGCCTTTCTGTGTTCCTATCATGTAGCACATAGGCAACTAGTTGGTAAAGTGGATAGAGCATGGGGCTTGGAATCAGGAAGAATGTAACTGTGTGGTCCTGGGCAAGTCACTTCACCCTGTTTGCCTCAGTTTCCTGATCTGTAAAAATGAATTGGAGAAGGAAACAGCAGACTACTCCTTTGCCAAGAAAACCCCAAAATAGGTTCATGAAGAATCAGACATGACTGAAAACTACTCAACAATGAAACAACAAAAATAATTTAGCACAATGCCTAGAATCTAGTGTTTAATAAATGCTTGCTGACTTGTTCACTCAACAGCTTATCGGCTTTCCCTGTTCTCTCAACCTGTCCTTGAAAACACCTTAGTTTTCCCAAATTCCACCTCCAAAAAATTTTCAACAAACATAATGCTTTACTCCTAGAATAACTATAGAAGGTAGTTTTCACCAATCCTAAGAGGAAATGAGAGAACAATAGTAGGATGTTTTCTCTTTTTATTTTGAAGGTATTCCTAGCCAAGTCCCCACTCTAGCTTAGACTGGGAATGGGGCACAGTAGGGTTTATTGGGGAAGGGCAGCAGATATAAAGGGAAAAGGAAAAAGGTTCTCCCTGCAGTAATTAATGATCAGTGTCTATTTGGAGTCAAAAAATTTGTAATGAATTATCCTGTTCAGTTTGACATTTTTATCAATGACTTTAATGAAGGCATAGAAGCCATCCTTATTAAAATTTGTATATGATATCAAGATGAGAAGGATAACTGATATCTCATCTTTCCATTTCAACCTAGGGCATCTTGCTATTTCCCACTATCATATATGGAGGCCTTCCCTCTTCACCTTACTTTCTACCTCTGGGAATAATAATCAGATCAATATAACCATTACTTCTGGAAAGGATAAGATAACCAACTGACTGCTCACTGCAATTCACTGTCTCTCTGCCTCCCCAGATCTAAACTCCTTTGCCTGGCCACCAGTCCTCTACATGTTTTATCTCCCCCATTAATAAATAAATTTCTTCCAAGCAAGGATTATCTCAGTTTTCATTTGTATCTCTAACACCTAACACAGTGTCTGGCACAAGTTAGGTGCTTAATAAGTACATTTTTCATTCATTCATTCATTCATCATGCATAACAGAGCCAGGATCCAAAAAAAATTTTAAATGACTGGTGAAATTGGGGTAGTTAAGTGGCTCAGTGGATACAGCACAGATCCTGGAGTCAGGAGGACCTGAGTTCAAATCCAGTTTCAGACACTTACTAGCTGTGTGATCCTGGGCAAGTCACTTAACCCTGATTGCCTCAAAAAAAATGATGGGTGAAATCTATTAAAATGAAATTGAAGAAGGTTACTGTAAAGTCTTATATAGAACAGGTAGAGGGAGGAAATTCATGATACAGATTTAGAGTTAAGTGGGAACTAAGAGATAATCTAGTTTAACCCATTCTCATTTTATTAGCTGAGAAATTGGTATCCAGTGAGGTTGAGTTCCTTGTCCAAGGTCACAGAGGAATTAAGTGGTAGAGTCAAGATTTGCATCCAGATCCTATGACTTCAAATCCAGCACTCATTCCATAATACTAAGATTCTTAAATGTTTGTTAAATTGAGTTATGGGCTCCCAGTTCCCAATGTTACTCGTTCAGATTTTCATCTCTAAGTTTGTAGCTTTGGGGTGGGTGGGGTGAGTTTAGTGATGACATAGAAATCAACTCAGAGAAGAGGAGCAGGACGAAGGTAAAACGCAGAGGACAAAAAACAATCAGAAACAAGATTCCAAGTAAACTTGTTTTATTTTTCCATCTCAACCAAGGAACCCTGTGGATTAGACTGAATAGGACATTACATTTTGTGTTTTGGGATCTCCTCTCCTGTCCTATGTGCTTCTAGAAGGTTAGAAGACAGGACATAGGGCTGGGGTGAGAGGTCAAGGAGATATCTATTATGCAGCCAATCAGGAGTTCAGCAGAACGAATTCCCCAGGAAACAACTCTGGCCGCTTCTAAAATCTCAGAAATTCAGGCTCGGGGAAGGAAGGGATGAGGCATGAAAGCAGTGGAGGGGAAGAAGATGCAGGATGGGGCAAGGTCACTGGTTTTTTGATTCCTCCAATATAGTTGGCGTTGACTGAGAGAACGTGTTCAACAGCATCCTCCACCACTCCCGTGCTGCTGACTGCTCCCACCGCCGCTGCTGCAGCAGCCGCCACCGCCACTGCTATGACCGCTGCTGCAGCAGCCCCCGCCGCCACTGCTATGACCGCTGCTGCAGCAGCCCCCGCCGCCACTGCTATGGCCGCTGCTGCAACAGCCCCCGCCGCCACTGCTATGGCCACAGCATCCCGAGCTATGGCGCTGGCGTCTTCGGGATCTCCTGTGATGAGAGCTCAGGCAGCATCCACCACCTCCGCCCCCACAGCTGGAGCCGCAGCAGGAAGAAGCAGGGGGGGCCTTAGGAGGGCACTTTGGTGGACACTTGGGGGTCTGGCATTTGGGAGGGGGCTGGCACTGCTGCTGGCTTTGCTGGCAAGACATCTTTGGGGGAGTTCAGTAAACCTGAGAGAGAATCAAACAGGAGATTAGGATCCTCTTTGGTTTCCCAAAACACTCCCATGAAGTTGACAGTTTATGCAAATGTCTAGTGCTGGACCCAAGATGGGCAGCAAGAATATGGAAACTGATCAGAGGAAACTGGCAACAGTGACTCCTACTGAGCTCTTGGGCTCACCAGTGTCTGATCTTCCTCTCTACTCTGCTGCCTATCAGGAAATATCTGTACAGTGCTCCCCTCTATGGCAACTCTTTACAAGACTTTCTTCCCTCTTATCGTGCACACACACACACACACACACACACACACACACACACACACACACACACACACACACACACACACACACACACACACACACACACACACACACACACACACACACACACACACACACACACACCCTGTAGGCTCCAAATGTGTTCTCTGTGGTCATGGAAGCCAAATGAGGATGCTAAATCTGTATATATAGATTTGTACCTAGGAACAGATGCAGGGCAGATGCAGACCCAAATCTTTACTGCCTCTTTTTTTTTTAATCTTTCAAGATTTTAATAGATTAATTCAGGTGAGCTAAGAGGAAATGAGAAGGCCTTTTTTTTTTCCAGAAATGTCCAAACTGGTAACCAACTGACAGTTGCAACCTTTTCTTGGATGAAAAAAAAAAAACATTAACATTGTCACAATATATTTTCTCCAGGAATCATTCTCCAGAGATCTGTGCTGTCAGAAAATCAAATATTCGACCTTGAAAGGACTTTAGAGATCATTATAATTCTACCCTCCCTTTGGACAAATGAGAAAACAGAAACCTGGAGAAATCAGGTGACTGGCCCTTGGACACGGAGAGATAAGGCTACTATTGACCATCCAGCCTAGTGCCTATTAATTACACTGGACCATATAACTTCCCCCAAAACTAAAAGAGTCATATTTCCATGGTCAGAATCATTGGTAGAATAAAAAAGGGCTTTAAAGTGACCTAGTTCAATCACCCCCGTTTCCCAGATAAAGAAACTAAGGACCAGAGATTGGAGTGACTTGCTTAAGCTCACACAGCTGGTAAATTGAAGAGGTGAACTTTGAGCCCAGGTCTTCTGACACTATCAAGAGCCCTTTCCAGGAGGATGGCTCTATTTTCAAAGCTGTACTCTCATTCCCAATGTACAACTTATTGCACAGAAATGTGCTAGTAAAAACTTTGCATCTCTGAGAGTTGATGGAAGCCTCTCCGGTTTTAGGAAATAATTGGGCTTTACTAGCAAACAGAGGCAGTCTACAGCCTTTCTCTCTGTTGTTCATCTGCTTCCTAATCATCTCCACTGCCCATATCCTTTTTACCTATAGTCATAGAATGTCAGAGAAAGAAAAGACCATCAATTCCATCTCCCTCATTACAACCTACATCCTTGTCTTTTTTCCTTACATCTGGCCCCAGTCTTCCTTCCTTCCTCTCCCCTTGAGCCTAGTTCTCTACAATCCTCTACCCCAGATGGACTGACATACCTGATCTGCTCTTGGAGTAGAGTTCAGTCTGTCACCGCAGGAGGCAAGTAGACTGAGGTACCCTGTGCCCCTGCATCCCTTTTATCCTGCTCTTGGGTTCTGCCCTCAACTTGTGAGACACAGCTTAGGCTTGTGGAATGCTACTTTCCACCCACATAAGGCTCTGTGATTGACAATTTCTCACATATCTCTCCATCATCAGGTTCAGGGGGAGATGCCATCAAGGCAGGAATTTGAATACTTGGAAATTAGAGGCCCATCCCTGATCTCCACTAGCTACACCTCACTGGAGGAAAGGCTGCCTTTGAGGTCCTTTGATTCACTTTCAAGTTCTGCAACCCCTCTACCTCACAACCTCACTCTACCATCTCATTAACTCACCTGGTCCACTGGTTCAAAGTAATCTCATCAGAAGGTCCAAACCCAACCTCTTCCCACCACCATCCTTCCAAATGCCAGATTCTCTGTCTTCCAGAATCCCTCCCAGCCCTTACCTAGACAAAGTTACATGATTCTTGAACATCCACACTCATGGACTGAAACAATACATAGATAATCCCAAATAATGAAGAAACAAAAGAGAAACTTAGAAGATAATTTTTAAAATTAATTTTTAATTAGAATGCTAAGTAAGTTTATTTTGGTGGAAGATCATTGGATTATAGATTGAGACCTCAAAGGGACCTTAGAGGTCACTTAGTTAAACCCTTCCTTTTAATGGTTGAGGACATTCAGATCCAGAAAAATTAAGTGGCTTGCTACCAAGTGGCGGAGTCAGAATTTGAACTCAGACCCAAATTCAACCCATTTTTCAGTGTACTGAGTGATTCTATTGAACTTTTATTAGAATCAACTCACAATCTCTGAATACATGTAGTATTGGTGATGTGAGTATGATGTAAGAGAATGCTAGATTGTACAGGGAAGATGACCCTGGATGAAATGTTGACCATGTGTAACCTAGATGGTAAACAAAAAATATGTGATAATTGAGATGACTAATTCCTTAGAAGCTTTCTAATCCAATACATACCTGAGCAAGAATTCCCTGTATAGCATCTAGTAATCAATCAATAAACATTTTTAAGCACCTATTATGTTCCAGGCAATGTGTTAAGTGCTGGAGATACAAAAAAAGACCAAAAGAATAGTTCCTGCCTTCAAGGAGCTTACAGTCTAATGAGTGACACCACATGCAAAAAAAAAAATATGAACACATACAAAGCAAGCTACATGCAGGATAAATAGGAAGTAATTAACAGAGGGAAAGCCCTGGAATTAAGAAGGATTGCAGAAAATTCCCATAGAAGGTAGGATTTTAGTTGAGACTTAAAGTCAGGGAGGTCAGTCCCAGAACCATAACTAAGTTGAAATGACCAGGACTTTTCCCCAGCGTACTGACATCTAGATTCCTGGCAGAGGACTCCTCTCTCTTTATTTTGAATCCTCCACTGGTCTTTATCCATTCCCTCACCTACTTCAAACTTTCATTCTGTCACTTTACCAAGCCTGCTTCCCTCTTCATCCCCCCAAAACACACATAACCCCTCTGTGATTGGGGCAGAACTCTCTAGAGTGGACCATTCCCCCTCATGTTTTGACTATAACCACAGTTTTGAACTGTCCTCTGCTATTGCAGCTACTGGATGCCTTCCTGCTCCAAATGGGTTTTGTCCCCTAAAAAATAATTTCTAAACATAGCTTTGATATCTCTAAGAGGTGGTCATCCACCTTCCACGGAAAGATCTCTTCTAATGGGAAACTTGCTACTTTCTAAAGCAGCCCATTCAATTTTCAGACAACCTCAATTGTTAGTAAGTTTTCCCTCATATTGAACCTAAACCTGCCTCTCCACAACTTCTACCCATCACTCATAGTTTTCCAGTCTATGTACAAGTAGAATAGGTAAAAATTCCTCTTCCATAAAATAGTCTTTCAAATATTTGAAAACAGTTATCACAGGTACCTCCCATAAAGGGACTCCAGATTGTGATTTGTGAATATCTCATGTTTTGCCAGCTATATTAGGATGTCTACTCTGGCTTTGTTTCACTTTATGCCAATCTCCCCACCCCTGTCTTCCCTTCAGTCACGTTGCTGCCTCACGTGTACCCTGTCCCTTCCTACTCCTTCCTACGCCATTTTGGGAATGGCAATTGAATCATCGTTGCCATTGATCCTGGAAGGGTATGTCAGTCTACTATCCTATCGCTCCCCTCATCATCCCTGCAACTTTCCAAAATATAACACCCAGCTGCTTGGACACCACTTCTTTACAGGTATTAGCTCTCTCTCATTTGAATGTAAGCTCTTTGAGGGCAGGCACTGTCTTCACTTTGGTGCTTAGTACAATTTTTGGCACATTTAATAAATGACTTGTCAATTATTCATTCATTCTTTGTGCCTCATCCCTGACAAAATATATTTTCTCTTTTGCACATTAAATAATCTCTTTAACTGATCCTCCTAGAGTGAGATCATCAGCATCTGACTGATTAGGTTGCCTCTCTCAGGACCCTGTCTAGGTCCAGTGTTTTTAACTATACTTACTGTCTTTACCATGTAACTTGCTTACTATGTACCAGTCACATCCATCCAAATGTGATCTGACTAGGCAGACTTAAACCTGTATTTATTTTCACTTGTTTTTGTGTTTTCCCAACCTAAGTTTCATAGTCCCTTTTTGTGAGGGATCTGCATCTACCCCTTCATATTTGGGGATCCCTAAGGGAAGGGCTGAATGTCCTCTGAGGATGTAGATTGTATCTCCTCTTACCGTTGTCATTCATCCTCTTCCTCTGATGATCTTGTCAGGGGAGAGGTCAGAGGTGAGATTTGTCTCCCCCTCCCCACCCAGAAGTTGCCACTTCAGTTTCAGTCAATGACATACACTGAAAGAAGTTATTGATAATGAGTGAAAATACTACGGAAATAACTAATTAATTAAAGAAGAAATTAAGCAATTTTTTCCAGTTTTCTCAACTGCAAAGTGGAGATAACAGTGGCACATACTTCTCTAGGTTGCTGTGAAGACCAAATGAAATAATATTTGTAAAGCACTTAGCACAGCGCCTGGCACATAAATGGGCTCTATATAAATCGCTATTATTTTTCTTCCCTTTTTTGCCTTCATTCCTTTCCCTCTAGTTGGGGCAGTAACAAGTTTTCTTTCAGTGATTAAGGGCACAATCTCTCCTCTGAAGCTGAGAACTCTTTCTGATTACACACGGGCCATGCACCCTCAGTATTTCTGCTGAGCCTCTGAATCCATGGCTAATCAGCTGTCCACAGCAAAGCCTGTCATTATACAACAGGTGGGGTCATCTTGTCATTCCTGGTGAAAAATGTCATGTGCTCATTGGAACAAGGTCAACACTTGCCCTCCTTAGCCCCAGATTGAAGAACCAGTAGCAATGAGTGACATGTGTAGAAAAAGATAGAAGTAACCTTGATATAAGGGAAAATTCCCCAACGACCAGAGGAGGGCCCAAAAGAGATTGGACTACCTCAGGCATTCATTGAGCAATTACATCAAAACTTGAACCAGTACCCATTCAGAAATGTATTTTATTTTGGTATATTTTCACCTGCCAACCTTGTCCTTGATAGAAGTAACTAGTTGGTGCAGTGGATAGAGAGCCCTTGGTGAGTCACTTAACTTCTGTCTGTCTCTATTTTCTCATCTGTAAAATGGGGCAATGATAGAGCCCAATATTCATGGTTGTGAAAATGAAACGATTTGATTTTTGTAAAGCGCTTTGCAAATCTTCAAGTATTATAGAAACTCTAGATAGCTAGCAAGCTAGTAGTAGTAGTAGTAGTAGTAGTACTTGCTGTCCTCCATTGCCCCTCCCAAAACAACAACAACAAAATAAACTTCTTTCTTCCCATATAGGATCACAGGGTTGTATATTTAGAGCTAGAAAGAACCTCAGAGGTCATCAAAGTTCAACTACTTCATTTTACAGATGAGGACATTGGGACACAGAGAGATTCGGGACTTGCCCAGCCTCGCGTAGCTGGCAGGAGTCAGAGGCGAGATCCAGTCTCAGGTATTCAAATCTCACATTCTATGGACTGTGCCAATTTTTGCCTGGTTATTTCCCCTCGGTAGATTTCCCAAACGGCTCCCCCAACATTCTGTATCCCAGTCATGCTTCCGAACCCTGTTTCACGCTCTCCTTCTCCAGGAAGCCTCTTAGGTTTTTGTTTGTTTGGGCTTAGTTTCGTTGTTCAGTTGTTGTTGTTTTGAGTTTGGGGTTTTTCGTATTGTTTTGTTTTGTTTGGAGAGGGGGGCTGGTCACTACTAATGTAGTGACCAAAGACCTTGAATTTGCTTCAAAATCCCAGCTCCCCCATTCATTTACTGATGAAATAAATATTATCCAAAAGTCCATTGATCAGGTGCTGCTGCTGTCAATCACTGAATCAACTGCACAAAGGTTAGTTATCAGCAGTGTTTTATTGCACTCAGAGTATGAGCTCATCTGCATACAAAGTCAGAAAACAGACAGCATCAATTTATATAGAATGTGAATATATAAGCAACATAGGAAGATGGAATTTGACAGAGAGCAGGAAGGAAAGCTAAGGGTATATATGCCTGGAAACAAGTAACAGAGGGGAGAAGATCAGAATACTTGCCAGATAGGTGAAACAGGAACGGTGGCTTCTTTCCCAGCCTTGATTCTGAAGGTGTTGTGACCTTCTAGTTTTTAACAACAACATCTCAAGTTTGAAATAGCGACTGAAGAAGTGTTCTTATTCTTGTCACAGTAGTGACAAGAAGTATGAGCCGGGGTATCATCACAGTCATTCTTTTATAAAAGTAACAGAAAGAATTCTCTTGCCAAAAATTCTCACACTGGGATTGAATCTGATGGCAAGGGACTGTTTTGTTTTTGTCATTGTGTGCCTAGAGAATAGCACATTGCTTTCAGCATTGAGGGATAAAGACTAGAACTGTGAATTCATTGGTGTAGAAAGTTACCAGTGAAGAACTTCCCCCTTTTCTGAAACTTAATCTTTGAGATTTGCCTAGAGCCTTTAGAGGTTAAGTGACTTCTGCAGGGTCATGCAGCCAGTACATGCCAGAGGCAGCACTTGAGTCCAGACCTTCATGACCCTAATGCCAACCCTCTGCTTGCTACCCTCGTGGTTCCTCTCTTAACCACAAACAACAGATGCAACTAAGAGGCACAGTGGATAGAGTGCTGGGTCTAGAGTCAGGAAGACCTGAGTTCAGATGTGGCCTCAGATACTTACTAACTGTGTGACCCTGGGCAAGTCACTTAATCTCTGCTTGACTCAGTTTCCACATCTATAAAATAGGTATAATAATAGCATTAACTTCCCAGGATTTTTACAAGGATCAAATGAGATTCTAGTTGGAAAGCACTTTAGTGTAGTGCCTGGCTATATAGTAAGCACTATATAAATGTTAGATATTATTATTTTTAATAATGAATGTAAAGCAGAATTGGGATGGGAATTGGGATTTTATAGCTAGAACATACCTGTGACATTTAAAAGGTTAAAAAGACATGGTTTCTGGGTAATTTTAATCATCTTATTAATAAAACTAGCATGTTTATTAATAAAAAAGAGATCAATAGCCCTCTTGAATGCTGAAGATCCCTCATGGGCTGAGTTCACAGTTTATATGCCTTTGTAAGGGCAGGTGTTGCTGAGAGTGGCAGTCAACTCTGACTGCTTAACAATTAATGAAAAAATTAATATTACAATGAGGGTCTTGGGGTAGTGACTTAGATCACTGAAATCTTGGTCAAAGAGACCCATCAATTTCCATATCATCCATCTGACAAAAGGGAGAATCTACATTTTCTCAGACCTGCCCGATTAAACACAATGAGCAGAGATATACCCATTAGTCTAAGAATTTGTTTTTCTTGGCGAGTCTTTAAAAAGATTTCCCACATTGGTTGATTGCTGGAAAAGAAAGTAAAAAAAAGGAGAGAACCGGGGCAGCTAGGTGGTGCAGTGAATAGAGCACTGGTCCTGGAGTCAGGAGGACTTGAGTTCAAATATGACCTCAGATACTTAACACAAAACTAGCTGTGTGACCTTGGGCAAGTCACTTAACCCCAATTGCCCTACCTTCTGCCCTCCATAAAGCAAAAGAAAAAAAAAGAAAAAGGAGAGAACCTTGGTCCTGATTCAAAAATTAGTTATTAATACAAGACAGCAATAATCATTTCTCTCATACCTTACAAGTGCCCTAATTTAACAAAATAGATAATATGACAATACTTGAAGTACCTACCAATGCAGGTTTGTTGTGAGGGTCAAATTATCTTATGTGTATAAAGTACTGTGTAAAGCTTAAAGTGTTGCACCAACATCACAGAAAACTCTGAGAGGTTAAGTGATTTGGTCAAGGTCCCACACAGCTAGTAAACAGCTGAGGGCAAACTGGGCCAGGTCTTAATCTCCAAACACATTCTTCTATCCACTACCACACCACCTAGCTAGTTGTTGGACCATGGACAGAGCCCTAGTAAGAATAATCACTAACGTATCTATAGCACTTTAAAGTTTACAAAACCCTTTACAGAGAGAGCTAATTTTATATACTGTATATAATATATATAATTATACAATATATATTATAATGCATATCTCATTTAATCCTCATAACAAACCCGTATAGGAGGTGCTATTATTATCCCAATTCTACAGAAAATGAAAGTAGGAGTGAAAGAAAATAAGTTACTAGCAAGGATCACGTAGCAATTTTCTGAAACACAATTTCTATTTTTTTATAAATTAATTTATGTAATTTTAGTTTACGACATTCAGTTCCACAAGCTTTTGAGTTCCAAATTTTCTCCCCCTCCCTCTCTTCCCCTCTCCCCCCAAAGATGGCATGCAATCAGATATGGGACCTATATATGCCTTCACATTAAACATATTTTCACTCTAGTCATGCTGTAAAGAAGAACTACAACCAATGGAATGAGCCATGAGAAGAAAAAAAAGGAAAAAGAGAGCAAATAGTCTATTTCAATCTATATTCAGGCTCTATAATTCTTTCTCTGGTTGAGGATAGCATTTTCCAACATGAGTCTTTTGGAGTTGTCTTGGAACCTTGTATTTCTGAGAGGAGCCAAGTCTATCAAAGTTAGTCATCATAGATATGATGTGTCTGTAATTATGTACAATGATCTATCTCCTGATTCTGTTCCCCTCACTCAGCATCAGTTCATTTAAGTCTTTCCAGGTTATCCTGAATTCCATCTGCTCCTCATTTCTTATAGCACAATAGTATTCCATTACATTCATGTACCACAACTTGTTCAGCCATTCCCCAATTGATGGACATCCCCTTGATTTCCAATTCTTTGCTGCCACAAAAAGAGCTGCTATAAATATTTTTGTATATGTGGGTCCTTTTCCACATGTATGATCTCTTTGGGATACAGCCCTAGAAGAGATATTGCTGGGTCAAGGGTATGCACATTTTCACAGTCCTTTGGGAATAGTTCCAAATTATGAAGCAGGATTTCTAACTCAGGTCTTACTGACCCCAAGTCCAACATTCAATTCACTACACCATATTATCTCCCATTTTAACTCTCTGAGTTTCAGTTTCCCCATCCTTTCAGTGGGGATAATTCTTACACTATTTACCAAACTCTCAGAGCTAAGAGCAAATTATTTTCTAGAGAAATGCTAAATGAAAAAAAAAAAAGAAATGCTAAATGTCTATTGAAATGTGAGCTATGATTATTCCTTTACTCCTTCAACAATCCTGGATTCAGCTAATATACATACTTTAAAATAGCTAGGATTTATATAGTGTTTTAACTTTTGCAAAATGCTCTACAAGTATTATCTCATTTGATCCTCACAACAGCTCTGAGAGGTAGGTGCTATTATTATTCCCATTTTACAGATGAAGAAACTGAGGGAGATAGCAGCTAAATGACTTGCATAGGGTTATATGGCTAAGTCTGATGTGATTTGAATTTAGGTCATGCTGTCTCCACTGTATCCACTGTACCACTTAGCTTGTCCTTAAGAAGTTGTATAAGTATTCTTGCCTTTTTTATGTGTGTCTAGCTCCTCCCATCACTTTAGTCTCTACTTTCCCCTGTTTCTCCTAATATCTTGTCACAGGATCTTGTCTCCCTACAACAACGGGTTCATAAGTTGGCATCTACGAACCCCTATAGATTTCATGGTGTTCGTGAACTTATATAGGAAAAAAATTACAATTTTATTTATTTTCTTAAACATCAATGGTGTATTTGTTTATGCCATCCCTCTAAAATTATCTCCAATTTTTCCTGAATATATTGTTTATACATTGTTTGTATGTTGTCTCCTGCTTTATACTATGAAAAAATGAGATAATATTTGTACGGTACTTAGCATACTGCCTGGCACATAGTAGGCATTTAATAAATGTTTGTTCCCTTCCCATATACACAGTAAGTGTTTATTAAATGTTCATTGTACTTAGATTAACTCTAATTTTTAAAATTATTATTCAGATTTTTTTCAAGAGCTATAGACTATTTGTGTTAAATGTGAGTGGAAAACATAATGACACAAAGATTTTGTGATTTAGGGCATGGTGAAGACCATCATGCTACTGGATCAACCCACCATGGCAATGGTATGGATATGTGGTAAGTCACTGTTCCCTTGTAGTCTTAAAACCTAGTTTCATCTATTATCAAAGGTCTTCTTTAAAATCAGAAACAGGAAAGCCGGCTGGTGTAGTGACTATGCTACACAAATCAATGTTGGTTTTAGGTTTGCCTTGCTTTTCTTTTTCTATTATTTCAAATGTCTCCCCAATTAGATTTTAAGGTCCTTGAAGGTAGGGACCATTCCTGATGCCCCATCATCCCCTCCAAAAACTATGACAAAATAAACACATAGTAGATCTCCAAAAATAGTCCATCGCATCTCAAAGTAGAAAGTAACCTCTGGGATCGTGTAATACAACCTCTCAGTCCCCAATAGGAATTATTCTCTAGAGCAGTGGTTCTCAACCTGTGGGTCATGACCCCTTTGGGAGTCAAATGACCCTTTCACAGGGGTCACAGGGGTCGTCTAAGACCATTGGAAAGCACATATTTCCGATGGTCTTAGGAACCGAGACACTGCTCCTCTATCTATCTCTAGTTGGGTCCGCCCACATGCAGATATACCCACATACGAGTATTAAAGAGTCGCAGCATTAGGAGAGTGGAGAACCACTGCTCTAGAGCATCTCTAACATCCAATATCTACTTGAATACTTCCAGTAATAGGGGATTCACTACCTGGAAAAAGAGGAAACTTTAGGCTAATGATAGCTATCTTTTGAAAGATTTGAATATTTGAAAGACTATATACTGGGAAAAGGGAAGAGATTTGCTCCAGGTCTATCAATAGTTTCACTTTTGACATACAGAAGGAAAGAAACATTTATCAAGGGCCTATTATGTGCCAGATACCTTGCTAAGTACTTTATAAATACCTCATTGTGATCTTAGCAGCAACGCTGTGAGATAGATACTATTATTATCCCTGTTTTGCAATTGAAGAAACTGAGGCAAACAGCAGCTAAGTGACTTGCCCTGAGACATGCAGCTAGGAAGTATCCAAGGTTGGATTTGAACTCGGGTCTTCCTGACTCCAGACCTTGCACTCTATCCACTGTACAACCTAGCGGCCTTTCAAATATTTGTACCACTCTGGTCATGTTTTAGTTTGCTGATTCCTTAGACTGTAACTCCCATAATTGCATACAACACTACTAACTGTGTCCTGAGTAGGACAGAGTACAATTCAATGAGCTTCTCCTTCGTTATACTTCTAATTACACGGCCTGAGGTTTTTGTTGTTTATTTGCTTTTTGCTCATGTTGTATTTTGCAACCTTAATATATCAATCATTCAATCCACAGAGCACTAATTAAATATCTAATAGGTACGAGGCTGCCACACTATTTGATTCACACTGTTATTGTTGTTCATCCTTTGTTTTCAAAGAGGACCAGTGACATCACTGAGCGATGTCTTGACTCACCCATGAATTGGATTTGTCGATATCACAGAACACTAAAACCAGCAAACGTTTTTCAAGAGGACTCTCATTGAGATTGGTCTGCTCCATATTTTATTTGTAACATTGATTTTGTGTGCAGGACTTTACTTGTATCCTTCCATTTTTCTTGATCTGTATAGTGGTCCCATCCAGCCAGAAGAATAAATACAAGGCTTCCCCCCTCATCTTTGTGTAATCATTACGTCTGGTAAGCTTGCCTTCAATGTCTTCCTCTAAGTTGCACACACACACAACCACACACACGTATATCTACGTATGCATATACATAAATGTGTGTGCTTATACATATAGATAGATATAGATACGTAGATATATATGTAGGACAGCAGAAAGGATGAAGTTTTTGGCATTCTACTATATGCTTCCTCCCTGGTTGAGTGGAAGCTCCCTGAGGACAAGAACTCTCATTTTTTTCTTTGTATTCTGACACATAGGAGGAGATTAATAATGCTTTTTAAGTCAGTTGAATATGAATATTGTTCCATTAATCAATTCTCTCTCTTTGGTGAGTTGTAAACCTAACTGTACTGTCGTCCTGCCCACATGGCTATCTTATTCACAAAGGCATTTGTCAGATGCTTTATTCAGGTCAAAACAAACTCAGAGGAAGTATTATGTAAATGTGAGTTATTTTAAGTGGTGTCACATAGAGATTAGTGATTGATTCACATCACTGGTGCTCAGTAGAGACTGAAAGCTATTGTACAATGCAGTGGGTGGCCGAGAGCAGCTGTTTGCTGACCTGTTGAGGACTGACACGGACATGGACATGGACATGGACCAGGGGAGGGGAGGTGGCCAGTTGACCCACTTGGAATCCAGCCATCTCAGTTTGAATTCTTGATAAACCTCTAAATGTTCCAATTCAAGGTAGAAATTTCTACAGCCAGCTGTGTTTTGGGAGTGGTACAAAGGATGGATGCTTCATTCTCTCCTCCCTTTCTGGCCTCTGAACCCTGATCATAGGTATGTATGATTTTCAGTGTGTCACATCATATTGCAAGAAGCATACTTCACCCGCTGCCAGTTTGCTTATCCATCACCAGTGTATCCTCTTATGTATTAACTGCCTGTTCTCTTATCCATCATTGGTCTGCTCTCTTACACATCATTTATTTATGCCTTTCCTCTGAGCATATCTCTGATTTATCCTGTCGATGTCTTGTTTGTACATAGCTGTTTGCATGTTGTCTTCCTCATAGGACTGTGAGCTCCTTAAGGGCAGGGACTGCTTTTACCTTTCTTTGTATCTCTTTGCTTAGCACAGTACTTGGCACATAGTGGGTACTTAATAAATGCTTGTGGGCAGTTAGGTGGCATAGTTGATAGAGTGCTGGACATGGAGTCAGGAAGACTCATCTTCCTGAGTTAAATCTGGCCTCAGACACTTACCAGCTGTGTAACCCTGGGCAAGCCACTTAACCCAGTTCACCTCAGTTTCCTCCTCCATAAAATGAACTAGAGAAGGAAATGGCAAACCACTCCAGTATCTTTGCCAAGAAAACTCCATGGAGTCATGAAGTGTTGAATAGGACTGAAATGAGCAAACAAGAAAAAATAAATGCTTGTTGACTTGATTTGATTTATGACCCACATGTCAGTTTATCCTGTTGGACAAACTCTAGAATGTGCATTTTTCTCCTCTTAGTATTTAGAAAATAGTCAGATTTTCAAATTCAACTGCCAGCATAGAAAAGTGAGTTATAGACAGAACCACACCCCAGTGGTCAGAAGAAGTAGAACAAATGCAAGTACTTCCCTCTCACCTTTTGGTGAACTTTCAGTCTAATAGGGAAAACAGGACCTCCTCACATCCAGCCAGGGAAGCCCACACAGCTACTAAGATGCATTATTTGTCTGAGTTGATTGTGATGGAGTAGACATACTACTGGTCTTTCAGCCAGAAAGAAAGGTAAGAAGGGAAACCTCTGAACCAGAAAGAGAAGTAAGAGGCCTGAACCCAGGAGGCCTGGGTTTAAATACTGCCTCTTATACTTATTAGCAGTACAGCTAAGGGGTATGATGGATAGAATACCAGACTTGAAGTCAGGAAGATTCATCTGGTCTCAGAAACTTACTAGTTGTATGACCCTGAGCAAGTCACTTAACCCTGTCTACCTCAGTTTCTCATCTATCAAATGAGTTGAAGAAGGAAACAGAAAACCCCTCTAGCATCTTTGCCAAGAAAACCCCAAATGGGGTCATGAAGCGTTGGACAAAACTGAAAACAACTGAACAAAATAACTATTAGCAGCATGACTTTAGGCAAGTCATTTCACTGCTGTGAGCTTTAGTTTATAGCCTCATCTACAAACTGGGGGTAATGATTGGATCAAAAAATACAGAGCAGGTAAAGTCCTTAAAGATAATGTAATCTAAACCCTTTCACAGTCTGTGCCTGAAGACCTCCCAGGACAGAGACTCTACCAATTGTTGAAGCTATACATTCCACTTTGGGAGAGCTTTGATCATCAGAAGGCTTATCTTCATAGCAGGCCTTTGCAACTTCTGTTCCTGGCCCTGACTGTCTGGAACCAAAAAACCAAAGACGATACGTATTCTCCAGGACCTTCGCTCAAATACATGAAGATAGCTATCATGTCTACACTGACTCTTCTTCAGGAAGCTAGGTGACACAGTAGATAGAACACTGGACCAGGAGTCAAATTAAGCCTCAGACACTTACTAGTTGTTCAGTCATACATGACTTTTCATGACCACATTTAGGGTTTTGCTTGGCAAAGATATTGGAGTGATTTGCCATTTCCTCCTCCAGCTCATTTTACAGATGAGGAAAGGGAGGCAAACAGGGTTAAGTGACTTGTCCAGGATCACACAGCTAGTAAGTGTCTGAAGTCAAATTTGAACTCAGGAAGATGAGTCTTCTTGATGCCAGACCTGATGCTCCGTGCACTATGGTGCCACCTAGCCGCTCAATTGGATTATCACCACCCTATTCAGGGAAATAATACCCTCTTAGAAAATTAGCATTTAGGACTGCCAGATCACTTAGCTGACTCATGCCAAGATTTTTGTCCACTAAAACTCCCCAGATTTTTTTTCAGGCAAATGGCTATGCAGTCATGTCTCTCCCATCCTGTACTTAAAAAGTAAATTCTTTTAACACAAGTATAAGATTTTTATGTAACCTAGGACTCAAGAATACACACACACACACACACACACACACACACACACACGCACACGCACATGCACACACACACAAATACACATACACCCCTTAAATTTAAATTTATCCCTATTGAATTTCATCATGTTGGTATTATTATTAGATTCATCCTAACTCTCTAGACCAGTTGTTCTTAACCTTTTTTGTTATCATGGACCCCTTTGGCAATATGGTGGAGTCTCATGAACCATTTCTTAGAATGTTCTTAAATGCATACAATAAAGTACATAGCATTACAAGAAATAAAACTAGTTATATGGAAAAGGTTATCAAAAATGTTTAAGTTCATGGACTTCAAATTAAGAAACTCCTCCTCTAAAATTCTCAAGATCTTTTTTGGAACCTGTCATCCATGCATCAGCTCTCCCTCCTACCTTGGTGTCATTGACAAATTTGGTGAGCATACCAAATATGCATACCAGGTATGCACTGCTGCTGACAAAATCAAATAGCATAGAGCCAAGCAAAGATCTCTGGGGCACTCCACTGGGCATCTCCTGCCATGTCAATATTGAACTGTTTAACAACTGCTCTTTGGGTCCAGTCAGCCTGCCATTTCAAAATCCATCTGATTGCACTATCTTCTAATCCTTATGTCTCCATCTTTTCCTGAAACACAGTATATTTTATCAAAAACTTTGCACGTCCTTCTCCTGATCCCCCAGTTGTGCAACCTTGTCAAAGAAAGAAGTTAGTCTGGGATAACCTGTTCTCTCTGTGTGTGTGTGTGTGTGTGTGTGTGTGTGTGTGTGTGTGTGTGATTTACTTTGCTAAATATTTCCCAATTACACCTAAAAAATTTTAACATTCTTTTTTTTTTTTGAGTTCAAATTCTCTCCATACCCCCTACCTTTCCTCTCTCCTTGAAAAGGCAAGCAAGTTGATATTGATTATACATGCAAAGTTACATAAAACACATTTCCGTATTAGCCGTATGACAAAAGAAAATAAAGTCAAAAATAAAACAAGAAGGGGCAGCTAGGTGGCACAGTGAATAGAGCACTGGCCCTGGAATCAGGAGGACCTGAGTTCAAATCCAGCCTCAGACACTTAACACTTACTAGCCATGTGACCTTGGGCAAGTCATTTAACCCCAATTGTCCTGCCTTTCCCCCTCCAAAAAAAGAGAGACAAACATAAGATAAAACAAGAAAAATAAAGTAAAAAAAAAAGTATGCTTCAATCTGCATGCAGAGTCCATTAGTTCTCTCTCTAGAGATGGATAACATTTTTTTATCATGGATCCTTTGGTACTGTCTTAGATCTTCTTGATCAGAGTAGTTGTCTTTCGTGAGTGATCATCCTTACAATATTACTGTTACTGTGTAAAATGTTCTGGTTCTGCTCACTTCACTTTGCATCAGTTTGTATGTCTTCCCAGGTTTTTCTGAAACCATCCTGATCATCATTTCTTAGAGCACTATAGTATCCCATCACAATCATATACCACAACTTGTTTGGCCATTCACCAAACTGATGTGCATGGGATGGCCTCTTCTTAACAAAATCTTGCTGGTTCTCTGCAATTGCTACTTCCCTTTCTAGAAGTTAACCAACTATCTCTTTAATGATCCATTCTGGAATTTTCTCAGGAATTGGAGTCAAGTTTGCTGGCCTATAGTTTGCAGATTATATGCTCTTCCCTCCCCACATATCTTTTTGTTGTTGTTGTTAGGTAAGAACCAAATTTGCCCTTCTCTAATATCATGGAATTTCTTCTGTTTCACATAATCTTTCAAATATTACTCAAAGTGATTCATCAATTACCTGCTGTTTCTTCATCTGAGCCAAGTTACTTGAATTTACCAAGGGCAGCTAGATTCTCTGTCACTAGCCCTTTACTTATCTTGAGTATTAATTTGAAATTGGTTAGTGAGTTTCCTGTGCATCCATATTAGACGCTTCAGACAAATCCCATTTTTCCTCCTTATTGGAATTGTTTTCTTTTAGTAAGTGGTCTGAAGCTAGGATTTGAAATCAGCTCCTGGGGCTCCAAGTTCAGAGCTCTTTCCACTGCCCAGTTCCTGTTCTGGTTACCTCATAGGATTGATTATTGTGAGGATGAAATGAAGTAACTTTTGTTAACTAGTTAGCAAACCATAACATTACAAAAAATTGTAAATGGTGACTAGTTATTATCTCTGTTGCAATTCTCTGAATAATAAGAGGGTTTTACCAGATGATCTCTAAATTCCTTTCAAAAATCTATTTATATGCCTAACTATGTCACACTTAGGCCTGTACCCACAGGAGATCAAAGAAAGAGGAAAAGGTCTTTCATGCACAAAAATATTTACAGTAACTCTTTTTTGGGTGCCAAAAAAACCCCTGGAAACTAAAGTTTCCATCAATTGAGGAGTGGTTGAACAAATTGTGGTATAAGACTGTGATAGAACACTATTGTGCTGTAAGAAATGAGGAATAAATTATTTCAAAGAGACATGGAAAGATTCGTGAGAACTGATGCAGAGTGAAGTGAACAGAACCAGAAGAACAATTTGTAATATTAAATATAATATATAAATTATAATATATTATAATATTATATTATATTACTATAATATAATATATAAATATTATATTATCAACAAGAACTTGGAAACTCACATAAACTGAAGAAAAATGAAAGGAGTAGAACCAGGAGAATAATTTACATAATAACAACAACATTGTAAAAGGAAAGAACTTGGAAAGCTGTAGGGACTTTGATCAATGCAATGACAACCCATGATTCCACAGGACCAATTATAAAACATGCTATCCACCTTCTGACAGAGAGGTGAAGGATTCAGGATTCAGGGTGATACATGCATACATACATACACATATACATATATATATATATATATACATATATACACACACACACTATATATATATATATATATATATATATATATATATATATACATATATATATTACAGCAAATAAGAGAATTTATTTTGGTTGACTATGAATATTTTTTATGAGAAATTTGGTTTTCTTTCTTTTTTTTCCTTATAGAGTAGGGAGTGGGGAAAGAAAGGAAATAGGTTTCTGTTAATTAAAAAAAATAGAATCTAATTTTAAAAATACTATTTCTCCCACTTGCTCACCTCTCCAGCTCCCTTCATGGGTTCTCCCTCTTGGGAGGAATGTGAACCAGCTAGGATAGAACAGGTAATAGTCTGGGCTCCCCAAACCCACACACCATCTCCCAACTCAGGGTCATTTCACTCAAGGTCTCATACCTGGAATGCTCTCTCTCCTCATCTCTACTTTCTAGTTGCCCTGGGTTCCTTCAAGACTCAGCTCAAATCCCACCTTCTACAGGAGGCTTTTCCTGGTCTTCTCAGCAACTAATTCCTTTATATTTATGTTACATTATATTATATGTGCATGTATGTGTGTGTAAATCGTATGTGCACAGTTACTTGCATGCCATTTTTCTTCCCTTTAGAATGTGAGCTCCTTGAGAGTAGAGCTTTCTTTGTATCTTTTTGTATCTTTTTCTTTGTCTTTCTTCGTATCTTCAGAGAATTCAATAAATGCTGATTGACCTAACTGTCCTCAAGGTTCTTACTTACAATATTTTAATGAGAATAAGATGAGTAGAAGTAAATATAATAGAAGAAAGCATATAAAAAGTGTCCTAACAGAGGTACAAATAAAATATGTTGGGGTTTAGAAGAGTGAGTGGTCACATCTGACTGGGAGGATTAGGGAAGGTTTCATGGAGGATATCTTATTTGAGCTGAGCATTGAAACTTTTTGGAAGTTACAAGAAAATGAATTTCAAATGGAATGGACAGCATGAGCAAAGGAAAAGAGACAGGAAAACACGGGATATGTTTGGTTAAAGTAGAAAATAAGTGAGGCAGCTAGATGTCTCAGCGGATAGAGCACTGGACCCAGAGTCAGGAAGACCTGACTTCAAATCGGGCCTCAGCTTTGTGACCTTAGGCAAGTCACTTAACCTCTGTTGCCTGAATCTACTGGAGAAGGAAATGACAAACCACCCCAGTATCTATGTGAAGAAAGCTTCATGGACAACATTGGCATGCTAAGGTCCATGGGTTCATAAAGCCAGATCTGGATTTTATTTGGCAGGCAATGAGGAGCCAGTGAAGGAATTGTACCATGAGTGGGGGAGTCACATGATCAGAACTGAACATAAGGAAAATTTATGTGGCAATCACTTTAGGATGGACCACTGAGAGGAGAGATGAGGTGGGGAAACCTACTAGGAAGCTATTGTCCTATCCTAGGTCTTAAGTTAGGTGATGATAGTGGGCAAGGAATTAAATAATTCATATGAAAGTATTTTATAAACTGTAAAACAATAAAGAAATGTGTGGTTTCATAGAGGAAAAAAAATCCAGCCTCAGACACTTACTAATTGTATGACCCTGGGCAAATCACTTAACCCTAAGAAAAGGAGGAGGAGGAGGAGGAGGAAGAGGAGGTGGAGAAGAGGAAGAAGAAGAAGAAGAGGAAGATGATGATGACGATGATGATGATGATGATGATGATGATGATGATGATGATGCTGCACTGGAATGACACCAGGATTCTCACTGAGTTCTGCCACTAATTAATTAGGCCTTGGATAAATCGTTGTCCCTTTCTGAGCCTGGACAGTTTCACTTTAAAAAGGTTGAACTATATCAGGGATTCTTAATCTGTGGTCCATGGACACTGCCCCCACCCCCCCCTGAGGTCTGTGGATAGATTTCAGGAGGTCTGTCAATATAACTAGTTTTCTTCCTAATCCTATATATTTTATTTTATGCATTTAAAAACATTATTCTGAGAAGTGAGTCCTTAACTTTTAAAAAAAAGTTTTAGATGATCCCTTTGTTGCTGTGATTTCTAGGTACTAATATTCTATACTCTAAGGTATCTTCCATCTGGAATATGCTATGTACTTAGATCTCTTAGTTAGCCCTGTAATTCTATTTCAGTTTTGGGAATGAAGATTGGACTTTGAACATGGTTTCCTGTGGCCATACCCTCAAAGGAAGAGTACAAGTCTCTCCCTAACCCTCTGATGCTTGGGCACATCCTACTCCATTGTTCCGTAGGGAAGTACTCTCTCCCCAAGGCATCGTCCATCACCAGGAATTGACTAAGCACAGAAGGTAGGGATGTTGAATTTCTGGGTGACCAACCATGACCACAGCATCGCCATGCCACAGACCATACAGAGAGGAAGCTTGTAATAAACATGAAAAGGCCAAACAGACTCTGAAAGATCCCTATTTATCCTTCTAAAAAGGAAAAAAAATTCTTTTGCTCTAAAAGTTCATTCTTTGAAAACAGAGTGGCTCAGGATGAAAGAAAGAAAGAAACAGACAATGCTTGTCTTAAACCTCTCATCTTTATTATTGCAAGTTTGCTGTCAATTCCATCTCTTGGTGGTTTAGAACAGGGTGCAGTGAGGAGAGGGTAAGCAGAGTGAGAATCAAGCGTTACCCATCAGAGAGGTGTGAGAGTAAGGATCAAGGGAGGGCGTGGATGGATCAGCCAATCAACAGATAATAATTAGTCACTTACTACATTCAAGGCAGGGTGCTCTGAAAGGATACAAAGAAGGCTAAGATAACTCCTGCTCTCACAGTTTTCCAAACTTTTGGGGAAGATTAGACATAAATCCCAGAAAAATTCCAAATGGTGTCTTGGAGCAGGGAATATTTTGCCCATATAGCAGCATTACAGAGACCAGGTACTGGGTATTTGGATCAAAGAGCTATCAAAATAGGCTGGAATTTTGTTTATGAAGGAAGGACTTTGAGCCACACCTTTAAGAGATAGGTAGGGCTTCACTGGACCAGAAGGGAATGGTGTTGAGCAGGTATTGTAAAGGTGAGAAAATGCAAAATGCGTTTGATAGATAGCCAGAGATAAACCTGGAGGGAGAGAGGAAGGGAGGAGAGACAGACAGACACACAGAGACAGAGAGAGAGAGACAGAGAGAGACAGACAGAGACAGAGAGACAGACAGACAGAGACAGAGAGAGACAGAGAGAGGAGAGAGAGAGAGAGAGAGAGAGAGGGAGAGAGAGAGATTATGGCTGTTGGTAAAGGACTTTGCATATCAGATAAGAAAATTTAGAATTTATCCTGTAAGCTGAGGAGAGTTATTGAAAAATTTTGAGCAGGAGAGCTTCAAACAGAAATGTGTTAGACTACAGAGTCAGAAGAGGAATATACTTGCTTATTAAGTATATTAGAAATAGCAACCCTTCACTCCAGAGAAGTTGTCACCTTTGGTGCCACAGTCACCCACATCTTGTGGCTCTGAGCATCCTACAAAACCAAAGACCTCTTCCTCATTGTATCCAGCAGGGCCACAGGGGGGCGGTTCAATATCTAGGTGATGAGGCTCAGATTCATGACAGCCAGGAGAACAAGGACAAGAAGGTGGGCATGGGCACGGTTTGGGGCAGTTGCAAGGACTGCTAGGGCCACGTGGTTCTATATGTGGCGGCTCTGGATGAGGGCAAGGCTCTGGATAGGGCTCTAAACAGGGCCGTGGTGAAGGACACGGCTCAGGCCGTGGTGCAGGACACGGCTCAGGCTGGGGTGCAGAGCATGGTTCAGGGCGCGGTTGCCAGCATGAGCGTGGAGCTGGGAGTGGGCATGGTCTCAGTCGTCGTTCTGGGGGCGAACATGAATCTTGGAGTGGACGTGGCTCTGGACGTGGCTGTGAGCACGGAGCGCTACAAGAATATTGTGTACTAGAGCCCTGGCAGGTACGTCTAATGGGAGGGATCTGAACAGGCTGCCTCCTGGGGGGGACTTGAGCAGGACAGTTGGGAGAGGAAATTTCTACCCGGTATTTGGGACCACATCTCTGGGAAGACCCTGAAGCTGGACGCCTAGGAGGGCAGCTATCATGGCAAGGCTGAGATTGGCGTGGAGGAGTACAATAAGTATAGGTAGGCTGAGATCTGCGTGGAGGGGAGCAGCTCCTATAGGCAGGCCGAGATACACGTGGAGGAGAACAGTAAGTATAAGTAGACTGAGATCTGCGTGGAGGGGAGCAGCTTCGATAGGCCGGCCGAGACGTGCGTGCAGGGGTACAATAAGTATAACTAGGTTGAGACCTGCGTGGAGGGGAGCAGCTCTGATAAGTACGTCGAGATACGCGTGGAGGGGAGCAGCTCCTATAGGCCGGCCGAGACGTGCGTGGAGGAGTACAGTAAGTATAACTAGGCTGAGACCTGCGTGGAGGCGAGCAGCTCTGGTAGGCCGGCCGAGACGTGCGCGGAGGGGTGCAGCTGCCATAGGAAGGTTGAGGTCGGCGTGGAGAACAGCTACGATAAGCAGGCTGAGAGGGGCGTGCAGGTAGACATCTACCGTAAGATCGCTGATATTGATACTGAGGGGAACAGCTGCTGTGGGATCCTTGGTATTGGCTCTGAAGGGCACCACCGCCATAGTACTGAGACTGACGTTGAGAGGTACAACTGGTATAATACCCCTGTGACTGGTGCTGAGGGGCACTGCTGCTATAATACCCCTGAGTCTGGCATTGAGGGTAGTATTCTACATAAGTCTGAACTGGCTGAGAAGCTGCCACTGGCACATAGGTCTCAACAGGGCATGGAACTTGCACATAGTAAGTTTCAGTACAGCAAACTGGAGAGCATTGTACATAGGAGGTCTGAACAGGATGTGCAACTTGGCATTCTACATAGGATTCCTGAGCCTGGCATGGGGCCTGACACTGGACATAGCATATCTGGGACTGACTTGGGGCTTGACCATTTCCTGAACATATATTAGATTGTCGTAGGACCTGGCCTTTTGTAGATGAAGTCTGAGATTGGCTTACAACTTGACCTTTTGCAGAACAAGCCTGAAAAGTTTGTACTTCACCCGCAGCCTGGCCTTTTATGGGGACAAAGGATGGGGAGGGGGTAAAAGAAGACCCTTTCACGCAGCATTCTGGGGCTGGCAGGCAGGGCTGCTTCTGCTGCTGGTCACACATGATTCTGACTGCAGATGAAAGGGCTCTGTGGATAGAGACAGTAGAGGTTAGTTTGGGAGGTTGGAAGAGGAGAAGGAATCCCAGAGTCAGAGATAAAATTCAGAGCAGGAGGGGACTTGAGGATTCAAACCCCACAACTTACAAATGGTTAAACTAAGGGCCAGGGAGGTTAAGCAATGGCTCGTATGGATCATTGGGCTACCAAAGAGCAGGGCAGGACTTTGACCGTGAGTTGTCTGGATCCAAATCCAGTGCCCTAGTCACCGCGCTACAGCTCCTGGGGGCTGGTTGAAGGCAAGAACGTAGATAAATCCACACAAACACTCACCGTCTCACAAAACTGCTACTAAAAGGGACCTAGAGCCAAATGGCATTCACTGGGCTGCACATAAGCCTCTTGCACCGCGAACGTGCTTTCAGAAGTCAATTTAAAAGAATTATTTTCGTTACTGGCCGTTGCACACAACACTGTGGGCGGGCCCAAACTGGAGCACTTAGGGATTGGTTTTGTCTGCGGTATGATTCGCCTCCGTGAAAGTGAAGGGAATACTGGAGAGAGGAAGTCACACCCAGGCATGCACCCGCCTACAAACCGTGTTGATGCATTGCCAAAACCACCAGTTAAGAAGTGGAGAATCTAGTCAGAGTTACTTGGCACCACGCACGCAATAGCTGGTTACCACCCAAGCAAAACATTTGTATTGTGGTGGAACTGTTTTTAAACAAACCTTTTTATTTTTCAGAGAAAAATTTAATTTAATTCAAATCATCCAGTACATACAGACATAGGGGCGGCTAGGTGGAGTAGAGCATTGGCCCTGGAGTCAGGAGGACCTGAGTTCAAATCCAGACTCAGACACTTAATACTTACTAGCTGTGTGACCTTGGGCAAGTCACTCAACCCCAATTGCCCTGCCTTCCCCCCTCCAAAAAAAAAGGCAAATCAAAGTGGAAAGAGGAATTGATTTGGAGTCAGAGGAGCTGAATTCAAATACTGATTTTTCCACTTAATACCTATGTGACCTTGGGTAAGTCAATTCACCTCTAGGTTCTGCCTTCAGCATCTATAAAATGAGGAGGGTTGAGATGATCTCCAAAGTCCCTTCCAGCTCAAGCTGAATAATCCTCCATATACACCAACTTTACCAATAACCCTTTCCTTGCCTACTACTCACAGCAAACCCAGTTTGCACCAGGATAGAAGGAAAAGTTGGCTGACGTTAGGGGTTTTTGTTTGTTTGTTTGTTTTTTGCCTTGGACTGCCCCCAAACCCCCAGTGAGATGAGACTAAGAGAATAAAAAGCAAGCAGGGACTGGACACTTTGGGCCCTGATGTATAAGCCAGACACATATCCATCATTAGATTTCTCCTTGGCATTATAAATATGGTGGATACGCTTCTACACAGGCAAGCATTCCAGATCTACATCCACATAGAGCTCCCTGGCCTACCCTGGCCTGCCCTCCTTCAAACCATCTCACAAAAACAAGCAAATAAAAAATCCACACAGAGGCAGAAAAGGCAATCATCTATTTTAGAAACGCTGGGAAAACCTCCTCTGCTTACTAAGCTGTCAGATCCTCCCACCTTTTCCCCTGATTTCTGAAACTCATTTTCCAAGGGGCCCAAGTCCTTCCTGGAAAAAATTGTCATTCTTGCAGAGAAAGATGGCACTCCGGTCAATTCACCTCGATACTCCAAAAAGAACCTATGATTTCATGAGTAAGGGGGATATAGATGTATCCCCCACCCAGACAGGGTAGATGAGTTTTAGTAGCCATTGTGGTCAATAGCTATTGTCCCATGGCCCAGTTGGGTGATGAGTCTCTTCAAACTTAATACACCCACTTTTCAGACAAGAGACAGTTTGTCACAAGGCAGATTGCTTACAGTTGTCCCAATTTGATAGCACTCCCAATGTCTTGTTCTCACTTGGCACTGCCTGTTATAATCCAGGGTTACCTCCACTACCACAATGAAACCTCAGAGGAAAGTTTTAGTGGAGGAACTAATTTATTCCCAAATATAAATCAAATCAATCAATCCATCACTGCTTAGCCAAAGACCACTGTGGTTTTACACACAGATCACAGATGCTTCCACACATATGCACACCTTCCATTATGTTCCTCCGCACTGCCCTCTTCTCCCCAACCCCCAAGAGGTACTCTTCCTGGTCTTCTTCCTTTCTTTCTCCATCCTCATGACTCTCAACAGTTTCTCTGCTCTGACTCTTTGTCACCTATATCTACCCCTCCAGCCCTAACCCAACCCCTTGTCCAATCTCAAAGACTTACCTTCCTCGATGCTATTGTGATCACTCTGGCTGAGGAGCCTTGGCCTGGGAGCTGATTTATAGAGTTGCAAAGTCTGACTTGGACCATGAGACAATTTATTGGCATCTGCTCCTCTCATGAGGTGGCAACTGAAGTCCTGGTGACAAGGACTGACATTCCATTGGCTGGTTCCCTCCCTGTATACACATGGGTGTGTCTGAACTCAGTACTGAGACTTCTGGAATAGGAAGACACTATTATTTCCCTCGTCCTTCTTCATCTTACATGAGTTTCCTCCATTCCTGGAAGTCCTAGGAGGTTACAAACTGGTTGGGGATTGCAGAGTTCTCCCATTCTCCATGTTCTTCCACTCCCCACACACAAACATGTATAATCCCAGAAGTCGCATTCTCTCTCCTATGGGATTTACCAGACTTTAGTAATCAACCAACTCCCAAATAGTGACTGAGTGCCTAGTGTGCTAGATGTTGTGTATAAGCCCTTCAACTCCATTCCTGGAACTGATCACTTGTTCTAGAATGGATTCCTGAAATAATTCCAAATTAGAGCAATGTTTCCATTTGAGTGTGAGCTCTTTGAGAACTTCTTATCTTAGTTTATTTTATTGTCTTTCTTTGTGTCCTTAGGGCTTAGCATAATGCCTAGCACACAGTAGGTGTTTAATAACTGTTAGTTGACTGACACACTTGATTCTCTGTGGCCTATGCTTGCCTGGGCATGTGCAGTAGGATACATCCAGACCTGTGCATATTAATTGGGTCTGAGTAGGGCATATATAGCACATAGAATGTCCAAGGAGAAGTCCCTAGGCTTTGAACCAGTGACATGGTCCTTCGTATTCACATTAGCATATACAAAGCACTCATAGAGAAAGCCCACCATCTTTTCAGACCCAGCAAACGTCCCTCTCCATAGGGGTTACATTTTCTGTCTTCTGCGTGTCATCTCTGTGGGGGAGGAAAGGAGATAAAAGACTGTCTAACAATTCCATAAGACTCATGATGAAAAATGTCATCCATGTACAGAGAAAGAACTGATAGAGTCTGAATGCAGATCAAAGCAAACTATTTTCACTTTATTGCTTTTGTGGGGGTTTTTTCCCTTTTGGCCTGTTTCTTCTTTTACAACCTGACTAATATGGAAATATGTTTTACATGATTGCACATATATAATCTATATCAAATTGCTTACCATCTTAGGGAGGGGAGAGTGAAGGGAGAAGTAAAAAAATTTAGAACTCAAATTTTTTTAAATGAATGCTAAAAATTGTGTCTTGGAAATGAATACTAAAAATTGTCAATTGGAAAAAAATAAAATATAAATTATTAATTAAATACTTTAATTAAATTTAAATTAATTAAATATAAATAAAAAATAAATTGCCATTTTAAAAAAGACTATCTTAGTGTTCAAATGAACCAAAGCCAGAGTTACAACTTCCAGCATGTTTTCTGACCCCTGTGTTTGTATGCTGAGTAAACTGTGGCGGACAAAGGGCTGGACTTGGAGAAGAGCTGAGTCTGAATCCTGCCTTAGAAAATTTAGTTACTGATTGATCTTAGGGAAACCATTTCATTTTCCCTGTCCTGTTTCTTTGTCTGTAAAATGAGGATAATAATAATTCCTATAACAACCACAGGGTTGGGGCAGCTAGGTGGTGCACTCAATAAAGCACCAGTCCTGGAGTCAGGAGGATCTGAGTTCAAATCCGACCTCAGACACTTAATACTTACTAGCTGTGTGACCTTGGGCAAGTCACTTAACCCCAATTGCCTTGCTTCACTCCTCCAAAAAAAAAGAAAAAAGAAGAAAACAAACCACAGGGTTGTTATAAGGATCAAATGCAATAACATTTCTACAATGTTTTTCAAACCTTAAAGTGTTATACAAATTTTAGCTATTTATTATAATTTCCTTGCCTACTCGGACCTGTCAGCTGTTTACATCCCCCCAAGACCTGATGTTAGAGGTGAGGTGCTGTAGCTGTCTACCATATTATGTATTCCCTCTCGCATATGTTTGGCATCACATGTGGTGTGAGATGGGGAGTAGAGGAAGAAGGAATGAAAAACTACTTCTAGGACTATGTGGCCCCATCACAATGTAAATCATTAAATTTCAATGACTAGGAGAAAATATTGGTTCCATTTCAGGCGCTGATTCCTGGGAGAGTAAAGAGACGGAGGGCACTAGTAGACAAAGCCCGGGGACTAAGGAACTTTGCAACTTCTGCCATTTTCTGGTTCTTGGAACTTCAGTAGGGAAAAAGGAAGGGGGAAGGGATGGAGGAGGCAGAGGTAACCTTCATTGGAACAATGGGGAGAAGCATCTCTAATACCATTTCATTGACCTTCATAGGAAAATAGTCCTGAGTTTTCTGAAAACAATCCCAAACCCTGAAACAGAGGATTCTTCCTTCCCTAACCTGAAATCATGGAAGCCTAGAATTGTGGATGGCTTCAAGAGTTGAGGTTAGGGCGAAACATTTTCAAAATAAGGAGGAAACTGACTTCCTTTTTCTCTTTGGAATGCTTGGTATGCTACATTCTTTTTATGTAGACTCCAGGCCTTTCCCCAAGGATTTTCTTTGTTCTAAGGAGTCTGGAAACTAAATAATTCTTTTAAATCCATTGTTTTGTGACCATTAACTAAGGTCTAGTTCCTCTTAAATGATATTGTCTCACATACATATATGCATACATATGGATAAATACCTGTGAGATGTAATAGGTTTAATTTTCTGACGTGTCATTATAGATACATATGTCTATATCCATCTATCCACCAATCTGTGTGTATGCGTGTATACATGCATACATACATATATATACATATATGTGTGTGTGTGTGTGTGTGTGTGTGTGTATATATATGAATGAAGGAAATGGCAGACTCCTCCAGTATTTTTGCCAAGAAAACCCCAAATGGCATCACAAAGCATCAGACATGATTAAAACAACTGAACAGTCTGTGTTAGACTGGTTTCTGTTAGAGTTTGCATACCAAGAAAATCACAAATTCCCTTACCAACAAAATTACAAGCAATGACTTGAATAACCATACTCAGATGGAAATATTTAAATATATGGTTATATAGTATATAGAAAACACATAAGAGATTGAGAACAAAAGGAGATGGAGAGGAATCTGTGTATGGTTCAATGACCAACCACAATTTCAGAGGACCAATAATGGAAGTGTGCTGCCCACCTTCTATGGACTCGGTGCAAAAAGAGATATATGTTTTTTGAAAATAGCCAATGAGGGAATTTGTTTTGTTTGACTATACTTTTTTGTTATAAGGGTTTTGTTTTCTTGTTTTCTTTTTCCAATAGGGTTTGGGTAGGAGGGAGATAAAAATAAATTTGGGGTTTTTAATTTTTTTAAAGAAGGTTATGTATGTATATATGATAGATATGCAATATGAGAAATATGCTGTTGACATAGTTTTAAAGATTAAGAGATGTCTAGTGATAGAAATAGAAATGAAGGTAGAATTATATAGGAATAGAACACTATATATAGAGATCCCTAGAGGCTGAAAGATGGAAATACAGAGAGAGAGATCATGATCTATCGATAAATATTGAATGCTAGCAATATAGATAAAGAGAAAATTAAGCAGAAAAAGGGAGTACCAGAGAGAAACAGAGGGAGAGAGAGAGACAAGACAGAGAACAACAAAGAGAGAGGAGAGGGGAAAGAGTGAGAATTAAAAACACACAAAAATAGAAAGGCAGAAAGAAAAGAGAAATAAAGAGAGGTAAACAGAGAAGAGCCAGAAAGATAGAAAGAGAAAAAACAGAGAGACAAAGAGGGAGAAGAGACAGAGACAGAGAGAAATAGAACTCTGTATTTAGATCCTGCCCTGGTCCATTGCAAGTCCTGCTTCTCCAATGAAACCCGCAAGTATTTTAGCTCCCTGAGATGTCCTTTGCTCTTGACTTTCCATCAGTGCTAACAGTCTGCAAAGCCTGGATTCGAAACCAGACTGTACAGCTTGCATTGTTTTCTTGGTTTCCTTTATATTAAACTTGTTTTCCTATCCAGACTTTAAAGTCTCAAATCAGAGATCTTGTATAATGATAATAATAAGGATGATAACAGCAGCATCTATTTTGCAAAGATGTACACGCACGCAAGCACACACACAAAAATGTAGTGTGTATATATTATATACATAATCATACACATACATATACACATACATGTGCTTGTGTGTGTAATAAGGTACCGGGTACGTGTGCATGTGTGTGTGTATGTACGTGTGTGTGTGTGTGTGTGTATGTGTGATAAGGAACCTAGGTAGTGCAGTGGATATAGAGTGCTACACCTGGAGGCAACCAGACTGAGTTCAAATCTGGTCCCAGACACTTATTAACTGTTGGACATTGGGCAAGTCACTTAACCTGTCTGCCTCAGTTTCTTCATCTCTAAAATGGGGATAATAGCTCTTACGAGAATAAAATATGAATATGGGTGTTGTGTGTGTAAAATGTCTATCTAGTACATAACAGGTATTTAATAAATGTTTGTTAATTGATTGTCAGGAACTGTCAAGACCCATCACAAGCAATCCTGGCTCTTGGCACAAATATTTTATCAGATCTAGGGCAAGGTGCATGAAAGACAACCTCCGTTAATCAGGGTAGGAATAGAGGGAGGGGAGCTACAATGAGGGAGGAGAAGAGACCTTGAAAATTGTTTCCCTTAGAACTCACCTCCATCCCAGATCCAAAGACCAGTTGGAGAAGAGATCTAAAAGGTTGCCCTGTAGTGCAGGGAAGAAGAGCTGAGACTCCAGGACAATCTGCTAGAGAGGTTACCACTGGAACATGTTGGGAGACAGATTTTGGAGAAGTTCACCTGAGGTGCTGCCTCTCAGGGGAAGGAAATGTGATGCCATCCAATAGTTCCCTGCTTTAATTAATTATTCTTGTCAATGAGGTACTAACTCAATTGTTTCAGCCCATTAGAGGAAACAAGAGCTATCAACACTCACTCTATTTCTGCACTGAAGCAAAGCCACTATTGCCTTCTCCTAGTTACAGCACTGTCTGCAGCCCCCAAGGAGCTTACCTTTTCTGTGAAAACACAAGTTTGAAGTAGTTAAACAGAACACACATAGAACAATGTCAGACTGACAATACAATTCTATGGCACACACTATAGGTATCAGAGAAGCTCAGAGAAGGGATAGGTCAGGGTGGGCTGAGGTAGCTCAGGAGGACATGTCAAAAAATTTCTTCTTTAATGTAAACTCTTGGGGCAGTGACTTTGAGGGCAATTTTATCTTAATCTTTGCATATCCAGCACCTGGGACAGTACCTGGCATGTATTTAGAGACCATTAAGTCATTGACTGATGTTAGAGACAACAATGATGAGTACTAGAAGTGCGCCTTATCATATTATAATAGATGGAATCCTAGGAATGTTTGTTTAAATTGAATTTTTGTGAGTTAAATTACATTTTCCTGTTGATTTCCATTACTTGTAAAATTAGAACTCTGCTCCCACAGGAAGGATAGATACCCCAAGACTAAATTTTAATAATCACACTGAAGAATGCATTAGACCTTCCTTGTTATCATTTACTCCAAACTCTCTGACAGACTGAGACCTGGGAAAGATTGTAATTTAGAAAGGTCAAGGTCACCCACTGTATCCAGGGCCATTTCCAGTCATCTTGACCTTTATCTTGACACTGGAGTTAGATGACTCTGGGGGAGAGAGTCAGGTTGATGACTTTGCCCAGCTCTACCTCATGTAAATCCAGTTCATGCACAAGGCAAAATATCACCTTCGTGATGTCATTAGTCATCTTTGAAATGAAAGATGAACTACAACTCCAAACTTAAGTAGAAAATTATAATTTTTTAGATGAAATAGTATTACCCCAATTAGTGAGTAAACTATTTTAAATAAGCTTTCCTTCCTTTGACTATACATGGTTCTTTGTATCTCTTATACTCTTATGATGCCTCATTCTTCATTATATTTATTCTAATTTCTAGGATAAATTTACATATTTATATGTCACATCTCCTTGCTAGACAGTAGGCACCATAAGGGCAGAGTTGATGTCTTAATTATCTTAGTCAGCACCTATCAGAGTATTCTACACTTAGTAGGCACATTATAAATGCTAGTTGAATGAAAGAATTGATGGATCAATGATGAATGAATAAATGAATGAATGAACCTCATTAGCTTAGGCATGTTAAATCGTACATGAGTGATTTATACTCTTTTAGGCATACAAAAACCTTGTAGAAAGCCATAATTTTTTTTCCTATACATCCACTGTGTTTCCTGGCAAACCCAGAAGTCCCTAAGTAAAGAATTTTCATTGGTGGTGACTGGAAAAGGGAGCAGGGTGCGATTAGGAGCGAGAAGGCAGAATCCTGGGAAGACTTTAGTCTCCTGGCTGCAGACTCGTCAATGGGCAATGGGAATCAGGTTCACAGTCTTCTGCATAATGGGTGAAAAAAGGGGAAACCATGGGACCTGGGTTGGACATCCAATTCCATCACTAATTTCTGTGTGATTTTGAGCAACTATCTGAACTTCAGTTCTCTCATCTGTAAAATAAAGGTATTAGATTAGTTGATCTCTAAGGAGTCTCCCAGCTCTGCTAGTCTATTAATTCATTTTGACCCCTGAGATTGACCTTCAACAAAATGGTGAAGCTGGTGACACTTATCTTTCTTTTGGGGGGAGAGGGTGAAGGCAAAGCAGTTGGGGTTAAGTGACTTGCCCAAGGTTACACAGCACACTTATCTTTCTTGAACTCCTACCCCCACCTCTCTTTCTGTGTCCTTCTCTATCTTCCCTTTTCATGGCACTTCATGAAAGTATATATAGAGGGGTAGCTAGGTAATGCAGTGGAAAAGCATTGGGCCTGGAGTCAGAAAGACCTGAGTTTAAATCTTGTCTCAGACACTTAGCTCTGTGACCCTGGGCAAGTCACTTAGCCCCGATTGCCTCCCTCCCCCCCAAGAAAAATGATAATTAAAAAGAAAAAAGAAAGTATATTTGGAGAGGTGGGATGGCATAGTAGGTGGGATGACAGTAGTTAGAGTGTTAGTCTCAAGGATAGGAAGAGCTGTGTTCAAGACCTACCTCTGACACATATTGTCTGTGTCATCCTGGGCAAATCATTTACAATCTCAATGCTTTAGGGCCTTGGTGTCAAACTCAAATTAAAATGCAGGCAACTTAACTCCACAGAAGTACACTTGCTGGCTGCATATCGTCTTAGCTTTAAAGTGTAATATTATCTATGTTTTATTGCATTTGGATTTGGTGGATTCAAGAGCATTGGGGGTCACTGGCAGCTGTGTGTTTGACTCATCTGCTCTAGGCCCTTCTCCAAGATTCTGTATGGCAGAGAAGTACCAACCTGAATTGGTAGAGGGAGTTTCTTCCTCTTGGAGTTTCTTATATAGGCATACCTCACTTTATTGCACTTCACAGATATTGCTTTTTTTTTTTACAAATTGAAGGTTTGTGGCAACTCTGCATTTAGCAAGTCTATCAGTGCCATTTTTCCAACAGCATGTGCTCCCCTGTGTCTCTGTGTCACATTTTGGTAATTCTCACAGCATTTCAAACTTTTTCCTTATTAATTATAATATCTGTTATGGTGATCTGTGATCAGTAATCTTTGGTGTTAGCATTGTTTTGGAACACCATGAACCATGCCCATATAAGAGGGCAAACTTAATCCGTAAATGTTATGTGTTCTGACTGCTCCACCAAACAGTCATTTCCCCATTTCTCTCTCTCTCCTCTGGCCTCCCTATTCCCTGAGACACAAGAGTATTAAAATTAGGTCAGTTAATAACCCTACAACAACCTCTAAGTGTTCAAGTGAAAGGAAAAGTCAATCAATAAGGCAAGCTTCATTGTTGTCGCATCTTAAGAAATTGCCATAGCCATCCCATGCTTCAGCACCCACAGCCCTGATCAGTCAGCAGCCACCAACATCCTGGCAAGACCCTCCAACAGTAAAAAGATTATGACTTACTGAAAAGTCCCAGATGATGGTTAGCATTTTTTTTTAGCAATAAAGTATTTTTAATTAAGGCATACACATTGTTTTTTTTAAAGATATAATACTATTGCACACTTAATAGACTTCAGTATAGTGTAAACATAAGTTGGGTTGGGTTTTTTTTGGCTGGAGGAAAGGCAGGGCAATTGGAGTTAAGTGACTTGCCCAAGGTCACACGGCTAGTAAGTGTTAAGTGTCTGAGGTCAGATTTGAACTCGGGTCCTCCTGACTATGGGGCCAGTGCTCTATTCACTGCGCCACCTACCCATCCCATAAACATAACTTTTATATGCACTGGGAAACCAAAAGATTCATGTGACTCACTTTACTGTGATACTCTCTTTATTGCCATAATCTGGAAACAAACCTGCAGTATCTCTAAGGTACATCTGTACTAGTGAAAACACAGGTCAGAAGAAAAAAATATATATCAAAAAAGAGTAAAAGTATAAGACACTTTGCAAATGCCAGGAATTGTTATTGTTATCAATGATTCATCCATTATTCATTCAACAAAAATTTAGTAGGAACTTCTTTGTTCAGAGCCCTCGACTACACACCTGAGAGGAATGAAAAGATGAATCATGCATGAAGAGTGCTTTGAAGGTTGTAGGGAGTGAACTGCATTATTTGACCCTCACAAACAGCCTTCTGAGGCAAGTGTAGATATTAGTATATCTCTTCTGCAGATAAGAAAACCAAGTTTAAATTAATCATAGGTAGCCCTTACATAGTACCTTGAGATTTGTTGTTGTTCAGTCATTTCAGTCATGTCCGACACTTTGTGATCCCATTTGGGATTTTCTTTGAAGAGATATTGGAGTGGTTTGTCATTTCCTTCTCCAGCTCATTTTACAGATAAGGAAATTGAGGCAAACAGGGTTGAGTGACTCACCCGGGGTCACACAGCTAGTAAATGGTCTGAGGCTGAATTCAAACTCAGGTCTTCCTGACTTTAAGCCCAATGCTCTAACCACTGTCCTTAGGATTTGCAAAGTGTGAAGTATAGTATCTCAGTTGATCCTTACAACAACTCTGCAAAATAGTGGTTATTATTATCCCCATTGATAGATGAAAAAAATGAGGTTGAGAGAGAGCGTTAAGTGACTCATCTAAGACCACACATCTAGTAAGGAAGGGTCTGCAATAGAATTTGAACCCATTTCTTTCTGAATCCTGGTCCATTGCTTTATCCTCCATGTCACATGCACTGCTTCTTGTAAGACACAGTCACAAGCTTCAAAGAAGTCAGTCTAGGTATTAAGTAGGTATTAAGGTATTAAGTCATATACACATTAAATTCAATACAATGTGAAATGATGCAATGATAATAGCTAGCATTTATATAGCACTTTAAGGCTTGCAAAACATCTTACAAATATGACCTCATTTGAATATCAAAACAACCCTGGGAGCTAGGTGCAGTATGATACCCATTTTGCAGATGAGGAAATGGAGACGGTGGAGGTTAAGTGACTTGCCTAGGGTCACACAGCTAGTAAGTATCTGAGGCTGGATTTGAACTCAGGTCTATCCTGACTCTAGGTCTTGGACTTTATCCACTGCATCACCTAGCTGGTTTTCAAAGGATTTGAGAGAAAGACATTACTTCTCAGGGTATGTGAAAAGCAGAGAATCAAGGAAAGCATCCTCTAGCACAGTGGTTCTCAACCTTCCTAATGCTGCAACCCTTTCATACTTGTATGTGGGCGTATCTGCATGTAGGCGGATCCGCCTGGAGACGGATAGAGGAGCGGTGTCTTGGTTCCTAAGACCATCGGAAATATGTGTTTTCCAATGGTCTTAGGCAACCCCTGTTTAAGGGTCATTCGACCCCCAAAGGGGTCACGACCCCCAGGTTGAGAACTGCTGCTCTAGCAGGTAGCTTTGAAACTGGATTCAGAAGGATTTCTGTAGTCAATGGTTAGAGACTGGGGAAAGACCATTTCAAACACAGGACACTGAATGTGAAAAGATATGGAAACAGGAACATTTAGTACATGTTTACATAAGGTGATAGAATTACAGAATCTCCAAGGTCAAAGAGATCTCTGTGCCTAAATATTTATGTGATATTTTAAGGTTTGCAAAGCTTTAACATATGATCCTTACAACAACCCTAGAATGTTGGAAATATTATTATCCCCATTTTGTAGATTTGGAAGCTGAGGCAGGCAAACATTAAGTAAGGCTCACACAACTAGTGTGTGAGGCAAGATTCAAACTCAGGTCCTCCCAGCCCACACTCTATCCACTGTGCCACCAGTAACCAATACAAACATCTACTCTGAGTGCCTAATTTTGCAGAAGTGGACCTGGGTTCTTGAGCACTACAGCAGGTCTTACCACACTTCAAAGGTTTTGAGGACAGACCTGCTGATAGACCATATGTCTGACATCTCAGGACCAGTCTATATAACTGTGCTGAGGGTTATTACTAAGTCAGATCTATGGTAACAAATTTTCCTCCTCGGTATCTCATATATTATCTGATATACACTGACACAGATAGGTTAATCAATCAACCAGCAAGCTCTAATAAGTACTTATTGCAAGACAAGTACTACAGAAAGTGCTTAGAATACCAAAAAAAAAAAAAAAAGCAAAAAAACACAAAAAACAGGCTCTGTCCTCAAGGAGAATCCATTTTAATGGGGGAGACTAGGTACATACAAGATATGCCCGGACAATGGACAGCGATTTGGGAGGAGAAGGCACTAGCACCTACGGAGGACTGGGAAGGGGCTCCTGCAGAAGGGAATATTTGAATTGAGTTCGAAGGAAGCCAAGGCGAAGGTATGTCAGCAAAATATTCCAGGTGCCATTTAGTCATTTTTAGTCGTGTCCAACTCTTTGTGGTCCCTTTTGGGGTTTTCTTGGCAAAGATACTGGAGCGATTTGCCATTTACTTCTCCAGCTCATTTTATAGATGAGGAAACTGAGGTAAACAAGATTAAATGACTTGCCCAAGGTCACACAGCTATTAAGTGTCTGAGGTCTGATTTTAACTCAAGAAGATAGTCTTCCTGACTTCTGTCCCAGTGCTCTATCTACTGTGCCACCTGCCCATTCCAGATGTAGGGGATAATCAATACCAAATGTACAAAAACAGGAGATAGAATGTTAGATTCAAGTCCAGGAGGCCAAAGTAGAATGCATGGAGATAAGAAAGAGACAAGGGGAAAGGTGGAAAGGGAAAAGGGGACCAGTTTGTGTAGAACTTCAAATGCCAAACAGAGGAATGTGTATTTCTTCCTGAAGGCAATAAAGAGCCACTGGAGGTCAGTGAACTGGTCAGGTCTATGCTTTTAGGAAAACACTTTTAAAGTTGAGTGGAGGCTGGATTGGACTGGAAAGAAATTGGAGAATTAATTGGGAGAAACTTTATGAGTGGAAAGAATGGTGTATATATACATATATATATACACGCACACACATATATACTTATACATATATATGGATATGATGGATATGTATTTATATGTATGTGTATGTGTGTATGAGTTATTGTGAAAGTAGAAATAACAAGGTCTGGTAACAAATTGCGTTGTGGAATAAGTGAGAGTGAAAAGTTGAGGGTTACATGTTGCCTAGAGAAAAATAGGCCCTATTTTTTTTTTTACTTCCAGACTCAGTACCTAACTCAGAGCAGCAGCCTAGCAGTGGGGAGCTGAGTGAGAAGGTAAAGATAATTATTACCAGCATTTATACAGGCTTGCAAAGTGCTTTATAAACATTGTCTCATTGGCAGTGAGAACTAGCTTTTATGGAGGGCAGAGGACCAACCAAGAACCAGGTGGTACTAAGGAGAAATGTTATTGGTGCACAGAGGAAGGCACAGGGCTGGAATATGTATCGTAGGGAGAGTTTCAGAGAGGCACAGGGTAAAGCTGAGTTGGATTCCAGGAAAATAGAGTGGAATGAATCCCCTGGGAGAGAGCTTTGGGTTCCTCACTGGAACCTCTTAGCATCTCAAGCCTAAAAAGTAAGGAAGAGGGTTAAAGAAAGAGGATGGGAAAAAAGAAGGAAGCTGTCGGCTGGGGGAAGGTCATTGGCCTCATTCTTTCAATACTACACTGATGGGCTGAGAGGGCTGAGTCAGCAGCAGCCCCCATAGCTGCCACCGCACTCCCTACTTGCTCCAGACTTTCGACTCTGCCCACTGCCCTTGTCACCGCAGTCAGAGCTTCGGGGACGGCGTCTGATGGATTTCCTCCTCCAATGGGAAAATGGGCTGTATGGTCCTCCAGAGCCAGACCTGCAGCATCCTTCAGAGTTAGAGCTGCAGAAGGAAGAAGCTGGAGCAGGACCCTGGGAAGGGCACTTGGGAAGGCACTCAGGGGTCTGGCATTGAGGTGGGGGGTGGCGCAGCTTCTGGTTCTGTTGGCTGGACATCTCTGTAGAAGGTCACCAAATCTGATAGAGAATCAAATGGTAGGTTAGATGCACAAGCTTCAGGCCCTGCTATGTTTTTGTAGAAGACTCAGCCCCTGAGACTAGAAGCTTATGAAAACTTCCATGGTCAGAACTAAAAACTGCCACAGGGGCATGGAAACTGACCCGGTGAAATCCTGTCATCAGGTGACAGCTGGTGAGCTCTAAGATTTTCTTTCTCTCAACTCTTTGCTTTCTGAATAAGAAACACCTGCATAATGTCTTCCTATGGTGGCTTCCAAATCAAACCCTTTCAAAAAAAGACTTTCTTTCCCATGTCCTAGAAAAACATTAAAATATTTTAAAAATATATTTACTTATATAATTTAAAAAATTAAATAAAATATTAAAATCTTTGTTAGATATTCATATCTATGGTAAAGAAGAGTCACGGAAATTATGTGAGTGTGCCTCATAACATAGTCAACATTTACAGAGCACTTACTCTGTGCTAAGTGCTTTATAATTATTATCTCATTTGATCCTCACAATAAACCTTGTGAGGTAGGTGCTGTTATTAAATCCTCATCTTACAGATGAGGAAACTGAGGGAAAGAGAGGGTAAGTGACTTGTCCAGAGTCACACAGCTAGGACATGTCTGAAGCCAGATCTGAACTCAGGAAAATGAGTTTTCCTGACTCTACACTGTCCACTGCCCCACCTAACTGCCCCGGTACTGATTCCAGTTGACTGATAATTCCCATCCTCAGGTCTTCCTGACTCCAGGCCTGATACACTGTGCCAACTAGCTGCCTCGTGTGTATTTTTGTACAAGTGTGTATATGGGGCTGGGAAAAAAGAGAGGAAAGCAAGGAATAAGCCTTTGGGTAATGTCTACTCTGTGTCAGACACTGAGCTAAGCACTTTACAAAATCTTGTTTGATCCTCCTAACAACTCTGATTAGGGACAGGGGCTATTAGGGTCAAGAAATGCCTAAATCATAACAATTGCCACATCTGAGCCCCATGGTAAATGTTTACTAAATGCTTTTTTATGCATCCATCCATCCATCCATCTATCCACCCACCCATCCATCCATCTATCCATCCACCCACCCATCCATCCATCCACCCACCCATTCATCCATCCACCCATCCATCCATCCATCCATCCATCCATCCATCCATCCATCCTATTCTGATTCCTCCCCACTCCCTACCCTTCTTTCTCCTCCTCTTCTTGCCCCACACACCCTGCTTACTGTCATGGCTTCTTGTTACCCTCTGACCAGGTGTCTTCTTTATGAAGAACAGGGATCACTGAGAATTCTATGTTACTCAGTTCAGGGCTCCAGCCCTTCCACTGTGGACCCTTGCTAGACTCTCACCTGACTCAGTGGCAATAACTGGAGAAAGGTTGATCGAGGACTTTAAATGGAAAGCCTTTTTGTCTTATCATAGACTCTACTCCTTGACTCTGAGGCACAGCCCATATATCCTGGGCAGTCTCATTCACAACTTGCCCAATGAGCATGACACATCCCCAAACATTCCTTTCCTGGAGGCCTCCATCACTTGCCTCCTAACCTGCAGGGTGACTTGATCTAAAGGTCTCAGGTTACACTTGGTGGAAGAGGTGGAAGGAACCTGGGAGTATGATGGAAAGGAAACAGGAAAGGTCCCAGCTATCCAGGGACCTTTAAATTCTCTTCTAAAAGACTCATGTTTTTCATCTATGCCTTAGAAAAAAGATTCGCAGACATTAAAACTGGAAGACACCTTAGGGATTACCTTGTCATTTTGTAGATGAAGAAACAGTGTTGGCACTTAAATTACTGCTCTGTCAGGCAGGACATTGGACTGAATGATAGCTAAGGCTCCTGATGATGGCCTGGGTGGAGTGGGAGTGGAAGCAAGGCACGTATCCAGGCCCCAGTTCTGCATAGTGGGCAGGGCCCAATGGAGTGTTGGGACCAGGCTAGTTTTAAATTGTAAAGACAGCAGAGGGAATACTGTGGAGCAAGTATACTGAGAAGCCAATGGACTTATGATAGAGGGTATGAGGTACTAAGAAAGTGTAGGGTTACCACAAGGGAAGAACCAAACCTTTGTAAGAGTGGGAGGAAGGAGTCCAAAGCAATCCTTGAACTATCTTACCTATGCCTACTAGTACTGTCTCATCTGGAAAAAATGGACAGCAGACAGATGGAAGTATCAAGAGATAGATACAGATATCCTGAAAATGAAAAAAAAAGATATATAGGTACAGAACTAGACTTCAATTTGGTCGTATCAGCCAATCAACAAGCATTCATCAAGCATCTGTTGTTGTTATCGTTGTTAGTTGTTTCAGACTCTCTACAACCCCATTTTGGGGTTTGCTTGGCAGAAATACTGGAATGGTTTGCCATTTTCTTCTCCAGCTACTTTAAGGAGTCTTCCTGATTTCAAGCCTAGTGCTCTGCCCACTGCACCACCTAGTGACACTATTAGGCATTGTGCTAAGAACTAGGGATACAAAAAAAAAAGACAACCAACTCTCAGAGGGCTTGCCTTCTAACAAATACACAGAAAATACGTAAATGGAAATTGTTTCTGTTTTGGACAGAAACCCTGAGGGTCTTCCCCTCCCAGATGGATTTTTTTAATTAGATAAGGGACAATATTCCTCATTTCTTAAAAGGCCTTAATCACTTAATGGGCGTTGCTTCAGACAAACCGAGACTTGGGAAATCCCTTAATTTTAAAAGGTCAACGTCCCCCACTGTATCGGGCCATCAGGGTCATCTATGATGGTCCTGATTTATATCTTGCCACTGGACCCAGATGGCTCCAGAGGAGAAAGTGAGGCTGGAGACTTTAAATCCAATTCACCTGCAAGTCTGGACATCACTTTCTTGATGTCATGGTCCTCTTCAAGAACAAAGGACAGGGGTGGCTAGGTGGTTCAGTGAATAGAGCACCCACCCTGGAGTCAGAAAGACCTGAGGTCAAATCCGACCTCAGACACTTAACGCAAAAAAACTAATCATGTGACCTTGGGCAAGTCACTTAACCCCAATTGCCCTACCTTCCCCCCCCAAAAAAAATTCAAATAAATAAGAAGAGAACAAAGGAAAACAACAACAGAGATGATATAATAGCTGAATTTATACGGTGCTTTCATTTGAATCATGCTTTCTTCAGAACCCTGCAAAATATAGGGTATGAGGATTATTATCCCCCTTTGAAAAACGAGGAAACTCTGAGAGATTAAATGATTCATCCATACTCCCCTAGCTAGGATGAGAACTCACACTTGGATATGCTGGCTCAAGTGCCCTACCCTTTCCAAAGCCGCATCACTAGTTTTTTAGCATTATGGTTTTTGAACATCCCAAAAGTTCACAGCCCTCTGCCCATAGGATAGTAGTTGAACAGTTGGTATCTATTTATCAAGGAAATGCATAATGACTAAAGTCACTAAGAATTCAGAAACATCTTCGAATGAATTTGTATTTTATTATTTACAACAGCATCTATGTACATTTCAAAATAGTACCTACCAGCACTATTGGAAAAGGAGCACAAGGAGCATACATTATAGTAATACGTTGCCATTCAGAACACCCAATCGAATCAACAAACATTTATGTAAGGAGTCAAAGATAAAAATGAAATGACCCCTGTCCGCGATCAGCAAGCCACAGAAAATCTGTTTACTGGTTTGTTGATTCATATGCATAGATCCTTAGACCTTTCACAATAATTCTCACACATGGCTGGCCCCCCAGGACTCTACAGCCCGCAGGTTGGGAAGGATGCACCTTGCCCTACAGGATTTCTAAGATGTCTTTTAGCTCTAACATTCTGTAATTCCATGTATGTAAAGATATAGGGACAGAGCTATGAAAAGATAGATCTGTCTAGCAACAGAGCTTACGAGATCAAAAGACATAAGAGACAGCCACACATAAGATGTCCCAAAAGTCTTGGTGTAGTTTTAAGCTTAAAACTGTACTGAGACTTTCGGGACACCTTGTATGGAGTTAGGCATATAAATTTATAAATATATATATTTGTATATGTACATATGTATGTGTATGTATATATGTATAAGAGATGGTGTTAAACTATATGAACCCTAATTTCCTTTTCAGCTTGAGCATTCTATCATGACAAGAGAATTTTTGGCTCAGGCATCTTTAAGAAACACGTTGTCCTCGGCTCTATCTTGAACTTCCTGACACTGTTTGCTTGAAGCAAACAAATCAAGCATCCTATTGAAGTTTGTTAACTCAAGCCTGGGATGTAAACTTAAGCTCTAATTCGGACCAGCTAGTTCCCTGACCTTCCCAATGTAAAATCTTTATCTTCTCCTTCCACTTTCAATAAAATTCCATTGTACCCATGATGCTTACATAGACACATTCTATATCAGATAGCTGAAGCTGATACTCTGGGCTCTCTGACTTTCCACCCAGATGGGCCTGCACTCTGAGCATAAATGAATTCTAAAGATAACTGTCTATGTGTTGATTAGGTAATTGGCAGCAGTACTGAATCAATGGAACCTTGGGATAATTTTTATCACATTATAAGTCTTCCTTTATATATAAAGAGAGGAAATAATGGTGAAAGCTTAAATGTTTAAGTTTGCAAAGAGCTTTACAGACATAATATCATTTGAGCATCATTACAAGTCTACAATGTAGGTCCTACCACCCCTGTTCTATAGGCAAGGTAACTGAGACTCTGAGAAATAGTAATTTATCCAGTCACAAAGCTAGTATCAGAGGTAGAATTCAAACTCAGATCTTTCTAATGGTGTCAGGAAGTAGTAAAGCCAGAGAGATGGCTGGATCTAGGGATAAGTAACTATTAAGAAACATGGTTAATATAAGTCTAGAAACAGGTTAAGATACAAAGTTTCCCAAACATTTTAGTGCAATTTTTAAACTATTAAAGCTTTAAGCTATTTGTAGCTTTGAAACTACACTCAGACTTTTGGGATATTCTGTCTACAGAACTAGAAATATATGAGCCAAAAACATATAAAAGAGACAGAAATCACCCTTTGATCCAGCAACAACACTTCTAGGTCTATATCCCAAAGAGATTTTTTTTTAAAGGTAGAAAGGAACTATTTGTACAAAAATATTTATAGCAGTCCTTTTTGTAGTGGCAAAAAATTGGAAATGGAGGGGATGACCATCAACTGGGAAATGACCAAACAAGTTGTGGTATGTGATTGTAATGGAATGCTACTGTGCTATAAGAAATAATAAGCAGTCTGATTTCAGAAAAAACCTAGAAAGACTTACATGAACTGATGCAAAGTGAATCGAGAAGAACATCATACACAGTAACAGCAATATTGTGCAATGATCAACTGTAAATGACTCAGCTATCCTCAGCAACACAGTGGTCCAAGACAATTCCAAAGAACTCATGATGAAAACTGCTATCCACCTCCAGAGAAAGAACTGATGGAGTCTGAAGGCAGATTAAAGCATACTCCTTTCATAGTTTTTCATACTTTTCTGAATTTTTTTCATGTTTTTTTCCCTTTGGGTCTGTGTCTTCTTTCACCACATGATTAATATGATAATATGTTTTGTGTGATTAAACATCTGTAAGCTATATCAAATTGCTTACCATCTCAAGAGAAAGGGGAGGTGAGAAAGAGAAAAAAATTTTTAAAGTAAATGTTAAAAATTTTTTTTACATGTAACTGGGGGAAAATAAAATATTATTTTTTAAAACAGAAATCTATTGAAGTAGAGATGACAGAAATGGAAGTAAAAATAAATGACAGACATGAGAAGAGGAATACAATGAAAAATTATAGCAAGTAAACTAAATCCAAGAGACACATTGTGGCATGTCAGATACAGAGCTGGCTTTGGAGTTGAAAAGACTTGAGTTTATGTGCTACCTCTGACACAAACTATGTGACCTGGGACAAGTTGCTTAAGTTCTCAATGCCCCCAAGCAATCTTCTAAGAATAGAAGTTCTTTATCAGAGGGAGTTTCCTCACCTGAAGTTCCCTTCATCAGTGAAATCCCTGGGCCAAACTAGCACCCCATCCCTACACCTAAAGAAATAAACAAACAAACATTTTGTTGCTATAACAACCAAAAATACATACAATATAAAATTGACAATGAAATCACTAGTTGTGTGACCCTGGGCAAGTCACTTAACCTCTATTTGCCTCAGTTTCCTCATCTACAAAATGGGATAATAATAACACCTAATTCCCAGAGTTATTGTGAGGTAACAATTGTAAAGCACTTAGCACAGTTCCTGGCACATAGTAAGAGCTATATACATATATTAGCTATTATTATAATAATTATTTTGGTATAGACTTTATTAGCTATGGGAATGCAGAAGAGGAAGAGTCAGTGTGGACTAGAATAAATAAACAAGTTCTCACAAAATCAGAGAATCTCAGAGTTGGAAGGGACCTCTAAGGCCTTATAATCCAACTAAAAGCTAAACCAAAAATCATACTAAAACACACTCCACAAGTGGTCATCAGACCTTTGCTTGAAGATTCCCAGTGAGTAAGAAAGCTCACAAGGAAATAAGCAAGCATTAAGTGCCTACTGTATGCTAAGCACTTTATAAATATTGTCTTGTTTGATCCTTTCAACAACCCTGCAATGTAGGTGCCACTTTTCCCCCATCGTACAGATGAGGAAGCTGAAGCAAACAGGGTTAAGTGATTTGCCCAGAGTCATACAACCAGGAAGTACCTGACACTGCATTTGAACTCAGGTCTTCCTGATTCCAGGTACAGTGCCTCCCAGACAGTTTGTCACTTTTTTCAGATCCAAAAAAAATTTTTTAAGTTGTGTTTTTTGTTCCCTTCCTCTCCTGTCCCCCCATATGAAACCTTAATTCACTTCTGCCCGTTGCACCTAGAACTGTCATCTAAGGCCATATAGAACAAAAACAATTTTTCTTCCACTTGACAGCCTTTTTAATACCTAAAGAGACTTATGCCTTCCTTTATGAGCCTTATTTTTGCAAAAAAAAAAAACCCAAAAAACTAAAACTAAAAAAACTAGTGCTAACAAAAGTAATAGCAGTGGTGGGGGTGGTAGTGACTACATGGTAGTTGTGGGACCCTTGCTTTCTGGAATAGATGTGATACACACACACACAAATTATCTATAAAGTGAATTTCCAAAAACAAAACTGTATTATCCATTAACTTCCATGATAAAATTATAGCATGCTTTCTCTCTTTTCCCACAGGAAAAGTGTGGGCCCCAAAGAAAAATCACATTTTAAAAGATCATATTTTAAAAATCAAATATTTAAATAAAAATGATCATTTTTCTGATAAAATTCCTCTTGTGATTTTCTCAAGGTATATGAAATCAGGTAGGACCAGATATATTCCGTTGTTGTTGTTCAGTCACTTCTGAATTTTTTTTACCCCATTTGGGATTTTCTTAGCAAAGATATTGGAATGGTTTGCCATTTCCTTCTCCAGCTTATTTTACAAATGAGGAACTAAGGCAAACAGGGTTAAGTGGCTTGTCCAGGGTCACGCAGTTAGTAAGTGTCTGAGGCCAGATTTGAATTCAGAAAGATGAGTCTTCCTAACTTCAAGCCCCGTACTCTATATCCACTGTGCCATTTAGCTGGCCACACATTCCTTTAGACTCATAAAAGGTTATAAGAGGGCATAACTTGGTTCCATACAACTTGCTTTGACCTCCAAGATAAGGAATCTCAATCCGGAGGTCTATGAACATGTTTTTAAAGATATTTTGATAATTATATTCCAATATTATTGGTTTCTCTTGTAATACTATATATTTTATTTTATGCATTTATAAACCTTCTTCTACTGGGGTAGGGAGATCCATCTTGCCCTACCAGAAAGTCAGAGGGGTAATGGGGGAGGATATAGGAGACAGCAGATTAGGGGACAGGATATACAGTGGGATCTCTGTTTTGGAGTGGGGGGTAGAGGAAAGATGGGGAGAAAATTTGTAACTCAAGATCTCATGGAAATGAGTGACGTAAATTAAAAATAAACAAAAGTTAATTAAAAATCTTCTGAGAAGCAATAGGCTTCACCTAATTCTTCCAAAGGGATCCATGACACAAAAGAAATTAAGAACCCTTCACCTAGAAGACACCTTCAATAATACCTAAGGAAACAGGAATCTTCTGTGTGATATCATTAATGCAGAAATGGGCCAAGGATGATAGAACTAGGTCAGCAATAGGCCTGGGGGGATACAATTAAAAAGATTCTCTTTCCATTGCCCAGGGTATGGACGCTTCAGTTGAGGTGATGGTTTTAGACTCAATCTAAAAGGAGCAGGCAATGAAAATTAGGTTCATATGGGCAGGCACTGATTCTTGAGTCAGTGCTCAACATCTAACCCTGAAAACTTATAGTCCTCTTCAGCTCCCCTATGTCTTTAATTCACTGTATCCAACTAGAATTGGCAGCATCATGTTATGGTGGGAAGAATTCTGGCTTTGGAGGTGGAGAACCTGATTTCAAATCCCTTCTCTGTCACTTACAACCTCTGTGACCTTCGGTAAATCACTTAAGTTTTCCGGAGCTTGGTTTCCTCATCTATAAAAAGAGAGGGTTGGGCTAGATAGCTCCTGGCTCTAGAACTATGATATAGGTCCCTTATTAGCTGTGTGACCTTTGGCAAGTGACTTGACCTATTTGAGCCTCATTGTCTGTACCTGTACAATGAAAAGATTAGACCAAATGACCTCTAAGATCCCTTCTGGTTTTAAATCTGTGATCCCCTCTGATCCTCCCAACTTTCTCTTAGAAATGTCTTTTCTGCCTGTTCCTTCCTAACCATCCACACAACTACTGTCCTAGATCAAACCCTTATTATCTAACATTCAGACAACTTTTTAAAATTTTGTTTATTTTATTCTGAACTTAAGAAACAAAACAAGCATTTCTATACATAGTAGAATATTTTTTTAAAAGGTGATTGTACATGAAACTTTACAAGAGCTTCCTACCTGGTCTCTTTCTCTCTGGTCTTTTCCTCTTCTATTCAGTTTGATGTTGTTGTTGTTGAGTTGTTTCAGTCATGCCCAATTCTTCATGACCCCAATTAGAGTTTTCCTGGCAAAGGTACTGGAGTGGTTTTCCATTTCCTTCCCCAGCTCATTTGACAGAGGAGGAAACTGAAGCAAACAGGGTTGACTTGCCCAGGATCACACAGCTAAGAACTGTCAGGCCAGATTTGAACTCAGGACAATGGGTCTTCCTGACTCTCGACTCAACACTCTATTTACTGTGCCATCTAGTTGCCCTGTAGAGACTACTAAATTGATTCCCATAATTCTTTTGTTTTCATCATGTTATTCCCTTATTCAAACTCTTCCATGAGAACTCTGACTACCTGTAACCAACTGTGCCCAGACCAGGTTAAAATGTAACTGGGAAATGTTTGACAAAATAAATAAAAATACAATAAAACAATAAAACATAGATAATGCTAATTTGTGGTTTTCTAAGTCAATTTACAGCAGAAGGGATCAATTTCTATCTGACACCACTGGACTAGAGAATAAAATCAGGTTGGTATTCAAGGCTTTCTGCAAACTAGCCAAACCCTACTTATCCAAATTTTTCTTTAAAATCAATTATCAAGCATTTATTAGTCACTCACTTTGTTCCAAGCATTGTGCTAGGTACTAGATCATAAATCTAGAGCTGAAAGGGAACTCAAAGGCTATCTACTCCAATTCCTTCATTTTACAAATGGAGAAACTGAGGCATGAGGCTGGTAACTTGCCCTAGATCACACAGAGAGTAAGCATCAAAGGTGCGATTTAGGCCCAGGTCCTTTGACATCAGAGCCGGCTGGCTCTCTTTCTACTGTATCAGGAAATACAAAGACAAAAATGAAATAATTCCTGCCTTTAAGATATTTACATTCTATAGGAGGAAGCAACATGTATACATATAAGTATATGTGAAGTAAGTATATGAATATAAAAACAAGATAATTTGGGGGGAGAAAGCGGCTGGGGGTGGGAGGGAGCAGAGGGGCAGCGAGGATTAGGAAAAGTTCCACGTCAGAGAGGCAATATTCCCCACTCAGAACCAGAGACCAGTGGTCCAGCCCGGCCATTGTTTTTACCATCTCACAAATGCTTCACGCTCATTCTTGACTATGAGTCTTTCCATATGCGTTTCTCCCAGTATGAGAGATTCCCCCATTCAGAGGCAAGTCATCCTCGAAGATGCAATTCATAAGTTCTCTCATCTGTCAAGGAAGGGAGTGGGACTAGATATTCTCTAAGGTACATTCCATATCTAGATAACATCAAGACACAAAGGCTCCCCTCTCCTTGGCAACTTGTTTCTTTTGCCATGCTCCAGTACCATCCTATATAGGCTTCACTGTATGAAATTTTAATCAGGTCACTCATTTTCTCTGGGCCTCAGTTTTCTCATCTGTAAAGTGGGGATAATAACCATTGCCCTATCCACCTCAGTAAATTTTATCAGTTAACACAATGGATCTCAATGTAATCTGAAAAGACCAAACAAAGCCTTTACTAATAGGAAGACTCTTTCATCCAAATCCTGGGCACAGCCTTATGAGACACAACTTGTGTATCTGAAGCAGGCTTTTTCACAACTCTAGCAGTGGAGTGGTGACAGGCCTTTACATCCCCCACCTTGTGGCCTTCATTAGTCACTACTAGGGCATCAAGGCCACATAACCACTGCTGGCATGGGTGGTAAAGAGATGGTGCAATTGGAAGGTATCTAGGACACCTGGGATGCCCCAAATATCCCTCCACAGCCATGTCCTGCTGTCTAAATTCACCATCAGGGACTCATTCTTTTGGGTTGAAGCTTCTGGGGCTCAAGGCTCTCCCTGAATGACACGAAGGGCAATGGAGAGAGGCACAGTGGGTGTAAGAAGGATGAAGGGTATGGGGAATTCCCTCAGGGAACTCACTCCAGCAGTGTAGACCATCTGTGACTTAATAGATCCCTCAGGCCCATGGAAATTAAGTGGCTTGCCTGGGACTGCAGAGCTAATTCCAGAGGTTCTATTTTGAATATAGGTCCATCTTCTTCTCTTTAAGCCTACGACTTTATTCACTCCGCCATGCTGTCTCTGGCATAATAGATCCTGGGTAGTCACTTTTATAGTCATATCCTTGATGCTTGGCACGTGGGTACCACCTAATAAAGCATTTTTGTTCGTGCATTCATTCTGAGCAGGTGAGATTTCACAGCTCTGGTTGTAATGTAATGATGTAAACAGGTTGCTCCACATTTGTGCCTTGCTTTGCAAACCTCAAGCATTATATAAAGGTTAGCTGTTATTACTATTATTGTTATCGTTATTACTTCATAACCTTAGCTATTATTTCATCAATCTCTTTGGATATCTCATAATAATAACTCAAAGCACACTCCAATAACACGGGTTGTTGTGGTGGTTCGGTCTTGTCCAACTCTTTGTGACCATAGTTGGGGTTTTCATGGCAAAGATACTGAAGTGGTTTACCATTTCTTTCTCTGGCTCATTTTACAAATGAGGAAACTGAGGCAAGCAGGGTGAAGTGACTTGCCCAGGGTCACACAGCTAGGAAGTGTCTGAGGCCAGATTTGAACTACCCAGTGCTCTATTCACTGTGCCAGGAAGTGAAGGAGGAGCAAGGAAGGAGGTTTAAGGAATATCTAGTCCTGCGGTGTCAAGTTCAGATAGAAACCAAGGCCACTAAACTATATGTAAGGATCTCTACAGGCTCATATTGACTTTGAAACCACATATTAACATCCTCTCTGTTCTATCGTATTTTTATTTATTTTGTTAAATATTTCCCAATTACATTTTAATCTGATTTGGGCCCATTCATGCTATTAACTATTGTTAGTATTATCACTGCATCCTCATCCCAGACAAACAAGATTCTAGACATGGTTGCTGAACTTTATTGTTTATGGGTAAAAAATAATTAGTTGCACTGGAGGACTTGTTGTCCTTACACAACACTCCACACTGTGCCTCACCTCCCATGCCCAGAATGCTCACCCTCCTTACTTATATCTCTTTGCTTCCCAGCTTGCTCCAAAACTAGTATGAAAGCTCACCTTGTGCAGGGTGTCTTTCCTGTCTCCCTGTTCCTCTAGCAGCTTCCTTCTGAGAGGATCTCCTATCTGCTCTGCATAGCTTATACATACCTAGTTATTTACATGTTGTCTCCCCCATCAGGATATAAACTCAGCTTAAGAAGGATTTTGAAAACCAAATAAGAGAAGTGGAGGAAAAATTGTGCAGAGAAATGAGAACAATGCAAGAAAATCATGAAAAGATAGTCAACAACCTGACTGAAGAAAATAACACCTTAAAAAATAGATTAACTCAAATGACAAAAAAGGCCCAAAAAGCCAATGAGGAGAAGAATGCCTTAAAAAGTCAAATTTGCCAGATG
>CM053584.1:133026521-133125006 GCA_028627135.1 Pseudochirops cupreus
CAGAGATCAAGGGAGCTAGGATTAAAACCAAGAATCACCTACCCAGCAAAATTGAGTATAATGTTCCAGGGGAAAATATTGTAATTCAATCAGGTGGTGGACTTCCAAGCATTCTTGAAGAAAAAACCAGAACTGAATAGAAATTTGACATTCAAAAACAAGAAGTATGAGAAGGTAAACATGGAAAAGAATTCATAAGGAACTTATCAAAGTTGAACTATTCACATGCCAACATGGAAAAATGGTAATTATAACTTATGAAACTTTTCTCAGTATGAGGATAGTTGAAGGGAATATAAATGTATATATATGTATACATACACATATGTCTATATAGAAGGGTATATATGCATATGAATACATATGTGAGTGTGTGTATATATGTGTACATAGTCAGAGGGCACAGGATCAATTGAATAGGATGAGATAATATTTTAAAAGGTGAAATTGAGAGGTGGGAAAGGAATAGTATAAGAGGAGACAGGGAGAGATAGAATGAGGCTAATCCTCTCACATAGAAGAGGCAAGGGATAATTGTTATAATGGAGGGGAAGAACAGGAAGGCAAAAGGGAATTTGTCAACCTTACTCTCATTGAAGTTGGCTTAGGGAAGGAATGACATACATTCTAAATTGGGTATCTTGGCCTACAGAAGAGTAGGGGGGAAGGGGATGAGAGGGAGGAGAATGGAGGAGGGCAGGTTGGGAGGGTTGTTAGAAGCACACACTTTTGTAAAGGGACAGGGACCAAGTAGAGAATAGAACTAGTAGGGGGTGGAATAGGTAGGAGGGAAATATACAGGGACTGGGGTAGGGAGATCCATCTTGCCCCACCGGAAAGTCAGAGGGGTGATGGGAGACGATATAGGAGAGAGCTGATTGGGGGAGGGGGTATACAGTGGTATCGCTGTTTTGGGGTGGTGGGTAGGGGAAAGACAAGGAGAAAATTTGTAAATCAAAATCTCATGGAAATGAATGATGTAAACTAAAAATAAACAAAAGTGAAAAAAAAAAAGAATATAAACTCATTGTCTTCAAGGTTTACTGGACAATTGAGTTCTTTTTATGTGACTCAGGTCCTTCTTGACCAAAAGGCATGAATATCCTATGTGCAGATCAGGTTGTTTTTTTTTTTAGCAATCTGCCCAGTGGCCATGACATTCCATATGTTCCCTATCCTGACACCTTTGTTACTCATCTTCTTAGCTCCAGAGGTGAGTTGATGCACATGTGATCCTAGACCTCATATATGCCATTCCTGAACTCCCCCAAATGTCTATCATGGGCCTGTCCAGGGATAGAGACTAACCATCAGAAATTCCATCCTTTAGGTCTCTGGCTTATCAATATTATAATAGAAATCTTACTGAAGGGCAGGCACAAAATATAGGGCAGGCCATAGATCTCTTCTCTCACACATCTTATGCTCTGGTGAGTTTATATGACTCAAGGGGCATTCATTTATCATCTGCTTCCCAACCCTGCAGTTAGCTGAGACCTAGGTCCTGAGGCTATAGAAGTTAATAAAGTTTTGGATGGCAAAGGGAAGACTGGAGAAAAAAACAGAGGGGATGAGAATCCCTTCCTGCCCTCTAGTCACCAGCCAAACTGGTCTTCCTGCTGTTTCTCACATGTGACTTTTCATCTCTTATCTCCATGCCTTTGTCCTCCCTCCTCAATTTTGCTTCTTAGAATGTGAAGTTTCCTCAAATTCTCAGCTCAAGTACTACTTCTCCATGAGACCTTTCCTGCTTCCCCAGATGCTAGTAGCTCCAAAAGTTACCTTGAATTTATTTTGCATATATTTATAGGCACACATGTTGTCTCTGTGATAGAATGTACAGAGAAGTCCTTGAGGGCACAGATGGTTTCATTCTGGTCTTTTCATGGTACTTAACCCATAATGGAGATTTTAAAAATACTTGTTAATAAATGCATGTTGATTTGACTAATCTGATTGTTTTAGACTAGAAATAGAATAGTCATGAGAGAATTAATTCCTGGGGAATGGAGATAAATATATAAGAAGAATATATTCATCCCACTCTAGTATCAATTAAGTGAGATCATCCAATGTTCTCTGCTGGACCAAGTGGAATGAGGATGATGATGATAATGATGATGGTGATGATGATGGTAGTGACAATGATGATGGTGGTGACAATGGTGATGGTGATGACGATGATGATGGTGGTGACAATGATGATGGTGGTGACAATGGTGATGGTGATGACAATGATGATGATGACGACAATGATGACAGCATTTACATAACACTTTAAGATTTGCAAATGGAAGATGATCTACTGAGTAGAAAAAAGTGAGGATCAAATAAAAGTATTGACCACTGATTTTGAAACCCTAAGGCTGCTATATTGTCACAGTAATCAATGCCATCCTCATGGATGACATCGTTCATATGATATGATGTCCACTTAGGTCTATACTAAGCGCTGGCTTTATGTCATTGGGGTGTTTGCCTGTTGGTAGAGTATTCTTTGAAGTATTATTACGATATATGCAAGGAGATTAACAGAATAATTCCTAAAGTTGTCAAGTGATAATAATAATAGCAGGAGTAAAAACAGCTAACATTTACCTAATGCTTTAAGATTCGCAAGGCAAGGTACAAAAGTGGAGTGACCCAGTTACACATCACTGCTTCACAACCATAGTTGTGAAACATCACCTCCTTAGAATGGATAAATAAATGAAAATCATTTATTAAGTGCTTGCTATATGCCAGGCATCAAGAATACAGTTACAAAAGTGAACCAGTCTCTGCTGTCCAGGATCTGCTATGAGTGAATATGAGAAAGACACAGATTTATCATCCAGGACTGTCCTCAGCAGCTTCCTCATTGAAGGGTCACAATTTACAAAATAGTAGATGTTTAAATGGTAGTTAGATGGTACAGTAGGGTTAGGGTGTCAGGCCTGGGGTCAGAAAGATTCATCATCTTCCTGAGTACAGATCTGGTCTGGCTCTTACTAGCTGTGTGACCCTGGACAAGTCTCTTAACCTTGTTTGTTTCAGTTTCCTCATCTGTAAAATGAACTGGAGAAGGAAATGGTAAACCGCTCCAATATCTTTCCCAAGAAATCCCCAAAAGGAGTTATAAAGAGTAAGAAATGACTAAACAACAAAGATGTTTAATACTCTCACAGGAAATAAAGAGAAAAATCAATCAATCAATAAGCATTAATTAAGCACTTGCTGTATAACAAAGAGAGCAGGAAAACATGGAGGAGTCAGCAGAGACGGGAATTGTGCATGTGTCCAGCACAAGGGCAGGCTGTCAGCCAATTTAAGGGTACAGTCCCTGCTCCAACTCTTTCCAGTCTTTTTGTTCTACATTCTCATCCACCCCGCTTCTCTTACCCCATTCAGATCAATCTGTTTGCTCACCAGTAGCCTCTGACACTTCAGATGACATAGACCTGTGACCTTAGTCATTGGCAAGCAGATGGGTAGAGTGTTATGGGCATCAATGACAGAGAATGAAATGCAATTACACTATGGGTCTCATACCTATTCCTATCTAGGGATGAAATTCTAGGAACAGGGTAAAAAAAGATGATACATTAATTCCTCTTCTTTTTAACAAATGACCCTAGTAGAAGGCCTGGGGCTTGCTAACAAGTCTTTCGTTATTAATCAAACTACTTGTTTGCGGCAATTACATTTTTATTTTCTTTGAACAATAACCCGTGATTTCATCAGTCTAGGGAATTCCTAGTGTGGAAACTACTTTCACCAATACCGATAAGTAATTCCTCTGTAATTTAGCCTTAGAGTTTTGCATGTGGCCACTGAGAGGTTAAGTGACTTTCTCATTGCAACATAGATAGTATGTGTCAGCAGTAAGACTGGAACACAGGTGTCAAGAGAAACAAGAAAAAATACACGTTTGTTCAACTGGAAGAGATAATGTGATAATAAATAAACACAATAATGTGTTTTCTCAGTGTGAGATTATTTTTATGGGTCATAGAGAAAGTTAAGTAAGATAGGCAGTAGGCCAGGGAGTAGTTTTGCCCTATTTTGGTGGTCTTGGTAAAAGAAGGAAATGGGAGGAATAGGGGACTATACTGGGGAAGAAAGGAAAAGGAAGGGGAGGGAATTCTATCTCATGTAATAAGGATTCATGATGAACCTCATTTTCATTGGAACCAGACAAAGGAAAGCAGAATATATTAATATACATGCCCACACTTGCACACACATGAGTGTGGTATAGAAATTCAACCAGGATATAGATGAAGACAGGGAAAAGAAAGAGGGGGATCTAAGAGAGAGGGCAGGATAGGTGATGGAATCGTCATAAGCAGAACAAATGTCACAGTAAGAGGGGGGTGAGTGTAAAAAGAGTATTAAAAGGAAAGAATGAAAGAGCAAAAACCCATGGTTCAGGTAAGGACGTGGGGAAAGAAGAGTGGCAACAGAGCAGAAACCAATCAGGTAATTTATAAATTACAAGCATTAGGTAAACTCCTCTTTCATTACTTTCTTCTTCATAAAGAGAAAAAACAAAGACAAAGAGAAAAAAAACAAGAGGACAAGATGGAAGGAAATAAACAACTAGCAATCATAACCACGAATTTGAATGAATCAACTCAATAATCGAGTAATAAAGCCAAAAACAAAAGCCAAATGGCTTAGAAAGCAGAATCCAACAACATGGCCTGGTTTATTTTTTTTCAACAATAATAACACTTGAAACATAAAGATTTGCATTGTTAAAATGAGTCATTCAGTCCGTTAACAAGAATTTAATAAGCATCTATGATGTGAGAGGCACTATGCTGGGGACTGAGGATACAAAGAAAACCTAGATGCATCCCCTGATCTAGAGGAGCTCTCGTCTGATATTGCCTATTGAATATGTGCTATTAGGATGAACTGTGAAGTTTGATGAGGAGAAAACCTCATTGGTGTAGAGATCTTTCAACTAATATATTATACACACACACATATATGTACATAATATACATATTATGATCTTATATTTCTGGAATTATTTGTCAAACATTAAAAAAGTATTGTTTTCACAAATAAAGCTGATGGAAACATTACTTTGAACATACGGTAAATTTCTGGAGTCCACCGTAACTTAAAACTCAAAATAAACAGAAATAATCTGCTTCAGAATGAAATGGAAAAAAAGACTTAAGAATATCAAAAGATATCTCAAGTGGAATAGGCTCACTGCAATTCAAGATTTTTGGAGTACCTTATCTTGTGTTCTTAGAAGTGTATGTAAATACATTCTGCTCTGCACAAAGATGGTTTCCTTTTAAGCAGCAAAATAAAGTTTTATTGACAAATTTTCATCCCAAAATTCTTTAGTATAGGAATCATTAAGAACACGTATGACTGGATAGGGAAATAGGCCACATATAGAGTAATAGAGTAAATTCAGTTCACTAGTATCCATGAAATATTAAAATATTGTCTTCTTCAAATTGGATAGATTTTCTATGGAGGATTTATTGAAAAACTTGGATAGAAATTGTACAAGATTAAGAGGTGTAGCAAAGTGCACTGGTATAATGGAATATACCCATACTAATGAAATCGTGGCTCCATTAAAATACTGAAGTACAAATAATTAATACCTTAAACGTGATTTTCCCTCCCCTAATTAGCACATCAATAGAATAAACAAAGTCTAACTATAAAGTTAAAAAAAAGAAAGAGATTGGAGTATAAGGTCAGTTTTATTAAGTTTAATATGTCTACAAAACATCCAGTTCAAAATGTCTAGTAGGCAGTTAGAGGTGGGGGAAAGGGAGGTCAGGAGAGGGGTTACAGCTGTTAAAATAAATCCAAGAATGATTCAGCCTAGAGATGATAAATGAATTCGTGGTAGCTAATAAGACCACCAAGTGAAATGAAATAGAGGAAGAAGAGAACTGACCCAGGGGAACACTCTTAGGTACTGGGAATGACCCAGATAACAACAAAAAGAGACTGAGGAGGAGAAGTCACATGGGTAGGAGTAGAACCAGGAGAGACTAGTGTCAGGAAAACATAGAGCAGCGGTTCTCAACCTGTGGGTCGCGACCCCTTTGGGGGTCACCTAAGACCATCAGAAAACATATATTTCCAATGGTCTTAGGAACCGAGACACAGCTCCTCTATCCATCTCCAGGCGGATCCGCCCACATGCAGATACGCCCACATATGAGTATTAAAGGATCACGGTATTAGGAAGGTTGAGAACCACTGACCTAGAGAGAAGAGAGTATCAAGGAGGAAAAGGTCATCTATGGTGTCAAAGGTTTCAGAGAGGTCAAGAAGGAAGAAAACTGAGCAATGACCATTAGATTTGGCAATTAAGAGATCATTGGTAACATTGGAAAGGGAACTTTCAGTTGAATGATAAAATCAGATGCTAGAGTGTTAAGAAGAGAAAGGGAAAGGATAAGAAGTGAAGGCATCAATTACATTCTCAAGGAATTTAGCCACAAAAGGGCAGAGAGAGATGAAATGAGAGTTAGCAGAGACCAGCCAGGTGATGCAGCGGATAGAGTGCCAGGCCTGAAGTCAGGAAGATTCATTTTCATGAGTTCAAAAGATACTTCCTAGCTCTATGACCCTGGCAAGTCACTTTAACCCTGTTTGCCTCAATTTCCTCATCTGTAAAATGAGCTGGAGAAGGCAATGGCAAACCACTCCAGTATCTTTGCCAAGAAAACCCCAAATGGGGTCATGGAGAGTCAGATGAGACTGAAACAACCACACAATAACAAAGGGATGGATAGATCTAATGAAGGTGTTTTGAGGATGGGAGAGACTTGGGCTGACTAGATATTGCAACTGGGGTAAATTTGCCCTTCCCAATCAAGACAGCTCAGTCCCAGAAGTGCCAGTTCCAAAACTTTAAGTGCATTCATTGCTGGGAGAGGGGGGGGAGAGACTAGGGGCCTCTGGGAGATTGAGAAGAGATAGTACCAATAACCACAATAAAAATAACTAGCATTTACATAGTACGTTAAGGTTGGCAAAACACTTTATAAATATTACCTTATTTGATCCTTGTAACAACCATAAGAAGTAGCCACTATTATTATCCACATTTTACAGATAAGGAAACTGAGGCAAACAGATCATTCAAGTACTTAAAAACCCTCCCACTCTGGCCTGCTTTTTCTCACTCAGTTTAACTTAACCCTTAGTGAGCATGACCCTGGCCAAGTTTTGCCTGCCTCAGACATTTCTTCTCTTTGAGCAAGATGTGACAAAATTTCTAAACCATATCCATGGACTTAAGCCAGTTCTACATTACACATGCCAATAGAAGAAGGGATGCTGGGATCACTGCACCACCCCGGGCAGTGGAAATGGCATAGACTCTTCACCCTGAATATAGACTGTGAGCTTTTACCCTTGGTTGAGTGTAGAGGTCATAGAGACTATAAATACGTACCTCTTTGAGCAGCATATACCAAGAAAGGAAAAGGAAACCATTGGTAGAGTCTTCCTCTCTTACTGTGACAAAGCAAGAAGACTAGAATGCCACGAGGGAATGGTCCTCAATTAGGTGGGACACTAAACTACAGCCAGTGGATAACTCCTAGGAGCTTTGAGGGTTTAACCCAAGGAATCCTACCCCTTATGCATCATAGCCTCCTTTGGCAGGTTGGTGAAGCCTATGGACCTCCTCCTCAGAATAATATTTTTTAAAGCATAAAACAATATACAATACAACAAAGGAAACCAATTATATAAAAATATATTTATCAATATATGTTTTAAAAGCAAGTTCACAATCAGAAGGTTAAGAGCTTCAGGAAGTTTTAGCAGAAATATATATTAACAGATTATTATTATTATTATTTTCATGCCTACCATAAGGTAATATCATCATTGTTATTACTAGGTGTGTGTTAATGAAATGTTCTGTAGAGGCTTAGATATCTTAGGACTTAGAAGTTTTTTTTTCTTTTCTTTTTAGCTTTTATTTAGTATTTTATTTTTCCCCAGTTACATGTAAAAACAATTTTCAATATTCATTGTTAAAACTTTGAGTCCTGAGGCAGGCTGGTAGTGCAGTGAATGGTGCAGTGAACAGCGCATTGGCCCTGGAGTCAGGAGGACCTGAGTTCAAATCCAGCTTCAGACACTTTACACACTAGCTGTGCGACCTTGGGCAAGTTACCTAACCCCAATTGCCCAGCCTTCCCCTCTCAAAAAAAAAAAACTTTGAGTTCCAAATCCTCTCCCTTCCTCCCTTATCACACCCCCCCCATTGAGAAGGCAAGCAATTTGGTATAGGTTACACATGTGCAGTCATGCAAAACATATCCATAATAGTCATGCTGTGAAAGAAAACAGAGACAAAAAAAACTCGAGAAAAATAAAGTAAAAAGAAGTCTGCTTCAATCCATCTTCAGGCCCATCAGTTCTTTCTCTAGGTAGAAGTCTCTTTCAATGTGTTTGGTTGAATCTACAGATCTTAGGGAGAGAGCTGAAACTGTATTCTCTAATATGATCTCCAGGTTCATCTTCGAGAGCTCTTTTGGCTTCTAGGAACCCAGCCCTTCCAGGGGCTTTCGTTATACTATTCTTCTAACTCAAGTATACATTTACAAACACTCAGGTGATGACCTCACATGCCCTTCAAAACCAGGGAAGTCAAGAAGTCTGCATTATAATCAAGGGTAGCAACACTGGAGGGGTGTAGGGTACGCTCAGGGAAGACTAGCACCTCTAGTATGAGGGCTGCTGAGCCCTTTTCAGGGTGGCTCATCCACCTTTGGTGTCCACTTGGCACTCAATTCTCACCTGTAGCTCCAAGAACCTATAGCATGTACAATGGCCACACCCCAGGAAACCATCTGGGCAGGTGAACTAAGCCAGGTTGAGGGTAACTGAGGGGTCTCAAACTCTTCAGTGAATTAGGGAGATGGCTACCCCAAGATTGTGAAGACTGCATTATGGAGAACTTAGAGTTTGGTTAGATATCAAAGATGCCAAGGTCATCCACTGCATCCCACATCATCAGTCTTTACTTTGTCTTAACTCTGATGGGTCTGGAAGAGAGTGAGGCCTATGACTTTATGCAACTCTACCTCTCTTAAATCCAATTTATACATGAATCAAAAGACATCACCCATACCATCTTACCATTTTTACCTGTCTCAAAGTCCTGTGGCAACAGACAGGTGACAAAGCAGTGGATATAGGTACACTGGGACCTGTAGTCACAACCCTACACACAGGTCATGGGGTTGTCTTCTCCCTAGAATTTTCAGTGGGATTTAGCAGTTCCCTAGGTGTCTGAACAGCCTTTTTTAAGGCTCACCTCCAGGTATGAGGAAGGGACTAGAAAAGGCTCCCTAAAAATTGTCTGCTTTATCTAACCCTGCTCTGTTTACCACAGCAGGTGAGGATCATACCCTATGGATGAAACAAAAATGTACACATACTTTTGCAAAGATGATTCTGCTTACCATTAGTGGATATGGAATGTGTGCATGAAATACAATAGATCTGAAAGATGACCAGCTCTTGTTGTGAGAGAACTCAGCAGGTGTCACATCCAAATGGCAGCCCTTAGTGACATTAGGCTGGCAAATGAAGGCCAGCTTACCAAGGTCAGAGCTGAATACACATTTTTCTGGAGTGGCCGCAGTGAAAAAGAGCACCATGAAGTTGGTGTAGGTTTTGCCATCAAAACTAATCTAGTCAACAAGTTTATGTACCTACCAAAAGGAGTGAATGACAGACTCATAATGAGATTGCCACTTGCAGGAAAGCACCATGCCACCATCATCAATGCATAAACCCCTATCAGGATGAACCCTAATGAGGTTGAAGAAAAATTTTATGAAGACCTGGAGATCCTTGTCATCAATGTGCCAAAAGAGGATAAGCTCATAATTCTATGTGACTTTAATGCAAGAGAAGGCACAGACTACCAGACATGGCAGAGAATCCTGGGGAGGAATGGAGTTGAAAACAGCAGCAGCAATGGTCACTTACTACTGAAGACTTGTGCATCTCATGACCTTCTCATCACCAACACTGTCTTCTCTTTCCCTAAATGCAATAAAATGTGATGGATACACCCCCGCAGCAAATATTGACATTTAATAGGCTGTGTCATTGTAAGGAGAAGAGATAGACAGGATGTGAGAGTGATGAAGGTGCTTATGGCACAGTGCTGAACTGATCATAACGTTATCCTCTCCAAGCTAAATGTTCAACAAAAGTGGCAGCCCTAAGGCAAGACAAATACCAGAATTCTTAATGTCAATATTAGAATGCTTCTCTGCGGGAACAGTTCAATTGCTAACTTGGAGAAAAAGCTGAGCCAACAGTGGAGCAGAAAAGGAGTAGGCAGCTTTCAGAGTCCTGGTATACAGCACCACATTTACTCATCTGGGCCAGAACACCTACAAACATGGATTGGTTTGACATCAATGGTAGGGAAATTAAGAAGATGCTAAACAAAAAAAATGAGAACTCCACAGGGTTTACCAGTAGGATAGTTCATCCATCTGTAAAAAAGCATCATTTAACTTCATCAAAAGTAAAGTACAAACAAAGCTAAGAGCAGACCTGAACAATCTGTGGCCCACCAAAGGATTTCAGGCAACCCGAGAAAAACGTAGTAGAAATCATTTTTCATAGGCTGCCTGAAATCCTTTGGCATGCCCATGGGCCACAGGTTGTGCTGGACTGGCTTTAAGAGATGCAGGATTCTTGGCTCAGTAAGAAGGCAGATGAAATTCAATTTTGTGCTGATAGTAACAATCCAAAGTGCTTTCACGGTCCCCTGAAAGCTATTTATATGCCAACGACCTATGGTGCTTCTCAACTACTCAGTGCTGATGGAACCACATTGATTAGTGATGAGGAAACTATCCTGGAGAGATGGGCTGAACACTTCCATAGTGTTCTCAACAGACCATCATCAATCAATGATGAAGCCATTGACCATATACCTCAAGTTGAAGTCAATCCCTCTGTAGCTGAACTTCAACTACAGAAGAGGTTTTAAATGCCATTAGGCTCCTGTCCTGTGCTGATTCTCTTTCAACTGAAATTTATAAGGTAAGGGTTCCACTGCTAATACGAAAGCTGACAGAAATTTTCAGTGCTATATGCCAAAAGGAAGCTGTTCCCCCAGGAGTTCAAGTATGCCTCAGTTATCCATCTCTATAAAGGTAAATGAAATAATTGTCCTGTAACAATCATGAGCAGGGAGTGGGGTCTCTCTTAGTCATTACTGGCAAGATTCTTGCCAGAGGCCTCCTTAATAGACTGATCCTTCACCTGGAAGGTAGTCATCTACCTGAGAACCAGTGCAACTTCAGAAAAGGCCAAGAAATGGTCAATATGGTGTTTGCTGCCTGACAACTCCAGGAAGAATGCTAAGAACATAACAAAGGTCTGGGTAAGTCACTTTATCCCAATCACCTCTTTTTTTCCACTATGAAAAATGCTTTAATGGTCTGTACAGAATTTGATGTCAAAGAACAGAAAAACAGCAAACACAGAATATAGCGAGACATGAACATCAGAAAAACAAGTTTGTTTTGTGAGTGAATAAAAAGAATTCATCAATTTCATGATCAATTTCAATTATTTAACTTGAAAAGACTACCAAGTGGAAAGACAGTTAATACATTTTTGTGTGTGTGCAGATGATTGTGCACTCAATGAAACCTCTGAAGATGAGATACAACAGAGTATGGATCAATTCTCTGCTGCTTATGCTAATTTTGGCCTAATAATTAACACCAAGAAAACAGGTTCTCCACCAGTCAACACCATACCATCCATATAAAGAATCAACAGTTACAGCAAATGGAGAAAAATCAAATGTTGTGGATAAGTTTCATTTAGTATGAGTGAAACAGATTATAGTAGCATAAAATTGAGATGCACAAATTTAGAGACATCTCCACTCCAAACATTCATATGATCTATTTGTGCCCAACTTGTGGTAGAGCTTTCCAACTCTGTGTTGGTCATAGGTAGGTAGGTCCAACTCTTTGTGATCCTATTTAGGGTTTTCTTGGCAAAGATACTGGAGTAGTTTACAGATGAAAAAACTGAGGGCTCTACCAACCTTCTATTCCCTTTGGTTCACAATCTCAGTCGTCCTCAACTCTTTACTCAATCCCCTTCAACTCTTCCTCCTCAAATCTCCTTTTCCCCATATATTTAATCAGTTTCCAAGTCTTATTTATTCTACCTCTACATCTTTTGTATCTCTCCTCTTCACTTATGCAATCATCACCCTACTTCAGGCTTTAATCACTGGACTGTTGTTCAGTCATTTTCAGTTGTGTCCAATTCTTTGTAATTCCATTTAGGGTTTTCTTGGAAAAGGTACTGGACTGGTTTACCATTTCCTTCTCCAGCTCATATTATAGATGAGGAAACTGAGGCAAACAGGTTAAATGACTTGCCCAGGGTCACATAGCTAGTAAGTGTCTAAAGCCAGATTTGAACCCAGAAAGATGAGTCTTTCTGTCTCCAAGCCTAGTACTCTATCAACTGCACCACCTAGCCGTCTAAGTTCATGTACAGCTTCAAATCTATGACCTTATAATCCTTCATTACTGTCTACTCTGTCAGTGGTCAGGAGAGGGCTTTTAGCTGGAGAAAAAAAAACTTCATCCCATCCCCTGAGCAATTTTAAATGGAACTATCCTCTGTGTGTTCTAGAATAAGCTGGAAACTTGTTCTAGGACAAACCTGGTCCACCTCCTCCTCCCTCTGCACTTTCTGAGCTTCAGGTACAGAAAGAAGTAAGATCCTGGAGAAGTCAAGCAGACGGAAAATGACCACACAGGGAACTGCTATAAATTGCATTCTCAGTTTTATTGTTGCACAAGTTTTTGTTATTTTGATATATCTCTAGCAGGCAGCCTTTGAAAAGAAGCAAGCATAGCACAGAGAACATGGTAGGAGTTCCTTATACCCTTCCTCCTCCCAACCATTGTGGTTTCAGGATCTCTGGTTAGGGTATGAGAGTACTGGGATTGTTCCCATAGTCAGCTGGTAGAGAATAAGGATATAGCAGAAGGAGATGGCAGTGAAGGTTGGAAGCTAACAGCAGCAGTCATCTTCATCATTGGTGCAGCAGGCAGGACCACAAGCTCTCATGGGGATGATTCCTAAGCAGCAGCACCCCCCTTCACAACAGCCAGAACTACAACAACCAGAGCTGCAACAGCCAGAACCCTCGCAACAGCCAGAATTCTCACAACAACCTATATCTTCACGGCACTGGGGTCCACGAATCCAGCGCCTCAAAGGCCTCACCCCAAAACTGATTGGAGCAGTGGGGCAGGAAGTGGTACCACAGGAACTGGAAACATAGTAGGAAGATGGCACCATGCCCTGTGGTGCCAAGTATTGGACAGAGGGAGCCTGCACATAATAAGTCTGTGTCTGGCAAGGTGCTGGACATTTAACAGACTGTGTTTGGCATGGAGCTGGGCATTTCACAGAGGTAGTCTGACACGGAGGTGCACATTTCACATAGGTAGCCTGACATGGAGGTGGGCATTTCACAAAAGTAGTTTGGCATGGAGCTGGACATTTCACATAGGTAGTCTGGCATGGAACTGGGCATTTCACATAGGTTGTCTGGCATGGAGGTGCACATTTCACATAGGTAGTTTGACATGGAGCTGGGCATTTGACATAGGTAGTCTGGCATGGAGGTGGACATTTCACACAAGAACTCTTAGATTGGCCTTTCTGGAAAAGAGAAGAAGCACTTTTTACAAAGGAAGTCTTAGACTGGCTTGGCTCTGGTCCACTCCCATAGGAAACCTGTGCCTGGCATGCAGCTGAGCCTTGGGTAGTTTGGATAGGCCCTGAAGCTGAACCTGTCACACAACATGGCAGGAACTGGGGCTGCTTCTGCTGGTCACACATTTTTTTCTTCTTCAAGTGCTGAATCTGCAAGGGAAGTTTACAATGAGATAATGAAACAGTGAGACGTTTTCAGAACCTTGAGACATCTATTAAACATTTGGGGGAATTTTAAACAATTACATTTAAAATTTTCCCATCTGGCAGAATTATAGTATAGGGAGATAGGATTCTAGTCCTGGATCTGGGAATCCTGGGAATTAGATTAAATAATCTCAAAGATTGTTCTCCACTCTAAATTTCTATTAAAGATCATTTCATTCAACCCACTTGTTTTATATATGAGAAAACTATGATTCTGAGAAATAGGTTCAAGAACTCTTCCAAGGTTACTCAACTAGAAAATAGAAGAGAAAGACTTAACCCAGGTTTTCTGACTCCCAGTTGAAGGTTCTTTCCCCTATATTAGCACTTCTTTCACCATCTCCCCATGCCGTACCACACAAACATATTATCTTTCCTCTGAAATTACCTTCCATTCTCCATCCCTACTCCTTCTCCCCACTGTGTGTATATGCATGCATGTGCACACAGATATAACATACATCTTGTATGTACTTTTACATAGTTGTTTGCTTGTTGCTTCCCCCATCAGACTGTGAGCTCCCTGAAGGAAAGCACTTTCTTTGTATACCCAGGTTCAACACAGTGACTGGCACATAGTAAACTGCTTCTATTCTATTGTACTCTAGTTTTTTCTTTCTTTTCCTTTTCTTTTCTATTCTATTCTATCTTATTTTAAAATCTTCTTTAGCTAATTTGTGGATTATCTTTAGAATATAGCAAATTCCTGGGTAATTTCTACCTCCTTGGCCTCTTTTTCTCACCACTTAATCAAGGTGTGGCCTGGGAAAGCAAGCTCATTTTGATATTAATCTGGGTCAAAAGAATTTCCAAACTGAACCTTACCTGTTGTAAAAAAAAAAAGTAACACATCAGAAAACCAAATAAAATTTCCTTCTGAATTATCCACTGCTTTAGATTATCCAGGGTCTCTACATCCCTTGAAACAGAGACTCAAGAGTTGACTGCAAATACAAGCAAGACCCAGGATATCCTAAGAGAATTGACCAATACAGGATACCTCCCAGCCTTTGTATATTCAACCAGATCTTACCTAAACCTTTCCCTTCTGTCACCTCCATCTGGATAGCTCAATAACTCTTTAGTCCAGAGTTTTCTCACACCAAGTTGGCAAAATCCTTCACCCCACCCCATCACCCTACTCTTGAAACCCGGAGAGACTCACCCTCTTTGTAGAATGGAGTAAGGCTTTGAGAAGACAGATGCTGTGAGGAGCACAGGACTAGGAGGCCTTTTTATAAGGGGCTCTTAACTCTGACTCTTGATATGAGGTAATTTATTGGCATCTAATTCTTTCATCAGGCAGCTGGGCACCCCATGACCAAGTCTGACATTCCATTGGCCAGATTCCTCCTCCATATAGCTGTCTCTTCAGTCACAGGTAGAGCATGTCTCTCTGTTCAGTGCTGAATCTTCAGGAATATGAGAGAGAAAAATAAAAAGATTCTCATTCTATTCTCCACCTATGGACCTCCTCTTCATGCTTATAAGTCCTCCTGTATTTCAAAGGAATATTACCCTAAGAATATTTGTGTCTAGACAAGAGGTGTCAAAATACAGCTGTGGGCAATATGCTTGAGTGTCCAGAACCAGATTATAATGTAATTGGGAAGTATTTAACAAAATTATTTAAGATATAATAGAACATAGAAAACTTCAATATGTGGTTTTCAAAGTAAATATGGGGCCATAGGGCTCCTCATGTATGGTTTAGTGGCTCCTGTTTCTATTCAAATTCAATACCACTGGTCTAGATCACTCAGTTTTTCAAGGTATTTAAGAGTCTCGAACTTTAGTAAAGGCATGATGTGGGTTCTAGGGCTGACTGTTCCTCCCTGAGGGTTTCAAGAGACTGTCCCAGAAAACTGACAGTATAACTCAGGTCAGAGTTGAGGCCACAAATCCGTTGGTGCCAGCAATTCTTTGAGCTCACTGTGAAAACCAAATGCTTCCAAAGAACAGTCAGAAAAGAACAAAAACTTTTTAAAGTGCTTGTTTTCTACTAGGCCTGGGGATAAAATAATAAATAAATGAATAAACAAACAAATCGATAAATAAATAAATGTATGAATGAATGAATAAGCAAAAACAAAAACAAAATAAACCCTGTCCTGAAGGAGCAGAAGGAGACAACGTGAACATGCCTGTCATCCCCGCAGCTGGGGAGGCTGAGGCTGGTTAGAATTCGGAAGTTCTGAGCTGCATTCAGTAGGGCTAATGCTGTTGGCACGTCTATATTAAGTGTGGCACCAAAATAGTGAGATCCTAGGAGTGGACAACAACTAAGCTGCTTAAAGAGGGGATAAACCAATCCAGCTCAGAAAAATGGAACGGATTAAATCTCCTTTGATGATGAGTATTGGGATCAGGCTCTTAAGTGGCCATTATACTTCCAACCTGGGTGAGAGAAGGAGAGAGAGACAGAGAGAGACAGACAGACAGACAGACAGAGACAGAGAGAGAGACTTAGTCTTAACAATAACAATAATTTGAGGAGGGAAAGAGAGCTAACAACTGGAGGTGTCTGCAGGCTTCATGGAGGAGGTGGTACCTAAGCTGAGCCTTGATGGGAGATTAAAATGTAGAAAGGCACAAATAAAGATTAAATACAAGGGGGTAGCTAGGTGGCGCAGTGACTAGAGCATTGGCCCTGGAGTCAAAAGGACCTGAGTTCAAATGTGATCTCAGACACTTAACATTTACTGTGTGACCTTGGGCAAGTCACTTGAACCCAATTGCCCTGCCTTCCCCCTTTCAAAAAAAAGCAAAAAAAAAAAAAAAGATTAAATACAAACTCCTCCAAATCTGTGCCTTTATATAAGTGCTTCCCCCATTGTCTAGAATGCATTCCCTTCTAATCTCCACCTTATAGAGGCAGTCACTGTTCTGGAGTCAAGAGGATCTGAGTTGAAATCCAGCCACAGATACTCACTAGCTTTGTGATTCTGGGCAAGTCACTTAACTTGACAGGGTTGTTGTAAAGATCAAATGAAATAATGTTTGTAAAAGAGCTTATCATAGTGCCTAGCACACAGTAGGCACTATATTAATGCTTATTCTTTTACTTTCCTTTTCCCTTCCTGCAGGCTTCTTAAAAGCATAGCTCTGATGTAGCCTCCTACACAAAGCCTATTTCAATTCCCCAGTTATTTCTCTATCTGGAAATTACATTGTATCCCTCTGGATGTACTTTCCATTCACTTATTCATGTACAAATTGTATCTCTCTAGAATTTTTGTCTTTGTTTCTTCCATGTCTCTCGTAGGGCCTCGAACATAGGAAATGTTTAATTAATGTTTATTGAATTGAATTGAACTAAAAAGTGACAGGCCCAGGGTGCAGATACTGCAAATGTTTGGTGACAGGAAAGGGAATGTAAAGTTGGGGCAAAGTGGAAAAAAAAAAAGCCCACGCTGGATCAAGAGATGGATTTCTGTCCAGATAATGCTACTAACAGTGTATATGCATTTAAAAATCATTTTCCTTCATGACGCCTTTGTTTTCTTATCTATAAAATGAGAAGAGTGGACTTGAATCAGAACTCCAGGGTCAGAAAATTGTGACCTGAAGGCTAAATCCACTCTCCCACTGCCTGGTTTTATGTGACCAGCAAACTGAAAATGGCTTTTTAAATTTTTTAAAATAATATTTTATTTTTTCCCAATTACGTGTAAAGACAATTTTAACATGTTTTTTTTAAATTTTGAGTACCAAAATTTTCTCCTTACCTCCTCCCTCCCTGAGATGGTAAGCAATTTGATTGAGAATGATTTTTACCATAGGGCAAAAGAGCTGGGATTTTCAACCAAAGGTAACTTACCCAGCAAAACAAAGTATAATTCTGTATGAAAAAAAAAGGGCATTTAACAAACTGAAAGATTTGCTGGGTTTTGTGATAAAAAAAAAAACAAACAAACAAACCCCACTACATCATGGAAAAATTCTATATATAACATCCAGAAGAAATAGAAGGTAAACATTAAAAACCAATTATAAAGGACTCAACAAGGTCAAATTGTTTACTCTGTGTATGAGAAAATATTAGCAGTACTCTTATGGTTATCCTCATTATTTGGGTAGTTTGAGAAAAATGTATGGCTAAGCTGAGTATGATGGGGTAATTCTAAAAAATAATTGGGAGAGATAAAAAGGAGTAATTATCTCATACAAATGAGGCATAAAAGGAAAAACTGATACAAAAGAGGGTAGGGGAGAGGGTGGGTAATGCTGGAACCTTACTCTTATGTGGAATGGGTTAAAGAGAGAGCAATGTATGTGTGTGTGTGTGTGTCTGTGAGTGTGTGTGTGTGTGTGTGTCTGTGTCTGTGTCTGTGTCTGTGTGTGTGTATAAAAGAAAGAAATAAGAGGCAAGAGGGAGTGGAGGGAGGGTGGAAGGAGAGGCTAAGGGAAGGACTTAGAGGGGTGGGTAGGTTAAGGAATAAGAGGACAAAGTAGTGGATAGAAGTAAAGAGAAGAGTGAGGAGGGATAGGGTAAATGGGATGAGAAGGATAGTGAGGAAAAATAGGAAGAAGGAAAATGCACAAATAATTGTAGCTTAGAATGTGAATGGGACAGATTTACCCATAAAACAGAAATGGATAGCAAATTAAAAATCTGAATTCAACAATATGTTGTTTTTAGGAAACATTATAAACATGAGAGACAAACACAAAGATAAAGTAAAGGGCAGGACTAGAATTTAGTATGTAAAAAACAGCAGGGATAGTGATCATGATCTCAGACAAAGTTAAAGTTAAAACAGACTTAATCAAAAATGAAAAGTAGTGAAATTATGCTATATGGCAGAACTATTATTCAGTATTGTTTTAGACTATTTAAAATACCTAGACAGTATAAAATACCTGAACATATACATGCCCAAACAGACACATGAACTATAGCATAAACATAAAATATTTTATACAAATAAACTGAGATCTAAATAATTGAAGTAATATTTATTGTTCGTGGGCAGGTAAAGCCAATATAACTTTTAAAATGACAATTTTTCCTAACTAACCTATTTATTCAATGTCATCCCAATTAAATTATGGGGAAAAAATTTTACCGAGCTAGAAAAAAATAATAAAAAGTTCACTTGGAAGAGCAAAAGTTCAGGAACTTCAAAGAACCCAGGAAAAAAGATGTAGAGGAAGTAGATTCAGCAGTATTAGATCTTAAAATATATTGTATGGGAGAATATTATTAATGTGTAAAAAGAATAATTTCAATTATTTTAAATTAAAATTTTCTTGTATAAAGAAAATAAAGCCAAGAATAAGAGGAATGCAAAAAATTGAGGGAAATTTTTCATAGATAATCTCTCAGATAGGATGTGATTGGGTTGGAATACCACTGTGGTGTAGGAAATTATGAGCTGATTGATTTAGAAAAATATGAAAGGACTTAGACATATGAAGGAAGATGCTATCCACCTTCAGAGAAATAGATGACAGCTGGAAATAAGTGTAGTACAGTCCTACGTATAGCAGAATAAAAATTTGAATTCAACAATATGTTGTTTTTTAGGAAGCATAAAAAATGAGAGATACACATAAAGAGTGTGTATGTGTATATATATTTATAGATTTCTATGTATATGTGTGTGTGTGTGTGTGTATCTCCATGTTTAATTCTAGCCTACTTTGGGGCTGGGGAGGAGGAGAGGGCAGGAAAAATAAAGTAAAAAGTGCACAGCAGAGAACAAAAGAAAACCAACAAGGAAGTAAAGAAAAGCTTTGAAAACAATGTGTAGTGCTAATTATTTAGGTTTTCTTGAAATGGAAATTTATTGTTTTATATCAAATTCTCTCTTATGGTCTACTGTGTACATGGAAATGTTTTTTTTCTCATTTTACATTTAAGTTTAAATTTTTAAAAATATTATTTAAAAAAGAGTGGTTTTTACATCATTAAAAACAATAAAACTTTATTTTTAAATGTAAAAAAAATGTTCTTAGCGAGGCCTCACAAATGCGGATTAGATTTAGCCTCCAACTGTCGCTTGCCCGCCCCTGAACTAGTGTACGGGCCCTTCTGACTAAACATTCTGTGACTCCATCATTTATCTAGAACTAAGGAAACTGTACTCCCCGCCATCTTCTTCCACCATATATTCTCCCTGATGTCTTCTGGGGGAGCCCCATGTGACTGTGCAGTCCGGGACGTTCACCTGTCAGTGGGGCCAAGGGGGAAGAGAATCCCCCTCCACGGCCTAGTGTTGCTCCCCATGTTAACTGCAATTTACTGGTGTCAATAAAACCAGTAGTTATAATAACAATAGTCATAGTCATCGCTTATGTTTATATATCATTCTTAAGTTATGTAGGGTCTTCTGTGTGACTTCTGCCCTATCATGAAAAATGGTGGAGCAAGAGCTCCAATTGTGTCATTTCCTGCTTGGTGGAGACTCGCTGACCTCCTCACTCATTGGCTTGACATCTACAGAGAATATTAACAGCATCTATGTAAGACAACGCTCATGCCACCCCACTAAGGTGGGTGGGGTACATTCTGCCCATTTTACAAGTCGGGAAAGTGAGACACCAAGAAGCATGTGACTTGTGCAAGGGCCTGGTGAGTCGCACATCCTAAATTAGGTACAACAGTCGTAAGATTGCCATGCGTCCTCATGGATTCAGACTCATAGAATCAGAGCGTCATAGATTCAAAGAATAGTACAATCATAGATTCAAAATAGTGGAATCATGCAATCACAGAGTAATAGCACCAAATTCCTAGAACAATAAACTCCTGGAATGAGAGGGCTGAAGGGGACTTCAATCTTAGAACTTTAGATGTCCTTTCAGATGTTCACAATTCAGATGTTATCTTTTAAACTGTACTTTTCTCGATAGCCCCAACTATTAGGGCTCTCTCCCTCTTGAAATTACTTTACATTATTTTGAAACTAATTTGTTTTTTCTTAGCTGTTTACACGTTGTATTCCCACAGTAGAACAAAAGCTCCTTGAGGGCAGTCCAGCATCCAAGATAGTACCTTGAACAGTGTAGGCATCTATTCAACGTTTGTTAATCTAGCTCCCTGATTTAAGGCAAATTAAATTTTAAATAACCTGAGAGTTGCCTATTTCCTTTATAAAGGTCTTCAGGTCTAGAAAAAACACAAGACACCCTATGTCCTGACTCTAGGCATTTTTCTTTTTCTTTTTTTTAATTAAAAAGTTTTTATTGATGTCTTATGTTTCTTACATCATCACAATTATCCCAAATATTCCTCTCCATGCTTATGCCTGAGATCCATCCCATATAACAAACAGTGCTTTTTAGAGAAGAAAACAAAATCAGCACAACTGATTGATATATTGAAAAAGATCCAAAAACATATATAACATATAACACCTTTCAGCCTCCCACCTCCATAAAAAAATGGGTTGGGGATGTCCTCTCATATCTTTTCATTCTAGTCCCATTTGATTTTTATGATTTTGTTATATTCACTTTTGAATTTTTATGTAGTTATTCTTAATTTACATTATTGTAGTTATTGTGTAAATTACTTTCTTGGCTCTGCTTCCTTTATTCTGCTTTAGTTCACATAGATCTTGCTGTATTTCCCTGTACTCATCACACATCATTTCTTACAGCACAGTAATATTTCATTATATTTATGTAATATAATTTATTTAGTCATTCCTTAATCAATGGACATCTCCTTTGTTTTTGATTATTAATTATAACAAAAAGAACTGCTATAAATATTTTGGAGTATAGAGGACTTTCTTCTTATCAATGGCTTCCTTGAGGTATAAGCCAAGTAATGGAATCTCTGGTTCAAAGAATATGGATGTTTTAGTCAATTTATTTGCATAATTCCAAATTGTTTTACAAAATTATTATATGGCTCCACCAACTATTTATTAGTGTGCCTATCATTCCACAATACTTCTAACTGGAGCTATTACCATTTTTTACATTTTTGTCAATTTTCAGGGTGTGAAGTGAAACCTCAGGCTTGTTTTGATCTGTTTTCTCTTCTTATTAGTAATTTGATTGTGAATTTTTTTTCATGTGGTTGAATTTGCAATTCTTCTTTTGAGAACTGTTTGTTTATATCCATGGACTAGTTATCTATCAGGGAATACTATTAGTCATATATGTGTGTGTTTACTAACTATGTGTATGTATATATATATATATATGTATATATGTATATATATATATATACACACACACACACACACACACACACACACACACACACATACATATATATCTTGGATATCAAACCCTTACCAGAGAAATTTGATCCAAAGATGAGTGGGTTAAAGAACAAATCATGAAAACAATTAACAACTATGTAAAAGAAAATTATAATAATTCAAACAATATAACCCCCTCTGATTCAAACATACAGCCCACCAGCACATGGTTCTACAACACTCTGGAGTATGGCAAGAACCAGATTAAAATATAATTGGGAAATATTTGTAAAATCAAAACACAATAAAACATAAAAAACTAAGTCAATATGTGACTGGTAGGGAACCTGATGGATGGATGTGTCTACCATTTACATTTGAGTTTCACACTACTGCTCAGAGGACTGAGTATTGTATCTGGAGGTCCCTTGGGCAGAATTCTAACCCTGGCCTCCGGATAAGACATCCAGGAAGGAGGAAAGACTGGAATGCTTAGGGACTCCACAACATACTTCATCACAAAAGACAGAAACCATTTGATGGAGGTCACTTTGACTGGTGGGTAGAGGACTGCCTCATCCTCTTAGGAATCCAAGGGTTGGAAGTCACAGCAATGGGGACAGTGGAAACACTAGAGAGATCTACCTGAGCTAAGCTGAGACAGAACAGGTTGCTGCTTGTCGATTAGTGAGTTGAAGAGGTAGAACAAAAGTCCCTGTCAGGTGACAGCTGGTGAATTGTCTAAGGAGGTATTTGAGAAACAGTGAAATAGAATATTCCATTTCTCTATCTATATGAGTGTGACATTGAGTTTCAGTCCCCTGGTGCCAACAGTCCATGGAAGCTTTTGCTACAGGCCATGGAGATGGCTGATCCTTTACCTGAGGAACACATCATTGCTTACAGTTTTATCACTGTGTATTTTAAATTACTTATGGTAAGGTTATTCCAAACTATTATGGGAATGTGTTTCCTTTTGGATCACGTAAAGCAGAAAAGGAGACAAGCATCTAAATGGAAACAAGGCTTTGGCTATACTTTGAGATTTTCCCACAGTTCTAGATAGCACTAAAGTAATGAACCAATTGTGATAAGTTTATAAAATAGAGTAAGTGACTAATATTCTGTATTTTAAACCTTAGACCAGAGAGTTTTGAACCTAAAGTCCATGAACCTATTTTTTCTTTTACATTTTGGTAACTGCATTACAACATAATTGATTACCTCTGTAAAAAATAAAATAAAATAATTCAAACAATATGCCAAAATTTCTGAGATGCAACTAAAGCAATCCTCAGTCTATATCTTTCAGGAAGTATGGGTACTAATTGTGTATCCATCAGAACCAGGAGTTGTTTTTGTTTTATTTTTATTTTTCTATTTTGTTAATGTAAGTTTTTAGGTATATGTAGTCCTTGAACCAATGTTTAATTGCATCATGGTTTATAAATGATACATGAACTATTTTTGCCTTTTCACATTTGCTTGCAATATTTTTGTGCCCTAGTACATTTTTGTAAAAGTAACATGTGGTGCTTAAAAATATGTATATTCTTTTGCAGTCCCATTTTGAAGGTAACGTAAGTCTTTTAATTCTAGTTTCTCCAGCAATTTGCTCATTCTCATATTTTCCTTTTTTTTTATTATCTTAGATTTATTCAAAACTGAGAGAGGGATATTGAAGTCTCCTGTCACTATTGTGTTCCTTCCTGTGTCTTCTTGTTGCTCAGAAGATGATTCCTTTATGAATTTAAATTCTAAAGCATTTGGAACATATAAGTTTATTACCGATGTTGGCTTGTCTTCCATGGTTCCTTTCAGCAAAATGTAGTTTCTTTATCTCTTTTAATTCTTTGATTGTTTGTTTTTTCTTTGTTAATGGCATGATTGTGACTCCTGAATTTTGGATTTATTTGATGCACGGTAAAAAAAAAAATTCCATCTCAATTTTATTTTGGGTATGTCTTTGTTTTTTAAATGTGTTTCTTGTAAGCAACAGATTGTAAGATTTTGTTTTCTTCTTCATTTTGTAGCTCTTTTTCACTTTATTGGACTGCTTAATCCATTCATATTTAAAGTTATAAGAATTAGGTTCACATATTCCTCCATTTGTCTCTAACATTGGAGAATTTTTTCAGGTTATGATTTTTCTCACTCTTCTGTTATAAACACAGTATTGTGTTCCTTCAGTTACTTTAGCTTAGTTTTTTTTTTTTAAGGTGGCCCTGTTCCCACTGGCTTCTCTTGTTCATTCATTACCCCTTTCCTTTTGGGGTTTTGCTTATTAGTTCCTTCTTTCCTACTTTGACCTGGTTATATAATTCTTTCTCTGTTTTTTCCCCTAAGTCAAATAGATTTCCCTTCTTCTCCTCCCCTTTAATAGTTTTTTAGCTCATTATTTTTTAAAATTTCATTTTTGTGTCCCTTTCCAAAAATGATTTCTCACACTTTCTTCATTATACAGTCAGTCTCTGTTTTTGTCTACTCTAGACCCTCATTCTCTGGCTCATGACCCCTATAACTATCTGATCTCTCTCTATTCTCTATATTTCTTAAGTAAACAAAATTTCCAAGGTATCCATTCCAGGCCCTCCCCTCTTTGAAGTTTCTGCTACTGCTTTATAGAGTTTGCACTACAGATTCTCCTTTTCCATTGTGCCTCATTCCCAGAACATTGTCAATTCTTACAGCTCTCAGAGAAGACAATGCCCCTTGGTAGGACCCCTCCATCACCACCCTCCCTAGTTATATAGTCCACCACTGATCATTGCTCTCCACCAGTTACCTTTTTCCTCATTTGCCTCAAAATCTCTTCCTTGCATCCATGTCTTCCCACTCTACCAATGCCAGTTGCCCCCAGGAGTTCCAACTCCCCCCTCCCAAGGTAGGATGAGTGATCTTTTTAAGTACCAAGTCCCCAAGACCACACTCAATCTACTTTAACAAAAGATCTCTCATCACTCATAGAAGCATTCATCAGTGGAACCCTTCACCATCACCAAGCAATGTCTTCATCCTTTTCCTCCCCTTTTAATCCTTTCCCTCTATTCTTTACCTATTCCTCTGCACAGTCTTCTCTTTCTAAGGCCATGGGAGTTACCATCCCTTCATTGTTAGTCCACAATTTGACCTGGGCATATCACACATTCCTTTTTATTCCCCTGCTTCCCTACCTTGCTTTCATATACCCTCCCATTTTGTAATGTAGTCTCACAAAAAAAGCATTGGTTTGCCTGTTGGCAAATAAAATGCCAGGTTCTGTCCATAATGTCCCAGGCCTACCTATTCACTATTACTTCCGTTGGACTTCTGTCTTCACCCCATCTCCTTGTGTACATTTATTTTTTAAATTCAAATCTCCACATTAGCCATATTCCAAGAAGATGGGGTGGGGAGGAACAGAAGAAAATATGTTTCAATCTGCTCTTCAAGTCCATAAATTCACTTTCTGGATGTGAATACCATATTTTATCATGAATTATGGTAGGTCATTGTGTTAATTACAGTTACTACGTCTTTCAAAGTTGACTATAATATTGCTGTTAATATGTAATATGTAAATTGTTCTGGGGACAGCTAGATGGTGCAGTGAATAGAATACTGGCCCTGGAGTCAGGAGGACCTGAGTTCAAATGTGGCCTCAGACACTTAACACTTAGCTGTGTGACCTTGGGCAAGTCACTTAACCCCAATTGCCTTGCCTTCCCCCCAAAAAATAAATAAATAGATGGTTCTGGTTCTATTCTCTTCACTTCTCATCAGTTCATATGAGTCTTCTTAGGTTTTACTAAAACCATCCCCTTTGTCATGAGCACAGCAGTATTCCATCATATTCATACACCATAACTTATTCAGTCATTCCCCAATTGATGGACCTCTCCTCAATTTCCAATTCCTTGTCACCACAAAAAGACCTGCTATAAATATTTTTGAACACAAGGACCCTTTTCCTCTTTCTTTGATCTCTTTGGGGTATAGACCTAGTAATTATATCACTCAGTACAAGGGTATGTACACTTTAATAACCTTTGGGATAAAGTTCCAAATTGCTTTCCAAAATGACTAGCTTAGTTAGCATTTGTCATTTTTCTTTTTTTGTCATCCTTGCCAATCTGACAGACGTGAAGTGATATCTCTGAAGTATTTTAATTTGCATTTCTCTAATTATTAGTGGTTTTCATGTGGTTATTGATAATATTTATTTCTTCCTCTGAAAACTAATGATTCATATCTTTTGACCATTTATCAGTTAGGGAATGTCTGTAAACTTAAAAAGAAGGTTTTTACTGGTCTCTCTGATGTCATTCTGTTGCTGCTGCTTTCCCTGGCTGCTGCATTTATTCAACCATCCTGAATTTCTGGTGTCTGGTGTTCTTTGGAGGCAAATAATCTCTTCAGTCCTGATTTTCTTTCAAAGAATGTTTCAAACTCTTCTCTATTGTTTAATGTTCATCTTCTGTTCCACATGATTAAGCTCAAATTTGGATAGATCACTCTAAGCTGCATCCTGAACTACATTGCTCTTTAGAGTACATCATCCTACTCCCTCTTCCTTTTACTGGTGGGTGCAAAATAGCCTTGAGTTATTTGGATATTCTTTCCTTTATATTGGAAAAGCTGTAGAATTTGTTGTATCGGAATTAAATTATTAAATTTAACCACTATATGTCTTGGAGTTTGCATCCTTAGGTTTTATTTTTTCCTGGAAGCAATTTGTGAATTCTTTCAGTCAGAATTTCATTTTTTTCATCTTTATAAGTTCCATGCACTTCTCTTCTATTATTTTCTTCATTGTAGTATGAAGGGGTCTGTTTTTTGTCCTGCCATATTCTTTTGGAAAACCTATGACCCTTAGATTGTCTCTGCACATCCTGTCTTCAAAATGAATGTGTTTTGCTTGGGTCGTGAGCAAATTTTCTCTTAGTGATATTGATTTTTGCTTCCTTCTAGATTGTCCTTCATTTCTACATATTTGTATTGCCAACTCATTGTTCTCTCTTTTATTTCTATGCTTAAACTCACCATTGCAGATTCCAGTTTCTCTATTTTGTCCATGTTTTTGCCATGCAGGCCACAGATTCTGCTTTTGTGCTCCTCATTTCTCTTTTGAACCACTCAGGAACATCATCTTGTGGTTCCGTGATCTCACATTTCGCAGTATCCTCTGTTTCATTAAGTATTAGATCATTTTCCTTTGTTTTTATAGTACTTACTGATAGGTGTCCAAATTTGTTTACTAGTTTTGGAGGCCATATTTCCCTCTGTTGTTAATGTTTTACCTATTGATTTAACTGTTTATGTGCAAGGTCTTTCAGTTTTCTTTCTCCTGAGATCTTTGCTCATTTCAGTCTTTTTTCTCCTCCTACCCTTTATTTTCCACTATTGCTTACTTCCTGACTCTTTCCATTCTGATAGTGTTTTCTTTGGGGGACAAAATATCAAAGCATTTCATCCTTCTCTCATTCTGGGCAATTCATGTTTTACCAGCCTAAGTCTCTGCCCAACTGACTTTTGGGTAAATAGAACTGTCCCCAGCTGGACACTGAGCTCTTTCCGTCAAGCTTAATAGAGTGCTGCATACCACCACCACCACCCCACACACACAGCATCTTATCCTGGTGTCCTGTTTGACTTCTTCTGTTCCTCGACACCAGCAATTCAAAGAGTTGTCCACCCTTGTGCTACAGGGTTGATTTCTGTTATTTGGGTCTCCAAGGCTCTGGAAGGAGCGGAGAATGGGGCATTGTGTTGAGCTCTATTTCATACCCAGATATGTCTGCCCCTTCCCATCTGTTCTTCTGCTTCCCACAGAGGTCTTTTACATAACAGTCCATTCTTTATTGTGGCACTAGCTGTCTGTCCTGACCTCAGCAGGCTTCTGTTCTTGAAAGACTGCCATGATGCTAATGGTCTATCACAGTCACAGAAAACTTCCATCCCTGGAATGCTTGTTGGTTTTGCTCGTCCATTTTTTTTAAAAAAGGACAATGGTGGGGGGAACGGGCGCTGAGGTGGCTCAGTGAATGGAGCACAGAAGAACAATCAGGGTGGCTAGGTGGCACAATGAATGGAGCACCAGCCCTGGAGTGGGGAGGATCTGAGTTTGAGTCCAGCCTCAGACACTTAACACTTGTTGGTTGTGTGACCTTGGACAAGTCACTTAGCTTCAATTGCCCTACCCTCCCCCCTCCAAAAAAAAAGAAAGAAAAAGAACGATGACATCACAGGATGACATTTTGACTTGCCCATGAATTGGATTTAAATGAGGCAGAGCTACACAAAGTTTTCAGCCTCATTCTCTCTTCCTGAGTCATTACAGTACAGTGACAGGACAAAAGCCAACACAATTGGCAATGGCATGAGATGCAATGGATGACCTTGGCATCTTTGATGTCTGACAAAGCTCTAAGCACTCCACAGCTCCTGCTTCAGCTGCCTCCATGTCTGTTGGACAAACTGTTCTCATCCACCCATTCCTCTGGGAGAAGTCTTCACATTCTTGGGGTAGATATCCCCCTAACTCACTGACAAGTTTAAGGCCTGTTGGTTCCCCTCCACCTCATTTAGCCCATTTGCCAAGATAGCATACCAGGATATATGCTACACCCATAAAAAGAGCTCAGCAAGCCCTCACACCAGAGGTGTTAGTCCTGAAGTGCTACTGCCATGCTAACTGTCAGCCTAGAGCCTGGGACTCCACATCACTGAAAAGAGAGATGGGGGACCAGGTTATGGGGTTGAATTTGTTGGAAGTCTATGTGTTGGATCTTTGAGTTTAGTAGTACAGTCTCACTGCCAGTAGCATAGAAAATGGAAGGGGACAGGCGCTTAATAAGCTCATGGTAGACACTAGTACATGGGTTGATTTTTGGTTTGTTTGGCCAGTTTTTACCCTTTTGAGTTCTGGGTATCCTAGACCATGGAGACGCTAAATTCACTTTATCTTTTGCATATAATTTCTGTTTTGGAGAGGTTTGAGAGGTTGTGAGGATCAAAGAAAATATCTCATCCTCCATTTTTTTGCTCATGTGACCCAGATTCAACTCTGGCCCTTTTCACCATCGGCCCCCATGCCTGGAATGCTGTTTCTCATCAACTCAGCCTCTTGGCTCCCCTGACTGCCTTGAAGCTCCAGTTAAAATCCCATCTTCTGTAGGAAGCTTGTCCAAATCCCTCTTAATTCTAGTGCCCTCCCTCTGTTATCATCTCCATTTTATCCTGTCTATATCTTGTTTATACATAATTGCTTGCATGCTGTCTCCTCCCATTATACTGTGAGCTTCTCGAGGTCCAGGACTGTCTTTTGCCTTTCTTTATATTCCTAGTGCTTAGCACAGGGCCTGCCGTATAGTTAGCACTGAATAAATATTTCTTGTTGTTCATCTGCAGATCCTTTTGTGTTCATCACACTGATGGTCAAGAAGTGATTTTGCTAGATGGATTGAAGGCTCTTTTCTAGCTCTAATATTCTACCATGTTATAATTTTTTATTTAAATTAACTTTTGTTTATTTTTAGTTTACATCATTGATTTCCACAAGATTTTGAGTTACAGATTTTCTCTCCATCTTTCCCTTACCCTCCTCCCCATGTGATTATTTCTTGATTATAATTAAGCACAGACTCAGCCTTATATGTCTGAATGAGACTAAGATTTCAGTCAAATTTTGTGAGCAACAATTGACATTTGTATAGAGTAGATGATCTCATTCGAGCCTCATAACAATCTTGCAAGGTGGGTGCTATTATTCCCATTTTACAGATGAGTAAACTCAAGCTCAAAGAGGTTATAACTTGCATCACACAGTAATTTGCAGAGAGGAGAAATAAGTCCAGATCTTTTTAAGTGTCAGGTCCAGCACCTTATCCATTGAGCCATGCTGTCTCTCATAACACAAAATAAGATAGCATTAGAATTTAAACAAATTCTTAATAAGACTGGGATCGAATAAGAGCTATTTCTCATTCTACCCAAACAGACTGAGGATTCCCCTGAAGAGAGATTCTAGAACTAGATGTAGAAATTGATCCTAGAAACTCTACTTTTACTTCCTTAATAGGTTTCTGTGTAGGAGAGGAACTAAATGGGAATTTCTTGTTTTTTTGTTTTTTAATTATTAAGCATTTTTAATTCTTCCCATTCCTTTATCTTCCCTCTTTGAGAAAAAAATAAAGAAATAATCTTTATAAAAAATAATCATAGTCAAACTAAACAAATTCTCATATTGACTATGTCCAAAAATACATGTCTCATTATTCATATTAATCCACTACCATCAAGAGGTTGGTAGTATTCTCCATCATTGGTGCTCTGGAATCATAACACAGCGTTCTTTGGTCTTTTAAAGTTGTTTGTTTATACAATGTTGGTATTATAGTATACATTGATGTTCTAGTTCCTCTCACTTTACTCTGTATCAATTCATGTAGTCTTCCCAGATTTCTCTGAAACCATCTTTTTCATCATTTCTTAGAACATAATAATATTCCATTATGTCTATATACCATAATTTGCTCAGCCATTCCCCAACATTCCCCATACCTCCTTAATTTCTAGTTCTTTTCTATTACAAAAAGGGCTCCTTGGGACAGCTAGGTGGCACAGTGAATAGAGCACCAGCCCTGGGAGTCAGGAGAACCTGAGTTCAGATCAGGCCTCAGACACTTAACACTTACTAGCCATGTGACCTTGGGCAAGTCACTTAACCCCAATTGCCCTGCCTTCCGCCCTCCAAAAAGCAAAATATATATATATAAATATTTTGTACATATAAGACCTTTTCCTCTTTCTTTGATCTCTTTGGTAATATAGGCCTAGTAACAGTACTGTTCTGTCAAAGAGTATGTACAATTTAACAGCGTTAGGATGCATAGTCCCAAATAAATGGTTGGACACAGCTCCATCAATAGTGCGTATTTTTAGTGCCTATTTTTCTGAAGCCCTCTGACATTTGTCATTTTTCCTTTTTGTCATGTTTGCCCATCTTACAGGTAGAACCTCAGAGTTGTTTTTAATTTCATTTCTCTAATTATTAACTATTTGGACATTTTTTATATTGCTATAGATAGCTTAGATGTCCTTTGAGAATCGCTTATTCATATCCTTTGACCATTTATCAATTGTCAAATAATTTATAATGGCTTGTAAATTTGAATCAGTTACTTATATATCTTGGAAATGAGGTTTTTATCAGAGAAACTTACAAAGATTTTTTTTCCCCAGTTGGCCTTTTCGAAAACCCTTTAATCTTAGCTACATTGGACTTATTTATACAAAGGCTCTTTTAGAATTTTATGTATCAAAATTGTTCATTTTATCTCCTGTGATCCTCTTCAACTCTCATTTGTTTAGGTGGCACCGCGGATAGAGTGTTGGACTTGGAGTCAGGAGGATGTGAGTTTTAATCCTGCCTCACATACTTACTATGCTGTCAGCTTCAGTTTCCTCATCTGTAAAATGATACTAATTATGGCATCAATTTCATAAGGTTGTTTTTAGGATCAAATGGGATAAAATCCTTTACCAACTTAAAGTGTTACATAAATGCTATCATCATCATCATCATTAACTTTTTGAGAGAAATAAGTTGTTATAGAAAATGTTTCTATAGTGGGAAATCACATAGATAAATTGCATATAGACCAGGCAAACCAAAGGTGTCAAATGCTGTCCATGGGTCACAACTGACCATAAAACTCCCTAATGTAACAAACCAGATTAAAATGTAGCCAGAAAATGTTTAACAAGATAAATAAAAATATAATAAAACATAAATGATATTAATTTGTGGTTTTTCTAAACCAATATGTGGGCCACAGGGATCCATTTGTATTTGAGTTACACCACTGATATAAACCATGATGTCCCACGTTCAGGTGACCACAGATTGTTAAAGATTGGGGAAGTAGGCAGTATATGCCTAGCCCCCACCTGCAAAACATGGCTATAGACCATTGTTTTACCACTCCCCTCCTATGAAAACGAATTTCCAAAAAGAGACTAAAGACCAAAGAAGATCAACAAAGCCAGGGTTGGTTTTAGGTACCAATTTGTTTATTCAAGAGACAGGGTGTCTTTGTAGCTAAGCATAGCTTGGCTTTTGAGAGCAGAGAATTTGTGGGAATTATATAAGCCTAAAAATTGCTAGAAGAAAAGTGACACGTGACCAGATCTCTTTCTGCTTGGGGTTGTTTCTTTTCATCATTAGAAGACTGCACACCACCACTCCCATGCCTGAGAAAACATATCATGCCTTGGTGGGGAAAGGCAGCATGTTACAGTGGAAATGAGTATAGGATTTCTTCTAGTTAAGAGATCTGGTTCTATGACTGAATCTGTGTGACTGTAGGCCAGTCACTTCATCTTTCCGTGTCTCCATTTCCTCATTTTAAAAATAAGGGAATTGTACCAACTAGGTGGTCTCTTATCCCTTTTAGCACTAAATCGAATGAAAATAAATGCAGTAATCCTTTTGAAGATTTTGCTTCTTTCCATTCAGAGAATACAGGGTATCCCAAAAGGCTTAGTGCAGTTTTGAACTATTAAAGCTCAAAGTCCCTTCCCGTACTAGATTTTTTTGATACTGTAAGGGCTTCTGATGGAATCGAAAGGCAGAATCTTATTAGTTGTTGACCACACCCATCCTTACTCCTATATTTCTTCTGGTTTTTCCCACCTCCAGCCATTCCCCCCAACCCCCGCCAAAAAAAAGGGCAGAAGTCTGGATGTCCCTCCATATGGTATAAGGTGAGGGGGACAATGTAGAATTATCCATACTTAGGGATTTCACTAAGGTTTTCACTTAGGGATTATCGGCAGATCGTTAGTTCAACCCGACAGCTCAGCTAATGAGCTATAAGGGCAGGGGCTGGAACAGCTTTTATCTTTGTACTTCTAGTGCCTCGCTCAGTGCCTGGCACGTAGCAGGAATTTAACAAATATTTGCTGAATTATTGAAATAGGAGCTGGAGGTGGTGTAACTCTTACCCATGTCCTAGGAGTATAGATTCAGAGTGGCAGGGATCTTAAGCCTTTCTCCTCTAACTCCCTCCTTTTACAGATAAGGAAATCAAAGCCCAGAAAAGTTGCCATTTGCCCAACATCTTTCAAGTAGTAAGTGCCAACATCTGTACTTGAATCCAGCTACTCTTCCCACTGTACCACTCTGCCTTTCCTTGACTTAACTGCCACCGGTTCCCTTGACATCACCTAAATACCAATAAAGCTCATAGGCTGTAAGTTCCCCCATCTCTGTCACAATAAATGGGAACCATTATGATTAATATCATCATTACAATAATCAGCATCATTTTTATTATTATTTTGAGCTTTTAACATTATGTCTGCAAGTACTGCAAGATACTGTGGGGCTCTGCAAACCATGACATCTTCTAATTGAGCTCCAATTTCACTCAAGACTGTGGTAAACTCATAGATTCATATAACTTTTTGAGGAGAATTAGGAATCTGACAACTTAACCTACTCAGAAAGAGCCAACTTCCCCAGATGCCTGTGGGTCTTACATTTGTAGCATCTTTAAATGGTGGAACTGGGGCAGTGGCGGGTTGGAGGGAGTCAACCAGACAATAGCGTGATGCAATGGAAAGAGCGTTGGGGTTGAAGTCAGAGGACCAGGTTCCAAATCCTCTTTTTGACACTATCTGTATCATCTTAGATAAGTCAGTTAACTTCTCTGGGTGTCAGGTTCGTCATCTCTAAGATGAGTGAATTAGAGAAGAATGATATCCACGGCTCTTTCCAGTCCTAAGTCTATAATCCTATGACTCAGTAATGCATTTCCATAAGATACAGGTGTGTCCATTGAGCCCCACAGTATATTTATTTATTTATCCTTATTTATCTAGAAGGCTTCCTGCTCAGGTCTTCTCTGCTCATATAATTACTAGAGATAGTTAGGGTTACTCTGGAGCGCCACCTTGAGGCCAGCATTGGTCCTTTCAATTCGCAATGGGTAGTTTCTGTTCCTTCCCTTCTGTGCTTATAGAACTGAGCTTTTGGAATTATTTACTACCTGTGTGACTGTGGGCAAGTCATCTTCCTGGGCCTTATTTCCTCACTGTGAAATAACGGGACTGGAAAAGAGGACTTTGAAGGTCCCTATCAGTTGTCTGATCCCAGATCCTTAGGAACCTACGTCATATTCACAACTTGTGTTAAAATTTCACCACTGGAATATGTTAACTTTTGATTTCAGAAGACGTGAGAATTGTGCCTCACATTTCTAAAGCATAAGCCAAAATGTTCTTAGTTGCTGTTCACTATACATAACAATATGTGTCAAATTTCCTCACCTTTGTCCCATGCCTGGAGTACCCCCATCCTTCCCATCTCTGCCTCTTTCAAAGCTTTGCTAAGCACTACCTCCTAAATGAGAGGCAAACTGATTTCCTTAGTTGCTAGTCTCCCCTCCCCCAACACTTCATAAAATTACTTGGTATATTTTTTGTATTTACTTAGCTTATGTACTGTTCTTTTCTCTCAAAAGAACACAAACTCCTTGAGAACAAGGATAATTTTATTTCTGTCTTAGTATCCCTCATGTGAAGCACAGCGCCCAGTACCTAGTAGACTTCTAATAAATGTTTGTTGAATAAGTGAATCTTGTTTAAGTGAATTGAGAATTTGAAACAGAATACTTGGTCCAAAGGTGGGGGAACGTTCGGCCTTGAAGCTATATGTGGCCCTCTAGGTTCTCAAGTTCAGTCTTTTGACTGAATCCAAACCTCACAGAACAAATCCCCTTAATAAAAGGAGCCGGAGAAAGAAATGGCCAATGATTCCAGTATCTTTGCCAAGAAAACCCCAACTGGGGTCACAAAGAGTCGCATATGACTGAAAAACTAAAGAGCAACTTGGTTTATGCACAATGAGATTTCAAAGAAGCATAAGATGCTTCGAACCTTGTTACTTGTGGTGTCAGGCACTACTTGTAAATAAATAGGATTATAGATTTGGAGCTGGAAGGCATCTTAGAAGTCATCGAGTTCAATTTCTTCATGTTAAAGAAAAGAAAACTGAAGCTCAGAAAAATTATGTGAATTGCTTATGGTCCCATGGAAAATAAATAGCAGATGTAGGATTTGAACACTGCTCCTTTGACTATAAACTCAGTACTCATTGTTTCTAGTTTTCTTTAGGGAGAAATCAGGAAATATTTAAGAACATACCTTTTCCATATATGGTGTGGCTTCTCTGTCCAGAGAACCTTAAAATGCTAGATTTGGAAAGGACCATCAAATAGTTTAATCCAAACCCTTCATAAGAAGGCAGCTATGATATCATGGAACAAATCCCAAATTCCCAATGGGAGTCAGGAGACTTTAGTTCTGTGACCTCTGTGATCAAGGACCACATCCTTTAACTTCTCTGAAACTTAGTTTTCACTTCTGTAAAATGTAAATAACAACACTCGCAGATATTCATAAGGTTTTGTGAGGATCCGATGGTTTTGGGTTTGGGTTTGGGTTTGGCTTTTTTTGGTTTTTTGGTGTTTTTGATTTGGGTTTGGCTTTTTTTGGTTTTTTGGTTTTTTTGGTATGGGTTTGGGTTTTTTTTTCTTCAAAAATAAACCTTTATTAGAAAAGTGAGAGGCTAATGGTATTTCTTTTTTTCCTTTTTTAAATGTTATTAATTTATGTTTAGTTTTCAACATTCACTTCCACAAGATTTTGTGTTTTACATTTTTCCCCCTTCCTCTCATCCTCCCTCTCCAAGATGGCATGCAATCTGATATAGGCTCTACTTATACATTCATATTAAACATATTTTCACATTAGTCATGATGTGAAGAAGAATTAGAATTAGTGGGAGGAACCATGAGAAAGAAGAAACAAAACAAAACAACAAAAGAAAAGGAGAGCAAATAGTCTGCTTCAATCTGCGTTCAGATTCCAAAGTTCTTTCTCTGGATGTGGAGAGCATTTTCTATCATGAGTCTTTTGGAGTTGTCTTAGAGAGCATCAAATGTTTTACAAACTGTAAAGTACTGTATGAATTAAAACTATTATCAATAAGTGTCTAAGCACATGATAGACCTAGTTAGATTAAGGATTTGCTCAAGGTCACACAGTGTATAATACCAAGATACTGCAATTAAGATACCACTATTATAGAAGTCTAGGCAGCATACTGGGCTTGGAACCACCCTAGGCTCACAATCCATCTCTGATATCTCAGACAATGGCCACGCCACTTAACCTCTATGTACTTCAAGCAACTCCATCATACCTATCTTCTACCAAATTACAGGTGGATAAGATTATAGATCCTTTGACATTTTGTTTTTTGTTTTATAACAGGATCTAGGAATTATTCCTTGTAGGGAACTTCCAGCAAGGAAATGCCTTCCACCTGCGCAGGTCAGTACCTTTTCAGTAAGCTAGAGTCTTATTAGAGAGTCATCTGGGACATTGAGAGGCTAAGTGACTTGCCCAGGGTCACACAGACAGTATTCATCACGGATAAAACTTGAACTTAGGTCTTGATGACTTAATGCTTTTCATTATCTGGTATAGTGGAAAACTCAGCAGCTCTGGGTGCAGATAAGAGTTCAAATTTCACCTCTGACACTTCCTGTGAAGCCTTAGAAAAAGTCATTTAACCTCCAGGGGAAGGATTCCCACTTGGACTTCTTTGATTTCACCACCATGCATCCATGGGAGGTCCTTCCTCCCCCTCTTTTCAACTTTCTTTTATTATAAAGATAAATAAATTAAATAAATAATGTAATGTAATATAACATAAATAAATAAAATAAAATGACAGATGCTAAAGGGGATGTGGGAAAATACACTTAGTACACTGTTGGTAGAGCTGTGAGCTAATCCAACCATTCTGGAAACACAATACCCAAAAGGCTATTATACCGTAAGCTTCTTGAGGGCAGGGATTGTCTTTCTTTCTGTATTTGTATCCCCAGTGCTTAGCACAGCACATCGTCCATACTAGGTGCTCAATAATTTTTATCATTATTATTGTTGTTGTTGCTTCCTGGGGAAGCTTGTGAAAAGACACTGAAGCAAATAAAAGTATCTCTCCCACAAGTTGTTCTTTTGACATCTTTGGTTTCTGCTGAGTTAACAGTCATTGAGTGAGTCAGCAAGGCATTAGAGCCACACCTCTGATGTCTCCAGTCTTTATTTTACTAGAGAGGAAAAGGAGGGAAGTGCAAAGTACCAAGAAATGTGGCACAAACCCAGCCCCAAGTTTCAAAGGTAGGCAGGGGTATATGGTCTCTGGCGCTGCTTTATTCTTGTTCATTAAGAGCTGGTAGGCTAGAAGCTCCTTGAGGTCAACAGCTTGGTTGTCTCTCATCTTTAGACTCCCAGTGCCTAGCTTGGCACCTGGCACATTGTAGGAGTTTTGACAAATGATTGCTGAATTGTTGAAATAAGACCTATAGTGGGTAGCTACTAGGAACTGCCTGACCCTCTCTCTCCATGAAGGGACTCAGGATCCCCAAACCAAGGATAAGGTTTTATTTTTCTGGGCTGTCCAAACAGAGCCTATGTATCCTGGTCTTTTGCCCAAGCTCTTCTACATTAGCTCTTTTAAAAGGTCCAAGAGTTTCCCTTTTTATTTTCAATAGGGTTGATCTTTTCCATCTTCCTTCTCATAACTCACTTCCTGAAGACTGGTGCTCTAAGAGTCTCAAAGCCGACTGGCCTTGAAAAGTCCCAAAGGAAAGCTGGAACTCTCTTGCCTCTCAACAACTCACCAGGAACCTCACCCAGGGCAGGCCATTCATCTCCACCAGAAAGGAGAGAGTCCTTTACCACTGGGGCTTTGGAACAAGGGTTACATCTCCCTGGGATGGAGTAGAAGGTGCAGCAGAGGAGAGGGAGGATAGAAAAAGGTGGCCCAAAAAAATGAGGATTATTGAAACTTTTTTTCCCTAAATAGGGGGGAAAGGACCAGAAAGAATTACAAACTTTTCAATTTTTTGCTGCTACCGCCACCACAAAAGGAGCTGTTATAAATATTTTTGCACTTGTGAATCCTTTTCCTTACTTTGATCTCCTCATTGATGGGGTTTGGGATGCTTTTGTCTGTAACCTCATTTTGTAAAATCTCACTTGTGTTCCGGTGCGTAACACCAGTTTGTAATAAGCCTATGCAATTAAGTTGTAAAAGTCACACTTTCCCCCAGCCATAAAGGCATTAACTCTGCCTCTCCCCTGCCCCCAGCCTAAAAGTCTTTTCCCTGAGCTAGCACTCTGCCTAGATACAGCACCCACGAATACATCACCCAAATATTTTTTAGAGAAATACATAGCTCTTTTGTTCTAAGTGGCCAGCTGCACCTAAAAACCTTGAACATTATCAGAAGAGAAAACTCCCTCCCAGTATGGTACCTCCTGAATCCCTAATGTCTAGCTTCCAAATTTGGCACCTCCTGAAACAATCAAATCTATCCTCCCAACAGCCATATTGGACCTATCTCATTCAGCCTTGACCAAGAGTAACCTAATGATGTCACAAGGCAAAAACCACACCTCCTGGTAGCCCCCCCTAGGAGGATGTCCCAATGAATTATGGGCAATACGCCTGCCCAGTTAATATAAAAAGTGCATGTCCCTTTAAGCACTGACCACTCCTCCCTAAACTCCTCCCAAACTCCTCCCTAGCTCTACCCTTGCCTACCTAGTTAGCATAATTAACCTATGACTGACAGCTTTATCACTATAAAAATTGTATCTCTATCCCCTGCACTTTGCAGGCTATGCTTAACCTTCTCCTGCCTGCTGGCAAAGTGTAACATTAAACTTTATAACTCTCCCTTTCTCCCTGTAAGCTTGCAGGTCCCCTTACCCCGCCTCCTGCCCCCTGCTAAGTCGGCATAACAATAAACTTTTGTAACTCTGCCAAAAGATATCTTGAGTCCTGGGAAATTCTTTCCAGACAAGAACCCTCTAGGGATTCATATGAGATCCCTTCTATACCCACCTCTTCCCTACCTCTTCACTTGTGATATAGCCCTTGTACCAGGGTCAATAGCCATAGTAGCTGGGTCAAAGGGTAAGAACAGTTTAATTGCCTTTTGGGCATTGTGCTTCCAGAATGGTTGGATTAGTTCACAGCTCTCCCAACACTGTACTAGTGTATTTTCCCACATCCCCTCCAGCACTTTTCATTTTATTTTTTTGTCATTTTAGCCAATCTAATAGATAGTACCTCAGAGTTATTTTATTTTGAATTTCTCTACTTTTAGTGATTTAGAGCACTTTTTTCATATGGCTGTTGATAGCATTGATTTCTTCCTCTGAAAATTGCCTATTCATGCATATCCTTTGACCATTTACCAATCAGAGAATGGTTCTTAGTCTTATAAATTTGGCTCAGTTCTCTATGTATTTGAGAAATGAGACCTTTATCAGAAAAACTTGCTGCCAAGATTTTCCCCCCAGTTTTCTGCTATTCTTTTCATTTTAGCTGTTTTGGTTGTGGAAGCACAAAACCTTTTTAATTTTAAATAATGAAAATTAAACATTTTATCCTGTAAATTAGGTTCTTGCCCCCAAAAACACTGAAGAGGAAAAGAACCCATTTGTTCAAAATATTTATTACAGCTCTGTTCACAGTGACAAAGAATTTAAAACTGAAGGGGTGTTCATCACTTTGGAAACGATCAGACAAGTTATAGTACAGGAATGTGAGGGAATTCTATTGTGCTGTAACAAATGATGAGTAGGATGGTTTCAGAGAAATCTGAGATTTGTATGAACCAATGTAGGTGAACAGAATCAGGAAAATAAGTTATAGTATAAGCATATTTGTAAAGACAAACAACTTGGAAAGGCTTTAGAACTCTGATTAATGCAATGAAGTACCAGATTTCAAAGGTCTCATGATGAAAAACCCTGACAGGTGGCGTACTCAAGGTGTAGATTTAGACATACTTCTTTCGGACGTGGCCAACGGAAGGATGTTTTGCTTGACGATACATAATTCCAACAGGGATTTTGTTTTGTTTTTATATTCTTTCTCAGTGGAGGAAAGGACGGAGAGATGGCGTATTTTCGTTGATTTAAAAAAAATGTTTAGAATGAATTCTTAAAGCCTTCCACTTCTTTTTATTTATATTTTAAGGCAATGACTGTGTCTACTGCCTATAGTTCAATTACTTGTAGGAAGTCTGGAAAAATGTTCACGCATAAGGTTATTGCGTCAGCTGACTTAAAATTGACCCCTAAATAACCCTTAAAGGAGCCCTTTAAAAACAAACATTGAAAATTGATTAAATTCTAATTAACTAAGTTCTAAACCCCTTTCTAGGATACTACAGCTCCCAAGAAAACTGCTAGCTCCGAGCGTCACGTGATGTAATCGTTGAGTCACTTCCGCCCCTGCTCATCATTTCCGCCCTCTTCCTTTCCGGTTCCCCTCTCACCCCACGCTGAGAGGGGCGGCAATGCGCAAGCGCTCCGCCGCCGCCGCTAGGCCTGCTGGTTAGACATGGATGTTCATGATCTGTTTCGTCGCCTCGGCGTAGGAGCCAAGTTCGATCTGAGGCGCTTCCCGGCGGATGCGGTTCGATTCCAGGTGGGGGCGGGGGAGGGAGCGAAGCCGGGCTACAACCCCGCTGGACACGTGCGTCCACCAGCACTGGACCTTGGGGCACTCTCGGAGACACATTCGGCCTGGGCAGCTCGTGGCTCCCCGAACTCGCCGACGGGCTTGCCCCTACTTCTGTACTAGTCGTTTTTTAATTAATTACTTAATGTCTTATGTCTCTGCCCTGCCTTGGTTTAAGCCAACATCTGAAGTTTTCTGTCCAAGCTTTGCCTTCTAGCCTTTCAGAAGGAAGTAGATTTAGTGTCCGTAGAAAGACAACTAGAGGTCTGAACATGTTTTAGAGAGAAGGAACTGTTCGGAAAGGGCTGACATTGGGACAGGCGGCCTGATAGACGAAGGACTAAGTTCCCTGTCACTGGAGTGTTCTAGAGGGGATTCCCGTGTTGAAAAGGGAGTCTGGATTTGGAGGGTCTCCCAAGTCCCTTCAGCACAGGCTTCCACGACTTCCTTTGCGTTGTCGTTGAACCCATTTCTTTTTTATTCAACTCTTTGTGTGTCTGTATCTTGACACTTAAGCAAACCACTTAAGAGCTGGGACTCTGACCTCTTTGCATACCCCCGTGGGCCATGGCAGTAGTGCATTACACTAGAAAGTAATGCTTGTTGAATGAATCAGTTCCTGGAAGGAATCTGCAGTCTAATGAGGGGGGCCGGGGAGGGGGAAGGACACACACATGAAACGATAAGTGCAAGATAATATGCCAGATGCCAAATGAGTAGAATGAATGAGTAAGGAAATGAATGAATGAAAAAGCGTTTTTTAAGCACCACGTTCCAAACTCTGGGCTATATGCCGGGAATATAGATGCAAAAAAAAAAGACAGCCTTAGCCCTCAAGGAACTTACATTTTAATAGAGGGAGAAACATATATAGGCAAGTTAGGGAGTGAGAGAGGTATTTTGGTTTAGAAAATTACAGGGATGGTAAATGGAGTCATAAGGGAGTGCATTATTAATACAATCCTTTTCAGAAACAGTGACAGTTGTTTTGCTTATGTTTCATGAAACTGGAAAAGTGAGTGAAAATTTTTGAGTAGGGACTATGAATTAAACCCTTGCTTCCACTCACCCTCAAAATAGAACAATGCTTGCTTCTTATATTCAGTTCAGTATATATTACCTTTCTGCCTATAGTAGGCACACAAATACTTGGTGTTGATACTGGGCACATGTCTCCCTACTGCCAGTTCTGATTAGGGGGAAAACAGTCAATAAATCAATTTCATTTCAAATTATTTGGTTCTCAGCTAGGAAAAAGGAAATTTGACTTTGATTCCTCAGAGGTATTAGAGGAACTGAACTTCTTTGGAAGCAAGAAATCTACCCCACCTGAAGATGGAACCTTGTTGGATAATACCCTATCCAAGGGAGAGGAGAGAGTACAGCAAAAAGCTGAAGGTGAGGAGGATGACAGAGTTGAAAAGAAGCAGAAACGAAACATGAAGAAGAAAAAACAAGCTTCTGGTTAGTACTATTTTCTATTGCGTTTAAAACTTAATCTGGGATCCACAATTCCCTGGGAGAACTGCAGATAGATTTCAGGGAGTCCATGAACTTGAGTGGGAAAAAAAGTTACATATTTACTTTACAATTAATTAATATCTAACTCAAATTTATCATTTTCTTAAATTATTTAAAAACATAATTCTGAGAAGAAGCCCATAGGTTTTACCAGACTAGTCCAAGGGACCCAGGACACACACAAAAAGTGAAGAATCTCTTCACCAAAAGGAACATCTATTATATCCATAAGCTAAAGATGACATTTGTTGTTCCTTCAAAGGATATAGACATTCAAGTTTAATAACTGGGAAAGGTGAATGGTACGCCCAAGATCTTTTTTTTTTTTTGAACCTTAGAAGCTCTTTCAGTCAGTTCCGACAAGGAAGAAGAAACTATACTATGGATGTCTTCATTGGAAGCCAAGATTAAAGATAAAAAAGGAAAAGAAGAAAATAAACTAACTGCAGAGAAATTGGAACGGCTCCGAAAGCAAAAGGTTAGGCTAATTTATTAAACCAAAAAAACATGAGAGTCTTTCCTTGATTTCATGTTGTTGTTGTTGTTTTCCCCCATTTGGTCTGCTTGGATCATTTTGGAGTCTTGAATTTCAATTGAGGTAAAGTTGAATCTAGACTCTTCACTTTTACAAATAAGGACACTGAGGCCCAGTGACATTAAATGTTTTAGCCAGAGTCACGCTGGTAGTAGTCATCAGAGTTGGGATTTGAAACCAAGTCCCCTAATGTTGTACCATGAAAGTGTCATTTTATGGATGAAGAAGCTGAGGCCCAAAGTCATATAAGTAATACTGGCAGAGCCAAGATTCATATCCAGGTCCTTTTGACTATAAATACCATGTCCTTATCAGTATATCATGTAGCCCTTCTTAGCTTTTTGCTTTCCAGTTGCTGATAGACATGTCTTCTAATAAACTTAGAGCCCACCAATGCCCATTCCTAGAAAAAACTATATACACTCACACGTACCATCAGTTGCCAGATCTTGTTTTTACCTCCACAAGGTGTCTTGTACATATTTGTTTCCTTTTCTCTACTCACATAACCACCACCTTATTCTACCCCTATCATCTCTTGCCTGGACTATTACAGTAGCTTTCTAATTGGTTTCTGCTCTCATCTATTCCCATTAAAATCAGTCTTCTATATGGCTTCCAGCGTACCTTTTCCCAAATCTCAGATCTGACCGAGTCAGTCCCCCTACCCAATAAATTCTAATGGCTTCTTTCTTTTTTTGCATCTAGGATCAAATATATTAAGCTCCTGTTTGGCATTTAAGGCCCTTTACAACCTGGCCTCCAATCTGCCTTTCTAGCTTTATTTTATAATACTCCCCTTTCCTAAACCCCATGATCTTAATGCTGTTATTTCTCCTCCTCTCCGCTTCTGCACTGGCTGTCCCCCATGCCTAGAATGCTTTCCCTCCCCACCTCTGTCTTTTAGGATCCTTTGTTTCCTTTAAAATTAACCTCAAATCTCATTCTACATGGAGCCTATCCTCATCTTTCCAGCTGCTTACAACCTCCCCTTCAGAGAAATTACCTTGTCTTTATTTTATATAAATTTTTCAATATCCATATATGAGCAATAAGGTGTAAGCTCCTTAAGGCAATGACTGTCATTTTTTTTTTCTATTAGGCAAAGTACCTGGCACATAGTAGACACTTAACTGCTTATTAGTTGATTCCACAGCAAGTGACTGTGCTGTTTTAGGGTGCCACCTTACTGCTAATAACCTCTCTTCCTCCACCACCGCTTCACCTCACCCCCCCCCCCCACCCACTCCCACACACACCCAGGCACTTTGCTCTGACATGGGCTCCATATAACAACGTAGCACACCTTCCCATCTTACCTCCCTGGCTCCCCTCCACCTTCCAACGTAGCCCTAACAACTGAGCATCAGTTAACTTCATTAACTGCCCCTGAGCACTTCCACATAAAGTCACCTACCTACCTTTACCTTTCATTTTGCATCCTCATTTACTTCAGCCTCTCTTCATCTATGGAGCCGAAGTTGGGCGGGAAGACTTGGATCTGAATCCCACATCAGACACTAGCTATGTTACCCTGTGTTAGTCATTTTATTTCTGAGGTGCTTCACTGAGACTCACTTTCTTTTTCTGTAAAATGAGGGAAGGAAGTTAGACTCAGTGACTTCTAAAGTATCTTTCATCACTAAAATCTGTGGTCCTATAAAGAAGTTAATCAGAGAGTTAAATTCTTACCTAGATGATTCATTGTATTCAGAGGGGCTACTTTTGGCAGGATTAGATGAAGTTAGGGAACTTGTTCGTTTCACCTATTCCTTAAATGATCCATTTTTAAGTGGGAAAAGGGATAAGAAGAGGAAAGGAAGAAGAGAGAAATCACAAATAGAAGAAAAAGAAAATTTACATTCTTACGGGTTTATTGTACAACTGCTTTGCTGCCTGTGGTTTCCAGCTTTGTCAGTACAGGTTTGAAATGAGAGTAGTAGAGAGGCTGGTTTGTTTCTAGGAGTGACCTACAGGTTGTCAAGGAGTAGAATGTCCCAAGAACCCATGCCTCATTGGAACAGAAACCAGAGTTTGCCTTATCCTAGATTGGGGGATAGAACACAAGCTGAATTAGAAGTACCAGACTCCTTAGTGGTTCTTTGATTGATTTGAATTTTGACAGGGTAGAGGACTTATATATTGAACCTGGCATTGTGTTTAATGTAGCACAGAGAACCAGAGATCACTTAATTCCATCATTCCCTCAGGTTATCATCCTATAGCAAAACTTGTAGAAAAAGCTCTTTACATTCATTTCCTCTACTTTTTCACCTCCCATTCATTTGTCAACCTCCTACAATCTGGCTTTCATCCTCACTGCTCTCTGAAAGCTCAACAGTTATCTCTTTACTGTTAAATCCAGTGACCTCTTCTTGTTTCCCCATCCTAGACCCCTCTGTAGGATTTGACATTATTGACCACTCCCTCATTCTGGATACTTTCCCTTCCTTGGATTTTTATGACACTGTTCATTCTACCTATTAGTCTTCTTTTCATCTTTGTCATCTATAACCCTCCCCTACATATGAATGCACCCAGAGCTATGCCTTGGGCACTCTCCTCTTTTTGATCTCTTTAAGTGATTTCATCAGACCTCATGAATTCAGTTATAATTTCTGTGTATACTGCTCCCAAATACACATATCCAATAATCTTCTCCTGCGCTCCAATCCAGCTGTCTGCTTTACATCTCCATCTCAGTCTCACAGTCATCTCCATCTCAACATTGTCCAAAAAAGAACTCATTATATTTCTCCCTATGCCCATCCCTCCTCCTGATTTCCCTGTTTCTATCAAGAGTACTATCATTCTTCCAGCCACTCGGATTCAAAATCTAGGAATTATCCTCAACTTTTCACTCTCATCCTTCTCCCACAGCAGGTCACTTGCCAACTATTATCTGTCTACTCCTTCAGCATTTGTAATATATATAGCTCTTCACATCACAACCAGAGTGATTCAGGTCCTCATCATCTCTTACCTGCACTTTGATAGTAGTCTCCTAAGTGTCTGGTAGCTTCCTTTAAAAATGCATCTTTCACCTACCTGCCAAATCAATATTCCTAAATCATAGGTCTGATATCCCCACTCTTTTGCTCAAAAAACTGTATTGGCTCCTCATTGTTTCTAGGATAAAACACAAAAATCCTCTATTTGACATTTAAATCTCTTCATAATCTAGCTGTGCCTTGCTTTTTCTGACTGATTATACATTACTCCTACACACAGTCTGTGCTCCATGTAAAGTTACTTATTTGCTGTTTCCCATACATGACACCTATGTGCCTTTCTATTCTGTCCCCCATGCCTGTGATACACCTTGTCTCTGCCTTGGAACTGCTAGCTCCTTTCCACCGTCAGCTCAAATGCCATATTCCTCAAGAGGTGTCACTTCTCCACCAGATCATGGTGGTGTATTGACCCTTCAACAAGTTATCTGTGAGCATGTTATATCCCAGTAGTAGAATGTAAGCTTTTTGAGGGCGGGAACTGTTAGTTTTGTATTTGTATCACCAACTAATGTCAGTCACAGCAGCTACTATATAATTAGTACTTACTAAAGCTTTATTGATTGATTGGTACTCTAAATTTTTCCTCCAAGAGTTTATATTTAGAAGTGGTAAAGTAGGAAATAAAAGGAAGACATGGACAAGTGCTGGCCACTCTCTGGTAATCTTTGGCTTAGCAGTGGTTCTTAACCTTCCTAATGCTGCGACCCTTTAATACAGTTCTCATGTTGTGGTGACCCCCAACCATAAAATTATTTTTGTTGCTACTTCATAACTAATTTTGTTACTGTTATGAATCATAATGTAAATATCTGACATGCAGGATGTATTTTCATTGTTACAAATTGAACATAACCCACAGGTTGAGAACCACTGGCTTAGAGAGTCTTAAGGTGCATTTCCTCCCTACTTTCCTTACAGGACTTGACAAATATATGCTGTAGCACCTTAGATCTTCTCACTTGTAATGTGCTCCGAGTTTTAGTACTAGCAATTTGATCACAGTATGTATTACTCCAGGTGTTTTACTCCTAAAAATATCTTTGGCTGATGTTCACAGAGACCATTTGGCTTCATTTTGCAGATAAACCGTTTCCGAAATAAACACAAAATTCACATCCAAGGAACTGATCTTCCGGAACCTATTGCTTCATTTCAACAACTTGACCAGGAATATAAGATCCACTCTCGACTACTCCAAAACATCTTAGATGCAGGTTTCCAGAGCCCCACGCCAATCCAAATGCAAGCAATTCCTGTCATGCTTCACGTGAGTCTACTTGTCTGGGCTTAATGACTGTACAACTCAGGCTGAGTGGAACTATGCTCAAAGTTGGGAAGTTTAAACTCTTCATTTCTTGTTCTTGAAATCTCTAGTACCAGCTAAATTTTTTTGCTTGTCTTATTTTGGATCTCATCATTATGTCCATTCTCTCAGAAAACATTCCAGGAGCATGGGTTTGTCATAAAGTCCTTATACAGGTTCTGAGCTCTTGATTGTTTAATTATTAAAAACTAAAGCTTTCTGAAGTGTAAATTTTTAGTAATGAATAACTAACAACAACAAAAGCTAATTTTATTCTCATGGCTACTGTGGATTTAGCCATAGAACATGTTTTCCCTTCCGGTCCACAGTAACTATTTTTGCTTTCATGGAATCAGATGACTAGGTGACATAGTAAGTGTTACGTCTTGAATCAGAAAGACCCAAATTTAAATCCTGCCTTGGACTTAATAGCAGTGTGACCCTGGGCAAGTTACTTTACCTCACATACCTTAGTTTCCTCATCCAGTAAAATGGAGAGAATAACATGACCTGCCTGCCAGTGATGTTGTGAGGATCAGATGAGTAAAGTGGTTTGCTAGAGATTATTTCTGTGTAATTATGTTAGTAGTTGTCTTAACAAATGTGTTTTTAAAATGCCACTTAAAGATTGTTTCTGTTCTATTTACAACTCAAATTACTAAAAGTATTAAAATTTATAAGGACTTTATGAGAATCGTGTTACTATTTCTGAATTAATCAGACTCAGGACCCAGGGCCTTCTTTTTTCTTTTGCCTCCTGATTTTTGCCTATCCCCTTATGTATTAAATTCTCCACCAGATGATGAGTAAAGAAAGAAATCATTGGTCAGTTCTACTACTTTGTTGTAATAGGAGGTTTGGCATAGAAAATTTAATTCAAAGGGCAAATTGAGATTTATAGATTATATTTATTTCAATTATCTTTCCTCTCATTCTGACCCATTAGCAAAAAGTGGCTTTAGCAGTGATGTTTTGCTAGAAGTTCTACTCATCTGTTACTTAACCAAATATAAATTATGCTAGGTGCTGTAACCTTAAGCCAAAAAGTGAAAACAGATTTTGATAACAATCTAGTGGAGCCAAGATGAAGCAAACAGTATGAGAAGATACAAGGTTGGAGAAGAGATATTGCAGTTCAGTATAAAACATTTCAAAAAACTTGTGATTAGAAGTGTTACCTACAGTTTTAGTCTTTTTTCTGTGGTGATTGTTGACGTTTGACTAGAATCTGAAAGTCAGCTTTCACTCAATTCAACAGACATTTATTGAATGCATACTACTTACAAAGGAACTTTGATAGTCAGTGAGAGGAATTAAGAGATGGATAAGATGTGGCCCTGAAATCAAGGAGCTTCAATTTAGGATACACATAGATAATTATAGCACAGAATTAGTGTACAAGTACAGAGAGAAAGACCAAGCAGCCAGAGGGACAGAGGTAGCTAGGTGGCATGTGGATAGAATGCTAGGCTTTAAATCAGGAAAACCTGACTTTAACTCCCACCTCCAGCATTTATTAGTTGTATGACCTTGGACAAGTCGCCTACCTCTGCCTCAGTTTCTACAACTGTAAAATTGGAGGTAATAATAGCACATATCTCCTGGGGTAGTTTTGATGGTCATAATTAGATGATATTTATGAAGCTCTTAGGATAGTGCCAGGCACATAGTAGGTTCTTTATAAATGCTAGCTGCTGTTATCATTACTACTACTATGACCACCACCAATGAAGTTCTGTGAACTCAGAATGAAAAAAGGGGATCTCTTCAGACCAGGGAAGATGACATCGAAGTGGCATTTGAACTTGTCCTTAAAGATAAAAAAAAAATAGCAAATCTTTTTCTGGCTTTCATAGTACTGAGTGTATTCTTTGTCTTTAGGGTCGTGAACTGCTGGCTTCTGCTCCTACTGGATCTGGAAAGACCCTGGCTTTTAGCATTCCTATTTTAATGCAGCTGAAACAACCCACAAATAAAGGTTTCAGAGCACTGATCATCTCGCCCACACGAGAACTTGCCTGTCAGGTAAGATTTTCTTCTTAGAGGACCACGTCTTTGGCCACTCTCTTAGTGGTCTTACTTTGGGGAAATAGAAAACTTATGAGGGCATACTGTTTCATGATCCCTCAGATATTGTCATCACATCCAACTCCTTTATTCCACAAAGAAGAAAACTAAAGCCTGGAGAGGGAAAGGGACAGAATTACCCAAAGGCACGCAAGCACGTTATAGTGTTTGCTCCATTGTTCCTGCAAAACTTAGTGTTCTCTGTGCTTTTAATGGCATCCTAACTCATAGTGCATGAAAGCCAGTTTTTACTCTCTGTGTAATTCTTCCTAAAAGAGAACTTTTTTTTTGCCTGGTTATTTATGAAATGCTTTTAAGATTCTCTGAAATGAAAGGCTACCCTGATGTTTAAATCACCTTTAAATTTCCACCCACAAGTGAAACTTTTGCTTCATTTTGAAAAAGTAAGATTGTATAGGGAACTCCTCTATTTTTTATCCTCAGGTGAAACATCTGCTGAAATTGCTCCAGTCTAGAAATTGCACAGTACCACGCAGATGTTTGCAGAGAATTAGTTTTGTACTGTGTCTTTAATTCCTTGGAGCTAGCTTTCTGTTCTGGAAGAAATGCCCTTCCCTAATAGACTTTGGAATTCCCAAATGCTAAAATTCCTGGCTAGCATGTAGGTTTAATTAGGGTTTTGTCCAAGGGCCTCACAAGAATATGATTGATGGGCCTTTTTTGATGGAGCAGATAATTGTCTGTTGTAGTGCCTTCGTGCTGCCTTTGTCTATTTCAGACTCATCGAGAGTTAGTAAGAATCTCTGAGGGCACAGGATTCAGAATACATATGATACACAAGGCAGCTGTGGCAGCCAAGAAGTTTGGGCCTAAATCAGCTAAGAAATTTGGTAAGATTTATTTGGGGGTGTGCAATAGGCAAGGGATTTTTACTCATTGCTTTTAAGAGATTATCGTGCTAGACAACAGTAAATGAGGTCCTACATACACAGTTGAGTTGTGTTTACAGAAGAAGCCTAGAAGACAGCACTGGACTAAGCATAAAGACCTGGATTCTAGTCTCAGTCACATCTTGGTGTTCTTGCTATAGGACCTAAGGCATCATGATAATGTATGTGTACTAAAATGTAGCCAGTCTGGGTAGAGGTCCACTAGGGAACAGAAACTTGGGGCTGTTGGCTTGTTAATTTCATTGTTTGATTTTTTTTTCCCCCAAGATCCTCATGAAAATTCAAGATGGTTAAATTTCTTAGTCTGAGGAGGTTGGATTTTATTTGTTTCTGTTTGCTTTTCCTATAGATATTCTTGTGACTACTCCAAATCGACTAATTTATTTGTTGAAACAAGATCCTCCAGGAATAGATCTTAAAAAGTATGTAAACAGAGTGTGTTAATGAGTCCTTTTTGGTGTTTTGTATGTTTTCTTCAAATGGTCATTTTCTATCCTCAGCTATTCCTCCTGCCATTTGAAATTTTCTGTCTATTCCCTTTCTGAAAGTGCTGATGTTTTTATTATTTTTAATTGTTATGTTATTATTATGAAGGATAATGTATCTCATCAAGCCCATTACCAAATACTTCCCAACTAACTGGTCACAGGAAAGGCCCCTGAGTTTCAGATTGAGTTCATGTGCCCCCATATCTAAGAGAGGCTCTGGTTTGCTTTTCAAAGGATCTTAAACTTAGAGCTGGAACAGACCTTAAAGATCATCAAATACAGCCTACCTCATTTTGTGAGGAAGAGACTGAGGCTCAGAAAAGGGAAGGGCATTGACCAAGGTTACATGGGTAAGAAGTAGCAGGACTGAAACTTAAAAGCAGGTCCTCCGACTCCACGTCTCTTGTTCTTTCCCCTAGGTCACACATCCTCCTTGCATGATAAAATAGTGCTCTGCTGATTTGGGGACAGTGTAGTGCAGCAGAAAGGATGCTGGGTTTGGAGGCAGAAAATACGCCATTGAATCCTGGCTCTGTCACTTACTACCTTCGTGTCCTTAGGCAGAGTCACTTAATCTCAATTTCTCTTTATGTAAAATGGAGGTCTTGGGCTAGATGACTGCTGAGGTCTGTTCTAGCTATAAATCTTTGACAGTTCACTCTGATTTTTCTTCAGATCTACTTTGTTCTTTCAGTAGCAGGTGCAAGTACTTGTTCCATTATTAAAGACAAGATAATGTATTAATCATAACTCAGTCCCAATTGGGAAAAGGAGAGAGTAGACAGCAGGACAGAACAAAATAGATTATGATGGTTACAAAGACTTAAGAGTACTCATCAAAATTCAGTGGTTATTTCAGTGCTATCTGAAAGGACCTGAAGTGCCTCAGATAAAAGAATCATAGGGTCAGAGATTTATAGCTGACAAGACCATAGAGGTCATCTAGTCCAGTGCTTCTTAAACTGTGGGTCAAGAATAGAAAAACTTTAAGAAGCCCTGATTCTAGTCTAAGACTCCATTTTGCAGAGGAAAAAACTGAGATTAAGTGACTTCATCTCTTAGCTCACTAACCAAGAAGTCTATTTTATCATTTCATAGTGTGGAATGGTTGGTGGTGGATGAATCTGACAAATTGTTTGAAGATGGAAAGACTGGTTTCAGAGACCAGCTGGCTTTCATTTTCCTGGCATGCACATCTCACAAGGTCAGGAGAGCTATGTTCAGTGCAACTTTTGCACATGACGTGGAACAGTGGTGTAAACTCAACCTGGACAGTGTTATTTCTATTTCTGTTGGAGCAAGGTAATTCCTCTATTGCCACATTTTCTGTTTTTAATAGAGTGTGCCGTTTTTGGCACATCAGAGAGATGTTTCTTGGCCTAAAATGAATTAAGAGTTCTATAGCTAGAGAGAGAGAAAAAGAGACATTTTTAAAAATATTAGATAGTTTTTTATATTGCATACTATTCATCTCTTTGTGTGTTTTTCCACTTCTGTGGTCACATCACAATAGGCTATTAAATTTGTGGTTCCTTATTGCCAGTTTAATTTCTTGATGGCTAACCTAAGATTAGAAGGGCCAGAATATCGGAAGCTCATCTGTCAGTGATCTATTTGTCTCTGTTTTCCTCTTTTAAATTTCATTTTAATTGATTTTATACTGTGTGTCATAATATTAATATATCACTAATATTATATGAATGGGCAGGGGAAGATGTATAACCATTAGAAGCTACTTTGCATCAAATAGTTGTTTAGTAAAATTCTTCCCTCAGAAACAATTTCTGTTTTTAGGAATTCTGCGGCAGAGACTGTGGAACAAGAACTTCTGTTTGTTGGATCTGAGACAGGCAAACTTCTAGCCATGAGAGACCTTATTAAAAAGGTATTTCTGGACCCTCTTGCTAAACCTGGGTCAGAGTAACCAAGCCATGGACGCTAGGGAGAGGAGCATAAGCATTTTTTGGTCATTTCCTTTTCCATAATCCAGGGTTGTGTTGGCAGAAGCCCTTTGAGCCTAACTCGGCCTCCAGGGAGAGGTTGGTAGTTCAGAGAGTGATGGTAACAAAAGTAATGACTTTGTATGTTTATATAACTTCACATTTTGAAATCACTTTTTCCTGCATTATCTCATTTGGTCTTCCCAGCTCCTCTGTAAGGCATGTGATGTATACAAGTGTTGTTATTTTATTGAAGAGGAAAGTGAAGCTCAGAGTAGTTTAGAAGTGTCTAGAGTTCCAGTGCTAAAAAGCATCCCAGGAGAGCCTGGAGTCCAAGGCTTCTGGCTAACTCTTAGTCTGGTGTGACATTCTGCCTCATGATTGGTTCTCCTTTACCTTTTATATAGAGGAACTCAAGTCCTTGTCAGGAGTGTATGCCACTGAGCAGATATTTCCATTCAGTAAAGATATGTTAATTATAACTTAGGCCCAGTTGAGAAAAAGAGAGAGCTGACAGCAGAACAGAACAAGATAGAATTAGGATGGTTACAAATACACAACAGAAGACAAAATCAGGATTCACAGTGGTTTATTTCACTACCATCGGAATTGAGGGCAAACACATTTAGGGCTTGAAGTGCCCCACACAAAAGAGTCATAGAGTCACAGATTTATAGCTGAAAGAGACTTTAGAGGTCATCTAGTCCAGTGCTTCTTAAACTACTCATTCAACAAGTAATGATTACTGCATACTTAGCAGTGAAGGGGATGCAAAGAAAAGAGAAGATAGCTCCTGCCTTCCAAGGTCTTAGCATTGAGCTAAGATAAGATGTGCACTCAACAATTAAGTGACAGTGCAGGACAGCTACGTGTCCAAAAGAATGATGTAGACCAGAAGGTGGGAGGAAGTCATTGTGGACTGCAGTGATTGATGAAACTCTTGTTGGAGTTACCTGGTTCTTGAAAGGATGGACAGAAGAGAGGAGAAAGCTTTTCCATTTTGAAGCCGCCTAAGTAAGGGGGAGGGAAAGGGAATGAACATTAAGTGCCTACTATATGCCAGGCATGGTGCCAAGCACTGTGAAAATAGTATTTGTAAAGAGGTGGTAATGAAAAAAAATGTCCTCAGAAGATAATGTAGAGATTCATCTAGCAGAGCAGAGCACAGTGTATTGCTCATGGTAAATGCTTAACAAATACTTGTTTCATTTATTCAGTAGTAAGAAAGTAAGGCTGAAGAAGAAGGATGGAGAGCCTTGTGTGCCAGGGCTGAATTTATGTTAACAGAGTTAAAGACACAATTTTATGTAAATAGGAGATCATTAGAGATTTTTGACCAGGGGAATGATGTGATGAAAGCAAATTTTATAAAAGATTAATTTGGCAGTGGCAAGTAGGACAGATTAGGAAGGAGAGAGACAATTTAGAAGCTATTGTATTTCAGACATGTGGATTAGGGTTATGACACCAGGAGTGACATTAGTTGGATGAGAGACACATTCTCAGGAAAAAATGTATGATATGATAACTGGCCAAGTGAAATGAAGTGAATCAGATCAGATATTTGAAACACTTACTAGCTGAATGACCCTGGGCAAATCACTTAAACTGCTCTTTGCCTCAGCTTCCTCTAATGCAAAATGGGGATGATACATAGCATCTACCTCCCACAGTTGTTATGAGAATCAATTGAGGTAATAATTGTAAAGCACTTAGCCCATAGTAAGGGAGGAAATCCACAAAAAAGTTTTTAAATATAAATAAAGGAGATGTAGTCACATAACATGACCAAGTTAAAAAGATGGACAGCTTGAGTGCTCTACTGGCACCTCCTAAATGCAAAAGGACAGCTTCCAGCGCTTGGTTGGATTCACTGTGGGGATCTATGTAAGAAAATGGGCAAAAATCACCCAAAATGAGGTGTAGATAGGCTATAATCTGTACAGAGGGAGGGAATATTCATACTGATGAACTCAAATCACTAAAATTCTCAAGGGTTGTATGGTTTGCAAACTACTTTGGGCACATAGTAAGCACAACTATTAACTATTATTACTATTATTAAGAAATAATAGGTCTTGGTAACAATGGATAGAGGGCAATAAATGAGAGGGGAGAGTCAAAGATGACTGATAGATTTCAAATATAGGTAGCTAAGAGAATGATTGGTTTCAGTGACAGAAATTGGGAGGAGGGCTGATTTTGACAAGGGGCACGCAATAAGTTCAATTTAAATCATTGAGTTTGAAGCTTTAGTTAGCTATTCAAATGGAGAGGTCCTCTTGTCAGTTGAAGGTACAGAATTAGAGCATGGGTGAGAATGAGAAGATGGGCCTGGAGATATATATCTGAGAATCAACAACATGGAAGAGATATTTGAAACTATTGAGAGACTATCAGTTCATTGGGAGAAAGCATGTAAAAAGAGATGAACATAGGGAGTCTAGAATTAGACCTTGCCCAGTTCCCCCAGGTAGGGCATTGGAGGAGGAGGAAGAAGCAGGTAGTAAAAAGATAGAAAAAGTACTCAGAAAGCAAGAGGAAAACCTAGGAAGTGTATTTGTACAGAACCGAGGGAAAATATTGTTTGAAGGAATGGATGGTCAGAAGTATCAGATGCCACTGAAATCTTAAGGACAATAAATACGGAAGGTGAGTACAGTTTAAGTACAATGTTTACTGAATTTATTTGAGGGACAGAAACCAATTTACAAGAAGCTACATCTGGAATCAGAAAACATGGTTTTAAATCTCACCTTAGATACTTAGTAGCTCTGGAGTCACAAACAGTAACTCAGTTTTCTTTTCTCTGTCATATAGATACTTGCACTTCTACCTCATAGGGTTGTTGTGAGAAAAGTATTTTGCAAACCATACAACCCGTGAGTATTTCAGTGATTAAACTCATCAGAATGAATATTCCCTCCCTCTGTACAGATTATAGCTTATCTACACCTTTTCGTTTTGTGTGATTTTTGCCCATTTTCTTACATACATCTCCATAGTGAATCCAACCAAGTGCTGGAAGCCGTCCTTTTGCATTTAAGAGGTGCCAGTAGAGCACTCAAGCTGTCCATCTTTTTAACTTGGTCATGTTATGTGACCACATCTCCTTTATTTACATTTGAATACATTTTCTAGATTCCTCCCCTAGACCTTTATATGCCATTCATTATTGGAGCATCTTAGCATGAGGATAGGCCATCTTTGGAAATGTGCTGCAGCATGCTTGCTCACAACATGTGTTGTCCCATTGACCATAGGATCACTCACAATTGCATAATTTCCCAAATTAAATCCAGCCTACCCCCTAACACCTGGGAGTTCTGGGGTCAAGTGTAACTGGCTATTGGTAGTACTCATACCAGATATATGAACATGAGGCAGCATGTTATATATTTATATATAAATAGATATAGATATAGAATATAGTGAATAGAGGGCTGGAATTTGGAAGACCTGATTTCAAATCCTATCTCTACTAGCTTTATGACGTTGAGCATTTGAACAGTTGTTTGGGCAACTATGATATTCTGGGACTTAAGGTAGTTACAATGATACCATCTGCAAAAAGGAGTCCAGAGAGACCTCACTATCTACAGGGAACCCCTCTTCTGTTTGAGGCTTGTAATACATCCTCTGTGAGAATGGTAAAACATCTTTGGTGGGTGTTCATTTCCCTCTGTCATGCTTCATTTGGCAGTAACCAAAGTATAGTTAAATGGTGTTTCCTCTGGGTTACATTTATCAAGGAAATCTTGTATGATCTTAACATTTGAGTGAGAGACTGCTGGCAGAACCTTTTCATGCTTTTATGCTTCTACCAAGTCAGGTGCTTATTAAAATATAATACACAGTGGGATCCTGTATTTTCTGAATCTTTAGTCAGTTGCATTACTATAATGATGTGGTCTGCTGTAGGGAATCATTTGAGAAAGTCTTCCTATTTACTTATCATATTTTCATCAAGGATGTTGGTGAAATACATGTAGGCCATCATAAAGATTAGAAAATAGAATATCATTCAGGAGTTTTAATCACCTTTTAGGTGTCATCTCATTTTTCCTTCCATTCTTTACATATCTTTCCCTTCCCTGAAAAATGATTTCAAGATCAACACAAATTTCCTCTGTGTTTACTCGGTTTAACCCAGCCTTTCCAGCTTTATCTTTAGTGTCAATTCTACTTCTTATAGCACATTATGAACTGATTTTAGTGTCGAAATGTGGTATCTTTTCACCAACAATAAAACTTGATCTTTAAAGAGATACTGACAGATTTGTTCCATTTGTGTTCATTTGTTGTCTTCCTGTCTGTTTTGTCTATAAGTGCTATTATTAGGATGTACCTCATTTGGGTCCCATGTCAAGCTTCTTTAGACTTGTTTTCATTTCCATTGCTTTATATTTAATGCAATAATTTTGCTTGTAAGCTGCCATATTTCTCCACAATGTTTTATAAATAAGAGTTTGCTTTATGAATGTGTTTCCCTTGACTGGCATCTTTCTCTGCTTGACTTAGAAATAATATATTTGTTGTCTAAGGTGATTTCTGGGCTCCTAGGGCCTCATCCTTGTGGTGCAACTGTGTTACCCTGTAAAGGTGAAAGGATGGGTGAAGAGAATGGGGGGGTAAAAAAATGATGGCATAGTGGGCATAGACCATTTGTTGGAAAAATGTGGCAGTGAAAGGATATTTGATAAATTATTAAAAATGTGTGGTAGTTGTAATTTCATATTGTGAAACATTGACAAATTGTACACTTGATTTTGGACAGCTACGTGGGATAGAGCCACTGAGTCTAGAGTCGGGAAGACTCATCCCAAAGTCACATCTGGCCTCATACACTTACTAGCTGTGTGACCCTGAGCAAGTCACTTAACCCAGTTTGTCTCAGTTTCCTCATCTATCAAATGAGCTGGAGAAGGAAATAGTAAGCCACTCCAGTGTCTTTGCCAAGAAAAGCCCAAAATGGAATCACAAAGAGTCACAATTGAAAAAACAATTGAACACACTTGATAATGGAGAATATATTTTTGTAAAGAAATGTAAAACTGGAGTAGCTGGGTGGCACAGTAGAGGGATCATCAGCTCTGGAGTCAGGAGCACATGAGTTCAAATATAGTCTCAGACACTTACACAGCTGTGTGACCCTAGGCAAGTCACTTAACCCCAGTTGCCTTCCTCCGCCCATCCACCCAAAAAAAGAAATGTAAAACCTATTAGAATTATTGTTGTACGTACCAATTTTCCCTTTTCTCTTTCAGGGTTTCCACCCACCTGTCCTTGTTTTTGTGCAGTCCATTGAAAGAGCTAAAGAACTTTTCCACGAACTCATTTACGAAGGTATTAATGTGGATGTAATTCATGCAGAGAGAACTCAGCAGCAGGTAAGAAAAATATATTCTATATAAACTCTGAAATTTATCTTTACTGGATTTTTTTAAATGGATGGTTTTTACATTGAATTAATGTGGTATATTTTTTCTATTCCTTAAGTGGAATTTGGAGGTTAGCTGACAACTAATATTTAATCTGTTCCCTGTTAACCAGAGAGATAACACAGTCCATAGTTTCAGAGCAGGAAAAATCTGGGTCCTCATCTGCACAGCCTTGCTAGCAAGAGGAATTGATTTTAAAGGTGTGAACTTAGTAATCAACTATGACTTTCCAGCCAGTGCAGTGGAATATATCCACAGAATAGGTGAGTGTTGCTTTCTTTCTTATTTCAACAAAAAGGGATCCTTTCTCTCATGACGCTCTCAGTACACCTTGACCAGCTCTCTTTTCTCTTTGACCATGCTCACCTCTTGATGACCTAGAAATCCATGAATCATGACACTTCTGTGTCTGAGCAAGGCCTGATCCATAACATTTTGGGTGTGACTTTTTAGGTCGAACTGGAAGAGCAGGACATAAAGGAAAGGCTGTTACGTTCTTTACTGAAGATGATAAGCCATTATTACGGAGGTAAACTATTAAATATGGTTCAACATTCTTTTTTTTTGTTTGAAAAATATGTCTAATGGGAACATTTTTATGTTTCCACTGTCAAATTTTTATTCAGCATTTTATTTTGTTATCAAAGACATTTTTAGGTCCCAGATTCTGTTCCCTACAACAGAATGATTGATTTACCAGATTTTACTTAAGGAATAGGAAAATTCAGCAGAACGTCTTCTAAGGGAGATATTCATGTCAGAAAGGACAGTTCATTGCTTCTAATTCAGTTCATCAGAACTTGCTGGGAGCACTGGAGTTGATCTATTCTAATTCCAAACTGTACATAATCATTAGAATTACATTTGGCAGCCCTTTCAGCTCTTGATTACAATATGCTGCATATCTCCTTACAATAGCACGCCTTTTAGTTAGCAGGTATGTTTAATTAGAACACTTCTTTTTCCTTTAGAAAAGAACTTTTTGTCATGGCATCCTGGAAATGTCTTTAGAATTCACCTACTCCAGCTCCCTCACTGTATAAGTATTTGTCCCCACAGGGCTCAGAGATTTCCATTTGTCCAAGGTCACATAATATCTAGTTGAAGCAGAGCTGGGATTAAAATCTTTTTCTCTTGACTTTCAGTCCTATGATTTTGTTAACACAGCAGGACTAATACTAGATAGCCATAAAAGGGGGGAAAAAAAGACAGGGTCATTCTTTTCTTGAAGATGAAAAAGAGAGGAAAGAGGGGACCTAGATAAAAGAAAGAAAAGAAGTAGAAAGGGGAAGGACAACTTATGCACAAAGCATTTATGTGGCACCCATTCTTCACAAAAGCTCTGTCAAACTGCTAATGCAACTATCCCCAAACTTTAATCTTAATTCCCAAACCTGTCCTTAGAAAAAGACTGGTTCATCGATATTCTGTTGCCTTCAGGAAATTATGTATAACTAGACAAAGTAGAGTAGTCCATGGTCCATTAAAAGCCAAAGATTGGTGTTCTTAATTGTGGTCCTTTAGTGATTTCTTGGTAGGACTATATTCATAGTAACTTTGGGGGTCATCTCTTTAAATGAGAAGCCCATTCATAGGAGGTGCCTGATAGTACCATCAGTAGCTTGGATTTCAAGAAAAGCTAACTTCAATTTTCCAGTGGGGAGCAATTGAACAAAATTCTTTGCTGTTCCTTATAGTCAGAATAGCTTAATAACAAAGAGTCTTACAGGAGTTTTCACAAGCATTATTTGTTCTAAAAATTTTGCTCAGATCAATCTGTCTAATCACACAATTAGGCCAGTAACATTAAATAGGACACTGAACCCAGGTCATTTTAACAGCTTTGCAAGCTTATTTATAGGAATGAATGCTCTTTCACACAATCTCCAAATTCTGGGTTCTGTTAAAAACAGTGCAATCTTTGTACAATGTATGGCCAAGAATAAGCTGTGCTTTGTTTCAGCTGTTAAGATATTAGGCATGTTGGCCTATTTTGTGCTGAGAACAGGCTTTTATTTTTAGGTTTAACAAGAGAAATAAAATTATCAGTTATTTGGTAGACAATAAGCCTGATGGTGAGTTACATCATCATCTCTATTTATAATAAAGCAACACAATATTATTTGTAGCACTTACTTTGGTGAAGCCTTTACATATAGGAAACACCTTCAGAATCCAGGCTCTTAGACTCTATTTTGTTCCCTCAATATAATTAAAGGCAGCCTGTCATAGAAAAATGGCCTCGAGCTAGGACAACTTGCATTCAAATTCCATCTTCTCCCTAATGCTAACTTTGTGACTCTGGGTAAGTCACCTAAATTTCTCAGTGCCCCAGGCAAGTCTAATACTTTAAAATGGTAGAGGAAGTTTCTTTGCCATGGGAGTGCCCTATACCAAGAAAATCACAAGTCCAGTCCCTATTCCTTATAATGAATATCTTACAGTAATGTTTAGTCTGGCAGCTTTGTTTTGGCCTTCCATCTCTCACCTCTATATTAACACAAACCTTCCTCTGTGGTTAAGAGTGCATTCTCTTCTGTACATATTATTTGCCCATTATGGTACATTCTCATTGCCCCAAATAGAATGCAGGATCTTTGAAATTAAGAAATAATACAGTTCTTGTCTTTATAATGCCAGCATCTAGCAGAGCACGTTAATAGATACTTGTTGAGTTTAATTTGAATTTGTTTTGAGCTTTTGTGTTGCCTCTAAACTGCTTTTGTGCTGATGGAGAATTTACCTGGTGTGTGAAACAAAGCTCAAGTGCCTCCCACCTTAGAGAGATGGTAGACTGGGTATAAAATGAAGCATATTTCAAGTATAGTCAATGTCTGAAAACAGTATAGTCAAAACAATGTTTTGTTTAACTCTGTGTGTTATAAGAGGGTCTTCGTTGGGAGGATATAATGGAACAAGATTAGAATTTTAAAAGCTTGGGGAGAGGCAGGCTATGGGATCTAGTGGAATTTTGTATTTTAAGTACTGCAGCTAATTTCAGGGAAAATCTAGCTTTCATGTGAATTTGATTTCCCAGCCTTGACTGTGTTTGATCAGTGTCTTCTAGAGGATAAGGCCCATGTCTGCATCAAATGAGTGGGACCCTTTGTGCTCTCTCTGTGCTTGATAAAGGCTAAGTACCAGTAGCAGCTGGTTCTTAACTGCTGGTTCTTATCTTAGATAGTTCTCCCATCAGGTCACTGTTTATTAGTCCCCCTCTCAAGCCTCTCAGCAAGTCCTCCTTGGTTAATGTAGGTATGATTATATCATTTTAGTGCAGCAAAACATCAGATAAGTGTTAATGTACAGCATTCTGTTATACCAAGAGTTTATTACGGAGTTGGGTGGGTTTGATGATATTGACGGTGATTTCATAAGACGCTAGTTTGTGACCACCAGTTTATGTTTCAGTGTTGCTAATGTGATACAGCAGGCAGGATGTCCTGTGCCAGAGTACATCAGAAGTTTCCACAAGCTTCCAAGGTAACATCCCACTGTCTAATTGGACTTCTTATCATGTGCAACAAATACATCCAGTTGTGTTTCCAATGTGAATAGACTGATTCGTTCTCTTAATAATTCTGTAAAACCTTTTTTCAGAAAATTGTCATCTTTTTGTGTCTTTAAAGTGAAAGTGTTTGTCTTCAAAGCTTTGTAAATATCACTGCACATTTTCAACCTGCCAGTCCCTTCCTAGCAATTTTATATTTGGGATTATTTTTTCTTACTATCTAAATGCAACTAAGATAAGCCTAATTGTTTTGGGGGAATTTTTAGCTCATTAAGCTTGAGGAAGGCAGCAAGCTGCCCCAAGAGACAGGATCCAGATATAGTGCTTATTTCATTACTTTGGACAAAATTTCATCAAGTTAGAACATTTTGAAACTGATTGAACTCTGCAGCATCTTGTGGATACCACTTAGTGCTTCATGCTGGGTGGTTGATCTGTGCAATTAAAACACAGTTTCAGTTTAAATTGGTGGGTGAAAAAATTGCTTTGGGGTAGAGCCATCAGCAGATTTTTTTAGTTGCACTGCACTTAATCTCACTCCTGCCTCCTCCTCTTTGTATTCCTCAGCAAACAAAAGAAGAAAATGATTAAGAAACCATTGGAAAGGGAGAGCATTAGTACAACCCCAAAGTATTTCCTAGAAAACTCTGAAAGCAAACAGAATGCCAGAAAGAAAACAGCACCTACTAAAACCAGAAATCGTCATCAGATTCCTTCAAAGACTATTCCAGAAATATAATTCCATTGTCTTAAGTATCCCAATGTAACGTGCTATTTTCATGGAGCATTTTGAGTTGCATATCTCCTAGACTGAAATAAAACTCCCAGAAGCCTCAATATAGAAAGTGATACATGATCATGTGCTATCATTGTATCTTATCAAGTTTCAACTTGGAGATGTCTTTAGAGATAATACTTTGAAAGGAATACTGTTCTTGGAAACATTTGTGAGTTGAATCCACAGGAATACTTCTTTTAGAAAACATCAGTGCACAGATGGGCCAAGAAACACCCAGAGATGGGTGATCATCTCTGGAAGTTTTCTCTGCAGGTGGAAAGAGTGATCACTGCTGCATGACACCCAAAGACAAAAGTAGAGCTTCAGGTGTCACTTGAGAATTTGAGAACATTTTTTCAAGATGCATCTGGAATAATGCATCATGAGAGCCACACATGTGCCCATGTAGTCAAACATAACATGTCCACTTATTTAACATTCCTTCTATAGCTTGGGGATGCCTTTATGAGGTGGGCACAGCAAAAGACCTCCCATTCTGTGGCTCCGACTGGAGTAATTTAAGCCCCTGGAAATGAGCTGGAGCTCTTCTGTTACTGTCTTCATTCTGTCAGGGAAGCACCAAACTACTCCTCCAATCGTCTTTGTTGCTACAGTTAGAGCACTGCCAGGGGAGCCTCATTTTCTACCACTTAACCATGTCATTGCATCCTATCTTTTCCCATACCCACAGGTTTTAGGTGAAAATTGATCTGTGGTTTATCCTGATAGGAATGAATGTTCCTATTACTTGATATTTTTTTGGCACCACTCTCATCCGTCTGCCTCCGTCAGGGTATTTTGCCCTCATTTCATCTAGTAAGTTAATCCTTGCCAAATGTACCACATACGGAGATGGAAATTATTCTTTGTATTCTTATAAGCTTGCACTTTTGTAAATGCCGGTTTTGTACTATGGAATAAAAGCCTCTTGATCTTAAGAATGACTCAGAGAAATAGCCTCAGTTCATACTATTTGCTCATTTAGAACATTTATACTACATGTTCTAATAAAGTTAAGGCTCACTAATGTAGACTAATGGGAGGGAGCATAGTTAACATTGTGAAAAGATAGAATTATAGGATATTTGTGCCTCCTTTATACTGTTCCCAAATTTTCAAATCAATTACCAAGCATTTATTAGATACATAGTGTTTTAGGCATCAATAGGTAAAAATTATGATAAAAAAAATGCCTCAGTTTCTGTCAAGGGAAACTTGTAAATATATACATGTTTAAATATATATATATATGTATATATATATATATATATATATATATATATATATATATATATAAACACATGAGATAAATATTAAAACATACATGGTATGTAAATACCATATAGTTAAGCAAAAGAAGCTGATTTTGTTAGGGAGTACCAGGAGGTGGGGATTAGAAAAAGCCTATAGGAGGGAGTGCTTAAGCTGAGCTTTGAAGAAAACTAGGGATGCTGTGGGGAGGGGGGAAGGCAGGGTTGTGAAGAATGTATACTATAGGCATGGCTAGAGACTGAAGTTAAGAGATAAGAAGCAAGAGGTAGCCAGTTTGACCAAAACTGGAAGGAGAGGAACATAATAACAACCTGGAGAGGTTGGCTGGAGACCCACTGTGAAGGACTTTAAAAGCCAAGGGAAGTATTTTATCCTAAAAACAATAGAGAGCCACTGGTGAGTAGGAAAGTGACAGCCAGACCCATGTTTTAGGAATGTCACTTTTGCAGCAGTATGTAGGATGGATTGGAAATCCTTATCTATCCCCGATTAACCCAACCCTCACCATTGTTTTCTTAGGAGGAAAAAAACAACATGAAATAAGAGCTCACTTCACTCACAAATCTGTTAAATAACTTTAAGCCTTCAAGGCTTCCTATCAGGTGGCTCCTTGCCATCTGTTCAGGAACTTGTTCTGGTTTCCTCAATCCTAAGAAAAAGTCTTTCCTTGAAATGTGTGACCCAGAGATGGGAACTTTTAGCCTGGAGGCCTCAATTGACCTTCTAGGTCCTCAGGTAAAGCCTTTGACCAAGTCTAAGTTAGTAATATGTATAAAAAGCTCTCCCGGAATTGGAAGCACAGTCTCACAATTCTTTGGGGGCAGCTAGTAGCCTAGACATAAGGAAGACTCATTTCCTGAGTTCAATTGACTTCAAACACTTCCTAGCTGTGAGACCCTGTGAGACAGTCACTTCAGTGTTTAGCTCTGTTTCCTCATCTGCAAAATGAGCTGGAGAAGGAAATGGCAAGCTACCCCACTACCTTTGCCAAGAAAATCCTAAATGAGCTCACAGAAGAGTCATATCGACTGAAAAACGACTAAACAAGTACTACCATGTTTTATCCTCTTCCACAGGTAAGGAAACTAAGGTTAAGGGCAGTTAAGCTGTTCAGGAAGGAGCTAGGTGGCTATAAGTGGAAAGAACATTAGGCTTGCAGTCAAGACCTGAATTCAAATCCAGCCTCGACACTTGTGTAACCCTGGACAAGTCACCTGAATGTATAAAGTGGGGATAATAGCACTTACCTCCCAAGGTGGTTGTGAGCATCAAATGATAATACTTGTAAAGCGCTTAGCACAATGCCTCACACATAATAAGCGCGAAATAATGTTAGCTATTATTGACTTGCTGATAGTAACAAAGGTAGTACAAGTCTAAGACAACATTCGAACCCAGGGCTTCCCCAATCAAAGCCAAGCCTTAGCTGGGGAGGATGAGTCGGCGGAGCGCTGCCAAGGCGGGGCGGGGCAGGGAGGGGCGGAGCGAGTCATAGGCAAATACCGCAGATTCACCGGTACTTGAAAAACAGCCAAGTCACGTGGTAAGGGCGGGGCTCTCCCCAGGACGGGTCACGTGTCCATCCAGACCCCGCCCGAGCAGACTGAACGGGGGAGGGGTGGGGCTGGCTGGGGTTGAGGCGGTCCCACCCGCTGCCCCGGAAGTGGCTGCTCTCAGCTGACAGAACCTCCTAAAGTGGTAGCGGCAGCGGCTGCTGATACCGGGGAAGATGGCGCTGCGACCGGGAACGGGAGCCGGCGGCGGCGCTGGCGCTGCCGGAGGGGCAGCTGGAGCTGGCACTGGGGCTGGCGGGGGAGGCAGGTGTGTGTGGAGCGCCCCGCGGAGGCGTGGACGGCGGTTCGGACAGTTGCCGGCTGTAGTTGAGCCGGGGCCTGGGGGTGGGGTGGGAGGGTCGTTGCCCGGGTGACCGGGCGACGGTTGAGGCGGGGGAAGCTCGTGACTGCGGTTGCGCGGGACCTTTGAGGGGACGGGGGTGGGGGGAGTGGGCTCGCGCAGGTTTGGCCCCCTCCCTCTCTAGGTGCAGCTACTCCCGGCGCTCAGCCACCTGTTTCGCTGGGGAGGTATCCAGCCGGGTGCGGCGGCTCTTGTTCGTTCAGAGGTGCTCGTGGAAGGCCCCTTCCTTCCCCTCCGATCCCGTCCTCTGCCCCTTGTCTTGTTTCCTACTTTAACTGCGCGAAAAGAGCCCTGCGGCTGCCGCGAAAAGGAAACCGAGGCACGGGTCCGAGCGCAGAGCCCTCTGCCGGGCAAGCCGCGCTGGTTAGCGGAACTAGTAGAAAGAACAAAGCCCCTTTAGGGCAGACTGTTCTTTCTTTGCCTTTGTGCCCCTCTTCAGTGCCTGGCACGTCGGTGGCCCCTGGTATATACCTAATAGTGTTATTGGACTCCGGGAGGAGGTGTTGTTTTATACCATAGAGCCAGCATGGGCAGGACCCTGAACCTCCCCTGTATGGCACATACAGGGTTCCCCGGGCTCTGGAGTCGGGAATGGGCTGCCAACCGTGCCTCTAATTTACTACTTGGATCACCTTGGGTTGGCAAATCACTTAATTTCCCTTGATTTCCTCATCTGCAAAATGGGGAGATTATTCTAGATCAGGAATTGTTAACCTAGGGTCCGAGAACTTTAAGAAAATAACTGTTTTGATAACTACTTCATTAGGTTTCCTTTATAATCTTATTTTATGCCTTTAAAAAGCATTATTCTGAGAAGGGGTTCATCGGCTTCATTAAACTGCCGAAGGGGACAAGACAAATTCTTAAGAAGAAGAAGGTTCAAGTCCTCTTCATCCGTAGATCTGTGGTCCTGTGGACAGGACTTATGAAGATAGTTTGCTTTATCTTCTGTGTTCTAAGTTGTTTTTGGAAAATATTACTTTTTCTTCTGTGAAGTTGTTTTAAAAACCCAAACTTTGTAGTTGTGACATCTAACCAAGAAACGGTGTTACTAGGAAACAAATCACTTTTTAATAAACTGCTGCAGTATAGGACCCTGTTTTTATACCTCCTGTACCTTTCTACTCAGTTATACTTTTATAGACTAAATTAAGAGTACGTTTAGTACCATCAACTTTGTAACCCTTCAACGTACTTTTTTTTTCTAATGAGCAAGGACTGGTATCTATGTAGTAAGAAATAATGGTTTGCATTTTAAAACTTAACTTTTGCTTTTGTATTCTATTACCACAGTTCAAATAAAGCTCTTTATTAATATTTGTAATTCACCCTCAGGCTGAAAGGCATGAATAGTTTATGATCTAGATATTATTTTCCGATAATATATGATTATTTTTGAAACTTCAGAGGTTTTTAATAACATTTTAATTTTACTCCATTAAATTATCCTTGGCAGTAAATTCTGATTCTTCATTTAGAAGAATTTGTTATTCTGGGCAGAGGTTTGAAAAAATTCTGAAGCATAGACTGAATTCTTGAAGGAGAAAATGGTACATCTCTATGATCCCACTTTTTTGTCCTTTTGTCTACTAAGCTTCTGAAGGGCCATCAGTTAATTAGGGAATTCATCAGAATGGGGAAACGTGTTATTTTGTTCTCTAGTGTAAAAACTGAATGCTGAAGAGTAAATACTCTATACATATATGCCTTTCAAAAGCTAAAAAGACATTTCAGGCAATTAAAAAATTAGATTTCAGTGGTTTGGGGGTGTGACATTATTTTCCAGAGCATTTTGTTTGTGTCTGAAGTATGTTTTAGGAAAAAGAAAAACAGGAAATTATCTTCTTGCCTAGTTTATATTTCATTCTATCAACTTGACCACTTTTAGCTCTGTTTCAGTAAACAAGCACAAAGTTTATCAACTGATTTTTGATTGGTATGGCACATATAGTACTTTAAGTAATAGAGTATCATAGTAGGTAAGTCGTGAAGACAAAAATCCATTGGAAGTCATTGCGTTCACTTAGAACAGCAAACTAAAAGGAAATGGAAAATACAAGTTATTCCTAGAGAGGCTTCTTTTTTTAATTCATTCCTTCAGCAGATATTCATTGAGCGTCTGTGATGTGCAGGGCATTGGGAGGGATACACAGATGCCCAAGACATGATTCCTTCCCTTATAGGACCCAAAATATGTTAAGGGGAAATAAGATGTATTCAGAAAACTAAAGTATATTTATATGATAGATATATTCCAACAGTATGTTATATCTTCTGTACGTATATGTCATGGGAGTGATACACATTACATACTAAAGAAATGCAAAGAGAAGACTTACTTCTCTTTGCCAAAGACAGCACCATGGAAGAGGCTGTATTTGAACTAGGCTTTGAAGGCTTTCAAGAAGAGCCAGGGAGTGGCAGAACAGAGGAAACAGAAGCACAAAATGGGGGAGAATGGAATGAATGGACGGGGAATAGTGAGTATCCTATTTGGCTATAACTTTAAAGCTGGAAGAAACCTTAGAGGTTTTCTAGACCTGTCCTTCGTTTTACAGTTGAGGAAGCTGGGGCGTATATATAGAAATTTACCCAAGGTAAGGGTTTATATAAGTGAGAAGTAGGAGAGCTGGAGAAACATGTTAGGAGAAGCTAAGGAAGATCATAGGCTCATGGATCATAGCTGCAAAGGACCTCAAAAATCTTCATTTTATGAATGAGGAAACTTAGATCTAGAAAGAATAAGTGGTAAAATTGATATTGGAACCCAGGTCTTCTGACTGTGGAACCAGTGCTCCTTCAATTATACCAGGACTACATCAGATAAAACCAGTTTCTTTTGGCAGTGGAGAACTAAAGAATGTTTTGGGCAAAGTGAGTGACACTCACATTATTGTCAAAGTCTTCAGGTTTAAGGAAAATTGACCTGGAAGTTGTGTATCTAGAAATCATCACAACTCAATTGATACTAATCCAATTTTTGGTCAGTATCTTCCATAATTCTTTGCTGTGTCATCCTTTCCTTACTGTTCAGTGAACTACATGTCTAATAGGACTTCTGGTTATACAAAGAAAAAGCAGAAATAGGTCATTGGTAAGTCATTATAGGTACTTGTGAGAGTTTCTCTTTAACAATGTCTTTAAGTTGGAATCAGAATTTTTGAGCAGGAGGTAGAGACACACCATTAAGTCCAAATTCCTCCTCTAGTAGATGCAGCATTGTGGGCATTGTGACTTCTAGTCAATGACAGAGCAATGACTAAGACCTAATGTTCTTTTACGTAGTGCCAAAGTAGTTTGGTTTTCTGGTATGAAAGTATATACTGGTAGGGTGGTGGATTTCATTACAGGTGGGACTTTGGCAGTCTTGTTGTTTCTCTTGACAGAGATGCTAAGAAAGGGCCAGTTAGCAGTAGTAATACAACCAGCCCATATAGAGCTTCCTTTTTCATTCTTTTCCCACTTAGCTTCTGATACAGATAGTTAATTGTTTTAATTTTTAATATTGACTTGTAAAAAATCTCATAAGCTTATTTTTGGGTGCCATTCTCTCTGCTATCTTGCTTAGATAGTAATAGAGAAATAACTTTTTAAAAGTGAGTTGTTGGTTTATTTTCATTTAGGTTTCATTACCATTTCAATGTAAATTAATGGTGCTGAGCTGTAAGCTTATAGGTAGCATGATCCCAGTTTCAGCTGAGTCATGAAGAAATGGTCAATATAACTAACATTGTGCAAACCTTTTTATTGTGTCAGAATCATAGAGTTTTTGGTTTTATATTGAATTCTCTCTTATGGTCTTTTGTGTACATGGCAGTGTTTTTTGTTTTCATTTTGTATTTAAGTTTAAAATAAACAAGTTTACCAAAAAAAGAATCATAGAATTTTAGTATAAATGGGTTCTTAAAGATCATTGAGTCATACATTCCACAGACTCGCAATCAGCGTCAGTGATTCTAGTTACTAAGAAATCTTCTGTGGCAGAACAAACTCCAAGGCCTTACTCATGGAAAATTGTTATATATAAAAAACAGTATTTTGGTCTTAACAGAATTTTTTAAAATAAAAATATAAAAATATTTTTTAATATAATGGATTTTTTTTTCCTTTTTGGAAAGGGAAGGTAGGGTTAAGTGACTTGCCCAAGGTGACATGGCTAGTTTTTTGTGTTGTGTCTGAGCCCTGATTTGAACTTGGGTCCTCCTGACTCTAGGGCCAGTGCTCTATTCAACCACACAAAAATGTAAAAATCTTAATGCATGTTAGATTTGTCTCCAAAATATTTTTATAGCATTTTAAGTTAATCCTCTATTTATCACCAGTGTCAATGAAAACTGAAACATGAAAAAAATGACTTGTTCAAGATCAGTCTCTGCGGGAGCAATAGAAATTTACTAAGTCCAAAAGGAGTACTCAATATTAATATTTGATGGTAGGGAGAAAAACCTGTGACTATGACATTTCTTTGTTGTATATTTCAGCTTCATATTTCCTGTTGCGGGTGGAATAGGACCCCCTCAAGGTATGTGAGAGTTTGTTTTGAATGTTTCCTTATTTCATAATTAACTTTTTTGAGTTTAAAGGTTACTAGGTAAAACGAACAGAAACTTAACTATCTCACCAGTAAATAAAATAGAATTTTCCTGCTACTTAGAACACATTTGACATCTACCTTTAAGTTTCTCATAATGGGCTATGGGGAGAAGTGCTTAGTATTACTCCTCATTTCTTCATAAGTACTGAAAAATGTATAATAAACAAATTTTTGTATAAATTCAAAGAGAAAAATAAAATTCAAGAGTAAGATCAGAATAACTATAATTCCTTTTTTTGAGGAAGTTGAAAAGTCTCTTCTTCCAGACTCTTTAGTTATTCTAAGCTTATGCTTTTTCTTTGTGAATTTTGTATGTTTTCTTCAGTTCATTTATTAAAGTGCATACTGTGTACAAAGTAATGCATGGGGATTGAAAGGAAAAACCAAACCATCCCTACCCTTAAGGGAATTATATATCCTAGAGGAATTCTTGTCTTATTCAAAGGAATAAGTGCAAGGTACAAGAATGAAGGGAGCAAGAAAGAGACTAAAGTGGTTTATGAAAAATTGAGAAAAGAGAGAACACTAATAACTGGGGGAATCAGGAAAGGCTTCATAGATAAAATAGCATTTGAGCTTCCATGAAGAAGATAAGGATTGGAAAGGCAGAGGCCATTCTAAGCATGGAGGACCACTTGCATAATAAATACAGGGAGATGGAAGATGGTATGTTGAAGTTAAAGTTCAGCTAGTATAGTAGCCCAGCTTCAACAGTCATGATTTTTTTGGTTGTTTTTTGTTGTTTGTTTTTTTTTTAAGAAAACACACATTAGGTTTCATTACTGTAAGATAGCTTCTGATGTTAAACAAACTTATCTAAATTCAGATAGTTTAAGTGTTTTATTGCAAGAAATCTGTATATGTATATCTGTATATATAGGTACATACCCCATTCAGTTACTAAGCAGCTCAGTTCAGCTTCAGATTAAGTTCAAAATCAACTTCACAAATGCAGAATGGGATGAAACATGGTTAGATAGTAGTTTGTTTGAAAATCAGGTTGGAGGTTTAGTGGATTGGAAACTCAGTGTAAGTTAGCAGTTTGAAATGTCACTCCAAAAAGCCACTGTGATCTTGGGCTACATTAAGAGAGTCATAACTTCTAGAAAAAGGGAGATAATAGACCTACTGACTCTTCCCTGATCTAGAGTTTTCTCTCTAGTGCACCATCATTTAAGAAGGACATTGATAAGCTGGACAATGTCCATATATCAAAATAAGTCGAAAGAACTAGGGACTTTTAGCCTGGAGAAAAGAGTCAGGGTGGATATATATTTGAAGAGCTCTCATATGGAGGAGGGATTAGACTTACTCTGTTTAGCTCTAGAGAGCAAGACCAGGAACAATAAATAGAAACTGCAAAAAAAGCAAACTTATGTTTGATATCAAAAACTGCTTAATTAAAAATAATCAAAATTAGATGAGCTGCCTTGAAAGTTGGTGGGTTTCCCCTCCTTAGAGGTCTCCATGTAATGGGTGGTTGACCACTTACTGAATATGTCATAGTGAAGATTCCTTTCAGGTAGGAACTGCTGAGGTCCTTTCCAATTCTGTGATTGATTCTCTAATCAGTGACTGTGCCATTTAGGGCCATGTTCGAAAAAAGAATGCCCTTTCATTGGTGGACAAGTCATCTATAATCTGTCAGTACACTAGGCGGTTTTCTGTGAATTGCTATTTGGCATTAGTGGAGGAAGTTTCTACACTGGAAGGTCTTCACTTGGATGAAACTGATCTGGATCCCATTCCTACTAATATTCTTCCCCTTGTTTTCTCTGGAGGTTTGATATTATGAGAATACCCTCTTCTCCCCCCAAACCCATTGTTAATTAGTTATCACAATGGAGAAACAGAATGATAGGTCACTCTTTGGACAGCAAGAAAGACAAAACAGCTCAGTGAAAGTTAGGGGGTGATTTCATCCTGACCTTTTTTACCCATAACCAATGATGCAGGTTGAATTTTAGAGTTTTCCAAAAATCTGTTGTATCCTTTCCGCATACTTGGATATATTATTTAAGATGTGAACAGTTCTTTAGTGATAATGCAGAAAATGTGGAGTTTTTTTTTAATTTCTTAGTTTTCTTCTTTCCTTTTATTTTCTCAAATTAAACAATGGTTTATCTATCTTATTAGGAGGTTTTCCCCCACAAAATCAGCACCTAGTTTTCTTACTTTCAGTTTTATTAATTTCACCTTTAGTCTTCATGATTTCCAGTTTGGTGCTCAGGGTTTTTTAATTTGTTCTTTTTCTAGTTTTCTTTTTAGTTGCATGCACAGTTCATTGATCTGCTCTTTCTCTATTTTACTGATGTAAAAATTTAGAGAAATTTCTTCTGGGTACTGCTTTGACTGCATCCCATAAATTTTGGTATGTTGTCTCAATTGTTGTCATTCTCTTTGGTGAAAGTATTGATTATTCCTATGATTTGTTCTTTGACCTACTTACTGTTTAGGATTAGATTATTTAGTTTCCAATTAATTTTTACTCTATTTTCCACTGCCTTTTGTTGAATGTAATTTTCATTGCATTATGATCCATAAAGGGTGCATTTAATATTTCTGCCTTTCTACATTTGATTTTGAGGTTTTTATGCCCAAATACATGTCATTTTTGTGTAGGTGCCATTTTCTGTTGAGAAAAAGATATGTTCTTTTCTGTTCCCATTTAGTTTTTCCAGAGACCTGTCATATCTAACTTTTCTAAAATTCTGTTCACCTCCTTAACTTCTTTATTTTTTTGGTTGAATTTGTCTAGTTCTGAGAGGGGACAGTTGAGGTCCCCCCACTAGTACAGTTCTGTTCCCTTTTTCCTTCTGTAACTCACTTAATTTCTCCTTTAAGAATTTGAATGCTCAGGGCAGCTAGGTGGTGCAGTGAATAGAGCACTGGCCCTGGAGTCAGGAGGACCTGAGTTCAAATGCAGCCTCAGACCTTTACCACAAAACTAGCCATGTCACCTTGGCAAGTCACTTAACCCCAGTTGCCCTAACTTCCCCTCTCCAAAAAACAAAAAAATAAAAAATAAATAAAGAATTTGGATGCTCTATCACTTGGTGCATATATGTTTAGTATTGATATTACTTCATTGCCTATGGTACCTTTTAGCAAGATCTCTTTTAATTGGATTTGTTTTTACTTTTGCGTTATCTGCATTCATGATTGCTACCATTCTTTTTTTTCTAACTTCAGCTGAAGCATAATAGATTCTGCTCCAGCTCCTTAACCTTTACTCTGTGTGTGTGTCTCTGCTTTAAGTACATTTGTAAATCACACATTGTAGGATTCTGGCTTTTGATCCACTCTGCTATCCATTTTTATTTTATGGGAGAGTTCATCCCATTCACCTTCACAGTTATGATTACTAACTGTATTTTCCTCTGCCCTATTTTTCCTCCTGTTCGTCCTCTCTCTCCTTTCACCCTTTCCCTCCTCACTAGTGTTTTGTTTTCTGATCACCACCTCCCTGAATCTGTCCTTCCTTCTGTCAGTTCCTACCCCCAACCCCTTTTACTTAACATCCTTCCCCTCTACTACCCTATAGGGTAAGATAGATTTCTATACCCAGCTAATTGTGTATGTTATTCTCTCTTTTAGCCAATTCCAATGAGAGTAAGTTCAAGCCATGCCCACTGCCCACCCTCCCATTTTCCCCTCCACTGTGATAGGTCTTTTGTGCCTCTTCATATGAGATATTCAACCTCTCCCTTCCTTCTGCTCCCAATGTAATCTACTTTCTCACCCTTTAATTAATATTTTTAATGTCATCTCCTCAAATTCACCTTAGATCCACATCTACTGTTTCTGTATACTCCTTCAAACTATACTATTAGAGTTACAGCTCTTAAGAATGACAAGTATCATTTTCCCATGGAGGGACATAAACAGTTTAGCCCTATTAATCTACCCTTATGCTTTCTCTTTTCCTTTTGACCTTTTTATCCTTCTCTTGAGTCTTGATATTGAAAATCAGATTTTTTTGTTCAGTTCTGCTCTTCTCAGGAAAACTTGAAAACCACATGTTTCATTGAATGACCATTTTTTCCCTTTTAAAATTAGGCTCAGTTTCTCTGGGGAAATGATTCTTCTTGTAGTCCTGGCTCCTTTGCCTTCTGGAATATCATGTTTCATGACCTTCTTTAATGTTGCAGCTGCCAAGTCCTGTGTCATCCTGATTCTGGCTCCGTAGCATTTGAAATTGCTTCTTTCTGGTTGCTAGCAGTATTTTTTCCTTGTCCTGGGAGTTCTGGGATTTGTCTATAATATTCCTGAGAGTTTTCATTTGGGGATCTATTCCCAGAGGTGATCAGTAGATTCTTTTGATGTCTGTTTTGCCTTCTGGTCCTTGGATATCAGGGCAGTTTTCTTTGATAATTTCTTGAATTATGATGTCCAGGTCCTCCTTTTGAATATTATTGCTTTCAGGTAGTCCAGTCATTTTAAAATTATCTGTCCTGAATCTATTTTCCAGGTTTTTCCTATGGGACATTTTACATTTTTTTCTTTCTTTTGATTTTGATTGATTCGTTCTTGATGTCTCATAGAGTCATTAGTTTCCATTTATGCAATTCTCATTTTTAAGGTATTGTTTTCTTCAGTTAGCCTTTGTGCCTCCTTCATCTGACCAGTTCTACTTATTAAAGAGTTGTTTTCTTTTTCTAAGCTATTAACTCTTTTTTTTCATGATTCTCTTACATCACTCTCATTTCTTTTAGCAATTTTTCTGTTATTTGATTTTTAAACTCCTTTTTGAGCTCTTCCATTAGTTCTTTGTGGGCTTGCGTCCAATTCCCATTTTTCTTTGGGGCTTTGTCCATAGATATTTTGACATTGTTCTCCTCTTCTGAGTTTGTGTCTTGATCTTCCCTGTCACCATAACTCCATATGATCGGATTCTTTTTTCTGTTTTTTTGCTTATCTTTCCAGCCTTGTTCCTGTTAAATTTGAACTCTGCTCCTGGGGTAGAAGGGGCAGTCTCCCAAGCTTCTTGTGCTGAGGGCTACAGCTCATGGCAGAGCCTCATGCCTGCTGCTTCACTGAGGGGGTGGGGTGAGAAGTGGCTGGTACTGCAGGAGGTCACAAGAGTCTGTTAGCTCACTTGGTGCTACACTGAGGCATGGGGGGAGTCCCAGCACTGGTGTCTGCCCTGAGGCAAGTGAGGAATCCTGGCACTGGCCTGGCATTTGTTGGGGGGTCCCTTACCTGGTGTCTGCCTGTTCACCTAGAATTATGTTGAGGCACATGAGGGTTCTGGTGTTGGCATTTGCCTGCTAACATAGCACCACATTGGGCCTCAGGGCCTCCCGCTGGCTTGCTGAGGCAGGACTTGCTACTTGCTTGCCAGTATACCTCCTGTACTGGACTATGCCCCCCTCTTCACCCAAGTGAGACAGACCTTTCCTGCCAACTTTCCAAGTTTCTTTGGCTAGAAAATTGTTTCACCCCATCTTTTTGCTAGTTCTGCCATTCCAGGATTCTTTTGTGAGAATTTTTTGGGGGTTGTTTGGGAGGTGAATGTGGGAGAGTTCAAGTAATTTCCTGCTTACTGTGCCATCTTGACTCCTAGGTGTCTCTGTTTTTAAATTTTTTAAGTAGGAATTATAAAATTACATGTTTATTATTATAGCTATTTTTTAAACTTATTTTCTGCCTTTACCATAAAATATTCTTAACATTGTTGCTTTAACGAATAATTCCTCTTTATGGGGCAGAATTAGAGTGATTTTTATGGTTTCCTCCATCTATACATGGGAGAGAAGGAAACCCAAAAATGTTGCCTTAGTTACTAATTGTATTCCACAAGGAGAATGTATCAATGATACCCTGCAACCTTTTTAGACTGTTCAACAAAGGATGTTAGAAATTGAGCATGCCAGTGATACACACCTGTAAACCCTGCTCACTGAGGCTGAAAGATGTCTTGAGCATGAGATTTCTGAACTGAAGAGGGAGTAGGGAAGAATGGAGGAAAGAGGAGGTTGCCTAAGGAAGGTTGAACTGGTCCAGGTCAGAAACAGAGCATCCATGTCAGTCAGTGGAATGAGGTCTGTAAATAGTCCTTACACTTGAGCTTGAGCAACATAGAGACGCAGTCTTGAAAAAGAGAAGAGGGAATTTACAATGATATAACTCAAAAGAGAATATTTGACTACTTAATTAAAAAAAATTTTATTGATATGTTTTCCAGTAGCCTTCATTGCCAAACTTATCCCTCTCCTTTATTAAGTGAGCCATGGCTTGTAACAAATAATTTAAAAGGAGGGAAAAGAATTCAACAGAATAACCAGCACAGTGTTACATGAACATAATCCCCTTAATTCTACAAAGAAAGGAGGGAGTTACGTTTTGGTCCCTTTTTCATAGAGACCAAGTTTAGACCACTTACATTTTTAAACCAAAGAGAAAGGAGAAGAAGAAATACAAAATTTATTTTAAGGTATATTTGGAGCCTCTCTGACATACCACTATGTTTCTTGTTGCCTTTTCTATTTTCAACATAATCTCTATTACAGTGTTACACAGTATACTTTGCATGCTAATTGCTGTTTGTGTCAATGCTTAATTACTGGTATACCCCAGAGGATTACTTAACGGAATTTTAAGAGAAGACTTTAAAAGTTATTAACTTGAATAATGCTCTTACGTTTTCAAATAGGTCTGATGCCAATTCAGCAACAAGGATTTCCAATGGTTTCTGTTATGCAGCCTAATATGCAAGGCATGATGGGAATGAATTACAGTTCTCAAATGTCACCAGGACCTATTGCCATGCAGGTACTTGTCTTATTAACCTATTGTTTCTAAAGATATACTTTCTGTTACTGTTACACTTCTGTGTCCTAGCGACTATTAATGTCTGGGTTATGGATTCCTTAATCAGCGATTCTCAACCTGTGAGTTATGTTCAATTTGTAACAATGAAAATACATCCTGCATATCAGATAGATTCATAACAGTAACAAAATTACAGTTATGAAGTAGCAGTGAAAATAATTTTATGGTTGGGGGTCACCACAACTAAGGAACTGTATTAAAGGGTTGCAATATTAGGAAGGTTGAGAACCAGTGCTAGATGATTTTCCATCTAAGGAGGGCAATGAAGTGGCACAGTAGAGCACTGGCCCTTGAATCGAGGAAACCGGAGTTCAGATATGGCCTCAGACACCAGCTGTGTGATCCCAGGCAAGTCACTTAACCTCTTTGCCTCAGTTTCCTCATCTGTAAAAGGGGATAATAATAGCAGAATTAAATGAGATAACTGCAAAGGATTTAGCACAGTGCCTGGCCCAGAGTAATAGCTATATAAATGTTAACTGTTTTTATTATCTAATAAAGTACAAGTACTTGCAAATAATAATTGGAAAAAAGGAATCAAAATGTGCATTTGAAGGCTTAGAGAAGCACAGGCATTTTGAAAGGGATACTTATTAATTGTTTTCCTTATTTTTGCTAGACTTTTGGATTAGAAATGCTTTAGATACTAAAATTGATTATATTTTGAAAGGTTAAAAACCTCAGTCTTTAAAAAATTCTAGAGGAAAAAATGATAGACTTTGGTGTGCTGTGATCTAACATTTTGTCAATCAAATGTAACATAAGATTAGACATACAGAAGGAAACAATCTCTGTCCTTGAGATGCTTCCTTTTGAAAGAGATAAAGTATAGTTAGAATGAGACTCTTAAGAAACAACAAAGGGGATTTCCCACACAAATGGGAAAAAAAAAACTTCCACCACCACCATGACAACAGTAAAACAATGCTATATCTTTCCAGCGTCCCATGTGGAAACCTTCTTTATTAGTAGCTTATCTCTAAATTTGTCAGGAATTACTGAAATCAGGAATCAGGAATATTTGGAGGTCAAATGACCTTTTATTTGTCTTTGGATTGCCTGAAACACAAAACTTTCTGACACCAGGGCCAACCCTGTAGTAGACCGTACTACCTCATAATAGTGATAACTGACATAAATTGCCCACACATCTTTTAAAATGTTCTTCATTTTCCTTAATGATAATTTTCTTTCTGAAAAGATGGAGGAAACCATAAAAATCACTCTAATTCTGCCCCATAAAGAGAAATTATTCGCTAAAGCAACAACGTTAAGAATAATGAGGAGGAAATAGAAGGGATGGGAATTGTGACATGACGTAACCACTCTGTCTTAAAATTCCTGATAAAAGAAAATTCACCCTTGGGTGAGTTCCAGGATTCTTTCTTGGTTGAGCTGAGTTACTTCATTCCCAATGGAAAAATTCCTTCATTCTGTATTATTTGTTTTATATTATCCTTTATACACTTTCTCTAAAAAAAAAAACTAGACAAAATTTTTTAAAAAGGAAACAACAAAAGGGAAAGGAAAGCAAGAAGACAACTTTTGTCATTTCTGTTGAATTCTAAAGCAATGCTTTCTCTCTGTTTAGATTTAGAACCTCTTTGCCTCCTTTCGTTCACTGTACCGTGCCTCCTGAGCCTGTTTTCAGCCTTCATTCAGACATCCCATTCACTCACAATCATTCCTATTTTTGAGTGCACTACTCTTCAAAACCCTTCCTATCCTAAACTTCCTGATCAAATCATTCAAATGCCTTCTTTTTCTGCCCATTCATCTAACTCCCCCTAAATCAAATGGTAACAATCCTCAACCTTGAATTACCCCCATTGTAGCTTTCTTCCCTCCTTCTAGGTGACTGAGAACTTCTAAAAGATGCACATCCAAAGCTGAACTTATTATGTTGCCAAATGTCAAGCTGGCCCTAACTTGCTATTTCACTAATACTTAACTTTCATAAATTCTCTCTCACACTCACCACTACCATTATTCCATGTCTTTTCTTTACTTCTTAAGGTTCCTAACTTTATCCCCACTCCCAGCATACACATACTCTTAATAGTTAATTTCACTTCTTTCTGGAATGAGTCATCTCATATACCTTCATTTTTACCTCAGCATATCACTGTCTTTGCATCTGTCCCCTCAACTATTTCTCTAGTCACAGAGAAGAGTTCCTTCTCCCTTCTAGAGCCAAGTCTTTACGTGTACTCATGACCCCTCTTGCCTGCTCTGAAACACTGCTTCCATAATTATCCCTTATCTCTTTACACCATAGTCAGTTCTTTCATCTCCAAGAATTCTTGCCTTTGCTGGACTCTTCTCAGCAATGCACAGTTATAAGACAACTCTAAAAGTCTCAAGATGGAAGGAGATGTCTACATTCAGAGAAAGATCTAGAAAGAACAGAATTTAAATGGAGACTGAAGCAATCTACATGCTATCGTTCTATTCCATGTTTGGCTTTGTTTCTTCTTTCCTATTGTTCATTCCATCGGTTACAAACCTTCTATACAACCAGACTGATGTCTAATGTGAAAGTATTTGCAGATCTTATACTTGATTGCATGCCGCCATAGGCAGGGGGCAGGGGGAGGAAGGGGAGAAAATTTGAAACTCAAGGGATTGTGGAACTGAATCTTGTAAACTAAAAGTAAATAAATCAATTTAAATTAAAAAAAAAAAGAATTCTTGCCTTTATTAAATCTTAAGTCTGGCCCTCTACCTAGAAAAGTATCTAGCTATGCATAAGCCCTTGGTGAACCACTTCATATATATTCAACTCTGGAATCCCTTGTACCATTGTCTTTATCCTCAATCATGCTTTGCCAAACCTCGTAGTAGCTTACTACTACCTTCTACCTCAGTGGTTCTCAACCTTCCTAATGCCGTGACTCTTTAATACAGTCCCTCATGTTGTGGTGACCCCCAACCATAAAATTATTTTCATTGCTACTTTATAACTGTAATTTTGCTACTGTTACGAATCTAGCTGATATGCAGGATGTATTTTCATTGTTACAAATTGAACATAACCCACAGGTTGAAAACCGCTGTAATCTGCCTCCTTTACTCCTATCCATGTGCTACTGGACAGAGCTATAGAAAATCATGCAACTGTGGATTAGATCCACATACAAATTAGTATTTCATAATCTCAACTAGATCCTCCCTGCAGTTAGGCAGTACTTTTATACTTCCTTAATTGATTTGCTATCCCACTCACCACAGCAGTTATCCCAGATCTTTTCATCCCTCTTCAAAATTCTCATCACACCCATCTCTTTCTCCTTCCCTGCCCCCCACATGGGTCCTTCTCTTCTCCCCTCCCATTCTCTTAGGTAAGGATGTCACTTTATTGAAGCCATTTGCCAAAGGCTTCATCTTCTCTCTTCCTAATCTCACAAAATTCATATCACCCCATCACCATCTACTCCTTATCTGCTGACTAATAAGTTGGGTAAACCTCTCTGCATGAATTCTTCATCCTGTCCCCTCCCTTTTTCAGCAGATTGCCCCCACTTGCATCCCCATTTCTTCACTAATCCTGTGGTCTCTCCCTATCTAACTCTTATGCTGACTATTAACATGCTTATTTCTCTCCCATCCTTAAAAAACTCTCACTTGATCTGTCCATCTCCACTAGCTATCATTCTGTATCTTGCCTCTTTTTTTGTGACTAAATTCTTTGAGAAGACTATCTACAATTGGTGTCTTCACTTTCTTTCCTCTCAACTCTCTGAAGTCTGGCTTCCAACCTCATTAAACTGAAACTGCTGTCTCCAGAGTTTTCAGTGATCTCTTAATCGCCAAATTTATGACCTTTTCTCAGTCTTCATCCTTCTTGACCTCTCTGCAATCTTTGACACTGTTGATGACCACCCGTTAGATACTCTTTCCTCTCCAAGATTTTTTGACACTCTTCTCTCTTGGTTCTCTTGCTATGAGCTATCCCACTATTGCTTCTTAGCCTTCTGGATATTCATCCATGTCTTCTAGGTCACCCATTAACCATGAGTTTTCCATCAAAGTTCTGTCCTGGGCCCTTTTCTCCCTCTGCATTCTCTTTCTTGGTGATGTTGTCAGGTACCATGAGTTCATTTATCATCTCCATGCAGATGATTCTCAGATCTGTATATCTAGCCTCAGTCTTTTGAGCTATGTTCCTGATAAACCGACTCCCTTTTGGACATCTCAATAGATGTCCTGTAAGCATCTCATACTCAGCATGTCGAAAACAGAACTCATTACCTTTCCCCTCAAACACTCTGCTCTTTACAACTTTCCTATTACTCTTGAGAAAATTACCTTTCTCCCAGTCACCCAGGCTTTCAACTTTGGTGTCATTCTCAACTCCTTACTTGAACTCACCCCACATATCCAGTCTGTTGCCAGATCTTATTGTTTCTACCTTCAAAGCATCTCTCATTTACATCCTCTTCTCTCCACTCACACAGCCACCACCATTTATTTGTACAGGCCCCATCACATCTCACCTGGATTATTGCAATAGCTTTCTAGTTAGAATCTCTACCTCAGTTCTCTACCTACTCCCACCCTCCAGTTAGGTGACAATGTGGTAGTAATTTCCCTAAAGCACAGGTCTGATCACGGCAGACTATTTGTACTCAGTAAACTCCAGTGGCTCCCTGTTACCTCCAAGATCAAATACAAATTCCTGTGTTTGGCATTTAAAGCCCTTCATCACCTGACCACTTCCTACCTTATCTAGTCTTATACTCTCCTCCCCTCCACATATTCTGCAACCCAGCTACGCTGGCCTTCTTGTTAATCCTTATCCATGATCCATTATGCCTGTGAGCTGACCTCCCCTATGCACATGCGTATGCATGCATGTGCACACATGTATGCGTGCACACACACAAGTCTCCCCTTGGAGATTATTTCCATCCACTCTACATCTTGTACATCCTAATCATTTGCTTGTTGTCTCCCTTTAAAAAATATTAGTGCTCCTTAAGGAGAGGGGGTAGTATTTAGCCTTTTATAATATCTTAAACACTTAAAACAATGTCTGGCACATAGTAATCATGTAATAAATGCCTAATAATTGATGAATTGACTTTACTTTCTTTTCTACTTTCATATAATCTCTCTCATTTTACTACCAGACTTCTCAGATATGCAGTCTGTTCTTGCAGCTTTCATTTCCATACCCTTTTAAGTCCAGCAGTCTGGCTTATGCTACCACTGCTTTATTGAAACTTCAGTCTCAAAGGTTACAACTGACCTCTTGGCGGGGAGAAAGGAGCCAAATCCAATAGCCTTTCTCTTTTTTCCCCCTAAATTTATTTTTATTATAGTTTTCTTGATCCAGAGAACAGATGTTGAAATATACCTTTTGATAGAAAGGTAGAGAACCACAAGCATGAAATATTACATGTACAGTCAAGCCCAGTCACTGCATTGTTTGGTTTTGCTTGACTGTTTTCCTTTATTCCAAGAGTTAAGGGAAAAGGAAGAAAAGGAAAAGTTATATCCAGAAATGTCTGTCATAAAAACAAAAGCAATAAAACTTAATCTAAAAAAAAAGGGAAATGGACTGATCATGTGGTGAGGGATAATAGAGAGCTGGAATACTGTACTTATATTAACAAGATATAACAAGACATAAAAAAAAGCTTATAGCTCACCATTAAATCATCCTTGTAGGATAGATCTTGGAAGAACATGGACAAGAATGGCACAGGGGTTATGATTTGCACTGAGGTACTATTTAGGGAAATATCCACACCAACAAAATCATAGTTCCATCTAGTCATATGCCCTACAAACCTACTATTATTACCCGTAATAATTAGGAAATAATTGAAAGGAGAATTGATCAGATTTTTTTCTGTATTCCTTAGCACATTTAGTTGCAATTACCCTCAAATCAGTGCTCTGTAAAGTGTTGTATGCTTACCCACACCCACACCCCAGAGAAGTACAAGATAATTTATGGAGGGTACAGAAAAGAAATATTACAGTATTTCTGTTTGTTTTAATTTTTATTCTAAAAAATAAAGGTTAAGTTTTACTGATACTTAAAATAAGAATTACATTGGAATCACAAGGCAGGAGTACAGGAATTCAACAAGGTGAAGGAATGAGTGGTACCTTTAATCATTTATTTTTAGTGTCTGGTGACACATTCCAATTCAGGTGTGCCCAGTTACATGGATTCATAAATTCTATTACATAGTTTTAAACTACACCAGTACTCACTGACAAGTAGCTTTAAACAGTTGTTGACAATGCTAATAATAAAAATGCTAGTGAAGAGCAAGAAAATGGTGGAGCTACCACTCCTCTTCCTTTTCCTCTTTTTCTCGGTATTGGCGTTTCTTGTTAGCCATAGAACAAGGCAGAAAGCAAGAACCATTAAAATCAGATGGAAAAGCTGGCCAGCACAATTCAGCCCTTACCAAAATTATTAATAATGATGGGTTGACATCCACTATCCATTATGTGGAATTAGAGAAACAAATTCATAAGATCCTATATTTAGAGCCAGAAGGGATCTAAGAGGCAATAGAACCCAATTTTCTCCTCATTTTACAAATGAGAAAACTAAGGAACAGAAATTAAGCGACTTGCCTAGGGTTACAGAGCTGAGACAGGATTTGAAACAAGGTCTTCCTGACTCTAAGTCCAGTGCCTTATTCATTAAGCACTGATTAGAAAAGCAGTGGGAGGGGCAGCTAGGTGGCACCGGGAATAGACCACTGGCCCTGGAGTCAAGAGGACCTGAGTTCAAATCCAGCCTCAGACACTTGACACACTCACTAGCCGTGTGACTCTGGGCAAGTCATTTAACTCCAATTGCCCTCCAAAAAAAAAAGAAAAGAAAAGCAGTAGGAGTCCAATTAAAAAGTCAGTGGGATTGAGGGGGTTAGGGGGCTCAGTGAATAGAGCACCAGCCCTGGAGTCAGGAGGACCTGAGACTCTGGGCAAGTCACTTAACCCCAACTGCCCTCCGAAAAGCAAAAAGAAAAAAAATTTTTTTAAGTCAGTCTTGGCTACAGAAGTAAGAAACATGTCCATAGAAGTGAAATTTTTTCTAGAACATAAAAGAATGGGTAAGATGTGGATAGACTCTGTGGGGAGGAGAAAAATGCCAGGTAGGAAGCACAACATAGACACAGAAATGAGATGAGATAGGACATACCTACAGAGTGGCATTTCTGAAGATGATGGCCAGTATTAGAGAGTAGTTAGAGAAAAATCTGAAAAAGTAGGTTGAGACTAGATAAAGGATCCTAAAAACTAGGCATCAAAGTTTGAACTAAATATGATAGGTCATAGAACACTGCTGTGCTTGAACAAGGATTGACATAATGAAAGTAGCATTTAAGGAATTTAATTTGGGTGTATTACTTGGGATAGACTAGGGAAGGAGGAACTGGAGGCACAAAGAACAGCTGAAAGGATACTATAATAATCCAGGAATGAAATGAAGAGGGGCTCCTGTGATGTTGCCAGCTAACATAAGACTGCTACAGTATATTCCATAAAGTCTAGTTTGAATAACTGTTTCCCTTTTTATAAGGTTATGTTTACTTTTTAGAACCTTTAAAACTTCAAATGCTATCCCTCCTTTCATTGAATTGATGTTTGCCAGAAATATACTCACCAAAAGCTGTGACTACTTAGGCCCTATTTTCCTTTTTAAAAATAACATGCTTAAAGGGCTTTGTGGTGATATAAACCCTCCACCCACCCCTACCCTCCAGCTACTTAGGGATAAATCAACTCTCTCAATTGTTTTTTTCTTTTTTAATTTGACTATTTTTCCTTTGTTACCCCTAAACTCCTGGGAAGATGAGTCCCTATTTTCAAAATCACTGTAATGCCCTTTGTATTGTGAGTTCTCTGAGGGCAGGATCTATTTTTGCATTTCTTTGTATTCCCAGAGCTTATCATAGTGCTTAGTAGGTGATTAATAAATGTTTGCTGACTGACTAATCTCAGTCAGCATGAAGTCATTTTCTGCAGCATCCTAGTTCTTAGAGGTAACAAATTTCTGCACCCTAGTCAGAGATTAAGAAATACTCTTCACCAATCATGACCCTAGAATCCCTAGGAACTAGAAAACAAATATCATTGGCAGGCATCAGAAGCCTTTCCCATATAAAAAGGGAAGCATGGTGAGCCTTCTTTGGAGCTTCAAGGTGATATTTGGTAATAGTCACAACCCTAATATGACCTTGAAAGATTCTAATCTGCTCAAAGTACTAATGAAGAACCATTTTTGTTATTGTCACCAAATCTGTGGTGCTACAAAACTCCTCCCCCCCCTCCAATAGCCATGAGGATGAGGAACTTCCCACCCTTTACCCACTAGTTGATCTGAGCAGGCCTCTGAGCTGCCCAAGTAACTATTGGAGACATAGTTCAAGATACCTGTGGAGTATCTCCTCTGATCGCTAACCTTCCTAGCGCCTCTACTAGCTAAAAATAATATTTGTCAATAACTTCATTAAAAGATATAATTTTCCAGGCCTCTCTGCGTTTTCTGTTCAGCAGCCCTGCTTGGTTTTGACTCCAGGGATTATCATTCCTCCTCTAGGATAAATTGATCACCTGAAATCTTACCACCGTGCCATCTGATGCAGTTTTTGACACTCACCTTCTCAAAACCCTCAGTTACCTCTCCCCTCTGATTGGGATGTTGGAGCAATAAAGTCCTCCCAAATCCATCTTTTATAGAGGGCTCAGAACTTTCCAGGTAACAGTTCCCATTTTTTAGCCATAGCGCTTGCTTAATTTCAACATGCTCCATGCTATATTACCCTCTTGTGACCTCCTTTTCCCCTTTTCAGTTTCCTTTTGTGTGTTGCCTTCCCCCATTAAACTGTAAGCCCCTTGAGAGCAAGAACTATCTTTTTTATTTTAAATTTGAGAGAGAGTGTGAGTTTTGGGAGGGGTGGAAAAAAGGGGATATATGTTAAATGATCAGCTTTATAATCCCAATTCTTTTCCAGTTAGAGTAGAGGGAAGATTTGGGTTATAGTGTCTTTGTAGAAGAATTTTCTTGGCAAAAGCAGGAAATTTTCCTGAAAACTTCGGACTTAGGTGATACATCAGATTTTTGGGTACTTGCTAATGCAGAATGAAAAGTTGTAAAAGTAAAAAAAACTAGGAACCTTGAGAAAAAAAGATAAAGCAAGTTGAAGATGTGAAATGGTATCTTTTGTATCATGCAGAACTCTTCATTTGAACAGTGAAATGATTATTATGCCCTTGAATAAATAAATGGTAGAGAAGTAGGTAAAGATGTCCGTTCAACTAGAGCTGTGCTCAAAAGATGGGGTGGAGAAAAGAAATGTTGTGTATCGTGTGAAATTGAAAGTTAACTTATATGAAGATAATTTTATTGATCCACCATAGTGCATGTGTTTTGAGCTATATTTCTAGTAATGGTGACAGATTTGTGCTGATTAATCTCTTGCCTACCCCTTCTTGTAGCCAGTAGAACATAAGGAAGACCTAAATTAGGGAAGTAGTGTGTAGGAGTGGAATAAAGCAAAACTAGCTGGCTCTTGTGCCTGTGGCCTCATTGACATTGTGCTCTAACCAACTGATCTTGTTAAGGTCCCTACTTCTACATCTATACTTGATCCCATCCTCTCCCATCTTCAGCTTCAAACCCCTACCCCTTCTCTCTCTTAAATCTTTAATTCCATACCTTCAAAAAGTCCAAATTTCCCTCATCCTTAAAAACCCTTAACTAGACCCAGCCATCCTCTCAAACTATCATCTTTTATCTCTCCACCCTTTCATAACCAAACTCTGTGAAAAAAGCTGCCTGTTCTCTCTGCCATCATTTTTTCTCTACTATCATTCATTCCCTTTGCAATTAGGTTTCTCACTTAGACCCTCTTCTTTCTATGCTTTCTCAGTAACCCAGTTAGTTCATAGGGGGTCCTAATAACATCTCTATACAGATGACTCATATATCTCTATATCCAGCCTCAATTTTCTCCCTGAGCTTCAGTGCCACAAAACCAACTAACTGCTATCCTAGAGTCATCTCAAACTCAGCATATCTAAAACTGAACTCATTATCTACATCCCAGCCCTCACCCCCAAACCTTTCCCTTTTCCATGCTTCATTTCTGTTGAAGGCACCAAAATTCTTCCATCCCCCAGGTTTGTAACTCTATTATTATGCTTAACTCCTTACTTTCTCTGGCAGTTATGGATATGGCATAATGAACTCCTGGAATCAGGAAGACTTACCTTCCTGAGTTCAAATCTGGCTTCAGACACTCACTAGCTGTGTGACCCTAGGCAAGTCAACCCTGTTTGCTTCATTTTCCTCATCTGTACAATGGGTTGAAGAAAGGAATGACAAATCACTCCAGTATCTTTGCCAGGAAGATCCCAAGACATGACTGAAACAACTGAACAACTTCACTTTCTCTCTCACCACATGGCCAGTCAGTTGTCATCTTGCCAGTTCTACCTCTGTGACGTCTCTGAGTCTTAACTCCCCTTCATTCACACTGCTACCACTTTTACTTTACTATCTCTTTCACCTTTCACCTGGATTATTTCAACAGTTTCATGATTTTTCTTCCTGCCTTTCTTTCTACTTCAGTCCATCCTACACATTACTGCCAAAATGATTTTTCCTAAAACACAGATCTGACCATTTCATTCCCCAACTCAGCAATTCCAGTGGCCCCATGTTGCCTCTAATATAAAATAAAAATTCCTGTGTTTAGCTTTTAAATCCTTTCAGGACCTGACTTGATCTTATGTTTTAATTCTCAATGAACATTACTCCCCTTCCTGTACTATGTGATCCAACCAAACTGATCTCTCTCTTCTTCAGACATGACATCCTATCTGCCATCTTCATGCTTGGCCATCTCCCTACCTGAAATGTGCTCCTTCCTCACTCCTACCTCAAAGAATCCCACTCTTCTTTCAACCAGGAAGCATCACCTTCTACATGAAGCTTCTCTCTACTTCTTCCTAATTGTTTAATGCCATTTCTCCTTCCCAAACTACTTTATATTCTGTCTATACTTACAGATGTATTAATTGTTTTACCCATTAGAATTGCAAGTAAGGATTGTTTCATTGATCATATTTGTATTTTTGGTGCCTATTACAGTGTCTGACACAACATAATTACATAACAAATACATATAGATCAGCAGTTCTCAACCTGTGGGTTATGTTCAATTTGTAACAATGAAAATACATCCTGCATATCAGATAGATTCATAACAGTAGAAAAATTACAGTTATGAAGTAGCAACAAAAATAATTTTATGGTTGGGGGTCACCACAACATGAGGAACTGTATTAAAGGGTTGCAGCATTAGTAAGGTTGAGAACCACTGATGTAGATTGACCTGTAAAACCATGGACAAGTCAGAAGATAGAGGGTCTCTAAGCTGTACTTCAGAATTCTGTAAGGGGGAGCATAGCAGTTTTTAATTTAGTAATTTTTGTACCAACATAATACTGCTTATGGTGGCATAGGAGATATAAGTATTTGCCAAACTCAGGCTTGGTCCCATCTCTTTCTCCCTGTCTCCTGGGTTCCTGCATCAAGGTAGCTGAATCCCTTTTTGCCCAATTTTCCGCCATGCTTCTGTAAGACCAGCCATACTCCAGGAATGTGGTAGATCAAAAGTAAAGGGAGGGAAGACTGTCCAGTAAGGAGGGGATAATCAACAGTGTTAGAGGCTTTTGAGAGTTCAAGAAGGACAGAAATTGAAAAATAGCCATTAGATTTGACAATTCAGAAGTCATTAGCAGCCTTAATTTTTGGCTTCAGTTCCCTTAGATTTTAAATGTGGGGAAAATAAGTAGCACACACGTCTTGGGGAAGGTCTTTAGAACTTCTTCAAAGAGTCTTATAATTGGAAAGAATGTTTCCCTTTGCTCTGTAGGACACCATATTATCTCCATTCCTTGTTTATTTCCCCCATACTTCATATTATTTTTCAACTTCTATGGTTTTAGGGATTTCTTTTTAATTTTGTGTACCCTCTCAGTAGTTGTCAGTATTTTTTTAAAAGCTACATTCATTTAGCACTGTTATATTCATTTAACTGCCATCACTTAGTTGGAGAGCCAAACTGTTGTTAAATAAGCCACAGACTAGGCTTGGCAATATTGGCAGCCACACTTTCTTGATTTAGAAAACAGATTGCTTCTAGTCAGAGTTCTCTGCTTGTGTTGTGCCAGCTGTGATGTTCTAAGAGCAATTTTCCAGCCCTCAGACCTGCTGGAGTACCAGAGTAAGCTAGGAGGTCACAAGGGTGGGGCGGGGTTGTATAAACACCCTAAAATTCATACCTGAGAAACAGAAAGCTCCTAGATTTTTATTATTGACTGGTGATGCTAATTTTGATACCATTATAAGGACTTCTGATTCTTGTTCTTACCATTGGAAAGGTGTAATTAACCAAGTAAGAGATTAGTTATGTGTACATATAGGCAGTCTGAAATTTGTCATCCTCAAATCAAGAAAATCTTGGTATTACAACTGACACCATTTAAAATTCTAATTAATTTTTATTGGCATTTCTAGCGACCTTTCCTCTGTCATTATATTGAATGGCAAAATACAAGAAATTAATGCTTTCTTGAGGAGTGACTTTTTTTTTCTTAATTGATGAGATCCTTTCCACTGACTGTTCACGTGCCTTGTTTCTTAGTCTGGAAAATCTAACCGTGGTTTTTTTTTCCCCTGAATAAACTGATTGTCTTTGTGTTCCTGCTTTTAAGTGTGCTGCAATTGAAGGGAAAACAATTAGAAAACTTGTTTTTGGTAGTTCTAAAAGAAAAAATTACAATGCTTTCAGGTCATGGGGAAAAGTGAACAATTCAGTTCAGTGGTCACTTAAAGTTATGTATTTGACTGTGCCAGCAACTGAGAAAAAGAGCAGATAAGATATAGGTCATGCCTTCAAAGAGTTTGCTATCTAAAGGGAGTGATATTGTTCTTTGTCCTTCATTCTTGAAGAGGACCATGACTAACAGGGAAATGATGATATGACTTGCAGTTGATTTTTATTTGAGTGAGGGAGGGCTGTGCAAAGTCACCAGCCTCACTTTCTCTTCCAGAGCCACTTGGGTCTAGTGGCCAGATATTCATCGGGACAATTGGAGATGGCTCAGGATGCTATGGGAGACCATTGGCCTTTTAGACTAAGGCCTTTTTAGGTACTCACTTAAGAGTGAGGTAACGCCCATTCAGGGAATAGGTCTCTTGAAGAAGTGAGTCAAGGGATGTCCCCTTTAATTAGGAAAATGAAAAAAAAATCAAGCTAGGAGGGGAAGACCCTCAGGGTTGCTGTTCCAAAGAGTTACCATTGACATTCACTCTAAGCCAGGAGGGCCCTGGATTGAATGTTTTAGGAAAGGAAGAATAGAAAAGAAGGAAAGAAATCTAGCCAGTATATTCTAAGTTAACTGGGCAGCTTCTAGCCATCAAATTTACCTTCCTTTGGAGAGGAGGAGAGAGAGAAGGGAGAGAACGAGCTAAGTTACCTAGCAGGCTGAGTCACCATTCAGGCAGTTCAGGTCTACTCACAGGTTGTGCTTTTCGAAGAGGATTATGACATCATTTCTTTCTTTCTTTCTTCTTTCAAAAAACCTTCAACACAGCTCTTAGATTGGACCATAATAGGTTCCTGCCCAAGGTCCACTTGATGGCTATATTTTGGGCCCTCTTGGCTTAGAGTAAACATTATTACTATATGGGTATGTATCATCTTCTTTGCTCAGTGAGATCAGGAACTATAGCTTATCTAAATTTTGTATCTTCCCCTAGTGCCTAAGCATACACAGAATAAACATTTAATATTTGTTGAACTGGTGTGGAGAACAGGAGACAGTGAGAAAGAAAAAACAAAATAGTACATTAAAAATAAATAAATATTTTAAAAAAGAAAAAAAGAGAGCAAATAGTATGCTTTGATCTGCATTCAAAATTGTCTAAAGAGAGTTCTCATGATTCCTTCCATTTGTTCTAATTCTTCTATATAATATGACTGATATGAAAATATGCTTAATAAGAATGTATATGTAAAGCCAGTACTGGATTGCATGCCATCTTGGGGGGGGGGGAGGAGAGGGAGGCAGAGAAAATTTAAAACTTATGGAAGTTTTATATAACCATGAATTAGAATCTCCTGTTGGTGTAAACTTTCAGTATGCTTCTCCATCCAGCCTGGTTCTTTATTCTTCAGTTTCTTTTTCCAAGGCCTGATCTCTTTCCTTTTCCACTACCACCACCTTTTGTTTCTGATCAGGATTTCTCTCCTTTGCTGAATAACATACTGTCTTACACCTTCCCTTCTCCCCTACTCCACCACTTCCCTGTCCTGGAAGCAAGAAAACAGCCCCTTTGGGTTTGTTTGTTTTTATTTTCAGGATTTTCATTCTGGCAACATTGAGAATAAAAATTCTTCCTTCTTTACCTCTTAATATCCCTCCCATTACCTTTTTAGATTCTTATTATTGAAATACAGAGTTGCATAGATGCTAGTAGTGGATCTTAGGCACACAAAAAGCTGAGGTAAGATGCATCTATATTTCAGGAGTGAAGGAGGGTTAAGAGGAGACTTAACAAGTCTCCTAAAAACTATGACAAGGATTCTGGAGGATAAATAGATAGTAAGGAAATATATACCCAGACTACAAGTCTACTGCTGGGTTTAAGGGAATGAATGAGAAACATTTGCTAAACAATTAGCTGTATGTAAAGCACTGTGCCAGGCTCTGGGGGACAAAATAGAAAAGTAATAAAGACAGTCTCTGATCCCAAATAGATCAAACATTCTAATGAGGCAGATAACACATGGGGAAGGTTTTAACCACAAGTCAGATAGAAAGGTCTCATCAAGGTCAATACCTGTTCTTTAATGTCATTTCCACTAAGAAAAACGTATTAGTGCTTTCTTTCTCTCCCTTTGGCCTCTTCCAGTTGGTGGAGTGCCTGTTAGCTCAGGCTACAGGTGTAAAGATGGCAAAGTCTAATAATCATACCACCCACAACCAATCACGAAAATGGCACAGAAATGGCATCAAGAAACCTAGGTCACAGAGATATGAGTCTCTGAAAGGGATTGACCCCAAGTTTCTGAAAAATATGCACTTTGCCAAGAAATACAACAAGAAGGGGCTGAAGAAGATGCAGGCCAACAACGCCAAAGCCATCAAGGCCCTGAGCACCAAGGCCTCCAAAGCCAAGCTCCTCAGGCCCAAGATCCCCAAGGCCAGCACCCGGCATGCTGGCCACAAGATGGCTACCAAGCGCCCAGGTCCTAGGATTGGCATCAAACATCCAGGCTCCAGGATCATGAAGCCTGACTCTAAGGTTGCCAGAACCACTGATCCCAAGGCTACCAAACCCACTGACCCCAGGGCTGCCAAGCCCACTGACCCCAAGGTCACCAAGTCTGCCCCCAAGGTCAGTAAGTCTGATCCCAAGGCTACCAAATCTGGCCCCAAGGCCACCAAATCTGATGCTAAGGCTGCCAAGTCTGACCCCAAGGTCACCAGGTCTGATCCCAAGGCTGCCAAGTCCGATCCCAAGGCAGCCAAATCTGATGCTAAGGCTGCTAAGCCTGCCAAATCCAAACCTAAAGATGCTGGAGCTAAAGCTGCTAGTCCCAAGCCTTCAAAATAGATGCTTCAGGACACAAGGACATGTTTAAAGCTAAAACCACCCTTTTTTCCCAGCCAGGGTATGATTATTGACTGTTTTGTACAAATAAAGGAAATGGTGAGTCATAAAAAAAAAAAAGAAAAGAAAAACCTTAGTTTCTTATGTTGAGTCATTTCAACAGTGCCAGTAGCTCTGGCCTTTTCTTTTCTGGATCTTAGTAGCCATGGCTAAAACACATGCAGGAAGAGTTGCCAGGCTACATCTCCACGAGGATTGCTTCCCAGGATGATAACTGAAGACAGTGAACTGGAAGTAATGCTTATCCCAAGAATATTGGGTTTCAGGATGGCTGTCTCCGTCAGGGTTTGGGTAGAGATAGTAGTCAAGGTGGTGATAATGATTTGATTTGCCTGGCCCATGCTACCTCCCATCTTTAAGGGTATTTTATTGCTTCAGCAAGCTAACCTGCTCTCTGGATAGCAGTTGGTGGGATTGGTTGGTCCCTTCTCCATAGCACGCACAGGTACACACACACACACACACACACACACACACACACTCTGAAGACAAAGATGGAAGCAGAACTAGTGACTTGGAGAAGTGCTGCCACTCCTGGGACTTTTATGTCTGCCTACCTACCTTTTGGTGGTATTTAGTGAGCAGTTGGGGGTTGTGAGGAGGAACCCTGACCCCCTTCTCCACATGATTTCTGGGTGGTGACTACAGGAACTGGACTAGAAGTAGGTCTGCTGGTTGAGGATGGGGTGGGGAGGCACTACAGTTCTCAAGTAGCTTGAGTTTTGTGTCCTGGAATGTGTCCATCAGGGTGTGAGTGAAGATGGCTGCCAAGGTAGTGGTGGCAGTTTGACTTGCAAGAGTTGCTTCCATGGGTAATGGCTAAGGATTTTAGTCTGGAAGTAGTAACATGTGGCCATTCATTGTGTACATTAACCGTAATATTTCTTTATTTGTAATTTTTTTTTTAGTACTTTCTTTGACAACTAAGATTGTAATTCTTCTTAAGTAGACATGCTTCATGAGTTCCTGTCACCAAAAAATTAATCACCCTGAAGCTAACCATGTGATGAGCTTCTCCAAACTTAGCTATATTGATTAACAGATGAAAAATATATCACCCATTGCCAGGTTCATATTTGAGGCCCTTCCATCTGCATATTTGACCTACCAGGACATGAAATTCCCTGGCACAGCCTTTGTGAAGTGATGAGGGTAACTTCTGCCCCAGAGTGAGATAGCAGAGTAGTTCATAGACTCATACCATGTTAGAACTTGGGGGAACTAAGATTGCTGATTAATTTACTGCTAATTATCTAGTCTAGTTTATTTTACAGAGAGGGGCACTAAAACTCTCTGAGGTGACGTGACTTAGCCAGAGTCACATAGTCATTGGCAGAGGTGGGGCTGTTATTAGGTCTCCTATATGTAAAGAATATATGTATCAGGCAGACATAGTCAAGAACTGCCCTATGTGCTCTGCCTCAGAGAACACATTCATTTTCATGATTTTACTATAGATAGTAAGTGTTCTAGAACTTTGGAGGAATTTAAAAAGTCATTTTGGGCCAAAGTACTCAGGGAATGCTGTATGAATAAGGTAAAGACTTTTGAAGTCAGCCTTAAATGGTAAGATTTAAATAGGGGATAAGGATGGACCTCTGCAATCACTGGTGTAAAGAACTTCTATGTGAGGAACCTGGCTCTCTCGATGCAAATCAGCACCTTCTCCACAACTTAGTCTTTTTTTAAAATTTTATTTATCTTATTCTGAACTTAAAAAATAAAACAAGCATCTCCATAACATAAAATTAAAAAAAGATGATTCTACAATTTAGTCTTAAGTTGCCTAGAGCACTGACAGATTAAATGACTTGCTAAACAAGTTTGTGTCAGAGCTAGTATGACAGTCAGTTTGTGTCAGAGGTTGTACAAGAAGCTCTTCCTGGTTCCTGAGACCATCTGGGACAGGTGTAAAAAAGAGGGAAGGCCCTTTTAGTAAAAGGCTAGAGGAAGAACAGCACAAGAGAAGGTGCAAATAATCATGGAATAGGTAGGGGACATTGAAGAATGACAAAAACTTAGAGTCAAAAGAGTCTTCAGTTGGCATCTAGTCTAGTCTATACCAAAAAAAGAATCTCCACTATGATATACCTGACAAATGGGCATCGTGCCTCTTCTTGGACACCTCTAATAAAAGGAAACCTACTATTTCCCAAGACAGTGAACCCCACAGTTCTGAATGTTAGGAAATTTGTTTTAATTTGCTTCTTTACAACTTTTACTCATTGCTCTTAGTCCAAATAGAACAAATCTAATCTCTCTTTCATGTACTAGCCCTTCAAATACTTGAACACAGCTATCTCCTGAGTGTAATCTCAAGGTCAAACAATTCTCACCTGACATAAAACTTGAGATCCTTCTTCACCATCCCAGTTGCACTACTCTGTATACTAGCTAGTTTATCAGTATCTTTCCTAAACCGTGATGTGCAGAAGTGAACACAATTAGCTTACAAGTTCACCATGACCCACAATTTTTTTTATACAACCTGGTTTTTGGGGGTTTTTTTGTTTTTATATTTACCATACCTTCCCCCTTCTTATACATGCGAAGTAAATTTTTCTTAACCTAAGTGTAAGCCTTAGTATTTCTCCCTGTTAAATTTCATCCTAAATGATTCTACCCAATGATCTAGCCTTTCAAGATTTTTTTGTATTCTGACTTTCATCCGTGATGGTAACTATACCTCCTATTTTTGGATCATCCTCAGATTTCATAAGCTTAGCTCCTCTTTCCCGTTATCCAAGTCATTAACAAAAATGTTAAACAGCAGGAAGCCAAGCACAGATACCTTGGGCACCCTATTGGCAACCTCATGCCAAGTTGATATTGAACCATTAATAACTAATCTCCAAGTTTGCATTTCAACTAGTTCTAAATCCATCTAATTATACTATCATCTAGCCCAAAGATATCAAACACACAGCCACAACATTTTTTTTTTGCTTTTGGTCTTCCTGACTCCAGGACTGGCACTCTATCCACTGAGACACCTCCTAGCTGCCTTCAAGAATTGTATGAGAATACTTTTAAAACTTTGCAAAAATCTATATATAGTCTATATATCAATCAACAAGTTATGTTAAATCCCTCTCATGTACCGGCTACTGCACTAGGTCTTGGGGATATAAATACAAAAGATAGTTTCTGCCCTTACAGAGCTTATATTCTTCTGGGGTGACAAAATATTGTTACAGATAAATAATAAGATATACACACACACAAATAAAATACAGAGTGATGGGAGAAGAGGCACTAACCAGTAGGAGAATCAGTAATGGTCTCTTAAAGGTAGTGGCATTTGAACTGAACATTAAAGGAAGTGTGGGTTTCTAAGAGGTCAAGAGGTGAGGAAGGAGAACAAAATAGGCATTGCACATTATGTTTCATGTTTAAGGGCATGGAAACAGGAGGTGGAATGTGGTTTGCTGGGAACAGCTATAAATCAGTTTGGCTGGAACATAAAATCTGTTGGGGGAGTAGTGGGTGATCAGCCTGGAAAGATACACGGGAGCAAAATTTTGAAGGGCGTAAATGCCAGACAGAAGGTTGTATTTTATTCTAAAAACAATCTTTTTGAATAGGGGAATATCATGGCTAGACTTCTTGCTTTAGGAATAGTTTGATAACTACCTCGAAGATGTACTAGAGAGGGGAGAAACTGTTAAAACAGAGAGGAGTTACAGAGCCATTACAGTCCTCAAATTGTTTCGATCTTGTACTCCTTTTATTAAAAAAAATTTTAACACAGACTCTAATATGTATTTGTTTCTTAATGCAGATTTTTTTTCTTCTAGGGTGGAATAACAATGGGCCCAATGACAGCAGCAGGAATGCCTTACATGGGACAAGCTCCTTTTTTAGGGATGCGTCCTCCAGGTCCACAATATAATCCTGACATGCAAAAGCAATTTGCAGAAGAGCAACAGTAAGTGACCTTTATCAGTCATGAACAAAAAGAGATATACAACAGAAACAAGTGCCTCAAATTTATTACAGAATCATAGGATTTGCTTTGAAAGTAACTGCAGCAAATACAAGCCATACGCAAAAGAAATCAAGGAATCCTATTTGTTTTTCTTTCTTTGTCATAGGGTGGGAGGTAGGAAGAACAGGGACTGGAGGGAGAGAAGGTAGAATCTCATTAATTGAAAAAATTAAATTAAAAAATTTTAAGAGAACAAAAAGTGTAACAGTGGTCATTCAACCTTTGCTTGAAGATATCTAGAGAAGGGGAAGCCATCACCTCTCTAGAGAGTCCATCACACTTAGGGACAACTCATTGTGTGGAAGTTTAAATTTGTATTTTCTAGAGGTGTCTCTAATTCTAATCAGGGAACTTTTTTTTTAAGTCAGGTTCCTTCAAAATCCTTATTATAATCACAGACTTTTAAAGCTCAGTAGAAACTTAGTTGTCTAGTCTAATTTTTATTGGGTGAAGAAAGAGCCAAGAGTAGTGAAATGATTTGTAAAAGTTTAGACAGTTTATTATTTGACAGAGTCTGAAATGGAACCCCAAATTGGTTGATTCCTAGGCCTGTGCTTTTCTAGCACAATACCCAACAATAGTGTTATTATGGTCAAAGCCAGTACTGATTTCTTATACATTTACTCTTAGTGGGTAAAAGGACATATGTTCTTCTTTAACCCTTCCTTTCCAACCTTTACCAGCAAATCAATAAAGAAATGAAGCCAAAGAAAGAAAAAGACATTTATAGGATAAGCATAGGTAAAGAAGAAACAAAATTATTGTTGTTTTAAGATGACATAATGGTATACTTAGCTATCTAAAAATTAATAAAAACAATTTTAGTGAAGTTGCAGGATATAAAATAAATCCGTATAGATCATCAGCATTTCTCTATATTACAAATAAAAGCCATCAGGAAGAGGGGAAAAAAAGAAATTCATTTTAAAACACTACTAGTATAGTATGGTATATTACAAGTATAGAATACTTGAGAGTCTGCCTACCCTACCAAGTTACACACAGGAATATATAAATACAACTCAAAATACTGTTTGAAGAAATAAAGACAAACCTAAGTAATTGGAGAAACATTAATTTCTCCTGAGTAAGCCAAGACATTATAATAAAAATTATAGTACTACCTAAATTAATTTACTTATTTAGTGCCTCAACAATCAGACTTGAAAAGGTTTATGTTTTATAGTACTAAAAAAAAATTATATTCATCTTGTTGAACAAAAGATCAGAAATCTCAAGGGAAATCATGGAAAAAAGAAAGAGAGCTAGCAGCACCAAATCCCAAACTCTACTGCAAAAGCAGTGATCATCAGAACAAGTTAGTACTTCTTTAAAAAAAATAGAATGAGTGATCTGCAGAATAGATTGGTTCATGACATAACATAAAATACTTATGCAAACAAACCTAACAGCCTCATGTTTGATCACCCTAAAGACCCCAGCTACTGAGGTAAGGACTCATTGATTTAACAAAACTTGCTAGGAAAACTGAACAACTGTCTGGCAGAAATTAGTTGTGAATCACTTCTTTAGACCATATACAAAGATAAACTCCAAATGGATATATTACATAATTTTTAAAAAGTCAAATAATAAATTAGAAGAACAAGAAATATGTTACCTTTCAGATCTTGGGTGGGGAAAAGCTCATGACAAAAACGAGAGAGAGGATTACAGAAGATGAACTGGATAATTTTGATTACATAAAATTTAAAAGTTTCTGCTCCAGTAAATCCAGTGCGCCTAAGATTGAAAGAGAAACAATTGGGGGGGCGGAGCCAAGATGGCGGCGTAGAAGCAGCAACACATCACAGCTCTCACATAGCCACCCCAAAATACCCATAAAATAGGACTCTAAACCAATCCTGGAACTCCAAAACGCACACAAAGATACTTCCCACTAAAGT
>CM053584.1:133125506-133194113 GCA_028627135.1 Pseudochirops cupreus
GGGGAGAAAAGATGTAACTCAAAAAAATTTAATAAAGAATTTAATAAAAAAAAAAGAAGAAGAGGAGGGGAGAAAAATATGGAACTCAAAATCTTGGGAAAATGGATGCTAAAAATTTTCTTGACATGTAACTGGGGAAAAAATAAAATACTATTTAAAAAGATAAAAAAAAAAAAAAAGAAAGAGAAACAATTAACCAGGGGAAAAATATTTGCAGCTAAATGCTCTGATAAAAGTCTCATTTCCAGGATCTATAAGGAACTGATTAACATTCATAAGAATAAATACTATTTCCCAATTGCTAAATGGTCAGAGGATGGGCAATTCTCAAGGAAAGTAAAGTAAGCCATCTATAGCCATATGAAAAAATGCTCTAAATTCTGATCATTTTTAAAATGCAAAATAATAAAAGAACTCTGAGGTTCCACCTCACACTCATATTGGCAAAAATAGTAAAAAAGGGAAAATGGCAAATGTTGAAGGAGTAGGGTTTTAGCGGGGCTGGAGGCAGATAGGCAAATCAGTGCACTGTTGATGGTGCTATGGATTAGTCCAGCCATTGTATGGAACTATCCCAAAAAAGTTGTTAAACTATACATTCCCTTTGACCTATCAATAATACTACTAAACCTATATCACAAAGGGATCAAATAAATAGAAAAAGGACTAATAATGTACAAAAATATTTATAGCAGTTCTTTTTGTTGTGTCCGAGAACTGGAAACTAAGAGAATACCCATCAGATGATGAATGACTGAACAAATAATGGTATAAGAGTGTAATGAAGTATGCTACCTACCTTATGACAGGGAGGCGATGGGCTAATACGCAGATTGAGACACAGTTTTGGACATGGTCAGTATGGGAATTAGATTAGGTTTATTTGTTATATGAGAGTTTTGTTTTTCCTTTCTTTTTCAGTAGGGAGAGGAAAGATGGGAGGGAGAAAAAGTAGTTTGAATTAAACTTTAAAATTTTTTTATGTGAAAGGAAGGGAAATGGAAATGCCATGAGGCTAAAATTAGACATTTTAGAGTCACAACTGTATTACCACACAAGGTGGTAGGAGAGGTATATTACTAAGTTTCTTAGTAAGTGATCTTATCAGTTCATGTATATGACGTAGCTTATATTGTCGTTGGTATTATATTTCCTTTAGAAAACGATTTGAACAACAGCAGAAACTCTTAGAAGAAGAAAGAAAGCGACGCCAGTTTGAAGAACAGAAACAGAAACTCAGACTTCTAAGTAGCGTGAAACCCAAGGTATATCAGACTTGGCATCTTCTCCATCCAACCCTCCTCATTCCATATACCAAGGGGTACCAAATTCTGAACCTAAGACAGTGACCAATACCCTAAAGCAGAGATTCTTAATCTGGAGTCCATGAACTTGGTTTTGTTTTTTAGAAAATATTTTGCTAACTGTATTTCAATAATAGAATTAGTTTCCTTTGTAGTCTTATGTATTTTATGCATTTAAAAACATTCTGAGAAAGGGGTCCATAGACTTCATGACACTGATGCCAGAAGGATCCATGACACAAAAATGATAAAGAACCCCTGCCTTCAAGTTTGAATTATCTGATACCTGGATTTACTCATTTTGTTTGCTTCCTAGCATCTCTTATGGGATTTTTCCTGTTTTCTTACAAAAATCCGTAGATTCTCTACTCTGACAGTAGAGCTGCTGGTTACTTATAAAATACTCAGTAGCAGGGAAAAGATCAGTACAGATTGTTCTCTTTCTCTTGATACTTATTGGTTTTCTATAGGCTCTTGCGGTTACTGCAATAACCGTTCATTTGCGCTTTTTTTCTCTTAGAAAACATTCTAAACTCTTTTCTTCCCCTGAGATTAGATTTATTGTCTTTGTTCAGTATCCTGGTGTCTAGCAAGTCATTTCTAAAATAACTATAGTAAACCCTTTATGTCATTTTATTTAGAGTATGGGAGTAGAAGGTAGAATTTCTTGGATTCTTTTAGTTTTTGCTGACTAGTTGCCTGTTGTTTCAGCATTGCCTTTGTTTTATACATCCATCAGTGTCTGGCTTCTTTTGAGAACATCACCTAAGAACTGTATAATCAAAAGGGAAGAAGAGGAATCAAAGAGAAATGGGGGGAATATTGATAGGGAAGGACCAAGAGGTGAAGGAGACAGTTGTGTGGTAGAAGAACCCATATGTATTTGTCATCTCTTAGACAGGAGAGAAGAGCAGAGATGATGCTTTGGAAGCCATAAAAGGGAACTTAGATGGATTTTCCAGAGATGCTAAGATGCACCCCACTCCAGCATCACACCCCAAGAAACCAGGTAGCTTTATTTTTAAAGAAGCACAGAAATAAAAACAAGTAACTGCTGAATTTTGCATTTTTCTTATATGGCAATTTGTAGTTCTTATGTCAGTTAATTGACCATTAAGTGTGATAAGAGTCAGAGCTGAGCTCTTTCTTCCAGCTAAATTTGAAATTTACATGAGGTAAAAACTCTGGTCTGGCACACTATTTGGAGGAAGGTTTTTAATCTTGTGCTTAAATACCAGCATGACAACTTTAATTTTAAGTCTTTGGTATGTAAATGAGTGTGTTAACTCAGCTATTATAGTAGATCATTAACTTATCTGAGTGAAATGAAGGAGTTTGTCATTTCATTTTCATTGTTTTGTGAAATAATTATACAGTGGGGGTTTTTTTATGAGTTACCTCAGAGTTCATTATCTGAATGTGATTGGACTCGCTCGTAAGATGCACTGAAATAAGAATTGTAGCATTAGTAAAATTCCTTAAAAGAACTGAAATTTTAAAGTCGTTATTATTCAAGTGGTCAAAAAAAAAAACACCCCTACTGTATAGGTAGAATATTCCCTTTGTCATTTGGGAATAAAAATAATTCTCATCTTGGGATAACAACCCATCCTGTAATTTTAATTCCTTGATATTTTGACGTTTGATTGAACTCATTTAAGAATAATATGTCGTGATAAGGGTAAACATTTTTTGTCATTTGGCGTACAGCTAATTGTGTCCTCTTGTGATAACTGAAGAGTTACAGAGTTCCATTGTCATATGTAGAAAGCGAGCAAAGTATGATGGACCCAAAATACAAAAATATCAGGCCTAGGATAAGATGTATTGGGGTAAAAAAAATCTTTCACTGATTAAGGAGTTGTTTTATTATTTGAGGAAGAAGATAAAGGTTCAACACCTTTTAGCTGTCATGCTCAAAGTGGATAGCAAAATTCTAAACATTAAAAATCACATAAAGATCAGGAAGAAAATATTGTCTTTGAATGAAATCGTATACCAGTAATACAGGAACTGAATATAAGAAGTTAGTAAGAATTGAAAGAAATTTGCTGTATTCCAACAGGGTACTTAGCAAAAGGAGAAATAGACAGTGATGATCAGTGTCAGTCTAAACATTGTTTAAAAAGTATTTCTTTTGTCTTGGGACAATTATAGATTTGCCAGTTATGAGCGAGATATTCTGTTTGCATAATCAGCTATGGTTCTTGATGATTTTAGACAATGTTTTCTTCCTGATTCAACTGATTTCTGATATTCAGAATCATGTTTTCTGCTTTGGGTCTGGCAGCTAAAAAGTGTTTAGAACCCTGAATTGTCTTCCTCAGAAAATAGTACAGTTCTTTAGTCAGAGAAAGATACTCACCTTCCATTATAAATAAATTGGCATTCAAAGTTTCTTGTAAGTTTAAACAGTTTTGGTCTAATAGTTGAACCTTATTTAACTCTTAATAGGATGATAAAATTAAGACTTTGTAAAAGTTGTGAAGTCTCCTCTCAGAGTTGAACTATGGTATATTCCTATAGAACCTACTACCAGAGTACCTCCTTTTATGTTATAAGCTTTATTAACCAACAAAATAGCAGAGGGAGAAAGAAACCCCTTTCCTAAACTACAGGCCACTCTGGGTCTGAGCATAAAGAACAAGACAAAGAGGTAAGCCAAGTATCTCTTCCTAATTTTCTCTTTATGTGATGCCTCAATACATAAACCGATATTGACCAAATGAGAGAATATTTGTAAATGCTCTATAAATTCCTGTTTCCTTCCCATCTGGCCAGTCAGCCAACAAGCGTTTATTAAGCACTTACTTTGTGCCAGGAACCATGCTAATCCAAGAACAAGGAGGAGCAATTTGTCTTCAATGAATATTCCCACTCCAGTTCTTAACCATCTTTACACTGGGAACAATCTTGTCATTATTAGCCATGTAGTTTTCTGAAGGAGACTAAAGTTTTTAGGCCTTGTCCAGTTTGGGGTTTAAAAGTAGAGGTTAGAATAGTAAGTCCTCCCTGTTGAGAGAGTAGAAGGGAATACAATGTGGTACTGTCTTTGTTGTTGAAAATAGAACATTTATTCAATAATCGGACCTTCTATAGCTCTAATGCTTAACAGCAGTTATCTCCTTAATGAGAAAGGAGAAGAAAAAAAGCAACTGATGTCTCTGTTTTCAGAAGCAGAAACTTTTAGCAGAATATGATTGTTATTTATTTGCCCAAAAGCATCCCACAGTGAACCACTTAAAAAAAAATTTAACTCTCCTCTGTGTCTTTGGAATTCACATAATTCAGAGTATAGATAAAATTTTTTTTAAAGTAACTTAGCATTTTTAATGATATTGATTCAGATGTCCATGTCGAGTGGGTTTATAATTTAAATTAACCTCACATTTAAACAGTGTAAAATCCATAATGATGTTTATGAGCTGGTTTGTAATCCCTGTCCCTTGTATCTGCTAAGTATTTCTCCCTTTAGTGCAGGTAATCTTTTAAGCTTGGTACTTCATCTTCACTCTCCTGAATTTATTGTTGAAAAATTTGTTTTAGAAGCTATCTACTCTCTTGGATTTTGAAGTTCTTTATTTTATCGAAAGCAAGCAGCATTTTGTAATGGTTGTGACACCTTGAAAGGCAATGTGATATATAGTTAGTTGATAGAGGATCAGTCTTGAAGTGAGGGAGGCTCAAGTTTTACCTCTGACATATGCTGACTGGAACACCACGAGCAAATCCATCTGTCTCTCGTAATACCCCCAAGCAACCCTCAGTGACCATAAGTTGAAGACCTAATAGTACCTGATTTGTGTTAGTAGGGGGAATTTCCACTGGAAATTCCTCATGTTGAAATCACAGGTCTTACCCAAAAGGAGTTGGTTAGGAGGGAGTCTAGGCAGGATTGACCAAATATTAAATGTTTGTCAGTTTATGTTGATTTTGCATTCCTAAGTGTCTTGACAAAACTGAATCATCAGAGGACAATGTATTATATATATTTAGACTGTAGTCTCTGATTTGCACTGTAACTCTACATGAGTAATGATCAGGTAAGTAGATTTTTTGGTTTCATCCAGAAATACTGCTTCTCCTCGTCTCAAGTGCTGCTAAGTAGGACAATTTAACTTCATTCAGAAAAAATACACTTCGCTAGATCTTCATGAAAAGGAGAGACATTTTGAATTTTACATTTGTGTTTCCTTTGACACAGATGCAAAAGATCAGTTGGTCCCTTTTCATTAAAAAAAAACTTGACAATTAAATTTTATAAGTATACCTTTTGAATATTTTTTATGGACTCATGTAATTTCATTTGACTTTTGTTACCTGGGTTATTTCTTTCTCCACTTCCACTATTCATGTTTCATTATTTCTCTTTTGGAACTATATGCCCCATCCTTATTTCTTTTTCTCCATTGATTTCCATTTCTGTATGTTTCATTGCCATTTTCCATTTTACAGATTGTCCCACACCATCCCATTCTACTGTAACTGTCTCCCAATCCTCTGCCTTTCTTGATGAAGAAGAATTCAGTGACTTTATGCAAGGGCCTGTTGAAATTCCCATATTTGGCTCTTCATCCTCTTCCCAGCCTTTTCAGTCTTTCCATTCCACCACCCCAGTTGGCCAGTTACTTTCAGAGAAGGCTGTGGCCCAGCCTCTCCTTCCAGCACAGATTCCAGTGTCTTCTGCATTACATGGTGCCCCTGGGCAGGTTCCTTATTTTTCTACTGCTTCAGCCTCACACAGTACACAGAAAACAGGTAATTCATAGATAGCACTATCAACAATACCTGTATTATATAGATGATATAAAATTTTATTCATGTTTAAAGAGAATAATACAGTAATGTAGGCAAATCAGTGTACACTTGGTTTGTAGATAAATGCTGAAGAAATTCTGCCATCCATCAAAATAGATATCCTACTTGTCACCCAGGATACTAGGAAAGTTGTGATTTAAAAGACCTTCAAATTACCTTCAGATTTCAGGAGCTATTTGCACATCATTGGTCTTTTATGAAAATATTGCTTACCTTTTATTTGATAAAACCAAAGCAGCCTTTCCCACATCCCTCCTGTCCCCCATTCCTCATGTTTCCCTCACCCTCTGCCAATAAGTGGGCAGTGGGAAGGTATTACAGTAAAACCATCAGAGATCTAGTGACCTGGTTGTGCTATGGGTATTTAACATTTTTAAAATAAAAGAAGTTATTTTTTAAAGAATTGTGGGATGGAAAATGAGTTTGAATTTTTTAAAAGTTACAAATATCGATAATACTTCATGCTGTTTGTTTAGGCCCTTCCCTGGAGGAGAAGTTCCTAAAATCTTGTGATTTAAGTACGTCTGGGCAGGTGCAAATTAAATTAAATACTTCTGAAGCTGGGCACAAAACCTCAGGCTCAACTGCCAATAAGAGCCATCCCAGTTTAACAGCCAATAACGGGGGTGCTGTAGGTGGACGTGTACATGGTGCTGCCATCATTGCAGAGGCAGAAAAGACTTCAGACCAAAACCTGTCAGTTGAAGAGAGTGGTGAGCTTATGAAGCATTGACAAAAAAAATGAATGCATTTTAACCAAATGTTGCTTGAAAGCTAACACTTTAAGCATTAATCCTGAAGTGAATGCTGCTTGATTTTGCTTGTTAAAAATCTTGCTTAAAATATATGTAATATTTTTTTTCCTTTTTCTAATCAGCAGTTTTAAGATTTTGCTCTGAATTCTTTCAACATTCTCTTCTACTTTAAAAAATCAATAACCAGTTTCCATAATCAAATTCACTCCTATTTTAAAATACTTTTCTCTAGCTTTACAAAAACCATATCCTGTTTGTTTTTTTCTTGACTATCTTTATTCCTCTGGGGATGGTGGGAGATTAAAAATATAAAGTGTAAAAGTCACCAATGAGAATTTTATGTTTTTCTAACCACAAAATACATTTTGAGTATTGCTGAATAGAAGATTCAAATTTTATAAACTCAGCTTGCGCAGATAAATTTCAGAAACATAACATGAATAACTCATGAAGTTCTTTGGAAGATGTTTTGCAGGATTCCTAGATTTGAAGTAGACGTCAGTGATGTGGTTGGTAGAGGTGATTTATTTGAACTGAAAACATGTAATTTTGCAACAGTGGCAAATTCAGGGTTAAAAAATCATTTTCTAGCATTTGGAAATGCTTCAAGCAAAATTTTATGCCATTGGTTTTACATGTATAATTTAAAAGTATCATTCTTGGCTAGCTTTCTTTTCAGGTTTGTAATACATGTAGGATGGTGCAAGCCTTATATAGTTAAAAGTGTTGATCCCAGTACATTTTAGATTTTCTTTTTAGTCATATTTCTTAAGATATTTTAGGTTGCTTGGAAAATTATCTTGGTTATCTTCTTGGTGTGTGGGTGACTTTTTTTAGTTTCCATTGTGGTATGTTTTTAATATATTTGAGAGGAATCTCTCTCCCCCCTCTTCTTTTTATTATTCTGTTTTAGATAATATTTCTTTCCTAGGTGTGGGTGTATTCCCTTCACAAGATCCAATCCAGCCTATGATACCTTCTTGGATTTACAATGAGAGCTTAGTCCCAGGTAAAAAAAAAAAATCCAAAGTTCCTTTTATAAAATATTTTCAAAATCTTTTTTCCCCCAGTACCTATTAAAATTGCATGCAGCCTAAATGTAGCATGGCTTTACTTACGCATCTTAAAAACATATAAATTGCATTTTTCCTTTTGACAATACAAAAATTGTAAAACAACAGCAACATTCAAATAAATTGTTGTAAATTAAATTTTTTAATCATGGTATTTATAAAGACACAAGAAAGAATGCTACCCACAGAGTCAGGAAGACTTCTGTAAGTTCAAATACTGCTTCTTGCAAATGGGCTGTGTGACCCTGGGCTTGTCATTTAACCTGGCAGTGCCCCTGGGTAGTTCTTTAAGTTGCTGAATAGGTGCTGATTTGCTTCCAGGTTTCCTTATTGGGAATTGCCTATCCCAGTGAAATCATGTCCAGTTTTAAAAAAAAAGAAACTTCAAAATATTTACAGTTTGGGAGTTTTCTACAGTATATGCCCATTTAAGTAATGCAAAGATGTCTTGCTTCTATATCCCCTCTGATCATTTTCTTTGGATTTTTTTTATTATTATTTTAGGTAGTTATAATTAGCATGGTGTATTTATGTTCTGCTTTATTCCATAATGCATTTTTCCAAAATTGGAAGATTTAAAAACTTAACCATGTTTTGAATTTACCAATTTCTTTTAACTTTGGCTTTAGCTTAAGTACCTAAAGATTGTTATTTACTAGATAGCTTCAAAGAGCGTGCCTTTGACATAAAGAATAACCAGTGAAGACTTTAATTTTGTACATCATATATGCCATCTAGATTAGTGTTCTATTCCTGACAGTAGTAATAGGGAAAATTTTGTTGTTGCCGTTCTCCATGATAAGGTATTTAAAGATCTATCATAATTGTCATCTCGAACTTCCCTTTTCATATTATAAATCAGTGGTTCTCAACCTTCCTAATGCCACGACCCTTTAATACAGTTTCTCATGTTGGGATGACCCCCAACCATAAAATTATTTTTGTTGCTACTTCATAACTGCAATTTTGCTATTGTTATGAACATAATGTAAATATATCTGATATGCAGGATGTATTTTCATTGTTACAAATTGAACATAATCCACAGATTGAGAACCACTGTTATAAATAGACATACATTGAAGCTTCTTTTGAACCTGGTTTTAACCGGTTCAAGCTCTGGTACTATTTCATCCTATATGTTTTTCTACTCTGAAAAAAGCACAGTTTCATTTATCTAGCTTTTGCTTATTTGAATGTTTTCTGTGTAGTTTTTCTTCATCAGAATAGCCCTCTTGGGTCGATTTTTCCCTACAGAATTTTATATGTAAATTTTGTGTATCATGGAACCTTATTTGAGTCACCAGATAATTTTCTCTAATATATAGTTAACAGAACAGTTACAGTAACAAAGGTGGGGGCAACTAGGTGGTGCAGTGAATGGAGCACCAGCCCTGGAGTCAGGAGGACCTGAGTTCAAATCCAGCCTGAGACACTTAACACAAAACTAGCCGTGTGACCTTGGGCAAGTCACTTAACCCCAATTGCCCTGCCCTCCCCCCCTCCAAAAAAGCACCAAAAAAAAAAGTAACAAAGCTAATGGTACTGTCCAGAGTGTCTTTTTCTTCTCATTCTGACTTCAAAAATTAGACTTTGGGGAGATCTCTTGAACAGTCAGTAGCCTTCTACATCTTCCTTGACTTATACTAGCCAGAATGTGTCATGAAGTCTGTCTTCACTCATCAGTTCAACTCAGCAGCTATTTATTAAGAACCTGCTTTGCCTAGGGTACTTGGTGAGGTGCTAATGATACAAAGACAAAAGCATTGCCATACCATCCAGGTTTTCCTAGATCCAGATTTTTGCACAGTCTCAACTGATTTATATGCACATACTCAATAAACATTAAATTTCTACTCTACAATATAATATATTTGATGCTAAAGGAAGTTCAGAAATTATTGTATAAAGTTATGTTGCATGTATTCTTTTAGTAAATATTACTTGCACCATTTAGAGGGGTACCTCTTCTTTTTTCTGAAGAACCCTGGAATCAAAAGCCCCAGGAATAGCAGTTCCTCCCCTTACCCTCCCCCCCAAAAAAAAACTTGAAGGCCTGCTTTCAACTCACATTGTGGGGAGAACAAACCTTCTATCCCTGTCAGCCACCAATTAATTGCTACTGAAAAGGCAGTCAAGCCAGCCTAGCTAAAATAGGAAGGAATTTAGGGAGAGAAGTAGAAGGTAGCATACATGAGGCAGTTCAGACCACCTTGACCACTATCTCCACTGGAGACCCTACAAGGTGACAACCCAGGGCACTAAACCCAAAAACCTTGGAAGAGCAGTGTGCCCCAGGCGACCACCCCTGCTCCCAGACTATTCCCTACATCCATCATCAAGAGAAGGAATCATCATAGGGGAAAGAGCCCACCATCCCTACCCCCACCAATGCCATCGGCTGATCTCATTGCTCCCACCAAGCAGGTAAGCCTAAGAGGCCTGGCAACATCAGCACCCTGAAAACCAGTTGCACTTCTTAAGAGGTGATACTTGTGGATGCAACCTGGTTACTTCCTCTATTGGTGAAATAGTGACCCCAGCCTCCACAGCTACTAATGTCCAAGAAAATAAAATTATCAGCACCAAAGACCTTAGCACTGTGATTCCATCAGAAAACTATGGTTTTATTCATGGAAACAGTATTAAAGAAGATTCGTTACCATCTGCTTTGCTGCTAAGGACCATGAGTGCTTTCCATCTAACTTGTATCTGAAACCTCCTTTTTGACACAGTTAGAATATGAGCTCCTTCAGAGCAGGTACTGTCTCACCTTTCCATTTTTATCTCCAGTACCTTGTATACTACTTACGCTTTATGCTATTTTCATTCAGTCATTCATGATGGCTGTGGTTAACAAATGCATGTTCATTAACATCATTAGTCGGTTTTTTTTAACTTTTCATATCCAGTAGTATTATAAATTGTATCACATGATTTTTTTTTTCCTGAGCACTTCCTAGGTAGTTTGTGTAAAAGCGCAAGTGAATAAAAGTGGTCTAAATTACCTTTATACGTTTTCAGAAGAGCAAACTTAAAAGAGACATTTTCAAAAGTATGTCTGATCCTCTAGCTGTATTCAATGACAAAAATGATCCAAATGGTACCATGTTGAGTTGAAACATGTCAAAAATTGAAACTTTCTTTCCAAAAATATGCAATAATTTTTAATTGTGCAAGTATATTAAGACAACCCCAGCGTGGAATACCTCTAACATAGCTGAGTTATGCCATTAGGGTTTTGTTTTTTGTTGTTTTGTTTTGTTTTGTTTTTTACTGTCTGTAGTCTACTTTTATTGCTAAATGCTTTTTTGGATTTAATTCTTTTTTATAAGAGATTATTCTTAATTCATTTTAGAAGACTAAAATGAAACTTATAAATATATAACTTAACCTCGACGTATATGTATATATGCACACATACATGCAATATATATGTCAGTTTCTTAAAATGTTAATAAATTGGTTACATTCTAAAAATGTCTATAATCTTTCAGTGTCTAGTAAAAAAAACTTTTATATACATTTTATTTTGATACCTCGTTCCCAGTATTGAAGTGCATTATGTTTATGGTACCATTCTAAAATCCAATTATGATCAATTTTATGATTACCTATTTAAGTAAAAGGGAACAACAGAGTATTTTAATCAGAATTTTTAGAGGCACTGAGGAGCATTACAACAGTATAAAACAGTTCATTTAAATTTTTGTTGAAATTTGTGTCATTGTTTAATTTTATGTACTTTGTTACTCCCTTGAAACATTTACTAACAGAAAATTTTCATAGCTGTCATGTGTTAAAATTGTTTCCTATCCAGTTAATGAAACCCTGGGGAGGACTCCCTTAGATGGATTTGTTTTGGGAAGAGACTGTCCATGTTTAGCTTATACCATGTTCTCAAAGTAAGTCTTAATGACATGGCATGGGAGGCTTCAGTAATATATTAAAAAATGCTAAATTATCCTTTGTTCCATGCCAGACAAAAGAATGTTGTTTCTGCACCTGTACCACAAACAAAAACCAGAAATTTGGAGTTCCGTGAGAGTTTTTCCATTTTAAGCTCAGCAAGTTAGAATCATAGCATAAATGTTAAATTATAACATTTGTGGTATCACCTGATTAGATATGTTTTACTACTATGTAGTTGTCATTCAGTTGTGTCCGATACTTTGTGACCCATGGACCATGTTGTCCTTAGGGTTTTCTTGGCAAAGATACTGAAGTGGTGTGCCATTTCCTTCTCCACTGGATGAAGGCAAACAAGTTAAGTGACTTGCCCAGTGTCACACAGCTAGTGTCTGAGGCTGGATTTGAACTCAGTCTTCCTCACTTTAAGCGCAGCACTGTATCCATTGAGCAATCTGGCTGTGTTATACTATCTGGTATAGGGATCAGCTGGCACACAGCAGGACCAAGCCCAATTCTGTTCCTGTATTGCCTATGTGTGAACTGAGAATGGTTTTTATGTTCTATAATAGAATAAAACTTTGTTTAATAATATAAAAACCATTCTTAGCTCTCAGGCAGCAGTGAACCAACCACCAGGCCAACAGGCAGGCAGTAGGTAGTTGAGTAACCTCTGTTAGCAAAATAAACCACAAAATACCTAGTCATCTGTAGTGTTTTTACACTTGTAATTGTGCAGTCTGCGCTTTTCTTTACTAGATGCATACAAGAAGATTTTAGAAACAACTATGACTCCAACTGGAATAGATACCGCTAAACTTTATCCCATCCTGATGTCATCTGGGCTTCCCAGAGAAACCCTTGGGCAAATTTGGGCCTTAGCCAATCGTACCACTCCTGGAAAGCTTACTAAAGAAGAACTTTATACTGTTCTAGCTATGATAGCTCTAACTCAGGTAATTATATTTTACCTAAATTAGATAGAAAACCAACTGAAGGAGAGATTTTGTACGTTTGTTGTATTACATTATATTATATTATATTATATTTACATATATGTTTATTATATAATATGGTATAATTACTCATGCCTTTTAGTTTTCATTATATATGAATGCAAGGATTTTCATATTGTACAGCTTATATGGTATGCATGTCTGTTACTACTTACAGTAAAGTAATGATTTCTAAAAATCAGTTGGACAGACTTTTACCCTGTAATAGTCCTTGGATATAGGTGAAATAGCCTGACTAGGTAAAATGTCATTAATAACATCATTAAAATTATTTCAAGATAGAATTTATACAGTTTTTATTTAATATATTTTTATTATCACATATTTGATTCAAATCGAAAACAAGATTTTAAATTTGACTATGTTTCATTGTCTTTATTTTCAAGTTTGGATTGTTTTAGCTTGAAATCTAAGTCTAAATCTAAGATGTTTGCATTTTTTCCCCGTGTTCTGTTTAGAGGGGGGTGCCTGCAATCAGTCCTGACACATTAAACCAGTTCCCAACTGCTCCTGTCCCAACTCTGAGTGGCTTTCCTATGACTCTTGCTACCCCAGTGAGTCAACAGACTATGATGCCTTCTGGTCCTACAGTCTCTATGCCTCTTAACATTGGACAGCCAGTCATGGGTCTTAACCTAGTTGCACCAGTGGGTGGAGCTCCAGCCCAGGGTTCCAGTGGCTTTGTGCCAAGTTACCCAGCAAATCAGGTCAGTAGAGTTACAGTACTTTGTACAGTCTGATTAATAACTAAAGATGAATTTGGATGACTTCTTTTCAGAAAGGAGCACAGAAGTTTAATCAGAGTTTGGTTTTTCAGTATTATAAAAAGAGCCAAATATGGTTTTCTTCCTTTAGAAAGAAATTTTGATAACCTAAAAAGATGCTTAATTCTTTGTGGTAAATAGAAACTTTTGCTTCCCTTTCTTCTGAACTTTATTATAGTGAAATTTTTTCCCCCAGATATCAACGTTAGTACTATATACAATCTAAGTACTTAATACTACTTAGGTTGAGTTGAACTAAAATACTAGTACGTACTGGGTTGTTTTTCCTGGGTTCTAATTATTGTATCCTTTTCTTTGAAGCAGCTGTTATTTAGAATTCCTCTTCCTAGTTCAAGAAGGATGGAGTTTTTTTTAATAAACTACTCAAAGGTCAGCCTGTTAATTTTAAAGATTGAGTCTTAATTTTCAAACCAGCTTTACTGTTTGCATTGATACCAAAGAGCATCTAAAAATAGAAGAATAGTTATACGACCTCCTTCATCAGTTAATGCTTTGGGGTATATAGTTTAGCATTTTTGCCTTATCTGTATTAATCTGGTGCCTTTTTACTTAACGTCTTCTACAATCTAGGTAGTAAAACCAGAAGAAGATGACTTCCAAGAATTTCAAGATGCTTCAAAGTCAGGATCACTTGATGACTCATTTACTGATTTCCAAGAGATGCCTGCTTCTTCAAAAACAGCTAATTCCCAACATGGGAGCAGGTAGAAAAGAGTTGAATCTGTTCATCGTTGTATTTAATAGCATAAAACATGTATCTCAAATTTCAGAAAGAATTTGATTCCTCACTTATAATATCCCTCATTATCCCTTCTTTGCCCCCATATACTCTTGGCCTTCACACTTTGCTCTACCTTTCCCACTTGAAACTTCTGCTTCTGCCATCTTCCCATGCTGCTTATTTTGGCTGCTTTTGAGATTAACTTAATGTGGGTGAATTCACCTTTTCAGTTAAAGAAATGGCTTCAAATTCTTATATATTGGGATTTGTAAATGCCTTTGGGAGAGAGAGTTTATAGTTTGGGTTGGTTTATTTTAATTTCTAGTATATACAACATCATTTTATATTTTAATTTGCTACCCAAAAAAAGCAGCACTTAGATTTTTAGATGTAACTACTCATATATGTCTCTCATCTTCAATTTGAGATAAATGGTAGACTTTCAACTTTCTACCCTAACAATAATTGGCATCTCAGCATTTTTTAAAAATAAAAATCCAAGCCTTATTTTTTTGTACATTGATTTATCCTAATACCTAGTTATCCCATTTTCATGTTAAAGTAGCTACCTGTGGGGCAGCTAGGTGGCGCAGTGAATAGAGCACTGGCCCTGGAGTCAAGAGGACCTGAGTTCAAATGCGGCCTCAGACACTTGACGCACTTACTAGCCATGTGACTCTGGGCAAGTCACTTAACCCCAGTTGCCCTCCAAAAAGCAAAAAAAAATTTTTTTTTTAAATAGCTACCTGTGTCACACAGTGATGCAGAATTAAACAGACATTGAACTATAAAATACATTTTTCCCTTGACTTACTCTTAGAACCATTGTTTTTGTTAGTACACATATCCAACTTTTATGTGTATGTTTATATTGTACAGCATCATTAATCATTTCTTTTGGATAGTGATTCATCAGTTACTCAATATGTAATTATGTATATATACTGTGTGAAGAGAACAGTTGTAGGCAATGTGAGGATTTACAAATTAAGTCATTGATATGATTTCTCTGTCTTTTGAAGAACTTTGTAATCTCATGGGAAGGATAGGCCAATCCAAATGAAAACACATGTCCATAAAGTAGTGAAACTGATTTCTCACATCTTGTGATAACAATAGTCTTATTACTTTAAAGAGATATATACACAGTGACTATATTGAGCAAATGTTTATGGCAAGTTAACTGTAAAAGTGAATTTCTGTAAAATGAATTCTCTTTTCCCCACTGATTCCCACAGTAAAACAAGAGAGAAATTACCATAGAACATTACTCCTTTAGGGTTTATCTTTTTCATTTGTCTTTAATTTGGAGCATTTAAGATGGTAGTCATACTGGGCATATATCAGCAATCTATACCAGCAGTATTTTGCAGCTTTCCCTTCCTTACATTAGTACCACATTATAGACCTGATTTTTGACTTACTTCCATGCCCTCTCTATGCCACAGAAATTTTTCCATAAGTAAAATTCTCTTGTATGCTCAAAACCTCCAAAACTTAACTACCTTTTTTATTTCCCTGGGCTTGGTACCTCATAAATTTGATCTGAAGTATCCTCACTTTTCCTGGCTAATATATGATATACTGTAGTCTGAAAATTCTTTGTTTCATTGCCTTAACAGATGTAAAATAAATTGGTATCCTACTTTTATCAGTACTATAAATTTTCAATTCTATTAATTGGATTCACCTAAAACAAGAGTATATTCAGGGTGATGATTTCGTTGACCAGAACTGAACAGTCCAATAAGACTTTATGGAAGTCTTTATGCTAATCTGATTAAAAAGTCTTTATGGAAGACATGAACCTTGAGTCTTATTTTTAAAATATGACTTGTGATTTGTTCAGGGGCATTCGGAAAGGTAAACAAGTCATGTGATAGGAGGCATAGTGAAGAACATTAGCTAATCTGTGGGATAGGAAATTGATTTGCCAAGGAAATACCAAAGAACAGGGTGCCTTTGAACTTGTGATTAATGATTTTGATATGCCAAAAGTGGGACCCATTATTGTAATGGCTTCCAGAAAAAGTGAAAAAACCAGACTTTACAAAAATGATTCTTGCTTATGAGAGCAATTCAAGGAGTAAGAAGCTGCCAAGTAGTCCAGTTGAAGTGATCAGGATATGATGGGAAATGTTTCAGGGGAAAAAATGAATAGGATTTAGTGTTATACTCATTGTTGAGATAAAGGTAAAAAAAGGTGAATTGAAAGTGACTCACAGTATGTGTCCTAGAGATCATTTGAAAGGAGTTACGGTTTATGGGAAAAGACTATCTCTATTTTAGACATGTATGTCAGTAAACAAGTATTAAGTGTCTATGATGTGGAAGGTTCTGTGCTAATCACTGAGGATACAAAGAAAGGCAAAAGATTGCTCTCACAGAGCTCACAGTCTAATGGGGGAGACAACATACAACAGATGAGCTGTATACAGGATGATGAGTTGGAAACCAACAGAGGGAAGGCATTAGAATTAAAGGGGATCAGGAAAGACTTTCTATAGAAGGAAGAATTTGAACTCGGATTTGAAGGAAGCTAGGAAGTAGAGAAGAGGAGGAAGAGTATTTCAGGCAAAGAGGACAGTTAGCAAAAATATCCAGTATCAGGAGATAGCATCTTGTTCTAAAAATATCAAAGAGGCCAGTGGCACTGGATCATAGAGTACATTGTCAGATGTAAAGTGTAAGAAGACTGAGGAGGGTGGGCGGCTAAGTGGCTCAATGATTAGAGCACCAGCCCTGGAGTCAGGAGGACCTGAGTTCAAATCCAGCCTCAGACACCTAACACTTACTAGCTGTGTGACCTTGGGCAAGTCACTTAAACCCAATTGCCCTCCTTGCCCCCTTCAAAAAAGAAAAAAAAAACTGAGGAGGGGCAGGTTATAAAGGGCTTTTGAACACCATACAAAGAATTTTATATTTAATACTAGAGGCAAGAGTTTGAGTGGGAGATGGTAGGTAATGACATGGTCAGATCTGGGCTAGAGTGAAGAAAAACTTGTGGCAAACAGACCAACTAGCAGGCTATTGCAATATAGTTCAGGCATGAGTTAATAAGGGCCTGTACCAGGATGGTGGTAGTGTCAGAGGAGAGAAGAGGGCATATTTGAGACTCATTATGAAGGTAAAATTCAATAGGTCTTGATGATAGATTGTATATGGGAAGGGGGGATTGAGAGATTGAGGAGTTGAGGGTGACACCAAGGTTTGAGCCTTGATAACTAGGTAGATGGTGATACCATCAATAGTAATAGGAAAGTTAGGAAGGAAAGAAGAGTTTTGGGGGAAAGACAGTGAGTTTGGGTTTGGACATGTTGAGGTTAATATATTTACGGTACATCCAGTTGGCAATGCAAGACTGAATGACAGCAGAAAGATTAGGGCTGATTCCATGCCTTTGTTCAAGCTGTTCCCTAAGCCTTCAGAGAATCCTTATCTACTCATTCACCCCTCTCTGCCTGAATTCCTACCCAATTTGATGATATAGCCACCACCCATGGCTTCTGAGGGTCATCAGCATAAATATAATAATTGAATTCATGGGAGCTAATGAGATCACCAAGTAAAAAAGTATAAGGGGAGAGTATAATATACCATAGTATAGTACAGAGGAGAAAAGATTCCAAGAATGTCCTATTGGACATTCATGATTAGCAGGCATTACCCTGGATGAAGAGCTAATAAAAGAGGACTGAGAAGAGTGGTCAGATAAGGAGAGAACTGTATCCTGAAAACTTAGAGAGAAAAGAATATCATGAAGAAGAGTGATCAACTGTGTCAAAGACTACAGAAGTCAAAAAGAATGAGGATTGAGAAAAGCCCATTGGATTTGGCAATTAAGAGATCATTGATAACTTTGGAGAGGACAGTTTGTTGGATTATGAGGTTGGAAGCCAGATCAAAAAGAGTTAAGAAGAGAGTGAAAGGAAGGGAAGTAGGGACCCCTGTTATAAATGTCCATCTCAAGGAGTTGAACTACCAAAGGGAAGAGAGATATGGGAAAATAGCTAACAGGAATGGATGGATCACATGAGGCTTTTTTGAAAATAGGGGAGACATGGCCATGTTCATAATCAGTAGAGAAGCAGCTAGTAGAGAGGGAGAGATTAAAGATAGAGAGTGGAGGTGATCGAGGGGATAATCTGCAGAAGACAAGATAGAACAGGATCATTTGTGGATATAAAGGAATTGACCTTGGCAAGGAGATTATGAGACAAGTACAGGAGGAGATAGTAGCAAATGTTACATGATTTGATGTGATACGAGATGGGGAGGAGTGAAGAAGAGGAATCTTTTAGTGAATGGCTTCAGATTTTTCAGTACGATACCAGGCAGAGAACTCATTTGAGTAGGACAGGGGTAGGCAAATGATGAAAGATTTGAAGAGGAGTGAAAAGGTTTGGAAGAAGTGTTTTGGTGAGCAGGATAGTGAGTTAATTAGGCAGGTAAAAAAAGGATTGCTTCACAGCAGTGAGGGCCCAATTGAGATTACATAAAATATATTTGTAGTAGGCCCAGTCAGCATGGATTTGTGATTTTCTCCAGCTTCAGAAGCATATGTATTAATAGAAAACGCAGTGATGGCTGTAGTTTAGAAGAGCAAAATCAGTGATATGATAAGTGGGCAAGGGACTCAAGAGGACAGTTTAGAACTGAACTGGTTCTCCAGTGGGTCGAGATGGGGAAGGAAGGAGAGTGTGACTACTGCAGAGGTCATGGCCTGGGAAAGAACTGAGGGTTTGGGGGATTGGAGGTCATGGTGTAGACAAGGAACAGGGTCTGCAAGGCAGAGTTTATAAACATGGAAATGGTGCATTTGTGAATAATGACTAGGTCAACCGTTTTTGAGTAGTTGAGCCATGCGGTAGAGAAATAGGTCATATGAAATTATTATACTGAATTGTAAAGTTAGAGTATTTGAAGGAGTATCAGTATGTAAGTTGAAGTTCACTAGTATGAGGGCAGGATTCAAGAGAAAAGAAAATCTGTAAGCCAAGCACTGAACTAATTGATAATCAGTGCAGCTCAATAGACAGCAGGTACCAGAATTTTGATTGGATAGTTGATATGAAGTGAGTGAATCTCAAAGGAGAGGTTACTGAGTGATGTTGATAGAAAGGGAACCTGGAAATGGCAGTGGGGAGCAAAGAGTATTCCAGCACCCCCACATCAACCACTGAGTCCAGGGGAATGAGTGAAAGTACAACTATTGCTGGAAAGGGAGGGGGTCGGGGGCAGCCATATCATCAAATTGGGTAGGAATTCAGGTAGAAAGGGGTGAATGAGTGGGTAAGGATCTTCTAGGCTTAGGGAACAGCTTGAGCAAAAGCGTGGAAACAGAAAAGCATAGGGTATGTATGGAGAATAGTGAGTAATCCAGGTGGAAGTGAGTAATATAAAACTGGAAAGATAGATTGGTACCAGATTTTAAAGGTCTTTAATGCCAGGCTAAAGAGTCTCAACTTTGTCTAAAATGCAATAGGAAGCCATTGAAGAGTTTTGAAAAAAAATAGCATGACAAGCTATGCATAAGAAAGATGTCTGGTAGTGAATGAAGGATGAAGTGGAAGTGAAGAGAGAATAATGACTGGAAAACCTATTAGGCTATTATAGTAACCAAGATGAGTGGAAATGAGAGCTTTTACCAGGCTAATAATGGTGAAATAGAAGGGGAGGGAAGTAAAAGATATTTCACAGGTAAAGTGAATATCATTTGGTAACTGGAAATGAGAGGTGAAGGAAAAAGAAGAGCCATACAACACTAAGCTTCCAAATATGTCAGACTGAATGAAATTGTGGTACCACTCACAAATAGTGATGTCAAAAAAAAGGACCAGAGTTGGGGGAAAGATTATGAACTCAGCCTGAATTTTGGACATGTTAAGTTTGAAGTGCTGGTGAAGGAGTTAGATGTGTGGGTCTTGGGTCCGGCAAGTGAGGTTGAAGCTAGAAATAGAAATTTAGGTATTAGTTTGTTTTTCAGTGGGTGTTGAAGCCATGGGAGTGAATGAGGTTGCCAAGAAAAGTATATAGCAAGGGGAAATAAAGAGGACTGAAGAAAAAGGATAAAACTTTGAGAACTCTCACCTTTAGGAGTTAGAGAAAAGGGTAAGTTAGAGAGAGGGAATGAAGAAGTAGGAAGGGAACCAAGAGAATATGGAATCTGTGAAAGTCAAGGGAAGAAAAAAAGTATCTAATAGCATGTCCACTTCTCCAGAGATATGAAAAAGGCAGATGGAATTGTGAAGTAACGACAGTATAGTGTAATATGTTTTTGTTTTTGTTTCAGTAAATATGGCAGTGAGGAGAAGGCAAGTTTTGGAGGCCTTTTCTAGATCTCTTCTCTTAAGAAGCCTTTAGTTTATGTGGAAAGGGTCATGGTTCTTGAAATTTTAAATATTGTGCTTATACACTTGGATACTTTTCATCAACGTAGAGAACAAAAGTTAACTGTTTTCCTATTTAGATCTGGGAATGAATCTGTTTATATGTAAATGGTATAAACACTTTCATGGTGATTACCAGTTGTTTTTTAAATAATGAGTTCAGAAGAAGAGACTAGAAATGAATTGTTTGGTTGCAATATGCATAAAATTACAGACTGAGTCATAGCTGTTCTTGAATGAGATTTCATTTCATTGGTTTTCATCAGCAACACTTCATTACCCTGAAGATGCTCTATTTTTTCCAACTACCTTATTCTGTAGTGAACATAATTTTAAAATTAACATTGTGTCAGATTTAGCAGAAAGATTTTACCAACTTGAAATCACAGACCTCTAACAAACTATCCTTGGTTAGAGGGTCACAGGAGACGAAATGTATCATGCCGCTGCATGTTTTTCCTACGGCATTAATTCTTTTCAGTTATAAAAACATCTAATATAACATTTTGTACAATGAGCTCTAGTCTAATTACTTATAAAGCTTTTCTTTAAAGTCCATCCATGGTGTATAGATGATTACCCATTTCATTTGCTAAGTAGACATTTGTTGGCTATCTAACAGCAGCATGAAATTAAATTATATCTCATCTATAGTTTGATGCAAACACTCTTAGTCCTGAAGCACTGTGGGCTACCATTAGCATGCATGTGTAGGAGCTGGGCTTGTATCTTGGTTGTAGGCCACTGATAAGATTTAAATGACTACCGTTAAGACTCTTGCTCTGGGGCACAGGACTCAATAGAGGTTCGTTTATATAGTTTGTGTGTGGTATTGAATTACTTAAATTAGAGTTAGAATACAGTCATTCATATGTAAAGGTTGTTCTTCCTGGGAGCTTGCCACAGTCTGAGGGGGGAGAGGGGGATGGAGGGAAAGCAGTTGTCATTTATATTTGAGCCTTCCAAAAATTACCAACACAGATTTTGCTTCTTATACTACTTTCCATATGCAGTAAGTAATATGTTCTCAGTGAAAGTCTTTTAAATCTAATTGTGAAATGACTGTTGTTTTGCTATGAAGATAACTCCTTAGAATCCACTGACGTGTTTCTTGTAAAAATGCAAATTACATTAACACTACCATTTCATATCAGATGAGTTAACTTCTGCCAGTGGCAATCAAAAGCGGAGAATTTCAAACTTGGCTTGAATAACATTTCATAACTTCTGATTCTTATCATTCCTATTCTACCTCTCTACTCTGAACCCATTTTAAAGCATATGACTTATAATAAGGTTAACATAATACATTTTTAAAATCTAGTTTCTTGGGTTGGTTGTGCATGTTTGGAGCAGTTCACTTCTGTACCATTGTATCAAAGGGGTTTTATAGCCATAATAACACCCCTGCTTTTGCCCACCCCACCCCATCCCTATTATTTCGGCTTAAAGAGGTGGTTAGTATTGGTAGTGACTGACCACTTTCATATTCATAAAAAGGTTGCTGCAATTAAGTCTTGTTGTTTTTTTTTAAGGTAAAATAGTCTAGGAAAAGGATTATCATAATTGTATTAGCAAAATATTTCCATGACCTTTGGCATGCAAATGACTTTATAGAAAATATTTAATTTCTGTTTTGGAAATCAAACTCTTTTATAATTTGTGGTAATGCTAAGTAGTTTAATGTGTTAAACATTTAAGGAATTTTCTTCGCTTTCTAGTGCCCCTTCTTTGATACCACTTCCAGGAACAAAAGCACCACCTTCAACAGATAAATATTCAGTATTTAAAGGAATTACTGTTGATAAGACATGTGAAAATGCAGTTCCATTTGGAGGTAAAAACAAAATTTGTTGACTCATAAAATATAAAACAGTTAATTTTCATGTTTCTATGATTTGGGTAATGATTTTATTCAGTCTGTGCAAAATAGTTAGATTTTTTTAGATAAATATTCTAAAATATATTTAGTTGTAGTGTACTTTCACAGTAATCTTAATGAAGCTTTTGCTTTTTTTATATGCATTGTAGAACATGGAGACAAATACAGTGCTTTCAGAGAATTAGAACAGCCAGCAGAAAATAAGTCCCTAGGTAAGTTTTTGGCAATATACTATAAATATATTCATTTTTTTTATTTTTATTAAAGCTTGGGATGTCTTTCTCTGTCCATGGACATGTCAGTGAGGTTTATTTAGGAAAAAATATAGTAAATCAAGAAGAACAACAATGAAATAGATTTTTCTAGCTAGGGATTTAGGTTTCCTCCTAGACATTATTGCAGAGTTAAATGGAGCCATCAAGGTTGAGCTGTAGAGCTCTAGCTACTTTGTGCTAGAGCAGCAAACTGTGGCTTACCTCTCTGTCTCTGTCTCTGTCTCCATCTCCATCTCCATACTTCTCTCTTCCCCCCTTTCTACTTCCCCTCCTCTCCTTCCTTTCTGTCTCTTTTCCCATCTGCCCCTCTCCCTCCCTCCTGATTATCCATTGAGCACTTGCCGTGGGCAGAACCTGATAGAGAGATACAGGTATGGATGTTGCTGCCTGCCTGCCTTAGATTCTGATATTTCACTAAGCTGTTGGCCAGCTTTGTCATTTGGTTAGTCACGTTCCTTTTAGTAGGAATATATCAAATCACAATAGCTAGAAACACAAAGGCCTAGCTTCGTCAGAGAGATGTCATCTTAGGATTCCTGCCTTTGAGGTTGCTAGTATTCCAAAGTATAGGTTGACCAAGCTTCTTTTTACTAATTGACAGGATATAATCCTGCTTTCTTGGATATAATCCTGCTTTCTTTCTCCTCATGGTGGTGTATAGTGCATCTTTATAAGGTAACCTGCTTTATTGGGAAGGTAATAACAAATTTATTTTAAAAGAGTAGAAAGTTGATAGTGTTTTTGGGAACTGTGTCAGAAATTATCTTTTGTGATGTCCTTGACAGAATGTGACAGAATAGAGATAGACTCTTGAGGCACAGAGATTGTTCACTGGAAACATGTAGACCAACAGGATACTCATGGAAGAATATGCTTAATATATCATGCTACAGTAGTTTTTGATATGAAAGTTTCAATTTACTGTCACTATTTTATAAATAGTTTCAACTTGTAAACTACCCATTGCTGATTTCTTTTTAACCCTTTCACCAGCTTACCTCACTAACGGAAATGTTTACAGTTCATCAGTAAGTTTAGTTTGCTGTGGTGGTTTCCTTTTTAAAAATAAAACAAAAAGTTGTCAGTTTCACAGATTACTTTAAAGTATCACATCAAATTTTAAATGTAAATTAATTTTTATTTCATACGTATGAAGTAACATAATACATGTTTTCTGATATAACTGTGGATAGAATTACCTGAAATCTTGAATTATTTTAAGAACATTTAACATTTCTGTCCATTTGTGAAGTTGACTTCATTCTTGTTAGTCCTATATCTTAAAAACATAACCTGAAGAAAATCTGAATGCAGTTTCATACAGTGTATGAAAACTAAGGTGTTAAATGAAAAAGGCTTTGTTCAAACGTTATGCTGGTGAACTGGTTATGTATTCTAAATTAATAGAGAAGTTCTCCTTCCTCTATTTCCCATGTTTCCCTGAATTAAAATTTTTAAAATAAATTTGTATTTATAGCTTTTGTTTTTTTACATCACCATAATTTTTCCCAGTCTTCCCATCTCTCTTCATTGAGAGCCATCTCATATAGGAAATTATGTTTTTTAGAGGAAAAAGAGCAAAATAGATCAATAATAAGAAAAAATTGGAAAATATATGCAATATTCCATAGCCATGGACCAGGTCCTACCTCTACAAAGTAGGATTGGGAAAGCTTATTATAACTCTTCTTAGGCCATTCTTGTTCTTTGTGATTTTGCATCATTCTTTTTTTATCATTTTGTGGTTTTTCCCATGTACATTGCTGTAGCTGTTGTATATTGTTTTCTTGGCTCTGCTTACATAACTTCATCAAATCATGTAAATCCACGCTTTTTTGTTTTCATCATATTTTTTAAGCTTTATTGATATGTTTTGTTGTTACATTGTAAGGCATTTACAGATTACCTTCATTCTTTGAAAGATCTCATAACAAAGTAAAATAATTAAGCAAAACTCACAATACAGTGACCTCATCTAAAAGTGTGTGTAACATCTCCCCAACTGTTAACACCCTCCCACTTCTTCTTTAATTATCTTTTTAAGTTAACAGAAAATTGTTGTCTCTAGCTCTCATTTCTAACCCCATCCAAAAAAAAAGGGAAAAACCAAATTTGTTATAACAAATGTGCATAGTCAGGCAAAGGAGATTCCCTCATTTACTGTGTACGAAAATATATGTCTCATTGCGCACCCTAAAGCTGTGACCTGTGTCAGGAAACAGATCGTGTGTTTTATCGTCGGTCCTTGGATGACTGATGGTGAGAGTGTTAATCACAGCACTCACGGCTTCCACAGCTGTCCTTAGCGTCGCTACTGTTGCAATTGTTCTCTTGGTTATGATCCTTTTATTCTGATCCTTTATAAAAGTTTTCAAGGTTGTTAATTTTTATAATGAAATTGTAGTGTAAATTGTTCTTATTCTGCTTAATTCTCTATCAATGCGTGTAAATCTCTTCATGTCTTTTGTAGCCTTATTTTTTATACCCAATAGTATTCCCAACACATTTACAAGCCACAGCTTACTCAACTGTTCCTCAGTTGATGGGCAGGTATCTCAGTAGTTCCCAGTGTTTTACTAATAGAAGAAGAGCAGCTATAAATATTTTTGTATATAAAGGATCTTTTCCTGTTTATTTGATCACTTTTAGGTATAGGCTTAGCAGTGGTTTATCTGGGTCAGAAGTTTAGTTTAGTAACCTTTTTGTATAGAATTATACAAATTGCTTTCCAGAATAGTGTACCAATTCACAGGACCACCAACAGTGCATCAATGTGCCTGTTTTTCTATTTTCCCTTCAGAAATTGTTGTTTTCCTTTTTTGTCACCTTTGCCAATCTGATGGGTATGAGGTAGAATCTCAGAATAGCTTTACATTTTCTTCAGTAGTGATTTGGAGCATTTTTTGTATGACTATATAGATAGCTTATGTTTCTTCCCTTGAGAACTGCATATTAATACCTTTTGACCATTTATTAATTGGGGAATGACATGTAGTCTTACAAATTTGAATCAGTTCCTTACATATCTTGGCAATAAGGCCTTTAGCAGAGAAACTTGTTGCAAAGATTGTTCCCAGGTGATTCTCGTTTAATCTTAACTCTGTTGAATTTTTTTGTGCAAAAACTTTTTTAAATGTATATAATAAAAATTGATATTAAATTAATAAATATTGCAAAATCCATTGTTATTTAATTGTAATTTCAAGTATTAAAGACCATCCTGTGTGATTTAGAGTTGAGGTTCTATTGATACCTGTTTTATTTTGCAGGCTGTTTTAAAAAGACATCTTTATATGATGGTTCATAAACTGCTGTTTTCTTTACACAGGAAAAATAGTTTTCTTTATAGGAGCATTAAAGTGAACAGTTTGAAATTAAGCAGACATGAATTGTATACAATAAGCATTTATTAAACACTTAGCTGTGTGCCAGGCTCTGTGCTATAGTACAAAAACAGAAGTAAGCAATCCCTGCCCTCAAGAGACATCTATGTACATACATATATAGGTATTTACAAAATAGACAAGGTAATTTTAAGGAGAGGGCACTGGTGGGGTGAGGGGAGAGTAGAATTATGAAAAGTTTTGTGTAGAAGGAGGTGCTTGAGCCAAGACTTGAAGGAAACTAGGCATTCTAAGAGGCAATTGTGAAGAAGGAGTGTATCCCAGCCAATACAAAAGTCTCAAAACCTGGAATTGGAGTGCCAATTGTGAGCAGCATTAATAGGTTCAGTTTGACTAGAGTGTAGAGTAAATAAAGGGAAGTAATGTGCCATAAAACTAGAAAAGTGGCTTAACCATATTTTATAGTAATATTTGATGTAATTTTGGTTTGTCTATTTTTGTCATATTTCTGATTTATTGGGGGGGTAGAGTATTTATTAAATACTACGTACAAAGTTCTGTGCTTGCCTAATCTTTGCTTTATGAAAGACTTTTAGAAACTTGGAAAATTAAGACTAAACACATCTTAAATACTGTGGATATAAGTGATCATATTGCTACCATAGGAATTCTCTCAATTTAGGCCCAGATATTGGCTTATATTTTCAAATAAGCCTGGTTTAATTCTTTTAAAATTGTTCCTGTATAATATTTTCATCTGCCAACAAAATTTTGGTTTAGCCTTTTCCTTAGGCTATTTGGACACAAAACCAAAATTTTAACCATGTCTCTACTGAGATTAAAATATAAAGTGAATTTGATTGCCAGAATTCCATTGTGTTTAAGTGAGAATAATGTCTAACTGGACCTAATAAGGAAGTGTGTCCTAGCTCAAGGGAAACTAGAAACCTAAGGAGCAAGACCTATATTTTCTGATTGAGTACCCTTTTTTAGAGTTCTGAGCTTTTAATTGGTAAGTTTGGGGCAAAGATGAATAAATCAGCAAACGTTTAAGTACCTATGATGTGCTATGCCCTGCACTTAGATACTCAGGAACTCTGTGGCATTAGATGGCATTTTTGGGAAGGGTGAATCTGGTACACTTACTTTTCTCTTTCCAATGAAGTTTTCTTTTAAATTAATGCCCATGTAATTCCGGAATATTAGCTTATATCTAGACCTGGATTTAAAGTGCACAATTGAGCAAAATGTTGTATTCCTTGGATATTAACACAGAATGTCTTTTTACTTCACCAATATCATTAGTTCCTGTGGGTCTCCCTTATTGCTTAATATTTAAGGATTTATTCTGGGTATACCACCATTCCAGTACGTAGCTCTCCAGTATTGCTTCACTGCATGCTTAATTGGCCATCTACAGGGATAGAAAGTAGTGAATCCCTGACCCTGACAATGGAATGTCTGTAATTGCCAATATTGGACATGAAACCATTTGAGGAAATAACTAATTAAAAGGCATTTGAGGAATGAAATGGACCATAAAGCATCAGCAGGGTTTTTATTTATTTCCCTATCCATGGATTTCAAGTTTCAGTATGGGAATAATGTGTGGTTTCCACATTGGGGATTTAGAGGAGGGTGAATACAAAAAGATCAGATGGTAGTTAAATATGTGTTTCCAATGCCACAGTGGAAAAGAAGTTAATAAATATATTTGACATTTTGCAGGAAATTGGATTTAGTGTGCATTATGTGGTTTTAAGTTGAATATTCTTGTTCCCTTTTTCATTCCAGGAGATAACCTTGCAGAATTCAGATCTCCAGGAACAGATGATGGTTTCACAGATTTTAAAACGGCTGACAGTATATCACCACTAGAACCATCAACAAAAGACAAAATGTTTCCAATACCCTTCCCCTCTTTAACTGTACAACAGAAACAACAAACACAAGCTAAAAATAATGTGAACTTGGCAGATCTAGATATGTTTTCCTCTGTTGGTGCCCCTGGTGAGAAATCACTTTCTTTTCCAGATGCATTTAGCTCATCAAAATCATCGTCCATGCGGCCACTCCCAGCAACTGCTACTGTGACCACCACTACAACATCGGCACCAACTAAAAATTCTAGCTTAACTGATGACTTTGGAGAATTCAACCTTTTTGGGGGATATTCTAGTTCAGCATCTGTTGGGGGACAGGATGACTTTGCAGATTTTATGGCTTTCAATAATAGCTCCAGCTTGTCTGAGCAAAAGGCAGACAACAAATATGATATTCTTAAAGAAGAAGCTAGTACTGTTCCTCTGCCTGGCAGCATAGGCAGCACAATGAGAAATGGGCAAAACTCTTCAACTGCTGCTCCAACCAAATATGATGTCTTCAAACAGCTTTCTCTGGAGGGCTCTGGAATAGGTATTGAGGAGTTGAAAGATAGTACTACTCCAGGGAAAAGTGATGATGACTTTGCTGACTTCCATTCAAACAAATTTTCATCTCTATGTGGTAATTCAGACAAATCTCTAGTGGAAAAAGTGGTAGCTTTCAGGCATGCCAAAGAAGACTCTGCTTCAGTGAAATCTTTGGACCTGCCTTCTATTGGTGGTAGCAGTGTTGGCAAGGAGGACTCTGAAGATGCGCTGTCTGTCCAGTTTGACATGAAACTGACTGATGTAGGAGGAGATCTTAAGCATGTCATGTCTGATAGCTCTTTGGATTTGCCCACAGTTAGTGGACAGCATCCGCCAGCAGCAGGTGAGGAATTGGTGCGATTGCTCTGGTGATGGTCATAGATTTCAAAGATAATTCTGTGTTGCTGATTTACAGTATTAATGCTCTGGTCCTTTACCATTGTGAAAGGTTCCTGCATAGCAAACCCCTTAGTTGCCAGTATCCCTCTAAAACACTGTAATTGTTGACTTTTTTGACCACTTGCTGAGATTGGATAGTTGAAATACTTTTGTTTTTGAGATCTTATGCCAACTTGGTGTCACTAAGGCACATTAACACTTATCAGTTAGAGAAACCCAGCATTGCCAGGGATTTGAACAAACATTTTCAGTGTTAGCAGTGCTCTTCCAGTTCTGCCTGTGAGGTCATTGTACCTCTCTTACTTTCTCTTGTATTGTGGGTAAATTTTATGGCTGCCAGAAGTGATCAACTTAGTGTTCTAATTAGGTTTACAGAAGCACCCTCTATGCCAAGAGTAAAAGCTTCTAACTAAATAACCCAGCATTGTAATATACCCTTTCAAAAAAAAGAAGAAAGAAAAAGACTATACTGATGCCCTGTGTTCCAGGTACTGGCAAAGAAGGAGGTTATACATTGTTACTGTCAGTGAAATCACAGTTTTCAGTGTTAACATTAATAGTATAGTTTCATTATTACAGATCTATCAATGCTAGGATAGATGAGCACTAGCTAGCTGTTTGGGGAAAATCAAAGTTAGATGAATGTATCTTAAGTGGCCCTCTCTAAACTCTCTATGAAGTTAGATGATAGAGCAGTGTATGAAACAAGTGTATCTCCAGTCTTACTTCATAGCATAAAAATTAATTTCCCAAGTGTCCTAGTTTTTTTTCTTTTGATATGTACATAGAGAGACAGTTAAACCTATTTTGTGGCCTTTAATAATGAGAAATATCTCAGTATTACTGTATTATTATAAAGAAAGCATTATGCATTTGAAAGTTTTTTGAATGGGAGGGGGACACACTGTTAACTGTAAGAATTATTACTGTAAGGATCAATTATTTCCATAAGAGAAATTTCTTCCAAGTTTACAGATCTGGACTAAAAATTATATAGTTCTGTAGTTTTGCATCATACAGTATTTTTATGTCAGAAAACAAACCTGGATCTTTCTAAGTGTGTACAGGACATGGGCAGGGCATGTTCCTGACAAGGGTACTGAAACCGGGAGCAACAGCGATTAGCCAAGACATTCATATTTCATGTTGCTGCTTGGCAAAGTGTTCTAAACACAGCAGGCTATCCAAATAGCACCTCATGCTCTTGAATGTTTACTTACTTTTTATGTGCTTTTTCTCAAATATTTTTCTATCTTTTTTTTTCTTTTTTGTTCTATACAGTGATTTTGCTTCTTTTTTTGTATAAGCTAGCTGCTTTGGGGCCATGGCAGTTAATTGCAGACTGCTCAGTTTTGTGAAAATTGTCTTCATTTATATCTGAAAATAATCGCTTGTAACCTGGGTACTAGTCTTTTGGACACTGAAGTTATTAATTAGAAGCTATTTTTCTGAAAGTAAGTCTGTATTCTTTCACGATGCCAAGCTAAATGTTTTCGTAAGGAGAGTTTTACTCCAGCCCTTTTCTGTTTTAGTCTTCTGACTGAGCTTGCTCTGATTTATTTGTGAAAATAACCTCCTGTGCTCGTGTTCTTTTCTGTATGTTTGGAACATTTCCAGCTTTGAAACTGTAATGTTCAAGCCAAGTCTCTTCAGTTTGCATATATTCTTAAAAGCATATTGTTTCCTCTTCCCTTTGATCTGTAAATTTCATGTCAGAAAGGAGCAGTATCCCTTTAGAGTGGTTAGCAAGGGTTGTTGTCTAACCACTGTGCTATACAATAGTTGCACAAAATTGCTGCATTACAGTGTTCAAGGGAATCAATGGCAGTAAATTTTGAAAGCTGATTTGGCTTTACTGATGAACATCATAGTATCCTACCCTCGGAGTTTGCAGGTTGCATAAATCCCTTAGTAGGTAAATAAGTAGCAGACTTCACTAGAGCTGGTGTGGTGAAGAGGGAATAAAGTTCAATTTCCAAGGACCTTATTAATCCTATTGAGTGACCTAAGTTAACTCTGTAAAAGGATACTGTCTCTTTATACTTTGCTATAATTCTTTGTATGGAAGATAGATAATACTAATAACTTTGCCTGATTTCTTGCATATATTCAAGGTAACACTTTGAGTACTTACTGCATATAGTTTTGACTAGAGTGCTTTGATATTTTTCCCCTCTAAATTTAACCTCTTCATTTAAACATTTTGATTAATGTTCAGTCGAGTTAAGACCATCTTATTCTATTTTAACTGCAGCAGGAGCTCACCCTTATTTGTAACATTATTAAAGGGTTAGCAAACCAGCTGCATCTGCCTACCTGTGTAGTAGCTCTTCTTTGACATTAAAAATCTTTGTATTTTAATCAATACCTGGTTTTCTGCTGCTTTTCTGATGTCTTTTTTCAATTTAAACATTTTCTGTGTGAATGTGCCTTCTCAAACTTGCGTTAGTATATTCCTCTGCAAATACTGACCTGCATGCTTATTCTGATGACTCCCTTTTGAGCTCTTCTGTATCACTTATCTTTTTTGTGATCTGTAAGTCCTGTGTTAATAAATAATACCTTGGCATATTTTGAAAGTGTGGGGGTGTGTGTAATTTGTACCTGGGAAGGATAAAACACAGAGATAGAACTTGAGCCATACCTAGATTCAGAGTCAGTAGTATCCCCAGAGCTGCTTGTTCTTTGTTTTGGATTGTCCCAATTCCTATTTCCTATAGAAATATAGTAGCTGTTAGGGAAAAGGACATTTTAGATTTTTTTTTTATTCCATTGATGCAAGTCCTTTCACATGTTTTTTGTAGATATTGGCCTTCTAATGTTCCTTTTAAATATTCAAGAAACTCCCTACCTTTTTAAAGTAAACTTACCATGTCTTTTTCTGGAGGGAGGGACTATGTAAAGTGGGTTTCATTATTTAATAAATATTATAAGAGCCTATCCATACAAGGTATGGTGATTTTCATATTGAGGAGTAAAGAATTAACAGAGAACCATTAAAAATTAGATTTCTACAAATGCATTTCAAAATAGCTCATCAAATGGTTTTGACATGACTTGTGGTCACCATGGACCTGCTCTGAATTTAAATTGATGATTCTGCAATGAAAACTGTTTACTGCTAATCCCTGGAGGACTTAAGGCCTAAATGTGAATGGATTCAGAATTAGCTCCTGTGTCCTCTGGTATTTCAGAGCACTTTTCTTTTTTCAAGCATCAGAATTTAGTTTGAAGTCTGATTAAGTTTTCATTTATTACTAATAATCTATGGAACATAAACTTCTTCACTTCCAAAAGTTACTTTGGATGTGTCAGACAAAATCCATATTTTAAAGCATTTTTATTTTAAAATCAATTTCCAGAACTAACAGTACAACTTTAGGAGCCTGTGTTAGTGAAATGTATATGCTATTTTTTTTCCTTTTTTAGAGCAGAATGGAGGAGAAAACTATAAGTATTGTTTCTTAAGTAAGAATCACAAAAACTTTGTGAAGGGTAGTGAAAATTCTAGGCTAAATTTTAAATCAGAAGACTCCATTCTTGATTGAAAAATAAAGGAAATTTAACTGAGGCATGAAGTTATAACAAGATAGCTGGAGAAGGGAGTCTACTATATGGTGTTGAAAATGAATTTCTGGGGATGGGGAAGAATTCAGATTATTTGTTGTAACCACATCTAAAGGAGAGAAAGCAGAAGCACTATTATGGAAAACTCTCTTGCATATACATATATATATATAGAGAGAGAGAGAGAGAGAGAGATATGTATATATATGCACAGTGACCCATAAGCCATCTTTAGTATGTAATTTATAAGTTGTTTCTTGGTAAAGAAATGTCCACTATCCCAAATTGGTAAGTTCATCTTAAAAATCCTGCAGATTTCTAACAATCAGCAGGGCCTAAAAGACAACTGAAGTGAAAGAGAATCACAAGGAAGAATGCTGAATTCTCAGCATGTTTAAAAGATCAAATTATTTTGTGTTTTCTAAAGGATGGCTTGGAATCTTTATTTTTCTCAGTTGAATACATTAGATAGTTCTTCTGCAAATGCTTTATAGAAATACAATAGAACTTTTAAGAGTAGAAAATGTGTTACTGAAAGAAGTCAACCTTGGATCGTGTGGAATTGCTCTGGCTCTAGTTGGAAGGACTCCTTCATGTTGCCCTGTAGGACAGTTTGTGTCTTTGTTGCATTGCCATCCTAGTCAACATCAGGGTGGTTGGGATGGTGTTGAGAGTTCTGATCAGTTGCCTAACGATGACTACTTAGCTACTGGTCTTCTTCACTCTCCTGAGCTGGTGACACGAATGTGAAAGATGTCAGCAATCCTTCATCCTCTACTTTGTTTTTTAGGTAGCCACTTAACACTAACTTAATCAACATTAACTTAATTCAGGGATACAGAAACCGTAACTTGCTTTATGGATTGTGTGGATATAAAATTAGTTATGGGTAATTAAATTTATACTAGTCAGTTAAAATGAAAAATGGTAGATTTTATGTATATAAGTAATACTGGAAAGCAGTTATGTGTCACTATTTAATAGCCTGTCAGAAATCTATGCTATGATGTGTCATTCTTGTTTTCTTCAACAGCACTGATCCCAACAAGTTTGTGACTTTTCATAGACTGATGTCAGACTAGATTTATAATTAGTAGAGAACACCAGACTTTTGGCTATTCCAAGATGGTAGTATGAAACTAGGGGAGGAAAGAAACTGAAAATTAACATTGCACAGTAGATTGTGTTCAGATTAATATTGAGATTCAAAGGAGCCTCCTTCCCTGGACTAGTAAACATTTTTGTTATTCTATGAGATTGTCCCTGGGATAATGGAATTTATTCTCTGTCCCCATTCCAGAACACTTGTCTTGATTATCTGGACATGTGCCTGGGGTTTTAGAAAACCTTTAAATGGAAATGACTCCCAAAGCCCCATGCTTCCTACAGTAAAAGTGACAATAGTATGAACTCATCTTTTTGTTTAGACTGTGTCACTTGCCAACATTGATCCAAAATTCAAAATTAATTTTTAAAATACACTGTTGTTGTTTTGGAAGTCTCATCTTGAAATTGCCTTTTGAAAGTATTGAATTTTTTGTGCATGCAGTGAAAAGAACAAATGTTTCAACTAACATATTCGTTGAAGGGAATGTAAATATAGGTTATGGTGGGAATCTCTGTTACTGCTATAACATGAGCAAAAAATCCATATGTGATTTGTGATCCATGATGAAAAAGCAGATTGTGTAGTTGTTTACTTTGTTCTGTCCCCTAGGCATACTGAAGAAGTTGATGTTGTAGGACATGGCTGGTAGCAAACATAAATACATGCATTTAAAACACAATTACAAGTGCATTCTCTTTAGCTCAAATAATGGCCCAACTTAGTACAGTCCAAGAACATTCCAAAATTCGAAATGTAGTAATTGTTCCTGGTTCATTTCATTGTGTTTCAGACTCTTCTTGCTTTTCTTTCCTTTTTCTATTGCAATTTATTGGGTGTACCTGTCAAATTGAAAACTGAGCTATAGAAGCTTCAATGATTACGCAGTATAAAATAGTAGGTATAACCTTAGTTTGCCAGGCAATTTTCCTATCATTTATACTGTATCTCTTATAGAAAGTCTTAGCTTGGCAATCTCTTCAGTATTAAGAAGAATATTGTACTCTCAGATATTTATTGTGTATTTATAAGGTGAAGAGAAGGGAAGAATGAAGTTCTTGTTAAGTTTACCTTGAAGGAAAATGCACAAATGTCACAGAGATTTTGTATTCCTCAATGATGCTAGAATTTTAGCAATCACAGGGACATTCCTGTTGATGTCAATAAACATTTTTTTTCACTTTTTTAAAGTAAACCAGCATATAAAATAACAATTTTAGCTGGTGATTTTTTCCCATACCTGACATTTGCAAACCAGTTTAGAAAAAGTAAAAGTTAGCCTGAAAATCAACTTTGATTTTTAAAATCAACTTTTGATTTTCAAGTAGATTAACTGCTTATTATTTTAAAATTCTTAAAAGATTGTCTAACACTTGGCATGTATCTCATTTGGGATATTTCTGTGATTTATTCCAAAATACAAGTTTTTGCTGGTCTCATTTTCCAATATGAACTGGAATTCGTTGAAGATTTGGGTGTACAGTTATACAAATAATTTCAATCTTGCCTACGTAACTACTTAATTAAATTGCTTTTTTATAATTATATGCAATCATCCATGTTTTTTTTTATTATTGCCATAATTGCACAAGGGAGCTTTCTATTTCCATGGAAACTGGTTTGCAGTTTTTAACTGGGGCTAATTTTTCATTAAGTTGATTTCCAACATTGAGGAAATTTACGGTTTTTTTAATAGATGGGATGATAGAAACCAATTCTTAATATAGCTTCATGAACCATCATTCATCTATATTCCAATAAGAAAAATATCCCCATTGTAAAACATACTCGTCAGTATCTCACTTGAAGGCACTGATTACATTTAATTGAAACCGCCTCCTATTTAAATTTCACCTTGAGACAATGTACGTGTTGTATTACCTTTAAGGAAAAGAGATAAGAGCATTTATGCTCAGGGTTTTTTTTAGTGATAGTGCTGTCTTCTATACATTTGAATTCACTATATTTTCAACTTGATTTTTTTAATGAGCCATAATTGAAAGGGTAACATTTAAAACCCTGTCATCCTGTGAAAGACAATTTTCTAGAAAGTGTTCCTTTTTAGTTGTTTGGGTTTTTTTTAATTTTATCTTAATTCCCTTTACCTAACTGAATTGTGAAAGAGAGTTTGGGACATTCTGTGCAGAGGGCTGTAGAAATGTCAAGTCCTTTAACCCATTGTTTCTGGTTATGAAAAAAATAACAATCTGGTACGCCAGCTTGGCAAAGTGGCTACTGTGGCTAATAAATATGAGTCTGAGAAGCAGACATATTACGTGTCTGCCTCACCTATGTAGTAATCAAGTGAAAAGAGGCACATCTTAAACAGTCTAAGCCCATACACCCACCTATCGATGCCATAGGAAGGCATACTGATAATACAAACTGCTCCAAACCAGCCATATCTAAATTCATAGTTGCTATTTGAAAACCAGTTAAGAAACCCTTTTGCCTTTCCTTCTCCCACAAGTAGTAGTTTGTTGTTTCTTTTTTTTGACTTGGAAGCCATTTCATTTAAGACACTAAGCAACAATTTAGCTTCACTTCTTTCACAGACAGCCACTTCATGTTTTTAGTAGCCCCTGTCTAAGCTCTCACTTGTTAATGCCAGCAAAAACATACCAAGCACATACTTGGATTTTAGATGCTTTGTAATATGTTTTCTGGCTTGGGGTTTTCACTTAAAAAAGAAAGAAAGAAAAGAGAGGAGGAGGAAGAAGAAGAGGAAGAAAAGTTGAATGACAAGCAGGCAGCTTGATAAGAACCAGACCTTTGGTCATTAATAACAGTGTTATGGGCTAAAATAGATGATCGGATTGTTTCCTTCCTCACACCCCGTCACAACAGTGGGAAGCACACAGTGGCCCAAATAATGACTGGGTAAGTAACTGCCTAATTGAAGCCCCACTTAGAACATTTTTGGTTTAGTCTGAAACAAAAGTCCTTACTAAATTAAAAGCTAGGGACCTGTATTGACATTTTTACCTTAATTTTAATGTTAAAAATCTTTTTGTTTTTCTTTTTAATTAGCCTGTACATATACATATGCTTTTCTTCTTTCTCTTACACTTGTGTTCTCTGAGGAGCATTTTCTGGGCAAAGTCAGGACAAAGGTAAATAGTTAAAGTGACAGGTTTGGTTTGCTTTTTTTTCACCCGAGTAGTGTGTTATTAATGTGATTTATTTTATATACATAGCTATGCTTACATTAGTTACAAAATTTTATCATAAATAATACATAATTAACAGTCCTTCTATGTGTAATGGTTTTTTCTTTTTCATACCCAAAGAAAATGGTTTTATATAGTTGAATGTAAACCTCAATTCCCCTTTGACCTGAGGTGTACATATAAATCCTAAATTTAGTTTATTCTAACATAACATAAAATTCCAAACCTGATGCTCCATACATTTCACTTGTGCATAGTTTAGGGTATTCTACTTAGATAATGAGCACTTCTTTAATTGTGAGGTCTTATTTTCCTTTCAGATATCGATGACTTAAAGTATGCTACTTTTGGGACTTATGGTAGCAATTCTGCAGTGAGTGCCCTCGCAAGCTGTGACTGGTCTGACAGGGATGATGCTTCTCCAGGCAGAATGCTCTCTCCATTTGTCCTCTCAGCAGGAAGTGGTTCCTCCTCAGCTACTTCAATTCTTCAGAAGAAGGAGACTTCATTTGGCAGTTCAGAAAACATTACCATGACAACAGTTTCCAAAGTGACAACCTTTCCAAGTGATGATACACTTCCAGAGGCTACATTTTCAGCTTTTGAAAACTTTAAAAATAGTATTTCCCAGCCCATTGAACAAAGAGACATTGAGAGTGGGGATTTCATAAAAACACAGGACTTACCTGCAACTGAACAGAGCCAAGAAACTATGTGTTCAGTGTCAGTTGCCAGTGGCGTGTCTCAGGAAGCTACAAAAGAATGCCCTGATGACTTTGGAGAGTTTCAAAGTGAAAAGCCCAAAATCAGCAAATTTGACTTTCTGGTGGCTAATACACAAAGCAAGATGAAGTCTAGTGAAGAAATGATCAAAAATGAGTTGGCTACTTTTGACCTCTCTGTTCAAGGTGAGCAAATTAAGGGCAGATTTTGGTGTCATGGTTTGCCTCTTGGTATTATATATTCTTTCTTAATTATAAATATTCTGTTTCCTATTACCAATGAAAGAAACATTTTCTTTTTTAATTCAATTTATTTTATTTCTGGATCCAAATTTTCTCTCTCCTTCCTCCCCCACCCACTGAGAAGGCAAAAAAAAACAATACCCATTACAAATTTCCACATTAAGCATGTCAAAAAAAAAAAGAAAAGTAATAGAAGAAAGTATGCTTCAGTCTCTACTCTCAGTCCATCAACTCTCTCTCTCTCTCTAGGTGGATGGCATATTTCATCATGAGTCCTTTGGAATTGTGGTTGGTCATTGTGTTGATCAGAGTTACTAAATGGAAAAAAACATTGTCTAGCCATGAAATTAGTGTCTATGGGAAAAGGTTAAATGAGTTTCTTTAGGACTGAAATGAGGCCAGTAGGACAAATTTAGTGAGACAAGGTGTTCAGTGGGTTAAAGAAACCTAGATAATAATATGTAGCTAGTTAGTTCACTTGGTTAGAGCACTGCTAAGGAAAACAAGGTGTCAGGTTTGATTCTCATTGTGGGCCATACCTCTTACCCCCATCTTGTACACAAATGCTTTTGGGACATTGGGAGAAGTGAATCAGTAGTAAATTAAGTATTTCTGGTTTAAAAAAAAAAAACAAAGGCATATGTCCTACTGATAATGGAAAAGGAACCATGGCCCCTGGAATTCAGATCAAAGAAGGAAGATTGAAAAATATCAATATGTAGCTTCTAAGACAGAATGAATAGCATAAAGGCAGTTTGTGTTTCAAAGTCCTGAAAGATGTAAATACTTAAAAGAAAAAAAAATGTTTTTTGTCTAAGAGTCCCCTGACTAGGTTTGCAATAGAGTGTGAAGTTGTGAAACATGACTAATAATAATAACAGAAAGCCCCTGATTGTACTTTCAATACTTCTTAGGGTCTCATAAGAGAAGCTTGAGCCTTGGTGATAAAGAAATAAGCCGTTCCTCTCCATCTCCAGCTTTAGAGCAACCTTTCAGAGATCGTTCCAACACTCTGAGTGAAAAACCTGCTCTGCCTGTTATCCGGGATAAATACAAGGACCTGACTGGGGAAGTGGAAGTAAGTATGGTTACTTGATACAAGAGATGTGTAGATTGCCTAGGCTTTGCTCCTAGGATGTGGCACTTTATAATTTCACATGAAAAAAGGTGTTTCTTAAAGAACTTGAGAAAATTTTCTTTATTACTGATTTCATTGGATAAAGCATCACCTGCAGTGAAGGTGATATAATGATAATTTAATCCATTTGTGAACCTCCTTCTCAAAAATAGTATCCTGTGAATGGAGTCAGTGTGGGACTCAGACTGTATTCCTGGGATTCTTAGGATGGAGAGTTGTACCTTTGTTTCTGAATACTCAAATATTACCATTTCTAGCAGTAGTTAAATTTATTGGAAGATGGGAAGAAAAGGGGGAGGGGTCCTGCCTGGGTTCTTGAGTTAATTGTGCTTGTTGCATCTTAGCCACTTTAGTAAATAGTTTTACAGTCATTTTAAATTTGAAGTACAGAGATGATGGGATGCTTGTATTTTTATTGGTATGGTATCATGGCAGAAGGACTGGATTTGCTATCCAAAGCCATGTATTCAAATTGCATTTCTGCTCCTTAACAATCTCTATGACCTTGGTGGCGCAGGGAGGAACATTTCTGGATCTCAGTTTTCCTTGACCTATTAGCTGAGGTTGTAAGAGCACCTTTCTCACAGGGTTATTGTAAGGCTCAATTGAGAAAATATTTAAAATCAAATTAAACCTTAATACTCCTCATCAATGTGAACTGTTATTGTTATTATCCTGCACATGAACACCAGAATGAAAATGTTGAAATGTTACTCCATTGTATTATAAAAATTTTTAAATATCCAGGTTTAAACTAGTAGATCAACCATTACAACTCTACCACAAAATTCCTCAAACTTCTCAGTCCTACTGACTTCTTCCCTATTTCAGCCCCACATAGACATGGCAAGCCTGACCAGCTCTTTGAGTTTTGCCCCAACCAAGATCTGAAGCTTTGAAATTCTGTTTTCTGACCATAGCTTCCTTTCCTACTTCTACTCTCGTTCCAAAACCTACTTTTAGTCTTTATCATGACCTGATTTCTCTTTTCTTGAACATCAACAGAGAACATAGTGAAACCGAGCTAATTTCACTCACTATAGATTTGTGGTATAATTTCAGCCAGGCTTTTATTGCTGTTTGACAAGCCTATTGTACTTGCCCTTTTTTTTCTTTCAGTTAAGCATTTATTTTCTTTCCCACCACCTCCACTGAGGACAAAAGAAAAAATCAAATGTGTGCTGCAAATATTCCATCAAGCAAAACGGATTCTCCCTTCCTGACCTCCTGTGTATCCAATGACTGCTTCAGACATTCTCTTCTTCCTTCTTGATGCTAAACATGCCCATAACCCCATACTTAGAGCAGATAATGAAGCCTCTTACTTTGCTGAAAACATTGAGGCCATCAGGTGTGGCCTTAATTTGTCTCATTCAAATGTCAGCATTTTTTACTACCCTTCCTGCCCTTCCATCACAGACTTGCTTCTCCTACTGCCTATTAAATCTAATCTGTCTACCAATACCCTTGAACCCATTCCTTGCTGCTGTCAGTCCCCTGTCAACTCTAATCCAACCGCTGGTCCCACTCTTTCATGCATCTTCAACATCTACCCACAAAGGTATAGACCTCCACAACCTAAAAAAGCCTTCTCATGAACCTTAAAACCCAGACCTTTACTTGCTATTGCACACATTCTCTTCTACTCCTGCAACAGGATTTGCATTTCCACCGTCTACTGAAATTGTTTTCTCAAAAGTCACCGTGGACGATCTGATCACCAAATTCTATAACCTTCATTTAGTCCTCATTCTCCATCATTGCTGCTTTTGAGACTATTAACCACCCAAAACCAGTATTGGGTATCTCTCTTCCCTTGGCTTCAGAGATGTTACTGCTCTGCTTTTTCTAAGCTCACAGATCTAGAGCTAGAAGGAACCTCTATCTATTCAAAGCCCTTTATTTTACTAACAAGAAAACTAAAGCCAAAATGTTAAGTGATTTGCCCAAAGTCACACAGACAAGATTCAACACAAGGCGCATGTTGACTGGGTTCCAAATTCAGCATTTTTGTGCCACATTGTCCCCTCTTATCCTTTGAACTGCTTCTTTATGTCACTTAAAGGACTTCCCCAAGCAGTTGGACCTTAACCAACTCTTTCTTCCTTGGCAGTCTCACTCACTCTTAACAGTCTCAGCTATCCAGCTCTATGCTAACAAAGTCCCAACCCTGTGGCCATAGTCCTGACCTTTCTTCTGAGTTCTGAATCCCCATTTCTGTTTTCCTACAAATGATATCTGCCTTAATGATACACCCATGTGTCAAACTCAGTGTATCCAAAAAGAAAAAAAATGGTCATCTTTCCCTCTAAATTTGTGCCTTCATCCATCACTATTTCTTTCTATAGCCCTACATTTACCTGCACTCTCCCACATTTGGAACCTCCTGGAGTTAACTCGAATTCTTCCTCTTTTTCATTTCTCTCAGCCAGTCAGTTGTTAGGTGGTCCTATTCTGGGTGAAATATCTGTCCCCTCCCTATTATCATTGCGACTACCCTAGCAGAGGCCTTTATTAACTTGAGCCGTTGCTCTAGCCTCTGTTAGAGATCTTTCCATCTCTGCTCTCCTTTCCCAGTACTTCACACAGCTGCTAGTATAGTTTTTCATATGCATAAATCTTATTATGTCAAGTCCTTTTCTCAAACCTTGCTGTGGGTCTACAGTAAAGTTCAAACTTCTCTCCCTGGCCTTTCAAGTTCTGCTACAATCTGTGTTTCTCGTCCTTCTATTAGTTTGTTACCTCCTTGAGATTAAGTACTTTGACTTAGCCAAACTATGATCTCCTTCAATACCTAGTACAGGACTTTGCACATAGAAAAGCATTTAAATGTATTTAGATGCTCTGATGTTGCTTTTATTTGTAAGAGAATAAAAGTCCCCAGAGGTCAGTCCACCAAGATATGGTCTGTAATGATCATGAGTAAACAAGGAAACCCTCTTATGTCCATTAAATTAAAATTACTTAAACAGAAATAGAAAGCAGGGTGTTAGGCTTGCCCAATGCCCTTTTAAGAACAGTCCTTTCTTGTTTTAACAGGAGAATGAAAGATATGCTTATGAATGGCAGAGGTGTTTGGGAAGTGCTCTACATGTGAGTATATAACTTTCAGTTAAGATGCCTTCAGGTACGTAGTTGTTTTCCTGTGGCCACATTTTTATCCTCCATAGGACTGGGTAAGAATATTCAGAAGAGAGAACTGGAGTGATACCTTAATTCCAATGACTAGTGTAACATTATTGGTGTCAGATAAGCTACCCCAAAATTAAATTCTCTGAAAATTCACCCATCTAAATGAGGCTTTTCTTACAAGTATGTTTGACTTAACAAGCCAATATTCGTTTAAGTACTTGTGCCTGTGTTTGAGATGATGAACTGTCTTTAACTTTATTCCTAAAATAAAATAATCTCTGGATTGGAGATTTTTTGAGCAAAACACAAACTTTATCACTCCAAAACAGGCAGGTGCGAGGATGGAGAGAAGACAGTGTCAGGAGGACAAGAGAAACAAAATGATCTCTTCATTATTTAATAAAATTCAGGGGGTCGTAGGGTATGCTACAAAGAGCACTCCACTTGGAATTAGAGAATAAATTCAAATCCTGCCCTCCTACTTGTGTGACCTTGGAAAAATCTTTTGAACTCTCTGAGAGCCTTAGTTTCTTCATATGTAAAATAAGGGAAATGAATTAGATGATCTCTAAAGGGTCCTTCCAGCTCTACATTTTATAATCTTTATAAACTTCTTCGTAAGTTATGAATCACACAGGTCTGTATTTCAGTAGAAAATTATGTAAAAATATATTGGCCACCAGGCGTATACTTCTGGCTGTTCAGTTTGGTTGGATAATAATAGCAAATTTATTTTTGTGTTACTATTAACCATTTTTAAGACATTTTATTGATATTTTTTTACGTCACTTAAATTTCCAACTATAACCATTCCCCTTCCTCTCCACCCCCACCAGAAAGCCATTCTACATAACAAAGAATATTTTTGAAGAAAATGATAAGATAAACAACCAGCTAAACTGATTTATATATCAAAAAAACTGAAAATCTATTCACTGTTTCATACTTATGGACTTCTCACCCCTGCAAAAGAGTTAGGGAAGGTGTCTTCTCATTTCTCTTTCTTGGGGCTGTGGTTTTTCTTTGTAATTTTGCAACATTCACTTTTTATTGTGTCATTGATCACTTTTTTTCTTAGAGATAATCTAATGACATTGTCATTCCATGTCTTTTAGATAATTAAGAAGGCAAATGACACTCTAAATGGAATCAGTAGTTCATCTGTTTGCACGGAAGTAATTCAGTCAGCACAGGGCATGGAATATTTATTAGGTATGTAACTTTGTGTTTGCTTATTGAACATGGTGCTTTAAATTTTCATTGTCTGTTTCATATGTGCTGTGAAGCGTTTTTAATTTAAAAAAACCTCACACCAGATATAATTCATGTTAGAGTGACATTTGGAAGCAGAGAAAATGAGGACACAAAAGCATCCCAGGACAGTGATAAAATGGCAGTAAGATCGGAAATTATGGTTTCTGGATTCTTACTATGTTGCTTGAGTTTCTTCCCCTAACTAGACTGTGTTCCTCCTTCAGTCAGGTTAATACAGCTAACTCCCTGAATGTCAACAGATGAACCTTAAAAGATGCTAAGAAGGGTCCATGAAGTATCCAGGCTTGCATGGTGCCTTTGTGGAGATTCTTGAATTGTGGCACTTTCTAAGGAAGGACCAGTGAGGCTTTTGACTCTTTTGTGATATTGACTGTACTAACTCTCTTTGTTCCAACAAATATTACCCAGGTGTGATGCTACTTACCTCCTCACCTGGCATTTCAAACCTTTACTCTCTCCTGTTGACAGGTGTTGTCGAGGTATACAGGGTAACCAAACGTGTGGAGCTAGGGATCAAGGCCACTGCAGTGTGCAGTGAAAATCTCCAGCAGCTGCTGAAGGACATTGATAAGACATGGAACAACCTGATAGGGTTCATGTCACTTGCCACACTCACGGTAAGACCATCCTATCCATTGTTCTTTCCCCCAGAAACTTTGTTAAAGTAGAGAGGGTCTTTATTTTGGTGTACTATTAGGAATAATTATGATGCACACTTAATCATCTTTATACCAGGAAAGTGGTAACATTTTTTGGTAAGTGAATTGACTCCTTATTGTCTCTGAGGACATGGCATGATGTAACAAAAAAGGAAAATCTTTTTTTGTTAGCAATTGGAAGGCCAAGACTTCATCCAAACTACCAGAGAAATGTTCTGACCTGTGGGTGAACCTGATTTATTTATTGTTACCACCAGAAAATAAAATGAATGCAAGGTGAGAGAGAAAAAACAGAAAACTTAATGTGTTTCAGCCTCAAATTTATTTTTAAAAGACTTGAATTACTGAGATCTGTCTTGAAAGTAGCCATATTCTGTGATTACCTAATTAATCAGGTGCTGTGATAGTTGGTGCAGTGAGTAGAGAGCTATTCAGCATTAGAAAGACCTAGATTCAGGTCCCACTTCTGACATGCTGAATGTTCAGGAGAGATTTGGAATGGTAGTGGGAATGGAAGGATCAAGTGAGGCTTTTTTAAGGATAAGGGAGACATGGGCATGTTTATAGGGAAACAGACAGGGAGAGATTGAAAATAAGTGAAAGAGTGGGGTTGACAGAGGGGGAAAAATCTGTTGGAAGAGACAAGATGGAGTGGGATTACATGAGCAGGTAGTACTTGACCAGGAGAAAGGTCATCAGCCTCATTATGTGAGAATGATATAGGGAGAGATAGTGGCAGGAGGTGTCTGGGTGGTGTGAGATAAGGGGAGAGAGCTCTTAACAGATGGTCTCAGGGTGGCTAGGTGGTACAGTGAATAGAGCATTGACCCTGAAGTTAGGAGGACCTGAGTTCAAATCTAGCCTCAGACACTTAACACTTACTAGCCGTGTGACCTTGGGCAAGTCACCTAAGCCCAATTGCCCAGTCTTCCCCCCTCCAAAAAAAAAAAAACAGATGGTCTCAAATTTTTCTTTAAAATATGAGGCAGGGTTCTCTTCTGAGAGGATGGAGGAAAGGAAGCATGGGAGATTTGAGAAGGGATAAAAAGGTTTGGAAGAACCACTATAAAGAATAGCATAGTGAGTTATTTAGGGAGGTGTAGAAGGATTGCCTAAAGGCAGTGAGGGTCCATTTAAGGTTATATAAAATACATGTGTAGTCAACCCAGTCAGCACAGTTTTATGATTTTCTCCACTTTTGGTTCAGCAGCATGTGTGTAGGAGGGAAGATAGCAGATGGTGGGAGTGATACAAGGCTGAGGCTACAGAGTCAAAATCAGCAGTATGAGAATAGGATAGTATGGAGTTGAACTGATTGATGAAAGGGTCAAGATGGGGAAGGAATGAGAGTAGAGCTAGTACAGGGGTATTAGCCTGGGAGAGAACCCAAGGGTTGGGGAATTGGAAGTCTCAGTGGACAAAGAGCATGGTTTGGTATGGGAAAGCAGAGAGGTGGAAACCCAATAGATTGTAATCAGATAAGATAATTTCAGAGTTCATGAACAAGGAACTGATGCATTATGGGTAATAGATGGCATGATCAAGAGTATGACCATCTTAGTGTGTGACTGAGCCAGTTGGGTAGAATAAGTCATGGGAGATGAATAAGTTGTCTCCTTTGCTGAATCTTTGTCTGGGTCATGCCCATTAACTTTTATTTTCCACAGAGTTCTGTCCTGGACCCTTTTCTCTTCCCCCTCTATACTACTTCACTTGGTGATCTCGTCAGCTCCCATGAATTTAATTACTATCTCTATACCGAAAATTATTCTCAAATCAATTTAATCTAACCCTAACATCTCTCTGCTGACTTCTGGTCTAACATCTCTAACTGTCTGTAAGTTGGAGTTGCATTTTATCTTGAACTGGAAGTCTAGTAGACATCTTAAATTCAACATATCCAAAACTGAACTCATCTTTCCTTCTAAAGCCTCCCTGCTCCTACCTTTCCTATGATTGTAGAGACCAACACCAGCCTCCTAGTCCCCCAGGCTCCTAAGTTAGGTGTCATTTTCAACTCCTCACTGTCTTTTAGCCCCTATATCCAATCAGTAAGTAAGGCTGTTAATTTCATCTTTGCAACAGCTATCTCATATAGATATAGATATAAAAATCCCCTTCTCTCTTCACACTGCCACCTCCTTAGTGCAGGTCCTCATCACCTCACACTTGGATTGTTTACTGCTCTGCCTTCCTGAAGTCCCCACTCTAGTCCATTCCTAAAGTGCAGATCTAACCAGGGCACTTCTCCTACTCAGTAAATTCTCCTATCTCCCTATGGACCACCAAGATCAAATATAAAATCCTTTGTCATTCAGAGTGCTTTGTAACGTAGCACCACTCCCTCACTGCCCCACCCCTCCAGTTTTCTTATACCTTATTCTCTCTTTCTTTCTCTCTCTCTCTCTTTCTCTCATCTCTCTTTTCTTTTTTCTCTCCATTTCTCTTTTTGTCACACACACACACATACACACACACATACACACACACACACACACACACACACACACACACACACACACACACACACACACACACACACACACACCCCCTCTACACCTACATATCCTTTGATCCACTGACACTGTCATGTTTTATATTCCTTGAACAAGACTCTCCATCTCCCAACTCCAGGCGTGTTCTCCGGCTGTCCCCCATACCTGGAATGCTCTCCCTCCTCACCTCTGCCTCCTTTTTTCACTAGCTTCCTTCAAGGACCAACTAAACATCACCTTCTACAGGGAAACTTCTCCAAACCCTCTTAATTTTAGTGCCTTCCCTCTGTTGATTAGTTCCTATTTATTTTGTATATAGTTTGAACATAGCTGTTTGCCTGTTGTCTCCCCAGTTAGACTTTGAGTTCCTAGGTGCCAGGGAATGACTTTTGCCTTTCTTTGTATCCTCAGCACTTAGCAGAGAGCCTGCTGCATAGTAAGCCCTTAATACATGTTTAATGACTAATAGACAAGCCCTCAGTGCTGCAGCAGCTGAGTCTCTAGTTGCTGAAAGAGTTCTGATCTATATTGCTAGAATGGGCCTATGTAGTTACAGGCCCAAACCAAAAAGAATTTATAAGAGGATGCTCAATCAGAAGAGTAAACAGCACATACATTTTGCCCCTTAAGAACATATCATACTGCTTGCCTTCTCACTGGGGGATGGGGGAGGGCATGGAAGGAAGGAGAAAATTTGGAACTTGAAGTGAAAAAAAATATTAAAAACACCTAGAAGTTTTTTGAATTGCAGACATTTATTAATCACCTACTCTATTCTGCATGTGTGCCAAAATTAACTTCAAATATCCTCAGATTTTAAGAATGTAGATTTTTTTTTTTACTAAGAACAACTTATTGTTAGATTCTCTAGGATTTACTCAGTGAATGACCAATTAATGAGTTGTGTGCTAAGGACTCCAGTGGAGTCACAATAAAGGAAACAGTTGTTACAAAGTTAGGGTAACATCCTCTCCTAGGAGTGACAGGATTTGGACTCAAAGGACTTGGGTTCAAATACTGCCTTGCTTTCTCTTTTTTTTTTTTTTTAAAGAAAGCTACCTGCTATCTCTGAGCTTTTATTTCCTCATCTGTAACCAGTAAGCGGTTGGACAAAATGATCGCTAAGGTTCATCTTCTCCAGTGCTCAGTCATAGGTAGCTTCTTCTAATGGGTTACTTAATTTAGTAGTGCAGTTAAGGGAAAAAGTAATTGGCCCCTTGCAAAGAAGACAGTCCAGAATTCATCAGTTATCCACATTTGTATCTGTATCAATAAGGAATCTTGTGATGTCCCTATTAATGTTCCTCTCTCCCTCTTCCCTCCCCACCTAGGGCTAGGCCCAGGGGTTCTAGGAAAGCACCGAAATGATCAAATTATGTGACTCAAGACCCCAGATTTGGAGAAGTTGGATCAGGTTCCTGCACTTTGTAGCAAAAGAGAAGGGAGACAGTTGCAGAATGCCATTTGGTGGTACTTGGCAGAAATGAGTGGGCAAGACTGTTCCACTCCTCAGGCTTTTGTTGATGCTTTTTGGCTGCAATTTTTTTTAAAGCCATCTTTCCATTAAGATTACAATGTGCTTTAATTTCACATCAGTCATTTCATTTTGTAGTAAATCCTTAGGTCATATTAATTCTGTAAAAATTAGATTTATGCAGAAATCTCCAAAAGAAGCCTCCTGTTATTCCTCTTGTGGTACTCACGATTGGAAAGAAAAAATAGATACATTTACAAAATCGTTGGCAAAGGCATAGTTATTTTGAGGGGTTTTTTGAAAGAAAAGATAACATGAAACTTCAGGATGTGGTAGTATTTTGTTGAAGCTGCCTTTGAATTGTCCCATCCTATTATGTTTTGGAAAGGGAGCTATGTTTATTGAACCATCCTATACAACATTGATGTCAGATTCAGATAAAAACATCCCCACTGCCCACACGTTGAATTAAAAAAAACACACAAATTAATAGTGTCTTTGTTGTATTGCATTTTTATTTATTTTGTTAAACATTTCCCAATTTACATTTCAATCTGACTCCAGAACACTGAGCATTCTTCCCCCACCCTGCCCCCACCCCTTCCCTTGCAGCCTTGGGGCCAGGAATATGACACAACTGCTGAGGCTTTTTGGATCCAGCCCAGCCTAGTGCTGTTGCTGGTGCTGTAGTAGAAAACATGCTGATTTGGGTTTGATTCTTGACTCTGGAGCAAGTCATTTAGCCTCCTCATCTGTAGAATGAGGGACATGTGCCAGATGGCCTCTGAGATCTCATTCAACTCCAAATCTAAAATCCTGTCCATGACCTTCTCTGACAGGATCCAGTGACAAGCTCTCCTGGGGCTCCTGAAATTCAAGTATCCCGTGTTTAAAGGCAATTGGGTTTCTTCTAAATCAGACAAATTCCCAGATACTGTCATTGTCCCATACCAAGAGCAACAGAACTAGAGTCAGTTGGTCATAGAGAACTACAGCCCTTTGTAGAGGACAGCCCTTTCACAAAAAGGAATAGAATTTTGTCATTTTGAAGCAAGTTTTAGGCTCAGGGTCCTCTGACTGGAAAGTTTTTGCTCAGTTAACTTGATGTTGGATGTGAATTCATCAGTCTAACTAAGAATAATTTGTGTTGGGAAGAAATTCCTACCCTCTGTTTCAAAAAGCATCACAGAGATTTGGGGAGTCGAGTAAAGGGTGGGCTTGAAAAGGGAGAGATGTTTATGGTAATCGGGGAGAGAGGAACAGGGGACTAGAGTAGAGAAGGGGGATGATGGGACATGTATTGTGGAAATAGAATCAACAGGCCTTACCTGATGTTTGAATTTAGAGAGAGGGAAGTCAAAAATAATGCTAATAATAGCTATATAACACTTACTATGTGCCAGGCACTGTGCTAAGTGCTTTTGTCAGTATGATCTCATTTGATCCTCACAGCAACCCTGCAAGGTAGGTGCTATTATTATCCTTACTTTATAGATAAGGAATCTGAGGCATACAGAGGTTAATTGACTTGACCAAAGTCATACGGGTAGTAAGGGTCTGAGGCTGGATTTGAACTCATGTCTTCCTGACTCCAGGCCCAGTGCCTTACCCATTGCACCCCCTAAACTGACCCAGAAAACCTTGTCTGCAAGCCTGAGTGACCAGAAAGGTAGGAGTGCTATAAACAGAATCAAGAGAACTGAGATTAGAGGCATTATCTTTGGCAAAAGAAAACTAGTTTTAGACAGGGTGAATGTTTGGTCCTAGAGGGATATCTAGGCAGAGATGTTCAACAGCCAGCTGAAAATGCAGGACTGGGAACTCAAGAGAAAAAGTGGCACTAGGTAGAGCTGAGCGTCTAGCCTTGGGGACACCCACAATCTTAAGCCACAAGAGGGTAAAGATGGGTCATTAAAGTAGTAATCAAGGTTGAGAACCAGGAAGGAGCAAGGTCATGGAAGTCAGGGGAAAAGAGAGCATCAGTAAAGGAGGGTGTAGTATGTAGGCAAAAGACTAATCCTGCAGATAGATCCAAGAGGAGGAGGACTGAGAAATGGGCCATTGGATATGCAGTTAAAAGGTCCTTGGTGACTTTGTTAGGGAATAGTTTCAGAAGGATGGTGGCACCAGCCAGATGGTAAGACATCGAGAAGTGGGAAACATTGAACATAAGAACATAAACTATGCTTTCTGCTAAGTTTGGCAGTGAAGGGGAAAAGAAAAAGGAGTGGGTAGGCTACAGGATCAAGACAAGGTTGCCTGGTAGGCAAAGGGAAGGGAGCCTGAAGAGGAGAGACTAAAAATCTAAAAAGGAAATGAATGGTGCTCAGGCCCAGAGGAAGCAGGAGGTAATGAGCACAATAGGAGCTGTTAGTATTGTCAAGGAAGAGACCTGTGTTGTCTTCTGAGGCCAGAAGAAAAGAGCAGAGAAGGTGAGGGAAGACATAAAGAGGCTATTTACAGTGTGAAAGAAGAAGGACAACAGGAATCACAAAGGATGACCTCACTTTTCTTGGTAAATTGGAAGTGAAGGTCATATTTTGAGAGTAGTCATCTAGGGTCAGAGTTGGCCCTAAGGGGAAAAGGTTTAGAATAATTCTTGTGTGGAGTCTATCAGAGGGGAGTAGAGGAGGAGGTAGTGATGGGAATAATCCAAAATTTGGGAGTCTCAGTGGAGAAAGATTAAGATGACAGAGGATTTAAGGGGAGAGGACAGTCCAGTGTTGAAATGGTTAACAGTAGGGTCAAGACAAAATGAGAAGTGACATTAGAGCATGAATAATGGGTCTGAGAAACCAGTAAGGGATGAGGATTTTTGTAGGGATTAAGTAACCCAAGGTCATGATGCCAGTGAAGTGTAGGGAGTGTGCGGTGGTGGCAGGGTGGAATAGAGCACTAGATTCTCTGAGAAAGAATTCTATAAGGAAGGTCAAGTTCAAATCTGACCTCAAACACTTCACCACTGTCAAGTCATTTAACCTCTGTCTGTCTCGGTTTCTTCATTTGTAAAATGAGGCTGATGATAGCCTACCTGTTGGGGCTGTGAGGATCAAGTGAGATATTTGTCAAGTACTTATTAGCACAATGCCTGGCATAGAAGGTACTTAATAAGTGCTTGTTTCCTTTCCTTCCAGATTTTACTCCGCTTTCTTAGAAACAGAATTGAGTCAGATGAAGTGAGGAGTCTTTATTAGCATGCAATTTCATTACACATTAATATGTTTCAAACTGTACTGTGAACCTTACAAAATATTCTTATATCTAATTACCTATACTCTCATAATTGCTTTTTCTCCTAGTTTGCTTTAGCAAAACAGTAGGCTTTCTTTGTTCAGATACTTTGTGAGATTGTAACCAGATCATTTTGTTTGACAATGCATGAAGCAAGGGATCCCCCTCAAAGATCCTTTGCTATGTAGAATTAATCTGTATGACATATACCTGTGAGTTCTGTGCAAAGCATTACACTGCCTTAGTACAGGTTCTCATTTCTCACCTAGACCCTTACAGTAGCCTCCTAACTGATCTTCCTGTTTTCAGTCTCTCTCCTCTGAGGCACGGTGGTACAGTGGATAGAGCACTAGGCCTGGAGTCAGGAAGATATGAGTTCAAATCTGGCCTAACTTACTGAATATGTAACCCTAGGCAAGTCACTTAACCTTTATTTTCTTTAGTTTTCTCAGCTGTAAAATGGGAGTGATAAAAGACCTACCTCTAAGGATTGTTGTGATGATCAAATGAGAGAATATTTGTAAAAAAGACTTAGCACAGTGTTTGGCACATAGCAGGAACTATATAAATACTTATTCCCTTTTCTTCTTCTCTAATTCATCCTATCATAGCCTCTAAATTAATGTTCTTGAAACACAGGTTCAATCATGTGCCTGATCTTGCTCAGAAATTTTCCTATTGATGCAGATAGGCAACTTTCAGAGGAAGAAAATCAAGCTATCCATAGCCATATCAAAAAATTCTCTAAAACAGTTATAAGAGAAGTGCAAATTTTAAAAACCCTGAGGTTCTACCTCACCTTCATCAGATGAGCTAAGTTAACAAAAAAGGAAAATAACAAATAATGGAGGGACTGGGAAAACAGGTACATTAACTCATTAATGATGGAGCTGTGAACTTCATCCATTACTAAAAAGCAATTTGGAACTGTGCCCAAAAAGCTGCTGAACTAAATTGTGCATAATACCTTTTGACCCAACAATAACACTAATTACATCTATTCCCCAGACACCCAGGAAAGAGAAGACAGACCCTTATGTAAAAAATACTCGAGTAGCTCTTTTTGGTGGCAAAGAATTGAAAACCGAGGGGAGTGCCCATCACTTGGGAAATGGCTGAACAAGTTATTGTATATGTATGTGATGGAATGATACTGTGCTGAAGGAATTATAAAGGGGGGAGTTTCAGAGAAACCTGGGAAGATTTGTATGAACTGATGCAGAATGAAGTGAGCAGAGAAGAATATTCCAGTAAGAGCATTATTATAAAAACAAAATTTTAAAAGATTTAAGAATTCTAAACAATACAATTACTAATCAATTCCAGATAACTCATGATGAAACATGCTGCCCACCTCCAAACAGACAGATGCAGTACTCGGGGTATTGTTTTTTTTGACACTTTCAGCATGATAATTTGTTTGCTCTACTATATACATGTTTACAAGAGAAGTTATATTTTTCTTGCTTTCTTGATTTTTGGGAAGGGGGGAAGGAAAGGAGATAATACAGATCTAAAATTTTTTAATTTAGCTTAAATTTTAAATTTAATTTTAATTTAAAACAATAAAGTACAGATCTGACCATGTCAAAAAAAATTTCCCTATTGTCTTTAGGACAATCTTAACCTAGGGTCTATAAACTTATTAAAAAATTATATTTTGATAAATGTTTCAATATAATTGGTTTCCTTTGTACTCCTCTGTGTTTTATTTTATTCTTTAAAAAAAAAAACTTCTTGTACTGGGCAACAGTAGCATGCACACACCTATAATCCTTGCAAACAGGGAGGCTGAAGCTGATGAATATCTTGAACTCAGGAGTTCTGAGCTGCAGTAGAATAAAATGAATCAGGTATCCAAACTATTTTGACATTAATATGGTGAGCCTCCAGGAACAGAGGGAGTTATCAGGTTGCTTAATGAGGAGTAAACTGTAATAGGTGGAAATTATGCTGATCAAAACTCCCATGCCAGTCAGAATGGAATCTGGGAGTAGCCCCTATACGTAGAACCTAGGTGAATACTTCGAGGTTTTTTTTAAGTGCTAAGAGGGGGTCCATAAAGCTTGTGACTGCCAAATGTGTCCATGTCACAAAAATGACTAAGAACTCTTGCTGTAGGATAAATACTAACTTCTTGTCTTGGCATTTGAAGCCTTCTATAATCTTGCCTTCACCTCTGTTTCCAACATCATATACTCATATGTTTTCAGCCAAACTGAACTACTTCCTGTGCCTCACATTTGCCTTTCCACTCCTAATTCCATGCCTGTGTATATGCTGTCACCCATAATACCTAAAACAAACACCCTTCTTACATATTTTTCTTAGAATCTCCAGCTTCCTTTAAGATTTCTTTTGGGAGTCAGGAAGCACCAGGGGATTCCTGAACTAGCATTGGGTATAGGAGCAAGAGCCATCTGACAGCTCTGTCATCCATTGCCCAGCTCTACATCTTGGATACATGGCAGGATCCTAGCTGTGGACCCTTGCTGTGGTCTTTTCATTAGGAATGCTTAGAAATCTGCTATTTTGATAAAGATCCATTTTTCCTCTTGTAGGATTATACTCAGTTTTGCTGGATAGGTTATTTTTGATTGTAAGCCTAGATCCTTTGCCTTGTAGAATATTATACTCCAAGCTTTCCACTCCTTTAGTATAGTGGCTGCTAAATCCTGTGTGATCCCATGCTTCCTCCATACCTGAAGGATTGTGCAAAAGCCTTACCTTTCTCCTCCAGAGCCATCTGGGTCCAGTGGCCAGATATCAATCAGGATGACTAGAGATGACCCAAGATGCAGTGAGAGACCTTGACCCTTTGAAGCTAAGGTCTTTTCAGGTTCTCACTTTGAGGCAATGCCCATTCAGTGAATAGGCCTTCTTAAGAAGTGAGTCAAGGGATGGCCCCTTTAATTTAAAAAAAAAAAATGAAACTGGGAAGGGAAGACCCTCAGGGTTGCTGGCCAGAAAAGAAGCAGTTACTATTTTCATTCACTCTGAGCCAGGAGGGCTGAAAAAATAACTATTAAGTAGTGCTCAGGCAGGGACCTATTGTCGTCCTATCCTGAGAGGACAGGGGAGAGGGGATAGGACCTTGTACTAAATCACCCAGGATGTTTAACCTCTCTTTTCCTCATTTGTAAAAGGTTTATTATCTGGGAGGGTTTCCTCTAGCTCTAAATCTATAATCCTCTGAAACTACTGTCTATAATGCTTTCTTCATTAAAAGAAGCCATCAGAAAATAGAGCTGTCAGAACAGTGGCACCTAGAACATTGCATGTGGAATACTTTTAGAAAATCCAAATTTTGAACATTTACTTAATGCTAGTGAAGGTTCTGAGACTGTACTCTTTGTGTTGACCACGGCTCCATCTTGTTCATTTTATTGTAATAATTGCGTTCCCAGTATGAGGAAGCCCTATGTCTATTCAGCTGGATCACAAAGTATATAAAGGGGAATAAAATGTATGAAACCTGGAAGGGTAGAAAGGGGTCTGGTTGTGAAAAACAACGGCATTCTCTCACTGGCCATAAGAGTATCATAACCTTACTTGCTGGTGCTCTGACCAAAAGGAATATAAATTTTGATCTCTGAAAGCTTGTTTTGTTTTTCCTTTCTTAAGGACCAGTCTTAACCCCAAACCACCATGGCTGTCTTTGATTGGCCAAGAATAGGTCCCAGGCCAAGCCCTATTTGGTCGTTGTTTGAGGCCTGATTGGCTCATAATGAATGTTAAATAAGTTTGTTTTGGCCAGAAACCCTGCTTAGGGTCTATCCCAGTGGTTCTCAATCTTCCTAATGCCGCAACCCTTTAATATTTGTATGTGGGCATATCTGCATGTGAGCAGACCTGCCTACATGTGGGCAGACCTGCCTAGAGACAGATAGAGGATAGTCCTAAGATCATTGGAAATATGTGTTTTCCGATGGTCTTAGGCGACCCCTGTGAAAGGGTCGTTCCACCCCCAAAGGGGTCGTGACCCATAGGTTGAGAACTACTGGTCTATCCCCTCCCAGATTTTTTTTTAACTAGATAAAGAAGCCATTCTTGCTTAAGCCTTTAATCACTGAATGGACATTGCCTCTGTCGACCCTTTCAACCTCAGCTTGAAAAGGTCAAAAGCTCCCCCTGCATTCAGGGTCATCGCGAGTTGTCCTGATCTGTATCTGCCCACTGGACCCTGATGGCTCCAGAAAAGAAAGTGAGGCTGGTGACTGCACAACCCTGCCTCCCTTAAATTTAATTCACTTGGATGTCATAGTATCACCTCCCTGATATCATAGTCCTCTTCAAGAATGAAGGACTAACAACAATTCCTTATGTTGCTGAAGAAAGTCTCCCCCTTGTGGTAAAAGGTTTAGGTAGGACACAAACTGATGGTTCCAAGCTTCTTGAGGGTAGAACAGCATCTGCTTTGTTGACATACCTCCATAGCTGATTGACTATCACAGGTTTCACCTTGTTCATTTAAGACAGAAGAGGAAGAAGACTACAGGCCTGGAAAACAAGGAAAGCCAGACAATTTCTGTCAAACAGGGTAGGGCCTAGAGAAGGGAATTTTGACTTCTGCTTAGATAATGGAAATCCCACTTCATCTGAACTTAGGTTCAGTCCATTTTACAACTGCTTCTGACATGCAGTCAATAAGTATACTATGGATATATATATAAAGTGAAAACTCTTAATACAGTTGAAACAGCTAATAAAGGTTTATTTTATTGATATTCCTCCATAAACTTATCTCCAGGAAGTTCTCAGATTTCTCATTATACATGTATGTGACTAATAATATCCCCAGCTGACAGGAGAGAGGGCAGAGAACATGTAAAGTTGAGAAGTTCAAGTGTACTCCCAGATCTTGTACTTACATCATGTTTCATGTTTTCTTGGAAGATAGTATAGCCATTTGTCCTTGGTTAGACATAGGATTCTGTGCCCAGCATTTTCGTGTACAAGTAGTATATAATGTATATGTCTTTTAAAATTTAGACTAGCAAATAGTCTCAGTATAAGCAAAGTACTTTCTAAAATAGGTACCTATTGGCACACACATGATTTTAAACAAAGTCACAAATTTTAATTTGAAAAAGTTCCTTTTATGTAAAAGAGTAAAAATCAAAAATGTTTCACTTCCAGTTCTCAGGTGGCTCTGTTCTAGCAGTCTGAAGAGAGTATTTCTAGTATAGATAACAAAGATGCAATTCTGTTCTTAATCAGCTCTTTTAAAATCCCTTTCAATTATAGATTTTAATTACCTAATTTTTATGATAGATTTAATGGATCAGGAGCTACCATACTTGCACACTTTGAAATTGCATGTCTAGAGTAGTACACATTAAACTCCCCATTGACCCACACCTGTATACAGGATCTTTCTGATCTTCCTAAACTCTGTTTGAAAACTAGAGCAAGTGTTATCCCAAATTTTACAAAACAAAAACCTGAAGCGCCAAGAGCTTTTGGCAAAAGTAGACATAAGCACATAAATTGTCCTCTGACTTACAGGAAGCCTTAGCACTTCAACATGGTTCACCACTTGTTGGGTATGCCGTGGGACGATTTAATGTATCAGGTATGGGTTGAACTTAGGTGACTTCTAATGCTCTTTTCAATGCTAAAATTCTGTGAGGAAGATTCCCTCTCCCTTTGTTCTTTTTAACATACTCTGGAAAGGTACAACTTAAATTCAGGGGATGGTTTACTTCAAGAAACTACCATACCTGTTCTAAATTTTCACTCTGAAAAGGAATGAAATAACTACATTTTTGTTGGGTGGGAGGGTGAGAAAAAAGGAAACTTTATATCACAGAAACCAAAACAAATAATAATTTTGCCTTATTGCTCATAATTAACTACGTACCATTGAAACTTAAAATAACTGGGCACAGGGATGTTCAGACAGAAGTCAGAGAACACGCACACTGTCTTGAGCTTTCTGACAAATGGTAGTAAATAGTCTTTATTTTGTTGCTAGTGCTGCCGTTAGAAATGAATGATCAGAGGATGAACCACAAACGAACAGCATTTGGAGTTGTCTTTTAACCGTTTGTCTGATTGTTTTTATAGCCAGATGAAAACTCGTTGGATTTCTCATCCTGTATGCTGCGTCCTGGGATTAAAAATGCTCAGGAACTTGCCTGTGGGGTATGCCTACTGAATGTCGATTCAAGGAGCCGAGTAAGTTCCAGGCATGCCCACCTAGAGTACCGTTTTCAGGGTCTCATGAGAAAGACTCTAGTCAGTCTTCTTTGTAGTGTCTTCCTCACACATACGATGTCACCAGAGGCTAGAATTTTTATAAAGCTCCAAGGAGCCAACAGTTACTTCCTTTATAAAAGGCAACCAGGGAAGCATGTATTAAATACTGTTTTAGTTGGGGAGAGGGGGTTGTTTTGGTTTTTGTTTTTAAATTAATGAATTTACTATTTTCAGTGTGTGTAGCCAAGGTACAAAGTACAGTGGGGCTATGAAGGGTCAAACATGAAACATTTTGGAGGTAGGCAAACGTGTTGAGAGTCTTGTTGACGTTTTGGTTTCAACATTATTTCAGAATGAAGAGAAACCTGCAGAAGAGCATCCTAAAAAAGTATGAACCAGTCACATCTTTTCTTAGCGTCATCATCTTAATTATGAGTGTGGAAGGCATATTGGATAATTCCACTGCCGTTCTGAATTGTTCCTATCATGAATCCTTCAGTCATTTTTGTTGCTGTAATGTTTAATCAATTAATGTGTCTTCGTGACTTCCCTTCTGTCTTGTGTTGCATGTTTGTATCTCATGATTGTTTTTTTCACATATTTTTCCTCCTTCGGTGTACAGGACAGTTTAATGGCCAACTTACAGAGAAGATCCATGCAAGTTGTAGTGACCAGATTACACTACAGAGCTAGAGTGCTTCAGGATTTGTCTAGAGCCCATCAAACTCCAGGATCAAAATAAATTGTGTTTTTAGGTTTGGAGTGGGGGTTTTTAGTACCTTTAAGTAAATTTCCATTAATCTCTCCAGGAATGTTAAATAACCACAGCAAGTGACTGAAGGCAAGGAAATTATTTTTTATTCTCCTTGCTAATGTTACCTTTCAACATCTCTGACAACTCAGTTATCTGAGAGTTGTGTTGTCATTTTTGATAAGTGAATGCTGTGAGCATTCTTGTTACGTAGTAATTGCTTTAGACTCTGATTCAGACATCACTTGGATGAGCTCAATAGCACAAATTGTTATTTTTGGCTCATTTTGAGGTTTTATTAAAATTAATCAAATGTGAATAAGTTTTCAGATTATGTGTTAGTCAGATTATTAGCATTAAGAAAAAAGGACCCACTAAGTGAAAGCAGGGATTTTCTGCAGCCCAAGAAATTCATTTGGTCACTGTGGCTTCACATACCTTTTTATGTACAGTTTTTCTACACAAACATTTGCCATCTTTTGCCAAAAGCCCTTTTATTGGCAAGAATCTGTTATTTTTGAGCAGAGAAATAGTACTGTCACTTCAACTTTTACAGACTAGTGTTGATCTTAATTCTGGCCACAGCCCTTCCTCTTCAAACTTCATACAAGTTTGAGTCCTCAGAGCATGACAACCCATCTATTTTCTCTCAAGGAAAATGTCAGTCTGCTCAGTTCTAGTGCAATTACTCCACAAAGCCTGACCTTTCTTTCCTTCAATCTTTCTGTTTTTATAGGCATTTAATTCTGAAACAGACAGTTTCAAACTGGCATACGGAGGACATCAGTATCATGCAAGCTGTGCCAACTTCTGGATCAACTGTGTAGAGCCCAAACCTCCTGGACTCATCCTACCAGATCTACTCTAAGGCCTTCCATGGAGTACCAGCTTTTTCCTGCCATGTCCCAGGTAGTGAGGGGACCAATAAATGAGTAATGCAAACTAATCTCCAAGAATCTATATGAGGAACTTCCCAAGAGGAACAAAAGGATGGAGAGTCCAAACCATTACTGGTGTCTCCCACCGTTGTATCCCACTTGGTATCTAAGATAAAATAATTAACACTGTGAGAGCCACCCCATGATGCAGAGCCTACTGATAAGAGAAGGGAGAGGATTACCTTTCTGTATCAGTCTTACCTTAGCCCTGCCCATACTGTGTTAGACATAGACACCACAGGTTTGTAAATCTCATTCTCTTACAATGTTTTAATATACAGATCATCATTTTTCTCTAAGGAAGCATTTGCTATTACAATTTGAAAACTATGAATAACTGACAGAAGAAATACCATTGTAGGACTAGAAATCATGAAAATACTGAGTCTGCTTATTTAGATATAGAAATTCTATTTGTCTTGTGAGATAAAAATACATTTGTCTGCTTTAAGTAAAAGGATTAAAAATGTTTGGGCTGATGGTTAAACTTATAGTGCTGTGCGTGTTGGGAGTCCCAGCAAACTTTACAGTACCCCATTGTTATAAAATTTCTCCTCTTCCCTAGATTCTAAAACTCACTTTGCTAAGGGAAACCCTATCTCAGAAATATCCAGGGACATCTTCATAGGGAAAGACGTTCACATTAGCATGGACACCCTAAACCTTGTGCATCAATTTGTAAATTTTCTGATTCTTCCCTAATGACGTCCCTCTCCTGAACCTCACCCCCTGGACAAGGCCCAGGACTATGATACTTCCTGGAAGAATCTGTATTAGCATAACTGTTTACACAGCTGAATGGTCTTTGTTTGCAATGAGTGGCCCTTCCAGAGAGGATTGGCACTCAACTTTACAGTACATAGTTATAGATATGTAACTTTCTTTTAACACTGTTGGAGAACAGCAGTATTTGTGGCAAGAGCTTCTGACATATATGCTGTGAAAATTTGGATAAATTAAAATCTAGAAGGACAAGGCACATGTGCTGTGTGAATTTTCTTTGCCTTGTAAACTGAGATGTTATAAATGAAAACAGTTTTTCAGAATAAAGCAAGGCTGCTAGGACTCAATCCTATGTAAAATATATCAACAGTTGGACAGTTACAGTTGTTTTTTTTTAAAGCTTATTTTAAATCAAACTGAATTAACCACATATTACTCATTAAGAAAAGAGTGCATGGCTTCATTTTCCCCTTCCCCATGACAGGACCATAAGGGAAATTCTATTTGACTTCCCACTACATGTTGACTTCATGGGGCTATGGCTTTGAGTTCATTGAACAAAACAGTGGAGAGAAAAGTATAGCATGAATTGGAATGGAATTGTTCATTTTGCCCCAAACTAAAATCAGCTAGGATGACTTGGTCATCCCCAATGTGTTAAAACTAGACTTCCACCAAATAGTTAACCAAGTTCCCATAGGCTAAGTAGATTTCCTGACAGGGCCTACCTATGACCCTGTAAATATAATGCCATGTATGTCATTTTAACACTAGAACTTGAGTTGGCTTCTGACTGATCTAGTAAATTCCATAGTATAATTATCAGCGGTAGCAGAAAATACCATTGTTGACAAAGCTTACAGTTCTTACGCTGTTTATTTTTGTGCAAATGCTCAAAGGACCATCATCCTGTGACAGCAGCCCATAGTGAGCAATACCATTCTTTTGCTTCGTTTCACCTATTAAATGGATGTTTCTAAATCTTAAGACATATCCCAGATTGCTATGAGACCTCCAAGGATAATGACAGCTAACTTGAGTGACATGACACTGTGGCACTACAGAAACCAATACAGAAATGCAGAAACAAATATCAAAATGCCCTTTACATAAACAGCAATGACAGTTTTGAATGTCTCCTTTCCCATCAAGAGTATCAGAAGAGTACCACCATTCCATCTGTTTCTCTGCTTACACATACCCTCTTCATTAAATGACTCAGTACTGCTGTTTACTTTCACCTCGGTGATTTCTATGGTTAGCCTAGGACCTGTGTCCTTGGAAACTGTAACCAAGGTGACTGATTTCCATAGAATGCATTGTCAAAACAGCTTCACTTCACTGCTGGCATGAAGATTCACAAATAACTCTTTAAAATTTTTGATACTGCATGTTGGCTTCTGATTTTATTGCCAAGAAAATAAATTTAAATTTCTTCTGTACATACTAGTGACACTGTTGATGTCATCTCTAAAAGGATCTTTTCACTATGTACTTACCAGCCAATACCACATCCAGGTTGCATATTGAAAGTTTAATGTACTGTGAATATCTAAATTTTTAAAGATGTCTTCTACTTGCCTTTTAATCACTCTGTTCAACATTTTGAAGACAGTAGTGTCATAAGTTACCACCTAAATTGTCCCTAAAATATTCTGAGCCACTCAACTTTGTAAAGAGCAGCCAGGCAACCACATTAGATCAAAGAAATGAAACTTCCCATATGATAATTATCTATGACAGATAAGCTCTCAAGTGCTTTCTACAAATTTTTTTCACACATAACTTTTGCAGTATTTGAAATTTTACTTGACAATTCCAGTATTCCCATTCTGCTCTGAATAACATATATGGTTATAAACTAACCTGTTGGTATGTGCTTTCTGATGACGATGTAATAGACCCTCATACTATGAGTTAGGCATCCATGAACCAACTGAAGTTGATGGAACATATTCAAAAACTGGTAATAAGACTGGCTTGTGCTATGTTGGAAGTTTTTTGTATTATCAAATACGGAGCGCCTTTCTTTTATGTTACTAAATGTCTTGTATCACACATTAAGCAACTTGCTTTCCTTCAGGAAAATGAGAAAATATTTGCAATTTTTTATGGCAATCTTTTGAAAACTCCAGTGATTGTAGAGAATGGCACACCTTTTACAGCCTTTTTACCTTTAAGGTTAAGATGAGATAATACACAGGATAAAGAACTTGAAAAATCCCATTATTCATGAAGCTAAAGTTTTCTATAAACCTTTTAACAAAACAGTATTAACTCCACTTCCCAAATGTCTTCACCAGTGTTTCTTTGAAATGGTTTCTGTATTCACTAAAAAATTTTAAGGTAACAAAATTTACAAGTTACAAATTTTTCACATTGCCGAAGGATGACCATTTGGAGTTTTCAATCACAAGTTACCACACCTATACTTTCATATTCAAATCATGTGCAGAAGCAAGATTTGTTACCACCCACCACTCTGTTCTCTCTTGCTGCTGTCGCACAGGTTCCCAACCTTCCCCTTTTGCAGCAGGCATGACAACAGGTGCTATGATGAAAGGCCATTTCCCTTCCAGAAGACTCATCAGACAGGGAAAAAATATTTTATTGATAGGAGTGAATGAACAAAAAGTCTGAAGAACACAGTTGTTGCTTAACAATGAGCTAATAAAAATAAGACTTTTTTTTTTGAGCAAACACATTATTCTCACTGTTCCAGCAGTGCTTGTCTGTGATATTAATATCTGCCCATCTGCAACAGTGTGAATGGGTATACATGACTCAGCTGGGAAGGCTATTTTAAGTAATGTTCATAATCTTGTCAGAAGGACCGTATTTTACCATTTCTTTCTTTTTACCCTTACAAGAAACAAAAGTGAATCATTATCAGGAAAACAAAAATCTCCCTAATAAAAGGTTAAGAAGATTACAAGTTTACTAAAAATACTAATATAATCTGGGATCACATAAAGTGATTCCAAGATGCTTTCTGCAGCAAATTTCATTATCTTTACTTACAATTAAATAAAAGTTTACTTATTTGAAGTTGCAGGTTGAGTGAATCGTGAATGAGAAAGGATATAGTTGACCCACTGAAGACTGAAGCATTATATAAATTTTTTCTAAGCAGGTATTTTACAGTTGGCAGCCTTGAGTAAAAAGCCTGTGTCTGAAGGATTGATCCTAGCACAAAGTGACCGTCACTTTGAATTGAGCTCAGATACCTGCAATAATGTCAAAGGCATAAGATTTAGGGTGAGGAAGAACAAAACATGTCATTAAATTATTTAACTTTCAAATTGTTTAAAAATGATTAAAAGCTGGATAAAGATTTTTGTAAACACTATTTCAAAAGGTTACTTTTAAAAATGTCACTAGCAATGCAATGTGTCCCTTCTCCCACCCTCCCCACCTCTTAAAATAGACTTGAACACCCAGTGTAAAAAACACTTGAGGGAAAACCAAAAGTCAATCATTTGAAAAGAAAGGTGTAGAGGGTAGCAGACTGTGTGTAGCAGATGCTGGTACTGCTCAATGGAGCTGCTGATGCAGGCTGCAGTGGCATTAAATCCCCCAGTAAGGCATCAGGTGTCGAGACTCTTTCTCATAAACGTCTGGGACAATGCCATAAGGCGTCTGTACCATTTTAACTGTTGACTTCCCAAAGAGTTGACGTTCATAGTCTATCAGCTGCCTCCAGAAACCTACATTGGGCCTAATTACAGGCCTCCGGGCTTTCACCCAGTTGTATGCCTCCAGAAGACACACATTGTGGTACTTCATCAGGTAAGCAAGGCAGAGGGTAGCAGAACGGCTCACACCAGCTGCACAGTGCACCAGAGTTGCCCCATGCTTCCGGCTCACACTGTGGATCTTGTCAGCCACGGTGTCAAAGTACAGCCCAATGGGCGCATGGGGCATGTCAGCCAGAGGCACTTTGACATATTCAAACTGAGGCCAGTTGAAATTGGGAATCTCGATGGTGGCATTGACAATGCAAGTGATCCCTCGGGCCTGGAGGAGATGGCGGTTGGAGGCGACACTGCCCCTGCCCAGGTATAGAGAAGAAGTGATCTGGGCGATGCCTCCAAGCTCTCCCTCAGAAATCATTCGAGGGGCCATCAGAGTTCGTGGTAGTGTGCTATGACCTCTGGAGCTCATGAAGACACTAGCAATCACACTTTCATCATTGGGAGGGAAGCCCACCTCTTTTTCCTTCCGCCAAGAAACCAGAAACTATCACAACCTTGTTCCTGCAAAACACAAATAATTATCAGTACATAAAAATATTAACTCTGGAAAGCTGGCTGTGTGAGAAATGTAAGAGGACTTATATCAGTGATCTGTTCTTTCCCAACTATTGACAAATCATTTTCTTAAAAAAGGAAAACTCTTAAGCACTGAATGAGTACTTGTAATATCTGAACAAAAAGTTCAAATGCAAATGATCATATAGAAAAAAGCTCTCCTGTGGAATATAATGTCACCAGACTCAAGACAAGGAAAAGAAAAGAGCATAAAGATGCCAAACTCCCCAAATCCTGAAACAAAATATAGCTTAGGATCATAGAAACACACTGAGAGCTAGAAGGCAGTCTGATTCCCCTTACCCTTAGAGATAAGAAAAAGTGGCCCCTGCAGATTACCTGCCCAGGGTTACAGAGGGCAGAGCTAGGATTTTACTTGAACCCAAGTCAACTAACTCCAAATCCAGCATTCTTTCCTCTTTATGTCATAAGGATGGCATCCCCCGAGTTAAGAAAAATGACTTCAACAGTTCTTTATGAATGTTGTTCATGGGACTTTTTTTTAAAAGAACCACTTTTGGCTAAAAGCATAAAGAGGCAATTTTCAGAAGAAATCAAAGCTATCACTAGTCATGGGAAAAAATGCTTTAAATCACTACTGATTAAAGAAATGCAAATTAAAACCTGAGATACCATCTCACATCTATCAGACTAACATGACAGAAAAGGAGAATGACATCTTGGAGGCAATGAGGAAAAATTCGGACACTATTGCACTAATGTGCCCCCCTTGTTGGGACTGTGAACCAGCCATTCTGGAGAGCAATTTGAAACCATGTCCAAAGGGCCATAAAACTGCACCTACGTGTACCTACTCTTTGACTCAGCAATAGTTACTCCTGGGTCTGTATCCCAAAGAGATTATAAAAAAGAAAGGAAAAGGATCTCTTCCAAAAATATTTCTAAAAGCTCTTTTTGTAGTAGGTAAGAATTGGACAATGAGGGCATGCCCACCAACTGGGGAATGGCTAGGCAAGTTGTGGAATATGATTGTGATGGAATACTATCGTGCTCTAAGAAATGACAGCAAGATGCTTTCAGAAAAACCTGAAAGACTTAAATGAACTGATGTAAAAGAAGTGAGCAGAAGCAGGAGAACACTGTACACAGTAACAGTATTGTACAATGAATTGTGAATGTCTTAACTATTCTCAGAAATACAGTGATATGAGAAAATTTCAAAGGCCTCATGATGAAAAATGCTATCTACCTCCAGAGAAAGAACTAATAATAGTCTGAATGCAGATCAAAGCATACTATTTTTACTTTATTCTTCTTGGGGTTTTTTTGCAGTTGTTTTCTTTTGCAACTTGGCTAATGTGGAAATATATTTTGCATGGATGCACATGTATAATCTATATAAAAGTGCCCACCTCCTCAAGGAAGGAGAGGAAAGAGAGGACCTCAGTTCAAATCTGGCCTCAGACACTTAACACACAAAAAAAGATACTAGCCATGTGACCTTGGGCAAGTCACTTAACCCCAATTGCCCTCCAAAAAGCAAAAAAATAAAACTACTAGACAATATAAAAAACTCTGGAGTCAACCTCCCAAGACAAACCTAGAATGAAAAACTTATGTTAAAAAAAATTTACATTGAGAAAAAAAAAAGCCTTTAAAAAGAACCACTTTTTCCTTTCGTCAATATTAAACTATAACATGCATTTGTTTGTTTGGTTTTTTTTTTAACTGAATACAAACATTTTCTGAGACCCACTTAGTCTACATATTATGTACAGTATAGACATTTTACTCAGCTTAAAAGACAAAACTTTACCAGGAAAAAAGCTATAAAGACAATTATACCCCATGATTTCATGTGCATAAGATATAAGGTATTCTAATATGCTCTACATGTAAATCTTTATCTTCCTCTGCTAATCTTAAACCCTGTGAAATTCCTCAGATAGATAAATGGGCTTGAGGACATAGATTTGACAAAGACTAGTCTTTCACTATGTGATCTTCATATCCCCTCTTCTCATACTTCAAATCATATACCATAAAAATCTGTCACCTGGCTTAGGATAGGCGGGGAACATAGGGAGCAAAAATTATATCCGTACCCAAGGTAAAACCAAAATAGCCTTAGAATTAACAATGAACAGAAGCAGCATATGCCCACTCACTTGCAGTGAAAGCTCTGGTGTACTCAGGAGCCCTCCTTTGTATATGGAAAATCCCAGGTAAGCAGTGTTGGTCACAGTGGCTATAAACTGGAACTATATAAAGATAGCAATGCAGAAATATGACTTGTTTTTGTAGACAAATAAGGAAATTATAAAAATCACAGGATTCTGGAGCTAGTGGCATTCAGACCTTAAAGATCATCAATTTTCATGTTAAAAGAATACCTAGCAGAAATGCTAAACTAGAGTTGGTTTGGATTAACCTGGCAAAGTTGCAACAGCTTCCTAGATGCAAAAAAGAAATACTGTAAGGAATACCAGCTACTACACTATGTTGTAATAAAAATGTTATCTATGTAGTGCCTATCAAATAACCCTGAAAGAAAAATCCTGTCAGTATTCAAATAATCCTGAACAGTAGTTTAAATATAGTGCTAAATTTCACATTTGTGAATTCCTAAATCAGAAAAGAATATATGGTTCATTTAGGACGCATCAGGTGTTGTGGGTGTTACTGAAATCTTTTAACAGTGTTTTTATAAACATCAAATAGTGATCATTTCAACTGACAAAGCTAATTAACCAATTACGGTTAAACATAAAATACCAGTTTTCTAATTTGCCCTTCCCCCATCCCCGGAAGTATCCATCAAGATTTTTCTCATTGTTTATTTTCTCTCACATGACCATTTAGTTAGTGTGTGTTCCATTCGTTTGGTTCTGCTCATTCCACTTTTGTGTGTTATTTAATAATGGTAGTTCCAGGCTCCTTTGTGCAGTCCTCATGTGCTGGGTCCTAACTGCATTACCCCATTATAATAAGGAGCAATATTTTACTTAAGCAGTCCCCAGCAGAAGGTAATCTTGAGAAAAGGGGCTGCTCCATTTTTTTGGTCTTTACATCCTGTGCTTTGCATATAATAGCCCTTTCATGTTTGTTGAAGTGTTAAACATGTAGGTTGAAGCTTGTAAAGCTTTAAAACACTATATATGCTGCTCCTCTTCCTTTCTTGCCAGCACTTTTTCAAAAAGATGAACACTGCCACACATTTTGGAAGCAAATTATGCTTCCTCCTTCTCAATACAAAGTTAATTAAAGCTGTACCCAACAGATGTATGCTTCATGAAAAAATTCCAAACCATGCAACTTCCATTACTGAAGAATTGAGTGGCCATAGACTATTTATTATGTACTTAGTTTCTTTCCTGAAGCCACTGGAACACTCCTACTTACATGGGCACTACTATGATAAGCATCTTTCTATAACCAAGTACTAGACGTAACTCATGAGATTGTCACAGAGTTTGAGGTTTTGCTGTAGGACCCATTTCTTCCAGGAGGCCTTTCTTCATCATACAAACAATGCAACCACCAACACATGTCTTATCCCAAAGAAAAATCACTTCCTCTCTCTGGAGCTTAGTTTTTTCAGTTTTACTCTGTAAAGTAGGAGTAAAAGCTCTGATCCATGTCTTCTCAAATGGTCCATTAGATGGCCTTCTTTTTGATCTCTTTACATAACCCAGGGATCAACAGTATTCAGGCTCTCCAAATTTATCCCTTGAACTGCTGTAACTCTCATAACTATTCCTGTCTTTTTTAAAATGTTTTTGTTTCATGTGCACAATTTGCTATTGATAATATTTTGAAGCCTATTCGCAGATCAACGTCCACCACAAGCCTCACCCCACCCCTTACCTTTAGGTGACCCATAATTCTGAATTCTGAATCCACAGAGATTAAATAATTCCATGATTCACAGCTATAAAAACACTGGAAGATTACTGTTGTGAAGAATATACTTTTTCACTCCCTAACATAAGCCTGCACAACCAGCTGCTTACAGCCAGCCAAAGGACTTCTGGAAAAATATAGAGGAAAACTCATGGGCTTCCCAGAAATGCTTTGGGCATGCCACAAACAGCCTGTGGGCCTGTAGGTGGTACAGGCCTGCCCTAACAGATAAGAGGTCAAAGGACCAAAATGAAAAAATTCTCAAAAGAATTGCAAACTATAATAACGATAAAAGAATGTTCCAAATCACCAATTAGAAAAACGCAAATAAAAAAATCAAGGTTTCACCTAACATTCTACAAATTGATCAAGAAAATAAAAGATGGGGGGGCGGAGCCAAGATGGTGGCGTAGCAGCAGCAACACATCGCAGCTCTCACATAGCCACCCCAAAATACCCATAAAATAGGACTCTAAACCAATCCTGGAACTCCAAAACGCACACAAAGATACTTCCCACTAAAGTCGG
>CM053584.1:133194613-133221304 GCA_028627135.1 Pseudochirops cupreus
TGGCTGTTTTGGGGTGGTGGGCGGGGGAAAGACGGGGAGAAAATATGTAACTCAAAAAAATTTAATAAAAATTTAATGGAAAAAAAAAATAAAAGATGAAAATAATGTTGGGAAGATCGACAGGTACACTAGTACATGGTGGATGGAGCTATAAATAAGTATAATCATTTCCAAAGCAATTTTGAGTTAGGCAATTAAAGTGACTAAAATGTCCACACTGTTTGACCCACAGTTCACTATTATTAGGCTTATACCCAAAAGAGGCCACTAATAAGGAACTCACTATATACACCAAAATATTTATACCAGTGCTTTTTGTAGTAGCAACAAACTAGAAACAGTGGGATATCCATGGACTGTGGAATGGCTAACAGTACATGAATATGACTGTGCTATGAGAAATGATGTGTGTGATGAATACAGAAAAGCATGGAAAGATCTACATGAACTGATGATGCAAAGTAAGCAAATCCAAGAAAATTATGTAAATAATGACAAGACCAAAGAAAACCAGACCAACAAACAAAAAAGCAAGACTCCAAAAAGGAAATGAGAAGACAGCCACACACCTTTGTAGAGGTGGGACACCAATAGCTAATAGTACAGTACATGTATTTTCATACTATTTGGATATATTAATAAGTTTTGCGGGATTTTTTTCTTAAAATTGTTACGTGTTACATGACATAACTCTCAGGATGGGAAAGGGAAGAAATACCAAAGGAAATTTTGGTAATGTAAAAAAAAATTAGAACTTATTTATTTTGAAAATATTACTTAAAAATTATTATACTGTAAGAAAACAAATATGAAGAATGCAGAAAAGAACAGAACATAAACTAAAGCAAAGTAAAACCAGAAAAATACAATGATTGCGACAATGGAAATGGAAATACAACAAAATTCAAAACCAAATGCTGTGAAAGTATAATGACAAAGCTTATAATGACCAAAAATAAATTTAATTAAATATCTCCCCAGTTCCTATGAAAAGGCTTGAGGCTATGAGTATGTAAACACTGCTTATAATGTCAGTCTTTATTTATTTGTTTGTTTGTCTCCCCTCTTTTAAAATGTTTTGTTATAATGGCTTTCTGGGAGAGGGTTGGGCGAAGGAGATACAATAGAAAATGTAGGTGATATAAAAACAAAAGATATCAATAAAAACTTAATTATTTTTTAATCATCTTTTTGTTTCAAAGAGAAATTTGAGCTTGTCAAAAACCCTGAATAATTTCTCAAATATAATCGGACCCTTTCTGTTCCTCCTACTATTTGATTCTAGGTCCAGTTCCATATTCATCTGAAGAGGTGGTCCAGTACTGATGGACCATCTGAAGGGTCTTTCCACTCATAGTACAAACAACAGCATTCTCCACCCACTTGGGTTTTCCCTGTAGATTGTAGAGAATGCAAATTCCTTGAAGCCTTCTTCTGCAGTACTACTTAGTGCAGACCTGGAAGCTTTATAAATGTTTAAATTCACCTTCAAACTTTAGCTTGTCAATGCTAAACCCTAAAATAATGGCATCCAGAACTTAAGTCAAAAATATTTCACGTGTGTCTAATCAGTTCAGACTACAAGAGGAATGTAGTTACAGACTCCGTGTCTCTCAGTGTGGCCATTTTGGGTGCCTTGTCACATCACTGTCTCATTTTGAGCTTTCAGTACACAACTCACACTAAAACTCACTTTTTCACACAAAACGTTATCTAACCATGCCTCCTCCCTAATCTTATATTTGGAAAGCTGATTTATTGAACCAAGTATAAAGTTATACATTAATCCCTATTAAATTTCAACTTAGTAAGAGTCGACCCATCCTTAAGCCAAGATCCTTTTGGATTCTGGCCTTGTCTATAAAATCCTTCCCAAGTCCATGCGGACTGCAAATCTGACAAAGCAGGTCAACTATGTCTTTACCCTAGTAACTGATGAAAACACCAAATGGTCAAGAACTAACCCCTAAGTTGTTCTACTAGAAATCTCTATCCAAGTTAACATCAACATATTAATAACTATTCTTGATCATTTGATAAGTTCTGAATTCACCATTCTCCATCTTGTCTAAAAAAAATAGTATGACTTTCAAAAACTATGCAGAAACGTAGGTATACGATAGTGTCTAAAACAGTCACCTCATCTATCAGACTAGTGTTATCCTTCAAGAAAGAAACTAAGATAGTCTGGAATGACATTTTTTTGAGACCATGATAGCTTTTATTAATCTTCTTTCAAAAGGTCTTCAATCAGACCCAGGACAATTTATGCAGTAACAAAAATATTGTAAAGACTAACAATTTGGAAAGCCTTGGGAACTTTGAGACATACAACAACCAACCAAAACTCTAGGACTCATGATGAAACAAGCTGCCCACACTTCCTGTCAAAGACTGACAGATTCACAGTGCATTTTTTCGAAAAATTTTGTTTTTCTTGTTTTCTCAATGGGTTGAGAGGGTAATAGGGAGCAAAAGTAGATTTTTATTTGGTTTTTCCTTTTCCCCAACAACTACATTTTTCCTATTTTTTTCGAACATTTTTTTTTCCAATTACAGGTAAAAAACTGTTTACATTCATATTTTTAATTCTGACTTCTAAATTTTCTCCCTCCCTTCCCCCTTCCTTGAGACTACAAGCAATTTAATACAGTTATACATATATAGTCATGCAAACTATATTTCCATATTAGCCATGTTGCAAAAGAAAACACAGACAAAAGGCATAGTTCCAAATACCTCTCCAGAATGAACCAGTTCATAACCCCAACAACAACGTATTAGTGTCCCTATTTTCTCACATTCTCTCCAAGATTTGTCATTTTCCTTTTCTGTAATATTAGTCAATCTGATAGGTTTGAGTGAGGTGGTACCTCAGAGTTGTTTTAATTTGCATTTCTTTAATCAATAGCAATTTAGAGCATTTTTTTCATATTGCTAGTGATAGCTTTAATTTCTTCTTCTGAAAACTGCCTGTTTATATCCTTTGACCATTTTTCAATTGGGGAGTGACTCATTATTATAAATTAAATTCCATTCTATATATTTGAGAAATGAGTTACCGTAAAAAAAAAAAAATTCCCAGTTTTTCTTCCAATTTTCTGTTTTTCTTCCAATCTTGAAATGCATGGGTTTTGTTTGTGCAAAACCTTTTTAATTTAATATAATCAAAATTGTCCATTTTACCTCTCATAAGGCTCTCTATCTCGTTTAGTCATAAACTCTTCTGTTATCCACAGATTATGACAGGTAAACTATTTCATGGTCCCCTACTATGCTTTTAGAATCACCCTTTATGTCTAAATCATGTACCCATTGTGACCTTATCTTGGTATACAGTGTGAGGTATTGGTCTATACCTAGTTTCTGCCACACTGCGTTCCAGTTTTTCCAGTAGTTTTTGTCAAATAGTTAAGTTCTTATCCCAAAAGTTTGGATCTCTGCATTTATCAAACACTAGATTACTACGGTCACACTATGATTTGTTTGTGTACCTGATCTATTCCACTGATCCACTACCCTATTTCTTAGCCAGTATCAGATTATTTTGGTGATTAATGCTTTGTAATACAATTTGAGATCTAGTAAGGATAAGCCTTCACGTTTTTTTTCATTAATCCCTAGATATTCTTGATCTTTTATTCTTCCAGATGAATTTTATCAGTTTTTCCAGCTCTTTAAAATAATTTTTTTGTCATTTGATTGTTATGCCCACTGAATAAATAAATTTAGGTAGAATTGTCATTTTTATTATATTGGCTCATTCCTACTCATTAGCAAGTATTATTTTTGCAATCATTTAGATATGATTTTACTTGTGTTAAAAGTGGTTTGTAATTTGTTTTCACATATTTATAGTTCCTCGGTTTATCTTAGATAATAGAATTTCTCTCTCCCTACTGGACTTAATTGGTAATATACAGAAATACTGATGATTTATATAGGTTTATTTTATATCCTGCAACTTTTCTAAAGTTTTTACTTATTTCAGCTGGGTTTTCTGTTTATTGTCTAGCATTCTATATCTGCAAAGAGTGATAGTTTTGTTTCCTCGCTGCCTATTCTAATTCCTTCAATTTCTCTTTCTTCCTTTATTGCTATAGTTTCTAGTACAATCCTGAATGACAGTGGTGATAATGGATGTCCTCGCTTCACCCCTGATCATCTTAGGAAGGCTTCTAGGTAATTCCTAGTACAAATAATGCTTGCTGATGGTCTGAGATAGATACTACTTCTAATTTTAAGGAAAGTACTATTTATTTCTATGCTTTGTAGTATTTTTAATAGCAATGAGTGTTGTATTTTATCAAAAGCTTTTTCTGCATCTATTGAAATAAACATATGATTCCTGTGGGTTTTGTTATTTATGTTGTTAATTATGGGGACAGTTTTCCTAATGTTAAATCAGTCTTGCATTCAAGGTATAAATCCCATCTGGTCATAGCATATAATCTTTGTGATATATTGTTGTAATCTCCTTGCTGGTGTTTTATTTTTAAATTTTGCATCAAATATTCATTAGAGAAATTGGTCTATAGTTTTCTTTCTCCATTTCTACACTTCCTGGCTTAGGTATCAGTACAAATTTGCATCATAAAAGGAATTTGGTAGGACTCCTCCTTTGTCTATTTTTCCAAATAGTTTATATAGTATTGAAATTAATTGTTCTTTAAATGTTTAGTAGAATGCACTTGTGAATTCATCTGTCCCTGGGGATTTTTTCTTAGGGAGCTCACTGATGTCTTGTTCAATTTATTTTTCTGAGATAGAGTTATTAAAGTACTTTATTTCCTCTTCTGTTAATCTGAAAAATTTATATTTTTGTAAATATTCATCCATTTCATTTAGATTGTTAGATTTATTGGCATATAGTTGGATAAAATAACTCCCAATAATTGCTTTAATTTCATCTTCATTGGTGGTGAATTCACCCTTTTCATTTTTGATGGTAGTAATTTGGTTTTCTTCTTTCTTTTTTTAATAATATTAATCAATGTTTTATCTATTTTATTGGGTTTTTTCATAACCAAATACTAGTTCTATTTTAGATCTTTCATACTAAAAATAATTCTTAATTTATTTCAAATTTCAATGGTAAAATCAACATATATTACTTAACTGGCTAGAAAACTGACATCAATACACAAGAGGATTAAAATGAGAGTAATTTTTCCATACCTTCTAACAAACACAGAATGTCACATGGGAACATTTGGATATTCTCAGCAATCAAACTTAGGTGTGGGCAGGAATTTCTGTAAGAAACAAGTTCTTGACCAACATAATAGAGCAGAATAGTAACTACAGCAGAATAATCCACTGCAGTTTGGGGGCCCATTCCTGGCACTTCTAAAAACTCTTGTTATAAAAAGCAAAGTCACTATCTTATTGGAATACAGATGAAACCCCCATCACTGGTCCCCTTGTCAAGGGAATTTTTTAACCCCTTTTTCACCCCCTAAAATTTCGTCTATGACTATGACTTCTAGGACAACAAGGGTTAAAATTCATCAACTCTAATCCATGCCAGAAACATAAATCACCTAATATTTTTATTCAACATTTAATACGGTTCTGATTATGTGCAAAACACTTTTCTAAGCCTAGGATACAAAAGGAAACCCAATCTGTGCCCTGAAAGAGCTTACATTCCTCTCAGACATGTACACAGAGATGTAATAAAATGAATGTGTAAACTGAGGAAGAACAGAGCAAGAGAAGAGGGTTAGAATATCACAAAATCATGGATTTAGAACTCAATCTGAAGTAGGTAACAAATGGCTTTCTCCATGTATGTACAAAGAGAAACTACCATATAATGTGGTTGATTTTAAAAACTTTTTGAAACCACTTTAAACAACTTCCAGGCATGGAAGACAGACCGTAAGGCACAGAGACAGCAGATGAAATGCTGAATTGCTGAGAACAGCAAAATAGGCCAGTTTGTCTGAAAGAGTGCATCAATGAGCATTAATAATTCTGGAAAGGTAGGCTGGAGCCACAATATATCTCAAAATAATAACTCAAAATATCAGTCTGAGGATTCTGTATTCAATCCTCCAATGGACATGATCAGCTCTGACATGATCAGAGCTGCACTTTAGGCCAATTATTTCAGCAACTGTGAAGAGGATGAGTTGAGGAGTTACTACATACAGTTAAGAAGCTATTGTAATAGTACAAGGACAGCTGATGAGAGCCTCAAGTAGGGTGGTGAACTATGTGAAAGAAGAAGAGAGAATAAATATGGGAGATGTCGTGAAAGAGCAATTAGACTTGGCAATTCAGTGGACTCCAATGCAAGTGCCAAGAATAACTCCAGGTTGCAAAAACCAGGTAGCTAAGAAAGTTGACAATCAGCCTCCATCTTAAAACTTCCAATGAGGGGAAAGTTACTACCCTCCTGATGCAGCCCATTCTCCTTTTAGATAGGTTTAATTGTCATTTCTACTCATTTATCCTAGTTCTGATTTCTGGGGACAAGTAATAGAAGCCTAGTCCTTTTACCACAAGACAAACTTTTAAATAATGAAGATAGCTTCTTCTAGCTAAAGATCACTGATGCCTACAACTAACCCTGGTATGGCATAGTTTCAAGTCCACTTATTATGCTGGTAACCCTCTTTTTGCAAACAGTCCATTTTGCCAATGTTCACTTCAAATTATGGCAGAGAATTAAACAGACATGATCTGAGCACAGTATGAACTACACTGTGAACTATTAACAATTCCTCTCCCTCATTCTGGACTCTATACTACCATTCAGTCCAAGATTACAAAAGGTTTTTGTAAGGATATTGGGGGAAGAGGGGATGAGGAGTGCCAGAGGGGGAGCTCTTATGACAAGGTATTGATTCAGATCTACATGGCAGTCCACTAAAACTACCAGGTGCTTTTTACAAGAACTATTGTCTGGCCATAGCAATTCAAATCTGTGTTTGTGTAGCTGACTTCTGAATTGAAGTGAAAAACTTTATATTTATTCCCTAATAAATTTCACCTTATTAGATTCAGCTTTTGCCCTGGTCTATTGACAGCTTTTTGTATTTCAATTTTGTCAATGAATTAGCTATAATTTATGTCAACCCAATATTTGATAAACAAGATAAACCTATTCTAATGAGGCTCCTTTGTCATTATAAAAAAAGCAAAAGATGTAATCAAATTACCATCTAAATTAGTGATCAAGAATCAACTTTGCAGCACTTTTACTGGTATCCCAAGCAATGACACTAGTCAGAAAACTAAACATGAGCAAAGAGAGGCCCTGTACTCACTGGACTATTCAGCACAAATGTGCTTCTGTCAGTTACTAAGTTTATTTAAAATGTAAACCAAGCTCAGTTTATCCTAATAAATAATTTGTTGAGTTCTGATAAGGTATTTTGTGCAACAGGGAACTGAAAAGAAAACAGACTGTGAATCCTCAGGGCAGAATCCAAGTTAGACAGGATGCCTTATCCCTGCTGGTGATCTTCTATCTAGTATATAGTGCCAACAAACCTGCTTAAAATGCTAATGTGGTCAAAAGGGTAAAAAAACAAAAAGAAAAAACTTCCAGGGAGCATATATGTAGTAGACTCCTCTCCCTTGTACTATTTTAAGAGAGCAAACCCAAAGTTCTGGACAGTAACATGACTTGCCCCTATAGTAAACAAGTAATAGAAACTGGAAATGATCAGTCTGAAGACTTGGAGACTATGTAAGCTACTTCTTTATGCAGCTGAGGAATGTGGTTGTGTTCTCATTATTTGTCTCACAGCAGCACTTTGACAAGTGCCAAACAATCCCTTAAATGCAGAAGAAAAAAAAAAGGTAGAATTTCCTTCAAAAATGCCTGAGATTGAATGGGATAAGCCAGATGCTACAGTTTTTACTACACTTGATCAAGAATTGAAATATGGGCATGGACTGGTGAAAAAGCTACCAAAGGAGAATTCAAACAGGGACCTTCAACAATTATTTCCTCCCAAACTTGCTGAAACAGGAGAGCAAGAGGCCATTCTGCCCACCTGTTTTGCCAACTGTGCTTAGGTTTTATAATGTAACCTAATTTTTAAAAAAGAAGGCAGGTAAGATTTTAAAATAGATTACATTATCTGTCATATAAGCACAACAAATCCATTTCAGTTTATACATAATGACAGGCAGGAGATGTACTAGAAATAGAAATCTTACTTGTTACTATAATCAAAGGAATCCTAGTTCTTGCTGAGTGAACACTCCTAGTACAGGACAACAGTCTCTCTTAATTGAGCATCAAATCACCAAGATCAGGAAGAGCTCAGTGTCGCTGTCCATGGTACTCAAGAGACTGGGCCCTCTCCAACTCCCATTACATACAGATGGGGGAATGCAATTTTAGTTCAAAAAATGTTTCCAGGTGGGAGGAAGAGCAACATGAAAAACTGTCATGAACCAATCCCACACACTTATCTAACCAGATCCTTAGGAAGGACTGCTCAAGGCAGGGATGATACTGCCAACTTTAAACAAACATCAAAGCACTAAGTGTTAAACAAAATACAAAATTAAGAGTGTTCCCATTGGGCATGTAATCTAAATAATGTATAAGCCAGTAACAATAACTGATAGCTTCATGAATAACAGAACTTCTGGCATAGTCTAAAAAGCCCAGTGTTTAACAATGATAAACTAGAGGAGTTCCTATATCAGGAATGAGGGGAGAAAGCCTACATTCCTGAAGCAGTGACCACAATTCAGAGGTAATGATCTAATATTGTGGTTAAAGCAGTCATGCAACTACCAGTGAAGACTAATCGTTTTTTGTCATGACAACTTAAATCAGATCACCAACAATGGAATTCTCTCCTCAGACTTAATAAGCAGAAACTATGGTGGTAAAAGAGATAAATGTATAAAAGATTACAAATTAAATTCTCAGCTTTGCAGGTTTCAATGGTATACCATGTATACCGGGGCCCACCCTGTAAATGCTGGGTAATCTCCTTTATTCTATTTTTTTTTTTCCTGAGGCAATTGGGGTTAAGTGACTTGCCCAGGGTCACATAGCTAGTACATGTCAGAGGCCAGATTTTAACTCAGGTCCTCCTGACTCCAGAGGCAGTGCTCTATCAGTAGAGCACTGTACCATCTAGCTGCCCCAATCTTCTTTACTCTCAATTTTCTTTTCAATTTATTCTTAAATTTCTCAATGTTTTCTAGCTCTTCAAGAAAATATCTATGAACATGACTAATGTGGAAATAGGTTTAATATGACTGTACATGTATAGTCTATATCAGATTGTTTGCCATCTTGGTGAGGGGAGAAGGGAGAAAGGGAGGGAGAAAAAAATTTGCAACTCAAAATCTTATAAAAGTTAGTACTGAAAACTCTCTTTACATGTAATTGGAAAAAAATAAAATGCTATTAAGTGGTAGGGGGAAAAAAAAAGGAACTATCTGTGAGCATCCATGAAAAAGAAGCAGAGCATAATGAACAGAGGTGCAGTGTGGGCCAAGTGCCCTGGCATGTGTCCTGCTGCTTATTAGCTACGGGAAATCACTTAACCTTTCAGAGCTTCAGGGGCCTCACCTGTAAAACGAGAAAACATATATAATAACAACATAAGATAACATATGTATAAATGCTAGCTATTATTATTACACTTAATAGTATCTACCTCACGGAACTGTTGTAAAGCTCAAATGAGATAATGTATGTCAAGCACTTTGCCCACTTTAAAGTTATATATAAATCTCAGATGTTTTTATTATCATAATCCACTTAGTGACTCAGACTCAGCACAGTTAGGTTTTCCATAAAGTAAATTTCAGTTAAATAAATCCATTTTCTCCTCTGACTTCCATTTTTAAAAATCAGAAATGTATTCTACTAGAAATGTCATGTCCACGTTAATTTAATACAATTTAACAAATCTTAAATCATAAGAGAAAATGATATCTGATAAAATATTAGGAATAGCACTCAAAATATTAAATGCTAAGCTATATTAAACACTAAAACTAAGTGCTGAAAATAAAAGTACAGTACAGTACCAGACACTCTGGCAGGACACTCAGTCCCACAAATTGTTCTCAATATAAAAGTGACAACCCTCAAAGCTTTAACAGTTTAACAAATACGTGTGTGTATACACATAAACATATATACACATATTTATATACACAAAAAAATATGCATACATACATAATCTATATCTGTTTAAACATACCAGTTTCAAATAACTCTAAAACTTCAAACTTTACATATAAGGTAATCATCTTACTTTTTCTTTCTGAACTTTCCCCCATTGCTTAAACTGACTTATCCAATTAGTATATTAAACATTCACTCTGTGTTCAACCTTCTGCTAAGTCCTGCTAGGAAAAAGAAAACAAGTATAGGAATATGATCCCTGTCCTCAAAAGGACTTAGAATCTCACTGAAGTGACAAGATCTACACACAGAAAGTCATTCAACAACATAAGGTAGTAAACAGTTAAGTACCAAAATGAGTGGAGTAATGAGAGTAGATAACTATAGGGGGAACAGTGAAATAAATAGCTGAGGTCAGGGAAAGTCTAGGCAAAATGACTGAGTTTAAAGTCTGACAAAAATGACTTTGAATCAATTTTTTCCCCACTGATTTAGATTAAAAGAGCAAATCTGTCCTATTATAAAAACTGCTGACCCTTAAGTGTTTTTAAAAGTTTCTTCTCAGAGAAAGGGGAAATTAGTGTGGTTTCTGAAGCTAAAAAACTCTACTGGTTTTAGGGTCCTGTCCTACTGCATCTGTTATGATACTCTGTGCTTCCCCTACTGCACCAAACCTGTAGTTGTCCTTTATCCTGCAAGGCTGGTAGATGTTTAGGTTTCATATCATCTTCCTCATTCCTTCCTAGATTGAGTAAAATATAACCTGTCTTGGTCTACTCCTATAAGAACATGCTTCACTGCCGGGGATGTCATTCTATTAGTCTTCCTTTTCAGTTAATAAGTCATAGACAAAAGATTATTTGATCCTTCCCAGATTCTGAGTAAGTTGATGGACTAGCCAAGAAAAAAAGAAAATTTAACTGCTTGAATTTCCAGTTTGATTACACCAACTTATTAGCAACAACTTATCTACAGCCTTAACAAAATTTATATGCAACTAAAAAAATGAATCAATAAAGGTATGGGGTAATATTAAATATAAAAGAAAAAGGACTTAAGAAATGCCAAGATTTTCCAACTTTTCTTTATCCCTAAGCTGAACATTAATTTACATTTTAAAAATCACTAGCTGCTAAATTAAATATCTTCCTTTGGGTGTGGAAATCTGATAAACCCAAAAAAAATACTTAAAAGGCTCCACAATTACATAAGTCTAAACCTGTTTGGTGGTAACTGGAAAACAATTTGTGCAACAGTCTATAAATCTTGTTTTAAAATGTTCGAGGAGTAAACTGTAAAATTATACTATGATTCACAGATCTGAATGCCTAATTACATGATGAATTTTTGGCTTACATACATATGACTACTAGGAGAGGTATACAGGAAAAAAACCTCTTTCAGCTATAAAATACAGTTAAGATTTTGAGTCTGAAGCAGAATATCTCATTTCTGCTGGATTATGGAGGGCTATAAGATCTTTGAAAAATCACATATGAATTCAGGAGCTCATTTCTCTAAACATATGTTCTTATTTGTTTTAAATGGAGGCAAAAAAGGGCATCTCTAGACAAGAATAAAGTCCACAGAATTTAAAAGTTTATAGGCAAGAGTTAATGTAATTATCCTTTGATGAAGACATCAAATTTCTTAAAACCAAGAACATATACTTCAGGTTTCCTAAAATATCATAAAATTGTGATTGTACATGTATTGCCCTTATCAGATTGCATGGTATCTTGGGGAGGAGATAAAGGGAAGGAGAAGAAAGTCTGGAACTAAAAATCTTAAATAAATTTTTTTTAAATATCACAGTATTGTTTACTACAGGTACTATGGTGTTATGAAAACAATCAGCAGTACATCTCAAATGACAATTAACCTACCTTTATCCCATTAAAGAGAAATCACAAACCATTCTTGGCCAGATTTCCTCCCTCATGGGTTGAAGGGGAATTCAAATCACTAACTTCATGAAGATTACTTTAGCTCTCTGCCCCAGAAACTCCTTGAAGAACAGGTAACTCTTTGAAAATTTGGTGTTCCTAAAAACCATAAACTATGTCACCTTATGTAATGAACTTTGTCAACCAACAGGAATAAAAAGACAAAACATACTGCAAGCTATCCTATACCCATGATTTCCTTGACCTGTAAACTTAGTGGTTAATCAAAATGAGATGATGCATGAAATTCCTTTCATCTATCTGGCTCTAAACATACTTCACTGTATTTGAAAAAAACTATTTTAGTAGTTACTAAAATATTCCCAAAGCATTACTCACACCTTTGGATAAGACCAATGTGTAGAGAATAGCTAGCTCTTCGGACCCTCACCTCCACACTACACTGTACCACTGTTTAATTTGAAAATTAAAATAACAACATTAGAGTATGGAATCTAAACAGCACTGTAATTTAAGCTTTATAAAGCCCTGAATACACATTTCAATCTTTTTTATTATTATTAAAAATAAGAAACATCAGGCAAAGGAAGTATAAGACCAAAAGCCATTCCCCAGTAGATAAGGTCAAAAGATATTTTAAAAGGTCTGCAAAAGAACTGGAAACTTTTAACAACTATATAAAAGAATACTACAAATCAATTAAAAATTTAAAAATAAAAATTTGTCCAAAATGTCTACATGTTTTGACTCAGATAAATATTCCACTGCTTGTTATATACCCCAAAGATGTCACCAATAAAAAGTGACTGATTTTTCAAAAAGACAGTAATTTTAAAAAAGTTCCTTACACACCAAAATATTTATGGCAGCACTTTTTGTGGTAGCAAAAAACTAAAAAAGCATTGCCCATCAATTAGGGGATGGCTAGAAAAATAGTGATACATGGATGTAACAAAACATTAATGCACTGGAAGAAACAACAAATACGAATACAGAAAAGCAAAGGAAGTCTTATATGAACTGATGAAAAGTGAAGTGGAGGAAAGCAGAGGGAAGAAAATACACAAAATGACAAACAATCTACATGGAAAGAACCACAATCTTAAATGAACATTGACAAAATTAACAAAGAACAAAGTGTGATCCTAAAGAGATATGTGTGAAGACATCTGCATCTTCCAACCTTCTTTGCAGAGGTGAGGGAGCAAGGAGTTCACAAGTGTGGAACGTAGCATCTATTTTCAGATTTTTTTTTTCCAATATGGTGATCTGATTTTTCTCTTACTCATTTTTTTTCTTTTTAAAAGTCTTAGGGATTGCTCTCTGGAAGGAGGTAGGGGGAAATTACAGGTAACATATAAAGAAAAAAATTTGTTCAATAAAAGTAAAACCAGCCTTTCCCCCACAAAGCTGCCACAGGCAAAGAAGGAAAAGGCTGTCCTCCTCAAGACAGAGTCAAGTCCAAGGTCTTAAAGGCCAAGAAAGCAGTGTTGAAGAGTGCCCATCCATAGCCACAAAAAGAAGATCTGAACATTACCCACCTTCTGGTGACACTAAGACTTAAAAGGCAGCCCAACTATCCTTGGAAAAATGCCCCTCAGATAAACAAGCTTGATCACTATGCCGTCATTAAGTTTCCAGTGACCAGAGTTGCTAGGAAGATGACTGAGGACAACAACCCCCTTGGTCTTTATTGTGGACCTCAAGGCAAACAAGCAGGCAGTAAAAAAGCTCTATGACATCAAGTAGCCAAGCCTGATCCAGCCTGACAGAGAGAAGAAGGCTTATGTCCAACTTGCTCCAGACTATGATGCTTTGGATGTTGCCAACAAAACTGGTTATTATCTAAATTGCATCCAGCTATCTCACTCCACTGTCAATAAAAAGTTTTCTAGTTTAAAAAAATGCCACAGGCATCTATGTAAGCACTGATGAAAGCCACGAAGTGAGAGACTGAAAAAAAAAACACCATTTTAAAAAACACACACAAAAGTGAACAAGAAACATAAAACATCAAGTGAATTATGTACTCAAGATGAGAAGACAATCCCTTTAACTCTGAAAATTATGTCTCTTTTATAAAATGAGAAATAAACAGGTATTTTTAGAGCTTGCCTAATTTTAATTAAAAATTTAATTTTAATTAAAAGAAATGACTAAGAACCCCAACACACCTTCCATTCTTTGCCACATATACTCAGGCAGTGAACTTCAGTAAGTTCCAACAACAGCTAATATTGAATCTAACTAAAGAAATCAACAAGGAGACCATTACAGCACAACTATATTACCAAAATGAATTCATCATTTTAAATCTTGATTTAGAACTTGTAATCAACTCACTTGCAGTCAGTACTCTCCTCAGCTCCTTTGTTTTTGAATCATGTTTTTAGTAATATTCAGCAAAATTCTAAACAAGCAAACTTATATTCTCTTTTCTCCTGGTCAGTAAAACCTGGCACTTCTTCCTGTTTTATATCCACCACATTTGATGCTTAACTGGTTTATATAAGTTGCACAGCACATACTTTATGAAGGATCAATACATGTTATAATTTGAAGAATGAATGAAGTAAGGATGTAAAAAAATTCAACATGGGCAATTTGATCCTCTTACAGGAAGAAGAAAAATCTAGCATGACACTTGGATTTTAAAAGGCCCTTGTCAGTTACTTACTTTGCCTTTGAGATGGCAAAGAGAGTGGAAATACTGAGAACACTGGGCAGACTATTTGCTTTCTGAGCGAAGGTAAGAATATACTAAGATCATGTCAGTGGAGCAAACCAGACTTAAGAGAACAGACACAAAGCTGAACAAACATAGCAGAAAGAAGATAATGACAATTCCAAATTTATGTTTTAACATACCATATTAAATATGTGAAATTAGAAAAATTAGTCTTCTTATTGTGAAAGTTAACAGCACTCAAGCTCCAGTTGTACTGTAAAAATTGAGATTTAAGGGGAGGCTAGATGGTGCAATGAATAGAGCACCAGCTCTGGAGTGAGGAGCACCTGAGTTCAAATCAGGCCTCATACACTTTACACTAAAAAAAACTAGCCCTGTGACCTTGGGCAAGTCACTTAACCCCAATTGCCCTCCAAAAAGGCAAAAGAAAAAAAAATTAAGATTTAATTAACATGCTGGTCTGAAGTCTTAGATCTTTATTGAACAGAAGGCCTAATCAAGTCAGTCCTCCTTGAATAGCAGAAGTAATCAGTTTCAGAGAAGATTCTTAATTGGTTGGTAACTAGTTTACTGGTGATTAGATTTAAAAAAAGATTATCATTTTATTAACCTAATTTGATCATTTGAAACTGGCCTCCTTCTTGTTCCAGGAACAAGATACTCCATTTCTCCACTGCAGGCATTTTCTCAGACTGTCCCCCATGCTTGGCCAGGTCCCTCTTTATCTCCACCTACAAACTTCCTTGGCTTCCTTTAAGTCTCAATTAAAATCCCCTCTTCTATTTTTTTTTTGTTTTTTTTGGAGGGCAATTAGGGTTAAGTGACTTGCACAAGGTCACATGGCTAGTTTTTTTGTGTTAAATATCTGAGGCCTGATTTGAACTCAGGTCCTCCTGACTCCAGGGCCGGTGCTCTATTTACTGCACCACCTAGCTGCCCCAAAATCCCTTCTAAAGAAAGCCTTTCCCAAACCCTCCTAATTCTAGTGCCTTCCCTCTCTTATATCCAATTTATCCCATATATAGCTTATTTGTACATATTTGTTTGCTTGTTGTCTCATCTCCCCCATTAGATTGTAATCTCCTTGAGAACTTGCTTCTTCTTGTATCTCTAGAGGACACAGTGCTTGGCATGCAGAGGGCACTTAATAAATGTTTTCTGCCTTAACTAAGAAAGGATGTGTCCCTTAAGTTTATCAGGGGCCTAAAAAAAAGTATACCTTTACCACTTTACCAAAGAAAGGACAAGGAAAAATGCTTTTGCATTAATACTACCTACCTATTCAAGGTGGTAAATCAAAACCCCTAAAATTTGTATTATTATCTTTGTCTTACATTGTGAGATTTCAAGTTTTGTTTTAATTTCCATGAAATATATGTTGGAAGTTGCTGGGATTCTAGGATTTGGATTGGCAGAAGAAATTCTGTCAATCATTATCTCCCCAAGCTGAATCCTTATATGTTAGATTAAACTGTGTCTGTAGACTGTAGTTAAAACACTTTAGAACGTAGATTGGGAATTCTATTTAACTACTTTTTCATGACCAAATAGCTAAACATCACAAAGAGATTCTCAGAATCAACCTGTTCAAATACCTCACTCCCTTAGTTTCTCAAACTGAGAGATCCTGACAACAGTTATATAATTCCCTTATTTATGCCTTTTTCTTAACTAAAAATTTTATGTATATTTTTGAAAAACTGTAAACAAATGGGGAGAGTTAACAAATAGTGATATATTTATATAATAGAATATAATTGTGCTTTAAGAAATTATGAATGAGAAATTCAGAGGAAAGTGAGAAGAACTGTGTGAACAGAAGCTGAGTGAATAAAAGGCACTAAACAATATTCATGTTTCAAAATGCAGAAAATAGGTCTCTGTTTTAGGCAAGAAGGTAAAAAACATACATCCATAAAGACTACTAAACAATAGCTAGAAACCCAAACTCAGAATAGTAAACAGTAAACCAGTAAAGACCAAAAAGGACGGACAAGCATTGTTCCTCCTCACACGCGTGAAAGTGAGGGCGCAAAGGCCGTTTTTGAACACTTACAGAGAGCACTGTTCTAAATGCTGGGGAGACAAATACAAAGAAAGAGAAAAGACCTAGCCCTCAAGAAACTTATCATCTAAGATGGGGAGAAAACATACAAAAAGAAGCTGAAAGGGGAGGAGGGCAGGTGGGTGGGAGAAGGTCAGAGGCACGAGCATTGCAGCCTGGAGAGAAATGTCAAACACCGGCTGGCCAGTTACTATGGTTAACTGTGTGTGTGTGTCTGTAAAAAAGTGTAAAAACAAAATGGAACTTCCAAAACACATCCTCATTCATTTTCTTAGAAACTGAGACCAAGAGAGTCTAGAGACTTTCAAGATACCTTAGAGCAAAGGTGTCAAACTAGATTAAAACGTAATTGGAAACTATTTAACAAAATAAAAATACAATAAAACATGGATAAGATTAATATGAGGCTTTCTAAGTCAACAAATAGCCTAACTTCTGCTTCAGTGACCAATTTCAATGTGAGTTTCCCCATAGCTCCAGATTTATCCTTTGGACTCTAGGCATGAAAACTGTATCAATTCTGTAAATATACACATCGGATTATAGAACATTCAAAGTTCAAATCCGGCCTCAGAAACTTAGCACTTACTAGCCATGTGACCTTGGGCAAGTCACTTAACTCCAACTGCCCTGCCTTCCCCCTCCAAAAAGCACAAAAAAAAAAAAAAAGAAAAGAAAAGAAAAGAAAAAGAATGATTTATTAAGCACCGCCTATGTGCCAGGCACTGTGCTAAGCCACACACTCTGTTCCAGGCATCTCCAGACAGCCAGGGGAACAGGCATCTTTACACAAGCACATGAGTATCAGCCCTTGGGAGGTTAATTTAACAGACTTTACTAGGTAATTATAAACACCACAGCCTGAAGTCTAGGACCATCTGTCCGAGGTCCAGATACAAAGAAATAAGGTGATTTACTCAAGGTAGGCACATCTCAGTAGGTCAAACCACACAGTATTTTACCGCACACCTTAATCATCACTTCAGATTATTTCAAGGTACAACAAACTCTTTATCTGTCCTTACCTTGCCACAAGATGCAGTTTCCCTATTCATACACACCTTTATTCTATCCAGGTTAGTGGCAGGACATCTGACAGCATAGGAAGAGGTCCCTGTTTGAAATCTGAGTGCCCATTCAACATTTTAAGAGGCAGCATGTATAGAGTACAGAACTTGGAATAAGGAAGACTGGGTGCAAATCCTGCCTCAGATACTTACTAGCTCTGTGACCATAAGCAAGACTTACTTAACCTCGATAATCCTCAACATTTCTCATCTGGAAAATGAAGGGGTTGGGCTCAATGATTTCTATGTTCTTTTCCAGTCCTAAGTCTATGATCCTATAAAAAGGATGACAAATAGAGATATCAGTCATGTTTCGAACAAATGCACTGCAGAGGGGAAAAAAGCCCTCTCCATAAGATAAGGTCTTAGTGTCCAAGATACAAAAACAACAGAAAAAACAAAGACCTTAAACCATTCCTAAATGGTCAAAGGATATAAGAAAAAAAGTTTTCAAAGGAAGAACTGCAAACTTAACCACCACATAAAAGAATGCTACCAATTACTAATAAAAAGAGGAAGGCAAAGTCAAAGGACCCTGAGATCTCATACCCAAGAAACTAACAAAGATGACAAGAGACTAGACTTGTTAATGTTGGAGGGGTGATGGAAAAGAGGTACACCACTGGTGGAGCAGTGAATTCCTTCAGCCATCCTGGAAAACAATTTGGAATTAAGCAAATAAAGTGGCTAAAATATGGGTGTGCCCTTTGACTCAGATAGATATTCCACTGCTAGACATTTTCAACAAAGAAATCACTGACTTAAAAAAAGGCTCTACATCCACCAAAATATTTTTATAGCAGCACTCTCTGCAAAAGCAGTAGGTCCACAGGTATAAAACATTGCCTATATTTTCAGATGTTTTCAATATACTGATTGTAATATTGGGATATGCAGTTAAATGAGTACATGAGCACAAAGCTAATTTCCATTCTATATTACTCTTTAGTCTCTACTATTACTCTTTCACCAAAGTTCTATCTTCCCATGCCACAATGTAGTATGGTTTCTCAATGGCTAGGCCAACAATTCATAAGCTCTGGTAGATTCTCTAAGACTCATCGTGGTTCTGTTTGCTTTAGCATAAGTCTAAGGCTGAGTACAGAGGGGCTCATCAGATGATTACAAAGAAATGAATTTTTTGGACTCAGAAGCAATGAAGATGTGGTTGGATGCAGTCTATATCAATGGAAGGAGTACCTATGGGGATGGAATCTGTTTTTTGAAATATTACTCTACCTGAGTAGAAATGCATATTATAAAACCCACCTTAGGAATTTAGCATTCCAAACTTTAACAAACTAATCATATAAAAAGCACCACACCACTTTAAACTTTCTTTTGGCCTTAACTGTCTTATTGTTCCCACATTTTCTGAAACAACTAATTCATACAGTGACTGCAGTTAATGTTCTTTTTAACTCTTCATTTATTTCTAAAAAACCTTCCTTTAGTAACTCTTTCCTCTTCTCTGCACTAGACAAAAGTGACTAAAAAGCTATACACTAAAGAATAGGAGTTTTCATTTGTAGGTGACAGTGAGCCCAGGATGGCCAGGATGATCACACTCAGGATGTTAAGGCTGTGCAAAGAGGGTAACTGCCACATATGCATGTATCCCAAACAAGATCTGTTTAGGGAAACTTCGAGCCATCATATTTTAAACAATGGTTTTGTTATTTCCCCTATACAAAAGCTTCACAAAATCAGTTATTTGTGAATAATGCCAAGTTTTAAAATAATTAATCCCAGTTAAACATCCTCTTCTTAAAATAAAATCCCAAGTGCAACAGTAATCATTAAACAAAGATCCCTTAAACTTCAGCTTTACAACCATCTGATTAATCTGGATTTTTCTAGAAAGAGAGCTTTAACTGTAGGCATTATGAGCCTATAGCTGCATTTTAATTGTTATGTTATGTAATGGTACAATATGCAGACATGAATGATAAAGTCTTTTAATAGGCACTCAGTGGAGGAAAATGTTCTCTTTTATGGGGGGGAGGGAGAGGGTGTTAAGTCAAAAATATGAAAGAACCACATGAATACAACATCACAAGATGAGTCAGTGCTGCCGGAAGGAACAGAATCCATGTGTCAAGACTCCTGGTATGGAGCTCAGGTTAACCACTAAGCCACACTGTCCCTACATCAATCACCTGTACCATCACAGCTGCTTCTTTGCCCTTAATTCCCAAGTACTTTAAACACTACGGAAGGACCTAACTATCTGCTAAGGGGGTACTCCAATTGAAGGGCTTCATGTGACAAAGTTCAAAATAGCAACCAAAGGCAAAGGAGCAGCTCTGAGGTACAAAATTAACAAAGTGTTATCTAATAATTTAGTCTAACAACCATTTTAGATAGAGGGAAACCAGGGACTCAGTGCCTTCCCCTACTTCACAGATAAAGAAATAAGTACAGGGGCAGCTAGGGGGCGCAGTGAATAGAGCACCAGCCCTGGAGTCAGGAGGACCTGAGTTCAAATCCCAGCTCAGACTTAACACTTACTAGCCCTGTGACCTTGAGAAAGTCACTAGACCCAACTGCCAGTGCCTTCCCCCTCCAAAAGGAGAAAAAAAAAAAAGAAATACTTACAGAAGGCCAAGTAGCCTGTTCCTGTAATGTGAACTCAGACAAGGGCAAGGCCGAGGACTCAAATAAATCTGAATTTCAGTCCAGCCCTAGGGCCCGCTGTCTTTCTAAGTAGATATATAATCTCAGTATGATATTCTAGTGTTTTATGGACTTCTAGAAAATTTCTAACTAAAAACTCCAGGAAATTTATGTGTCAAATCTGCTGGTTTCTCCTCCTATATGGGCTAATAACTTGCCTTATTATCTCAGGCAAAAAAAATAAATCAAAACCTGTCTCTTGGTCTCAATTTTTACAACTGTAAAATGAAGGTAATGTTCTCCACCTACCTGTAGTATATGGCTAGTCAAAACTAATGAATTAATATTCAGAAAGTGACTCAAGATCCCTGGATTAAAAATACAAAGATCGTTATTATACCTACACAATAAAACTGCTTTTGTAAAGTACTCTCTCACTTGGTTGCCCAGTTACCTATAAAACCATAGCACCCAAGAGTGGCACCATTGGTAACATCAACTTAAATAAAAGTTATATTATCCATACAAACCCCTTCCTCACAAAAACAAACTCACCTAAAACTTTTATATCAACAGGAGTGTGGAGTTCGGAAACATAGGAGTACTTAGAGGGAAAAAAATAGGGAATTAGTACTATACACAGTGATCTAAAACCACAAATGGTCAAGCTGAACGCTGATATAATGAAACTCAAATTGTTTCCTAAGAAATACACACTTAGATACTGAATATGTAAGCAGCTGCAACCCACTTAGGAGTGTTAGGTGATGAAGGGTGAGATGGCAGGGAAAAAAGAGGAAACTAAGTATGGGAAGATAAGAGGGAAAGATAGGGTCAAAGAAGCAGCAGGGGAGAAGCAAAGAGCAAGGAGGAGGTCGGGAGAAATGAGGTCCAAAGGGAAGGGAAGACAGATGAAAAAGTAAAGTCAGAGCAAAAGTGGGAAGGAAGAAGGGAGCACTTTAAGGAGGATGACAACGAAATGAGATGGAGTGTAGAGAAAGACAACAAAGAAGGAGAGAGCTGTGACAACTGGAAAGAAAGAAGAGCCGAAGAGTTGGGGGAGTGACTGACAAGGAGAGAAGAAGGAAAAGAAGAAATGAGGCAGGGGGTGGCTTGACAAGAAATGAAGAGTAGGGAAGAGAAAAGAGACGAGGAAAGAGTAAGAAAAAGGAGAGACAAGGGGTGAACATGAGTGGAAGGGGAGAAAAGGAGGGAAAGGGGCTAGAGGGAAGGAGAAGAAAACGGGGGTGACAAGAGGTAAGGAGTAGAGAGCAAAGGAAGAGATGGCAAGGGAGAAAGGAAGTGATGGAGCAGAGAGGGAGCGACAAGGGACGCGGGGAAAGAAAGGGGAAAAGGAGAGTGACCCGGGGAAAGAGGAGTGGTAAAGATGGGTGTCCAAGGAGCAGGAATGGAAGACAGGGCGACAGGGCTACAATTAGTTAAAAAAAAAAACACCGGGGCGATGAGGGATAAGGAAAAGGATGGGGAGGGTGGAAGAGACGGAGGAGTCAAGGGATAGGGGGCAGGGAAGCGAAAAGAAGGAGCAACAAGGGAGGAGGAGGTGATAAAAAAAAAAGTGGGTGCCCCGGGCTGAGGGGATGGAGAAGACCGGAGCTGCGGCGCGCCACGGGCAACCCCGGGGGGGCCTGCATGGGGGGAGCTCGCTCCGTATCCCGCTGCGGTCCCGCGTGGGCACCGGGTTTCCCGGACGCCGGAGTCAGTGGCGGCCTGTGGCCAGCGGGCCCGAGGCAGCCCCGGGAAGCCGCCCCCGCGGGACAGAGCGGAGCTGCGAGCCGGCCGGCCCGGCTGCTACCTCCTGAGAGCTTGCTTACCAGCTCGGCTCTTGCCTCGCTGGGCTCCTCCGCTTGGTTCCGGTCGGCAGGGTTAGGCTGTACGGTACGGTCCGTCCCGTCCGCTTCACTTCGCCCCGCTGTCCAGATTCCCCGTCCGTCCTCCTGCGCGGCTTCCAGCGTCTGCGGGCTGGGGCCGCCGCGCGCCCCTCCTTCACCCCTCCGCCCGCGCCCGGGGCGGGCCGCGCGCACGCTCCCTGCGCCCGTCGCCCGGTCCCGGGGGAGGGGAAGAAGGGCGGAGGAGGGGAGCACGCGCAAAGCCCTGAGCCGCTGCGCGTGCGCGCGCCTCCCCCACTTACCAGCGGCCCCCTTCGCCCCCACACAAGACGCGCATAGGGAGGTGAAGGGAGAAGGTGGGAGGGGGGGAAGTGAGCATGAGAATAGACCGACTGGAGGAGGAGGAAGGTGAGGGAGAGACAGACACTGAAACAGAGACAGATAGAAACACAAGAGGTGCAGAGACAGAAATAGAGAAAGGCTAGACAGACAGACCCCTCCCCATCAACTAAGTCCCAGCCCCCTCTGGACTCCCATGCACACATGCCCTGCCACATACTTGTCTCCTCTGTCTCTTTCCCCCACCGTACCAAGATTTTTTACTTGTATACTTGAAACCTCCCTAAAAGATGAGAGGAAAATCCAAAAGCAAATAGGGTGGTTTTAAGTCTGGTTAGTTGGTTTTGTTTTGTTTCGGGTTTGTTTTCGTTTTTGGTTTTTTTTGTTTGGTTGGTTGTGGTTTTTTGGGGGGGATGAAAATGTTTGAAGCTTCACTGGACAATCATAAAATTATAGGACCTAGAAGTGGAAGGGACCTCAGAAGCCATCCAGACCCCTATTTTTACAGAAGAAAAGCAGAGAAATAAATGACTTAAGGTCACAGACAACGTTAGTGGCAGAATTTGAACACGAGTCCTCAGAGTCCACAGCCAGAGAAAGAGGAAAATCTGAAAGCAAATAAGGTGGTTGCGGCCCTTGTTACTCAATTTGCCCCTGACTCACAAGAAATGCTAATACCTACTTGTCTTGACCAGCCTCTTAGGAAAAGCAGGGGAGATTCCTGCAGCAGCCCAAGTCTGACATAGAGGATTAGCAAAGCAGAAAAGTCTTTTTTTTTTCTTACAGTCTCCAGAATGAATTTTATATGGGTAGGTATTCCAGGGAAAAATTCCATGGTCTCAGGACTAATTATAGGAAGTTGCCTATAGGATACCTGAAATTCAGTGTTGCCTGAGCATGTCCTCCCCCTACTTCAGTTCGGTAACACAGTACTTCAGATCCTCAACCGAATTTCTCCAACCACTTACGGACACACATCCTAGTTTTTAACTCCGGGTCTACTGTGTGATCGAAGCATTTTTGAGACGTCTAATGTGTGCCAAGCACTGTGCTAAGCTGTGAGGAATGCAAAAGAGGGTCCCAAACCCTTCTGCAAGGCAAAAGAAATGCAAAAGAGAGTTCCTGCTCTCATTGAGCTCTCAAATGGGAGCACATAAATACATGTCATAGAAATCAAAGGATCGTAGAATGTCAGAGCTGGAAGACAACTCAGATCATTTAGCCCAACCTTTTCATTTTTCAAAGAAGGAAACTTGGCTTATGTCACTTTGGGCTCTCTTGAGTTTTTTGCACTTGTATTTGTTTATTTCAAAGAAGAGGAGACGTGGAGGACTCTTCAACTCTAGCTCAAATTCTCATCTGGAGCGCGGGGTGGGGGGGGAAGGGAGGTTGCGCACACACACACACACACACACACACACACACACACACACACACACACACACACACACACACACACACACACAGAGCCCCTACCCCTACCACCACCACCACCATGCCCACTATGGGGAGAGCTAAAATGTAAAGATGGGAAGGACTTCCTTTACACTCCTCAGTGACTCAGCCACTTGGAGTCCTGACTCCATGCCCAGCTGCTTTACTCACCAGACCAAACTCTTCACCGTTGTAAATCACTAGCATAAGAAATGCTGAACACTAAAAGAAGTGAGACTGAGATGAAGGAAACCGGAAAGACACACTTCATTTATTGGTTTCCTTTTATTCATAGCTTCTTCGATGTCCTTCCTCATTTTCTTCTGCCAGTTACTCTGGATACCAGCATCTTTAAGAGTTTGTTTCCCCCACGAAAATATGATTCCAAAAATGCCTAAGGGATTTAAAAAGGCCTAGGCAGGAAGAGTTCCTTTATCTCTGCTTTGAGGGGGGAAAAAATCAAAATCATTTAAAATAGGCACTGTTCAACTCACTGTGAGAGTTTTAAAAAGATAACAGTGGAAATTCATCTGAGGTCTCAAATCCTGAGAGCTGCCTATTCCAGGAAGAGGGAAGCCCAAGTCCTATCCCTTCAGGAGCTGCCCAAGTATGTCAGTACTATTATCAGTGTATTAGGAAAGGTGATGTTAACAGAGGATAGGCTGGGTACCGGGTAAGGCAGCATCGCCCAGTACCAAGGAGCTCCAGTTTATCAATTCATTTATGGATTTTCCATTTGCCAAAACCAAAAACAGCAGAATCACTAATAGCTAGGTCATGTGCATCTTTCATTCCCCTGTTTCTTATTCCTTCCTTGAGCCAAGTCCATGACTCAGCAGCACAGATGGATACATCCCCTGGTACTTTCAGAATCAAATATGTCGCACAAGAGAAAAAAAAATTTAAGGCATTCTGGCTGAAGACAAGAACCTAGACATTTCCCAAAATTAGAGGACTGAGCCTACAGTGAAAGATCACATTTCGTTCCGTCTGGGGGGAGGGGAGGGGAAGAAACAAGGATTTATTAAGCACCTACTAGGCGCCAGGCACCATATTAAGTGCTTTACAAATAATATCTCATTTGATGGGATGGAAGATGGACTAAAATAGACTCTTTCTCTGTATATGCCCATTCACACATGCAAACTGACACAGGACTAAGGGGAAAACATCACAGGGATAGGGTGTGAAGCAAAGGGACAGAAGTTCAAGATAACAGAGTTATAAGTAAAGCAAATAAAAGCATCCCGTGCATCCCTGCAATATGTTAGGAGGGGTAGCGAGAGGTGGGAGGGTCCCATTTGAAAAAGCAGTCCACAGAAAGACCGTTTGTGTGTCATTGTGCTGATGTTGGGTTGAAGGTGAGTATATTCTGTACATGTAACCACAAAGAAAATAAAATGTAGGGGTGGCCAGGTAGCGCAGTAAATGGAGCACCGGCCCTGGAGTCAGGAGGACCTGAGCTCAAACCTGGCCTCAGACACTTAACACACTTACTAGCGGTGTGACTTTGGGCAAGTCACTTAACCTCAATTGCCCTCCAAAAAAAAAGGGAAAAAAAAGAAGAAAATAAAATGTAGCTTGCTGGATATCTTCATGAATGTGTCTATCAACATTTATTAAGCACCTACTGTGCCAGACACTGTGTTGCTAAACTCTGGGAATAAAAAGAAAGACAAAAGACAATCCCTGCTCTCAAGGAGCTCATAGTCTATGTACATACAAGCTATAGACAGCATAATTTGGAGATATTTGACAGAGAGAAGGCACCAGAATTAAGAGCCTGAAAAAGATTTTCTCTAAAAAGTGGAATGTTAGCTGGGATTTGAAGGAAGCCAGGAAGCAGAGAAGGGGAAGTAGAGCATTCTAGGCATGAGAGAAAGCCAGCGAAAATGCCAGGAATTGGGATATTGGAATGTCCTGTTTGAAGAACAGCAAATCAGGTCTCGGAACAAAGTACATGAGGGTGGAAACTGTACATGAGACTGGAAAGGGGTGGGGGAAAGTTGTGAAGGGCTTTGAACTCCAAAAACAAGATTTTATATCTGATCTTAGAGTTAATAAGGAGCCACTGGAGTTTATTAAATAGGGGAGTGACATGGTTAGTCCTTCTTTAGGAAGATCACTTCGGTGGCTGAGTGGAAGTTGAAGTGTAATGTGGAAAGACTTGAGGCAATGTGACCAATCAGCAGGCTATTGCAATATTTTGCTTGTCGTCTTCCCCATTAAACTGTTAGTTCCTTGAAAGCAAGGTCTGTCTTTTGTCTCTTTTTTGTATCTCTGAGACTTAACATAATGCCTAGCACAAAGTGGGCACTTAATAAATGCTTACTGACTGACTGATACAGTCCAGGAATTAAGTAATAAGAACCTGCCCCTGGAGATGCCCATCAATTGGGGAATGGCTAAACAAGTTGAAGTATAAGAATGTAATGGAATACTATTGTGCTATATAAGAAAGAGGGAGGAGACAGTCTTCATATTCACCTGGAGAGGCTTATACAAACTGATGCTAAGTGAGAAGAGCAAAACCAGGAAAAATTTGTACACAATCACAGACACATCGTATGTGTGACGACCAACTTTGATAAACTGGACTTTTCTCAG
>CM053584.1:133229300-133329285 GCA_028627135.1 Pseudochirops cupreus
AAAAGGTTCTCCACCCCTGAACTCGAGGCTGCTCCCCCTTTAATTGGCATGGAGTAGCCCCAGCTGGTAAATTAAAGCTCCTTAAAACTTTTAATTCGGACTCTGTGGTCACTTTGTTAAGACTCGTCAAGTCATGTCATTTCAACCTGTTCTTTAGAAAGATCACTTTGGCAGCTGAGTGGAGGACAGAGCAGAGTCAAGTGAGACTTAAAGCAGGGATACTATTACAGGCTATTGCAATAGTCTAGGTGTGAGGTGATAAGGACCTGTATCTGGGTGGTGGCAGTATTAGAGGAGAGAAGGAGGCATGTGAGAGAAATATTACAAAGCTAAAATGGATGGTCCTTAGAAATGCACTGGATATGGTAGGGGCAAGAGAGAGCCTAGATTTCAAACCAGGGTGATAGAGAAGTTGGTGATGCGGTAATAGGAAATTTTGGAAGGGGGAGGAAAAATAATGAATTTGGTTTTGGATATATTGAGTGTAAGATGTGTATAGGACATCCAGTTCACAATAGCTAATAGGCAGAGATGTGAGACTGGAATCAGTAAGGAGAAAAGGGCTGAATAAGTAGGTGTGAGAATCATAAAATATACATGTATATAATATATGCACACATGCATATATGTATACATATACACATACATGTATATGTATATGTAATTCAATTAATAAATTCAATAACTAAATCCATGGGAGCTGATATGATCATCAAGTAAAATAGTATAAAAGGAGGAGATGGCCCATGACAGAGTTCTGTAGGATACCTAGGGTTAGTGGGCATGACCTGGATGAAGAGCTATCAAAGGAGACTGAGAAGGAATGGTCAGAGAGGTAGGAGAACCAGGACAGAGTAATGTCATAAAAACCTAGAGAGAAGAAAGTATCAAGGAGAAGAGGGTGAACAAGTATCAAAGGCTGCAGAGAGGCCAAGAAATATGAGGATCAAGTAGAAGCCATTAGATTTAGGTATGAAGACATTATTGGAAACTTTGGAGAGAATAATTTCAGTTGAAAAATGAGGTTGGAAGCCAGATTGTAGAGAGTTAAGAAGAGAGGAAGAGGAGAAGAAGTGGAAGTACCTTTTATAAATGGCCTTCTCAAGGAGTTTAGCCACAAAAGGCAGAAGAAGTAAAAGATCATAGTTGCCAAGGATGGAAGGATCAAGCGATGGTTCTTGGAGGATGAGGTAGACATGAATATGTTTATATGCAGTAAGGAAGTAGTCATTGTCAGGAAGAGACTGAAAATAAGTAAGAGATAATTGGGGGGACAATTTGCTGGAGAAGTTGAAATGGAATGGGATCACTTGTGCAAGTACAGGGGTTTGCCTTGGCAAGAAGTATGGCAACCTCTTTGGGTGAGACAGAGGTGGAGACAGAGGTGGCAGCAGGTGTGTGGGTGACGTGAGATGAGAAGGGAAAACAGGGAGTTCTCAACAAATGGCCTCCATTTTTTCTGTAAAATATAAGGCAAGGTTCTCAGCTAAGAGGAACAAAGAGGGCCCATGGGAAGTCGGAGGAGGGATAGAAAGCTTTAGAAGAGCCATAGTGAGTTAACTATGGAGTTGTAAAAGCATTGCCTAGCAGCAATGAAGGCCATCGAGTGATATTTCTCTTTTGTTCAACAGCATGTGGAAATTTTGCAATTGTTTTTTAGTTGGCCTACTACAAAGTTTTTTTCCATTGGTTGAGTAGGCAGAAATGTCTTGGACTTTGAAAGGGTCTAAATCAGCACCTACCAGACCTTTTATAGCATTCCTGTCTTTGGGATTGTGGGGAGTACGAGGACCCAAAAAATCCCCTACCCAGAAAAATTAAAAGTCAGAGGTAACTTGAGGATGGTTATTCAGTTCTCCCAAGAAGATGGCAACCCTTCCACCAGTATGAATTGGCAGAATGAGGCATGTTATAGAAGATGGAACAAGAATTTATACGCTAGTGCAATCAAGCCCCTTCCCACCCTTGTCCCTTCTCCCATTGGCTGGGAGGCAGGCTTACAATCTGAGCTCGAATTCTCCTCCAATGATAAGGAACAAAGAAGCCCATCACTATCTCTCAGTGGCTAGGAGGCAGCCTTACAAAGAACAAGGAAATAGGGGATAGCCAACTCAAATGTACCTATCCTTATTTGGCAAACACCAAAGTGAAGAAGGGAAGGGCTAAGAGCTTAATGCTGATTGACAGCAAGGGAAAGGGGGAAGGGTCCTGAACAATCTGAACAATTCAAATGTTCACTTCCTTATTTGGACAATTCAAGGGAGGAGCAAAAGTTCCGACCAGCAAGGGTGGAGGTTGAAAACCCCTAAGGGGCCTAATGCTGATAAGGGGTTAGCAAACAAAGCCGATGGTGGTGGAAAGACTCCTGTAGAGGCCTAATGCTGATGTGGCAGTAGTAAAGAAGGGGGAAAGAAGGTGGAAAGGGGAAACCAAAACTCCGGTTTGCTACCACAAGAAAACTTATGGGCTGAGAAGTTTTAACCTTTCCCGTTCAGGATCTAAGTGACTCCTCTCTAATGGCTTCTAGTAAGAGAACCATGCTGTATGTTAAGGGCCCTGGGCCCTTTACCTTCCCTCCTTGAAACCCTATGCTTCTGAGAAATGGGCATGGGTTTTTGGTCCATTAATCTAAGTACAGGGAGTAAAGTCTTTCATTGAACCAGATTGAGCCAAGAACATGGGCCCTGAGAATCCAGGAGTTCAGGAATCTAGGCAACTGTTGCAATCAGACCAGCAGAGATGTCCTAAGTAGCCAGAATCTGGGACTCCAGCCCTCAAAAGCAACAGCAAAGCCAGCTTTACACGTGAATTTGTGAGAACCAATGTTACATAGTAACTGAGCTAAATTGTTAGCCTATCTTCACACAGGTGCTAGGGGCATGAATTGAAGAGAGGAAAGAGATACCTTAACCTTTCAGGTAACCTATAACTCTAAGAGGAAAGATGTAACAGGTCCAATTCTTGGAAAGTAGGACCACACTAACCATGTAACATGTAAGGGTTCATTCAAGATGAAACTGGGCCCCCAAATTTGGGGACCCCTAGAGAGATTCCCTACTTAAAACTTTAAATTTGGTACTCCAGTTTGAAGGATCCTAGAGAAATAGGCAAAAAAAAAAAAAGGATTGTAATTGTACAGTCTTTCCCCTCCCCCCTTTTCTGGGTATTTTCCCTTATAAGTCAGTTCCATTGAGGTAACTTTGCAGACTTTTAAATCTGTTGATTCCTTGAGTGGCATGGTGTATTACTGAATCCTGTCTAAATACTGATATTAAATCTAATGGGGAGAAATGTGTAGTTTACATCATTAGAATGCTGGATATCTAATTGAGAAATGTTCATTTTTTTTTTCTTTTTGCATTTAAACAGACCTGGACTGCTTGCTTTATTGTGAGATCACCACAGACTAGAGCGAGGTCTCTTACCAATGGGAGGACACAGCTCTGTAATGGGAAGACTTGTTGAAAGAAAGGCTAATTCCAAGGATGATAACTCTCGGGGAGGACCCAGGTCTTTGTTCCTCAGAGCTTGATTCAAAGGGGCTAAGAGTTTCCTTCACTTCAGAAGGAGTCTAAGCTAAGACTCTGAGGGAACAAACAAAACAGGGAAAATTTCTTCTGGACCTAGGGCAAGCATTTCTGATCTTTCTAAAAGAGTATAACAGTACACTAGTCATGAATTCCCGCTAACCAGAAGCTAGAGACTTCTATGGCCAAGGAGTGACTAGCAGAACAGTCTCCAACACACCAGAGTGACATATTGCAGAAACTAGGAGACCAAGGTAAGCAGGAGCAGCATGAAGACATGAGTAGTATCTGCTCTTAGAGTTTTGCAGCATCAGAGAAATTGCTTGCTCCTTGACCATATCTACAAGAATGTGCTCTAGCTACACATGTTCTCTATATTCTCTACTTGGGATCTCAGTGTGTGTTCACTTTCCCAGATGATGCTGAGTGTACCTGTGAGACAATGCACCCATTTATAAGGAAGACATTTTGTTGCTTCTTTTCTTACTCTGTCATTTTAATTCGTGCAGTTCTTTCAGCTATTGTACCTTCTGGCTGATTACTGAAAGGAAATTACATTGGTGGGGGCTAGTAGAAGAGTTGACTACTTTGAACTTGAGGTCACCATCCTCTGGAGAACCTGTCCTGCAACTTGGGTGGGGGTGGGGATGCTATATAAGTATAACAAAAGGTAATTTGAAGAGAGTACTGGGGGGATCAGGTAACACTTTATGGTGGTACCTGAACTGAACTCTGAAGTAAGATAAGAATTTTCAAAGGAAATTGCATTCCAGGGATAGGGAGCAGTTTGTGAAACTACACAGAGGCAAGACTTAATGTCAAATTCAGCAAATAGCTAGTAGTTTAGTTTTGCTGAACTGTGAATGTATACAAGGGCATAATATGAAATAAAGCTGGGAAAGTGTCTATTAGCAAAATTGTGGAGAACCTTGAAAGCTAGGCTAAGGAGTTCATATTTTATCTTAAGGAAAACAGGGAACCAATAAAGCTTTTGAACAGTGGAGTGACATGGTCTGACCAGTGCATGGAGATTACTTTCATGGCTATATGAACTGATGGATTGGAGAAGGGAATGACTAAAGGAAGAGAAAATTAATAGGACGTTACTGTAATAGTTGTAGGCTTGAGGTGATGAGGGGCTGAACCAGGGCTTGCTAAAGTGATTGACCTTTGCTTAGCCAACTACCTAAGGAGTAAGATATCAATGATCTAGGAAGTAGCAAGATCTAAATTAAGACAGTGAGAGAACACAAGCATTTTTACAATAAATATTTATTTAGACTTACAGAGCCTTCTTTTAACATTTTGATCAGACCAAGGGTGTTTGCTCCCTCAGTCTGCCCTGATGTGCTAAGGGTCTTCTAGGCTTCTCCAGAGAATCCCTACCTTTCTAGAAACCCCCAGGCTACACAGGTCCCATTCCTTCCTGGCATCCATTCCATGTTGCCACATGTGCTGGAATCCAGCAGCCTTGCTTAAGAGCTTTTTCTCTTTCTCTTCCAGTCTCCATGGAGACGCAACAGTTTACTTTTTTCCCAACTGTAAGCCATGGTTATTTTTGAAACACAAAACTCTGAGCCAGGTCACAGCTGGGATCTAGATGATGCAATGACGTTCATATCCACCCTTTTCTCCCACAGACTCCTTCCTTTCTGCAGTTAAGGATGGGGGTGGGCGGAAGAGGAAAGCAGGCACTTCTCAGAGATTTTTCTCCCTTGTGCAATTCTTCCTCCTAAAGTTAAAGCCATGCTCTACAGTACCTTCTGGTATTGGAAGCTATTTGAAGTGCCTAGATGGGTCATAGTTATAGGATGATAACTTTAGTGATAGAAAGGCCTTTGAGTACAACCCTTTCATTTTACAGATGAGGATATTGAGGCCCAGTGAGGTTAAGTGACTTGCCCAGGGTCACACAGCTCCTAAGGATCTGAGGGAGGACCTGAACCCAGGTGTTCCTGACTCCAAATTGCAGATCATATTTCTGTAGGAACCCAGGTTGAGTTGATGGTGTTACCTCTCAGAGGCTGGGTTTTTGGAAAATATACTTTGCCAAACAAGTCGGAAGGGGTAATTCTTACTCTCAGGCAGAGGCATCAAGCCTCCTGACTTCTATCCATAGCAAAGAGGTTGATCCCGCTTTAGCTTAACCATTCCTTTAAAGGGTCTCCTATAGTTTATCAGACATATATTGTTATAAGGAGAGTCAGATGATCTTCACAAAGCAAGTCAGGACTATTGCTTAAAACAGCAGGTCACTGGGCTGAGTATTCAATCCTTGGCCCCCTCTTCTTGAGGAAAGTTCCACAGGGCCTGGATCTCCAAGGTAATTCTCAGTGTAAAGAAACTCCCTCTAGCAACCTAGATTTACGATTCCCAGTCTCAGAGAATTGCCTGGGGGCACTGAAAGGTAAAACAAATTGTCTGGGGTCCCATAGTGAGTGTTGGAGTTAGAGCTAATTCTGACTGAGGCAAGTTCTCTGCTTCCTTCTCCAAGCTACATTCCTTTTCATTACTTCATGAGGAAAGGCAACTGTGCTCACATTGGAAATTGTCCTTTTTAGCCAGGCAGTTCCCCAAAATTGGAAGTGGAAACAAAAAGGTCTGACTGATTATAATGGGCAAACCCCAGTTTGAGTCACAGTTCATATTGATGAGGTGCAGGCTCTGGGAGCCCCCTTGAGCTCTCCTTGAATCTTTGAGGTATAGGCTCTGGGAAACTCCTTGAAGTCTGATTAAATCTTCCCACTTGATGAGGCATTTGCAGAGGCCATAAGTTTTTCATTGTGGCTGGGCCCAAACCTCTGTTACTAGCCTAGCCCTCCATTGTCCATCTACTTCCCACCCCTGAGCCTATCAAAATATCAATCCACCCTTGCATTGACCTCATTAATTCCTCCTGCAGACTCTCCCCAAACTCATTACTGGAGTCTGTCCTCATTGACTCCTCCTGAACCCCAAACTCCTTCTCTAGACCATCCCTAGATTCCTCTGTACATAAGACCCCATCTTCCCTCCATGTGGTATGAGAGAACCATAGAATGACCTAGCACAGACTTACTCTGTGTTATCTTCCTCTCGTTCCATGCTTTGATCCTTTTTGTCCCCAAGAAGGAATCTAGAGTTGGATTGCTGTTCTTCCTTTGCTTCCTTTGTCTGTTCATGTTGCCAGTCAATTACTTGAATTTTTAGCTCTGTGGAACTCTGCTTCAGAGGGGAAAGCTCTGGACCAAATCGCTGGGGTTTTTGCCGCTGCTGGAGCTATTAGGAGGCTGCTGCAGCCCCTACCAGCTTTGGCTCACTGAAAATGCAACCCAGGACTCCAGGATTTAGCCTCTGAATGATTGCTTGGCCCCCCTGTAGTCTGCAGGCCCAGAGCTCTGAAGCATCAAGGAGGTAGCTGCAGGGCCCCTGCTTCTGCCACTTCCTTGCCCTGGAGGCAGTTCGGCTGGAAGGCTTTTTTTCCCCAAATTTAGCTGAGCTCCACTGACCTTTCACTTAGTCCTTATTTCTTATGGCTTGATAATTCTGTCAGATTTACTCTGTCCTGCTTGCGTAATACAAGCATCACAGATACCTAGGCTCCTTAAGAGTCTACCCCATATGGTGAACTTTCAATAAACTTTACTTTTCTTTGGCTAAGAGAAGACAAGTCAAATTCGTTCGGTAGGACCCAGTGTGTTAGTATTTTGGGGTCTTGAGCAACCCTTCTTTATGGGTAACCTCTTCAGTATTAGTATAGTGTTTAAGGTTTGCAAAATTCTTAACTACACACTTTATCTCTGGATCCTCACAACAGCCTGGAGAGGTAAGTACTATTAAGTATCCCCATCTTGGAGATGAGTTAAATGAGGCTCAGAGAGACTAAGTGATTTATCCAGGTTCACACAGCTAATTTCTGAAGTTGCATTAGAATCTAGGTCCTTCCATGTCCAAGTGTATTCCACTCAGCTGCCTCTCTAAATTAAAAAAAAAAATTCTTCCAAACTCTCCACTCCCTTAAGCCTCCAGACTGGGAATGCTGGGAATGAGAGGCCTAGACATAGGAGGCAGGAAGGGAAGAAGGTGTACAGGAACTTGCTTATTGACTGACACAACCTTAGGAAGGGATATTAAGTAAGTGTTTCTCAGGTTCCAAATCTCTACCCAAATACCAAATCTTTGTTTGGGCTCAGGATGGCTCAGAGTGAACGTAAATAGTAATCGTTTCTCTTTTGGCCAGAAATCCTGAGGGTCTTCTCCTCCCAGATTGATTTTTTTTTTTAATTAAAAGGCCCATCCCTCACCTCCCTACTTAAACAACCTTAATCACTAAATTGCATTGCCTTAGTCAAAGACAGAACTCAAAAAGACCTTAGTTTAAAAAGCCCAAGGTCTCCCATTGCATCTGGAGCCACCTCCAATTGTTCTGATCTATATCTTGCCATTGGACCCAGAAGGCTCTGATGTGGTGTTGGGACCTGGACCCCTAAAAGGAAAAGATCAAGTCTCTGAAAGCAACCCAGCCCCTGGACTTTCTTACACTGACATTTTGCCAGAGGCATTTGACCCACCCCAGTCTACCTAAATACTCAATAATTTTTTAACTGCCCTTTCACTGTAGCCCACCCCAGGCTATTTAATCCCATCTAGATCCTTTCTCAATTGCCCCCAGACTCCTTCCTCCCCCAGGTTATTTACTACTCCTTAATCCCATCCAGATTTTATCCACTTCTTTTCCGATATATAAGTATCAGTCTTCTCTCCACTAAGCTGCAGATTCGTTTAGGAACTGGGCCACTCCAATTGGCTATACAATAGCAAATTTACTAGGCGTCCGCCCCCTCTCCCACCCTATGCTGGTGGTATAATAAAACCTCACTACTTTGACTGAAAGAAGACTTGACTGGTCAAATTTTTAGGGGGCAGACTCGCCCTGTATCCTTACATTTCTGGGTTCCTAGCACCCGGAACCACACCAGCTCCCAAGAAGAAAATGAGGCTAGTGATTTTGCACCACCCTCTCACTTAAATCCAATTCACTTGCAATCCATGGCATCATCTTCTAGATACTGTGGTCTTCTATGAGAATGAAGGACAAACAACAACAGCAACAAATGCTGGCTGACACCAGGAGGGAAATTCCAAAGAAATAGTTGTCTAGAGCTTAAGGGGAGAAAATTGAGGCTCCAATCCCTTGATATAATTTAAGAATAAGGCAGAGCTCTTGCTGGAGGAGGAGGGGGAGGAGGAGGGATGCATTAGAGGTGTCAGGAGTTGGAGCTTAGCTGTCAGTTCCCTCCCTGTAGAAGGGTGTTAAGATGACAGCATTTTTAGCATCTTTGTTTGGATGAGCTGAGGTTTAGGAAAGAAAGACAACTCTGAGTCTTTCTCTTTCCCTTTCTCCCCAGTGGGTGCCAGGTGTGTTTCCACATCCCAAAGGCAGCCTGGAAGCTTTCCACTTAGTAAGGCTTGTAGTCCCCAAGGCCAAAGCTGAGTTAGAAAAATTATTGGTTGGTTAAAACAGGGAGATTAATCCAATCCAATGAACTGTTAGGGACCACAGAAATCCATCCCTTGGGCTCTGGAGCAGAAAACAGCCATCATATACAAGCAACCAGCCGTAAAACAAAAGCAAGGCAAGTTCTTGCTGCCCAGGGCCCTCCCTAGGGTTTTTCTGGATGAGGGAGGTGAGGCACACAACACTAGGAGCCCCATCTTTGAGGCAGCACAGATTTCCACATTTTCATACAGCTTTCAGCCTGCGATTCTTAAGCGTCTCAATTGTATCTACTTACCTGGCACTATCTGCATTCATCTCTCCCCTTTCTTCCTAAGCCAGGTTTGGAGCAGGAAAGGGTCTCTGTAACGGTAATAGGCTCATAGACTTAGAGATGGAAAGGGTGTCAGAGGAAATCTCATCTGATCCTGTGAGGTGACAGATGAGGAAACTGAGGCCTGGAGAGATGAAATGACAGGGTCACATTGGAAGAGTTGGAATTCCAACGCAGGTCTTGGCACTCTTCATTATATCTCACTGTTTCCCATTACGTGGGCCAAGATGACATGGAAGGATTTTTTTTTTAATGTCAACCACAGTGGACTGAGCTATCAACTCTTTTCCAAATGTAACCATCTCACATTTACAAGCTCAAATGGCAGTTAACACCCCCTCCATAAAAATGACTGACATTTATACAGCACCTGAAGGTTTTCTTTCTTTTTTGCTTTTTGGAGGGCAACTGGGGTTAAGTGACTTGCCCAAAGTCACACGGCTAGTAAGTGTGTCAAGTGTCTGAGGCCAGATTTGAACTTAGGTCCTCCTGACTCCAAGGCTGGTGCTCTATTCACTTCGCCACCTAGCTGCCCCACACCTGAAAGTTTTCAAAGCACTTTACATTTATTATCTCATTTGATCCTCACCACAATCCCATGAGGTAGGTTCTATTATTATATCCATTTTACAGATACTAAAACCAAGATAAATTGTGACTTGCCCAGGATCCAGGATCAGAAGAGGGGATTTGAACCCAAGATTTCCTGATTCCTTGTTCAGCCTTCTAGTCATTATTCATCACGTCATGGTAATGGTCAAAGAAAAGTAGACCAAGAGTCCATCTCCCCACAAGAAGCACTGGGTATTCAAAGAAAGGCAAAAGATGTTCCCTGCCCTCAGGGAGTTCACTGTCTAATGGGGGAGGTTAAGTAATCTTTGCCTTCCTTCCCTCCCCAGCGCCTTAGTCTTTTTGGAGAAGTTGAAACTTACAGTTAAACATTCTGGTACAATGGAGTCTAAGAGCTGGCTCTCAGGTCAGGAAAACATGGATTTAAGTCCAACCTCTGACACATCTTGCCTGAGGGACCCTTGGCAAATTACCCCTAACCTTTCAGTGGACTACAAACTGCAGAGAAAGTAGCAACTTCCAGAGTGAAATGAGTTCCTCACCAAATCTCTCTTAACAACAGATAGAATTTACATTGCAGCTTTATAATTTACAACAAAGTATTTATCATATGTTATCTCATTTGAACTTCATTACAGCTTTGTGAGGCTGGTGTGACTATGAGCCTCATTTTACTGATGAAGATATGAAGAGACCTAATAGGTGTCTGAGATCATATTTGAACTCAGGTCTTCCTGACTTTAAGTCTAGCATCCTATCCACTGCATTACCTAGTTGTCTGTTGACATGGATAAAATTATAGGTTGGCCTAAAAAAGAAAAATGCTGATCCTTAGTTATTCACCTTTTCTCTCCTCAAAGACAACATGATGACAAAACAAATTCCACATTACGCAGACGGCTTCAGGAAATTGCTTAGAAATAGATGCTGGAGAACACAAGTATTTCTATTTAACTCTTGCTCCCAAAGAGTATCAATTCAGGGGGATCCTGGCGACTTTCTTAAGAAAGTCTTTTGTCATGGCTGCTAGAATTATGAAACTAAAGGGAATGTTCCTTCTTAGCCAGAATTGCCTAGGACAGTCTTTCACAAATTTCTTAAATCTTAGAAATGGAAAGATCATCCTTAGACCTATACCTCTCTTCCTCTATGTTATTGTTGTTCAGTCTTTTTTTTTTTTTGGTCATGTCTGACTCTTCATGACCCCATTTGGGGTTTTCTTGGAAAAGATACTGTAGTAGTTTGCCATTTCCTGCTCCAGTTCATTTTATAGATGAGGAAACTGAGGCAAATAGGGTTAAGTGACTTGCCCATGTGCATATAGCTAGTAAGTGTCTGAGACCAGATTTGAATTTAGGAAGATGAATCTTCTTTATTCCAGGCCTGGCACTCTATCCACTGTGACTCCTACTTGCCCCCTCTCCCTCTATACTTGAGAGCAAGTGCTGCTGTCAACAAGTCAACAAGCAATTATTAAGCACCTGCTATGCACCACACTAAGCAAGTAGGTATCCAAAGAAAGGCATCAACAGCCCCTGCCTCCATTGACAATTTCATTCCAGTGGGAGGGGCAACATGTAAAGGAAATAGGTACATATAAAGTAAACTTTAGAAAGTGGTTCCTGTAGAAAGTGGCTCTTGAACTGGAACTCTTGAATGCAAGCCAAGAATTCTAAGAATTGAAGACAAAGAAAGAGGACATTCCAGACACTAAGATAGGAGGCAGGGTACCCAGTGTGAGGAAGCCTTGTGTCTACATAATTGGATCACAGAGTGTATAAAGGGGAAATAAATGTATGAAGCCTTGAAAGATAGGAAGGGGGCAGGTTGTGAAGGACAATGGTATTCTCTCATTGTCCACATCACTCTTACCTTACCTTCAGGTGCTGTTCAAAGGGAATATAAATGTTAATCTCTGAAACCTTTGTTTTTTCTTTCTTAAAGATCAGCCTTAACTCTAAACCATTCAGGCTTTCATTGATTGGCCAACAAGGTCCCGAGTCAAGCCCTACTGGTCATTTTTTGGGCCCTGATTGGCTCAGAATGAATCCTCAGAAACCATGAAGGTCTTCCCTTCCCAGAGCCAGTTTTTTGTTTTTATTTCTTGGGGTTTTTTTGACTTGGGTAAAAAAGCTATTCTCTGCCTCATTTCTTATTAAGCCTTAATCACTGAATAGGTTTGCTTTAGTCAACCTGAGACTGGTTAAAGACCTTAGCTTGAAGGCCAAGGTCTCCCATTGCATCCCAGGCCATCTCCAGGCATCCTAATCTATATCTGGCCATTGGACCTGGATGGCTCCAGAAGAGAAAGTGAGGTTGGTGACTTTGCACAGCTCTCCCTCACTTAAATCCAATTCATTTGCATGTCATGGCATCACTTCATGGTCCTCCATGAGCATGAAGGATAAACAACAACAAAGTGGATTTCTTCTAGCTGAGGAAAGAAAGATAGCTGCCTGGATAGGAAATGAGGTAGAAGCGAGGTTTCCAGAACATGTTCCTTATAGATGGAAACACTCAATCTCAAAGGCAACCCTTTTTGCTCCTATCCTATTAGATGCTTCTTTTCTTATAACTCTACTAATTTCTTCATCAGATCTACAAAACTCAGTTTGGTTTCCAGACTTCCAGATCATCCTACTGCCCTTGGGTTCAAGTTGTGTTAAAGGTGAGTTCTTGTTCTTGGCTTGCTTCAGAGAGCAGTTCATTCCTGGGAGGGCTGGCTTCCTTTACAAAAAGAACATTTTAAGGTTTTGGATTTAGTTGGGGACAGAACTAAGAGATGCCACATAGAAATATATTTGGGATCTGGAAACACTCCAGAAGGCTGTTTGGGAACAAAAACCAAAGGATACCAAACTTCCTCAAGTCTGGTAGGAAGACATTTTTCAAGGTGAATATGAAATGAGTTCCTGACTAACTTGGAGTCACTTGATGTTCTCACTGACCAGTAATAATTCCCTTGCTGCATTTTCCCCCTAAAGCTAGACTAATTTAACAACTGGTATTTTGTTGTTGGGAGGCAGGCTGACACAATGCTGGAGTCAGAAGCAAGGCTCTGAGTTTGAATTCCGCCCCTGCATCTCACTATCTGTGCACAATCTCTTCACCTCACTGAGTCTGATTCTTCCTCTCTAAAATGAGGGATAGTTGTACTACATGATTTCTAAGGTCCTTCCAGTTCTATGAACTTAGGATATCCTTTAAATTTTCTGGGTTTATATAAGTCTGTCTCCTTTCATCTTTTTCTAGCTATCAATACATATTGGTAATTTATTAAAGCAACAAGGAAGCTTACTGTTCTCACTAAAGAGGTATTAGGATTCAGAGTGTCTAGAAAAAATAAAAAATAGCTAACAAAAATGTTCAGTTGTTTGTTTTATTTTTAATAGAATTTTATTTTTTTCCCAATTACATGTCAAGACAATTTTTAGCAGTGATTTTTACAAGATTTTGAGTTCCAAATCTTCCTCCTTTCCTCTCCCCTCTTCCTAAAATGGTAGGCAATTTGACATAAGTTACACATGTGCTATCATGTAAAACACATTTCCATATTAGTCATAATTGTGAAAGAAGAAACAGATCAAAAGGAAAAAAAACCATGAAAAAAAAATAGTCAAAAAAGTATGCTTAGATCTGCATTGAGAGTATACCAGTTGTTTATCTGCATGTGGATAGTGTTTTCCTTCCTGAGTCCTTTTTACTTGTCTTAGATCATTGTGTTGCTGAGAAAAGCTGAGTCCTTCATAATTAATCATCACACAATGTTGCTGATATTGTATACAATATTTTCCTGGTTCTGCTCATTTCACTTTGCATCAGTCTGTAACAAATCTTTCAAGTTTTTCTGAAATCTGTTTATCATTTCTTATTACACAATAGTATTTCATTACATTCACATACCACAGCTTGTTCAACCATTCCTCAGCTGATGGGCATCCCCTCAATTTCCAGTATTTTGCCACTACAGAAAGGGTTGCTATAAATATTTTTGCACATGTAGTTCCTTTTCCTTTTTATATGATCTCTTTGGGATACAGACCTAATAGTGTTATTGCTGGATCAAAAGGTATTCATAATTTTATAGCCCTTTGAGCATAGTTCCAAATTGCTCTCCATAATGCTTGCATTGTTTTACAATACCACCAACAGTGCATTAGTGTTCCAATTTTTCTACATCCTCTCCAACATTTATCATTTTCCTTTGTTTTTTGTCATATTAGCCAACTTGATAGTATGAGATGGTACCTTAGAGTTGTTTTAATTTGCATATCTCTATTCAAAAGTGATTTAGAGCACTTCTTCATATAACTATGAATAGCTTTGATTTCTTCACCTGAAAATTGCCTGTTCATATCCTTTGATCATCTATCAATTAGGAAATGGCTTATAGTCTTATAAATTTGACTCAGTTCTCTATATATTTGAGAAGTGAGGCTTTTATCAGAGACACCTGCTATAAAGATTGTTTCCCAGCTTTCTGCTTTCCTTCTAATCTTGGTTGCATTGGTTTTGTTTGCGCAAAAACTTTTTAATTTAATACAATCAAAATTATCTATTTTATATTTCATAATGCTTTCTATTTCTTGTTTGGTCATGAATCTGTAACTCACTTAACTTCTCCTTTAAGAATTTGGATGGGGAGGTGGCTAGGTGGCGCAGTGAATAGAGCACTGGCCCTGGAGTCAGGAGGACCTGAGTTCAAATCCAGGGCCTCAGACACTTAACACTTACTAGCCATGTGACCTTGGGCAAGTCACTCAACCCCAATTGCCCTGCCCTCCCCCTGCCAAAAAGCAAAAAAAAAAAAAAAAGAATTTGGATGCTATGCCACTTGGTGCATATATGTTTAAGTATTGGTATTACTTCATTGTCTATGGTATCTTTTAGCAAGATGTAGTTTCCTTCCTTGTCTCTTTTAATTAGGTCTATTTTTGTTTTTGTTTTGTTTGAGATCAGGATTGCTACCCCTGGTTGTTTGGTTTTTTTTTTCACTTCAGCTGAAGCATAATAGATTCTGCTCTAGTCACTCATCTTTAGTCTGTTTTTCTCTGCTTCAGATGTGTTTCTTGTAAATAACATATAGGATTCTGATTTTTGATCCACTCTGCTATCCACTTCCATTTTATGGGAGAGTTCATCCCATTCACCTTTACAGTTATGATTACTAATTTGTCCCTTTCACCCTTTCCCTCCTGGACAGCGTTTTACTTCTGTCTGCTACCTTCCCTTTTCTGCCCTCTCTTCTATAAGTATTCCCCCCCCCCCCGCATTTAATCTCTTCCCCTCCTACTTTCCTGTCAGGTAAAACAGATTTCTATATGCAACTGATTTTGTACATATTCCCTCTTTGAGCCAATACTGATGAGAGTAAGGCTCAAGCAATGTCTATTGCCTACCTTCCCATCTTTCCTTCCACTATAATAAACTTTTTGTGCCTCTGTATGTGAAATAATTTACCCCATTCTACCTCTCCCTTCTTTCTGCACCCAGCATACTACTCTTTCTCATCTTTTTTTTCAGTCATTCCCACAAATTCACCTTATACTTGTATACTCTGTCTAGGTATATTCCTTCTAGCTGTACTATTACTGGTACAATTTTTAAGAATTACAAGTATTATCTTCCCAGTTTAGCTCCACCAAATTCCTTATGTTTTCTTTCTACTTTTTGCCTTTTTAGGCTTCTCTTGGGTCTTAATATTGGAGAACAAATTTTTTGTTTAATTCTGGTCTTCTCCTTATGAAAGCTTGAAATCTTTCTATTTCATTGAATGACCATTTTTTTCCTGTAAGTATTAAGCTTAATTTCACCTGGTAGGTAATTCTTGGTTTAGTCTTACCTCCTTTGCCTTACACAATATCATGTTCTATGACCTTTTAATGTTGCAGCTGCTAAGTCCTGTGTAATCCTCTTTGTGGCTTCCTGACATTAGAATTGTTTCTTTCTAACCACTTGCATTATTTTTTCCTTGACTTGACAGTCCTATAATTTGGGTATAATGTTCTTTGGAGTTTTTATTTTGAGATCTCTTTCCTGAGATAGATCAGGTAGATTCTTTCATGCTTACTTCTTGAAAGATGTTGTCCACGTCCTCCTTTTGATCATGGCTTTCAGATAGTCCACAGATTCTAACGTTGTCTTTTCCTATTTTCCAGGTCAATTGTTTTTTCAAATGAGGTATTTTACATTTTCTTCTATTTTTTCATTCTTTTGAATTTGTTTGATTGATTCTTGATGTCTCATAGAGTTATTAGCTTCTACTTGCCCAATTCTAACTTTTGGGAGTTGTTTTCCTCAGTTAGCTTTTGTATTTTCTTTTCTATTTGACCATTGTACTTTTTAAGGAGTTGTTTTCTTCAGCGGATTTTTGTATCTTTTTTTCCATTTGGCCAATTTTATTCTTTAAGCAATTGTTTTCTTCTTCTAAGATGTTGACTCTTTTTTTCATAATTCTCTTGCATCACTCTCATTTCTTTTTCCAAATTTTCTTCTACCTCTCTTACATGATTTTTAAGGTTCTTTTTGAGTTCTTCCATGAATTCTTTCTGGGCTTGAGACCACTTCCCATTTTTCTTTGGGGTTCTGCCCTTAGGTGTTTTAACATTGCTGTCTTCTTCTGAGTTTGTGTCTGAATCTTTCCTATCATCATAATAACTTTCTATGGTTAGATTCTTTGTTGCTCATCTTTTTTGGCCTTTTTCCTTTCTTTTAAATTTGAGCTCTGCTCCAAGGTTGGAAGGGATACTGTCTCAGGCTTCTTGTGCCAGGAGCTTCAGGACCTAGCTTTTTACCTGATGCTGCACTAATATTGCCCTGAGACTCATGGAGAACCCTTGTTTCTGGTGCTATGCTAAGTGAGTGCGTTTACTGGCTTTACCGGAGGCTGTAGGAGTTTGGCACCTTACCTGGTGCTAAGCCTACCATGTACTGAGGCTGGTGGGGTGTTTCTGCATACAGTGAAGTATATGGAAGTCTGGCCTCTAGAGGTTACCTGTCTGCCCAGGGCTATGCTGAAGCATGTAGGGGTCTTGGTGTTGGCGTTTGCCTGCTCCACCACACTATGGCTCAGGATGGCCTGCTTGTTTGCTGATGTGGGGCTTGCTGCTGGCTTGCCAGGCCACTTACTATCCTAGACTACATTCCCCTTTTACCAGAGTGGGACACACCTTTCTTGCTGATCTAAGTTTCTTAAGCTAAAAGATTGCTTCATTCTGTCTTTTTGTAGGTTCTGCTGTTCCAGGATTTGTTTTTAGGTGCTATCTTATAGTTGTTTGGAGGTGAATGTGGGAGAGTTATGGCAATTTACTGCATACTCCACCATCTTGCCTTGTGGAAGGCTGTTCATTTGTTTTTCAGTCATGTCTGGCTCTTCATGACCATGGTTTTGGGGTTTTCTTGGCAAAGATACTGAAGTGATTTGCCATTTCCTTCTCCAGTTCATTTTACAGGTGAGGAAACTGAAGCAAACAGGGTTAAGTCTCTTGCCCACGGTCACACAGAGGAGTCTTCCTGACTTCAGGCATGGCACTCTATCCCCTGGGCCACCTAAGCTACCAAGTAAACAAAAATAGGTTTGGGAAATGGGACCTAGGAAAAGGGGCACTGGAAAAGAATTGATTCAAGAGACGAGATGGACTGAAGTCTTTAATTAAAAAGGAGGGTTATGACATGGAAGTTCTATTGCTACTCAGATCAGGCTTAAAACCAAAGCAAGAATGATTAAGGTTAGACATATATTAAGAATTTCATTTCATTAATGATCTCAAAGCAGTTGACTGAGTTACAGAGGAAGGTTAAGGAATTTCCCTCTCCACTCTTCGAGATTAAAAGGGAACTACACCGGAACAGGTTGGGTAAAGAATAGGCTTACCAGATGGTAAGTAGGGGGAAAAGGGATTTTAGATGTTTTTTTGGTAGATCCTGCTAGCCCTAGATTTACAGAGTAGATTCAGTGACAGAAAAAGATAAGAGTCTTCACTAGGTAACAACAATGTGGGAGGAAATGATATGTAAAAGATGGTCACAACAGACACGGGCAATTACTTTTTTCCTGCTAAATATGAAAAGTGGTAACAATTTAGTAGCTCCCATAAAGGTCCATTTTTCACCAGAGCTGGCAAAATATGGTTGTTCTCAACTTTACCCAAAACAAGGACCTTGATACTTCTCACAACAGCCCTCAAAACAGCCTTTTTCACCCTAATTAGTTCTTTCAAACATTCCACTTCTCATCTTACAGCTCCACTGATTCCTCATCAGAGCTACAAAACCCAGTCTCATTTTAAAGACTTACAGATTATCCCACTTCCCTCCCACTCGTAAGTACCCCAGTTGCCCCTTCTGTTCCAGCCAAACAAATCACTAGGCACTTCTCTTCCTCCTACTACTGCCTCCACATCTTCCACCCACTGTCTAAAATGTCTTCCCACTTCCATCTGCCAAGCTATCCCTCTTCTCTCATTCCCATCATCATCTCAAAATCCACCTCCTCCAGGGAGCCTTCCTCAGCAGATAGGACAGGGATAGCAGTAACTCCATTTCATAATCAAAACTGATGCAATGGATTGCAAATTAAACTTGAAATCAGGCTACCACTCCCCACCCCCCCCATATAAGAGGCTCCCTGGTATCTACCCTATTCAATAGAATGTCCTTTTTCCAAAGACAAGGAATGGCCAATCAATAATCTCATGGAGAGGCAGTTGTGGCATTATGGAAAGAACACTGTTTGGATGAATGGGTAGATGAAAAAGCATTCATTAGGCACTTACCAGACACTGTCCCAAGTGATGGGGATACAAAGATAAGTAAGCAAGGCTGACCTTGCCAGTAAGGAACTTGTGATCTAAGGTAAGATCTAGGATCCAAGCACAGTGCCTAGCACATAGTAGGTGATCAATAAATGTTGATTGGTTAGGAAAAGAAAGAGTTGGAAGCTCGATAGAATGATGTGGAAATTTCTAGGAAGGAATGTGAAAGTGGAAGCTCACCTATCAGAATCCACAGCCTCATAGGCAAAGTAAAAGATCTGTGGTAGGGATGAAGAGGATGGCAGCATGTGTTTAGGAATGGATGATGGACCTAAGGATAGGGAAGGTAGACTGTGGTTTGTGGGGTGAATATCTTCTCTCCAAAAGAAGTAACCTTAGTGGTCAAAGAAACTGAGCTACAGGGCCACGTCAATAGAGACCAATGCTCAGTCTGTATTTTTACCTACTGATTCTATTTTGAAGGAGGCCAGCATTATTAGAGAAACTTCCTGCCTGAGAGAATATTTGATAAGAGTAAACCTTCTGCTGTCACAAACCTGATCTTGGGAAACTTCAGAGACCCTTAAGATTAACTCTTCTAACCTCAACCTTAACACATTCTCCCTCCAAATCACCGGCACCCTGTCCCTGTTACTCAACCTCCCAAATAAGGAAAAGTGGCTAAGCAGCCTCATCCTCATCTCCTCTGGCCATCTGAAATGTCACCCCAAGACTGTAAAACCCCACATGTATGTGCATCTTTCCTTGTTCTGCGGAGTTACTATAGTCACCAGGAAACTGCCCATAGGCTGATGCTAATTAAACTTTTTCTCTTCCAAGAAGATTTATTGCCCTGTAGTCCAACTGACAAAGGTGGGAGGAATGAGGGAGGATCTTAGGAACTTGGGTTTGAGGAATTCCCCAACATGAGTCCTTCCTGGAGTCTGGGGTTGTGGGTTTGAACCCCTTCCCAAATGAGTCTCATCTCCAAATTATCTTCACTTTATCCCAGTCCATATAAATCTTACTACACTTCTCCTTACTTCATCGTACTCCCTATCGACATGTCTTGCCTCCATATTGTTTGCTGACCTTGTCCTTGGGAGGTTGTATTTACATTGGATATTAATTTTCTTGACTCATTCTAGGACAGTGGAAAGAGCACCAGTTCTAGAATCTGAGGTCCTGGGTACAAACCTCACCTCTGCCCACCTGTGTCAGCTCTAGGCAAATCTCTAAAGCTTTCTGGGCTTCAGTTTCCTTATCTATAAAATTAGGAGGTTGGGAATCTGAGACCCCCTTCCAGTTCTAACTCTCTGATCTTATGAAATAATATTCAAAATAATATCCAGAGCAGGGACTTGTTTTCTTCTTTCTTCCCCCTTTCCTTCCTTTATATATTTTTAAAAAATTTTTATGCCTTGCTCTAAGCCTGGCACACAGTAGGCATTAATAAATGTCTGCCTATAAAGTAACAAAATTAGCTGGGCTTCTTTCCACTCACACTAGGATTCTCTGGAAGCTTCCTCCAGCTGTACTTTCATTTTTGAGGAGTTCTCTATTTTAATTCCTTCATATCCTAGGAGGTTTTCCTTTCATCCTTTTAATCCCCTGGGGAAATATGATCCATCTGCTCAGTTTACAAACCCCTTGGACTTTATGTAAATACAACAGAAGTCAAAAGGTCTGAGCCTTGCTCCCAGGGAGCCCAAGATTGCATTCAGGGTGAGCTTGGATGGCAAACAGGAGTTTGAATTTCAGTAACAAAGGGTTTGGCCTGGAGAAAGTTGCTGCCTAGTGCAATGTTTCTAGGGAGGGTGGAGTATAGAGGAGGCAGACTGGTTCTGTGAAATGACTGGTTCTTCTTAGGCCCTAGGAAGGCAGACTGAGATCTTGGTTTTAGATTTGATCAAACTTCTCATCCTTAGGCCTATGAAGGGACATATTTGAACTTAACACTGTTCACAATTACTCACATATGTTCTGATTTTCTTCCTTCTTCACCCATTGTATGTGTATACTCATAGAAGTTTGGAAGAGTGGATAATGCTGGGTTTAGAGTTAGGCAGACTCGAGTTCCTGGCTAGTCTTCAACATCCTAGCTGTGTGATTTAGCCTAAGTCACTTAACCTCTCACTGCCCTAGCAAACTTTCTAAGACAATAAATTATAGATCAGTTGCTGATCTGCATTTGTGAAGGGAATTTCTACACTGGGAATTCCCCACAAGAATAAAATCATAGGTCCAGCCCCACTCCCCCCGCCAAAAAATTAAAGAGCACACTTCTTATCATCACTGAGAGCTAGGGTTCAAATCTCATAAGTCAGGAACATCATTTCCATCTATCAGGGTCCCTAGGCCTAGGCTGAGATAGGCAGAGAGGCCTAGGTAGGCCATATTTGCAGAGCATTTTTTCCCTTGAGGGCCGGGACCAAATTTCTGCTTTAATTCATATCCCTCAGGGATTAGCACAATGCCTGTACACAGTAAGTACTTAATCAATGCTTGTTGACTGACTGAAAGTTAGAAGTTGGGGGGAGGGGAAAAGAGCTAGTGTCTAGTTCAAAGCTCTTGAGCTGCACCAGCATTTGACACATCCACAAATCAAATAGCAAAACATTTTAATCCACTATTTCTAAAAACAACAGAGAAAGCTTCCATCCAGCGGGGGCCGCGCTACACAGACTGGTCAGAGAGCTAGCTGGACGGCAGTAAGCACCAAGCTAAACCCAGTTGAATGGAAGACACAGTTGGAGACATGAGGGAGACTGGCAGCCCTTCTCTCACCAGGATCAAAGGAGCTTCCAGTGTTAGCTTAAAAAAAGAAACTCAGGTGAGCCACGCTTCTTCCTGATCTCTAAAAACAGTGCCCTCTCTGACTGTAAGGTATGACAAAGCCTGTATCTCAGCTACCAGGCAAATGAGCAGGCCCCGGGGCCCCCAGTCTGGTGCTATTTCGACCAGCACTGAGATGCAAGGTCCTATGTTTCTCATTTTAGTCACCACGAGGCGAGGGATGGGTGCCCACTCATGTTAAGTAACAGCTTGGCTGGCACACAACTCGGTAGCACAACACTGATGATGACGATGGGAGCCTTCTAAAGCAGGCTAGGGGAGAGAAAGTAGACACTTTGATACAAAACTGACAAAATGCCCATGTACCCAAATAAAACTCATGGGAATTCCCTTGGTTGTCCTTCCATCAACCACATTCCAAGCATCTGAGTTCTGGTCCTAGGTCCTCCAGGCCTCACGCTTTGGTGATGTACCCTTCTCGAATGAGGAAGTCATAGATTTTCCGGGTCTTGTTCACGTCTATCTTGATGAGAGCTCTAGCCTGTGCCAGTCTCAAGCTCCCCTGTTTGTTGCACTCGTTCACTAGAGCTGATTTGTATTCTAAATAGGCTCCAGGGACCAACCTCACCATCTGACAGAGCTGGAAGACAGGGCAAATTTAATAAACATTAACATCTGTCACTCTCATAATTTTACCCAACAGGTATAGCCAAAAAGACAGAGAGTGACTTCATCCCATAGGTATTTACAGAGGAGACACTGGCTGGCTGGGCCACATTCCACCAGGTGGCTTTTCCTTTAGAACAAGCCCTAAGGGAAGAGGGCAGCCTGGGGAGAGAAAGCCAGGGCAGGATTCTGAGACAGCCCAGGAAGGAGGCTGGCTCTAGGGCCAGGGCTTGTCGAAGTAGACTCAAGTGGTCTTTCAGAGGTATGATATCTCCTCCCTCAGGAGGCAGATTTTGAGCACCTGAGGAGAAACCAATCCCTAGTCACTCTCATCTCTTGGTCGATATGGCCAAATGTGGCAGCAAGGAAGGAAAAGATACTCTGATTTCTGAAGCCAAGATGCTTTTTAAAGTCTCAACCAAAAGAAAACACCTTGAGTCTCCTGTTTTGTGACAAAATTTCCTGTCAACAGGATGGGGGTGAAAAGTTACTAAGAGAAAGCATCAGGAGCTCCAATAAATATCGTAGCACAGACCTATGTCAGTCCACTGGTTTATCTCATTTGAATTCCCTAGCCAATCTGCAATGAAGTTAATCTGGTCTGGGCTCCTCAAGTCAGGGTCAGTCAAAACCTTTTGTTTTCTCAAGAACCAAAAACTAGGTTTCCACTATCCCTGGCATGGACAAAAAACAAAACAAAAAAACCAAACCCTCAAACATCAATCAAACAAGCACTTCTTAATTGCCTACTATGAGCTAGGCATTGTGCCAGGTGCCAGGAATATAAAGACGTTCTGTGAGACACTCACTCGCCATGTCCCCCTTCTCCCAGCTCCTTCTAATCCGACCTGCAATAAATTAGAAAGTTCTCTCACTTGTGGGGAAGCCTGATTTTGATTGATAACTTGCAGACCAGTCCAGATCCTCTGAATATGAGTGCGTAAACTCATTGCAAGTAGAGACTGTTTCATCCTTTGTAATGTATCCCCAGTGTCTAGCGCAGTATTAGACACATAAATACGTGCTGATTGACTGATTGACTAAAGATCCCTTACCCCACCTCCAAACAATGCCTGGCACATAATAGGTAATAGGTATTTAATCAATGCAGAATTGAATTAGCAACTCAGATATTTATTAATATCTATCACTGAATATCTGTTGAACTGAGCCATACTGAGGTCAGTTGAGTCAGGAGCTAACTCTCTGGGGATTTTAAGAATAATACTGGAAAACACAAAAGGAACTGTGGCTTTGTCAGAGCCTTTGGAAACAGCTGAAAGAGGGATCGAATAGAAAGGTAAATAAAATAGTGCGCTAAGGGAGCTGTGCCACTTTGAATCAGAACAAACCAAAAAACTCCGGCCGATTTTCCTAAGTGGCTCCAAGTCAGCACATCCAAAGCAACCTAATGAGAGGCATTATAACCAAGTTCACCCTAGAGTAAAAGGACAATACTCATTTAGATGTGAAAGTTCTGTTTTTTGTGTGTTTGGTTTTTTTCTAAAATCAGCCTCAGTATTTTCTAGTCAAGTGTTAACAAAGAAATGGACACAGGGTATTCTCCTACTCTCCCAAATATCAAGGGTCAGAGGGAAGATGTCATGGGAGGCACGGAAACATAATCCTGTGTTCTTCTCTGCCCAGAACCACGGAGAAGGCCCTGACACAGCTCCTCCCTGGCTGGGGCAGGGCTCTGCTATGCCTGGGCCCCGTAATCGGCTCTTGGGAGAGGTTAATTCAGTGAGAAACCAGCCCCAGTCCTGCGGTCCCTGCTTCTTTTGTTACCTCTTTTTCCTTCTCATTTAGCTTCTCAGTACCAGGGAGGCCAGTGAGATTCAAAGGAGGTGCACTCCGTCTACCTACAGTCAAAGAAAAGAAAGAGAAACTTAGCATGCCTGGCAATTTGCGTAGGGGTGCATGCAACACTTTTTGGGGGCCACAGAGCACAATGAAAAGAAAGCTAAATTTGGAGGCAGAGGACGTGGGTTCAAATCCCGAGTGACTATGCTCTTTACTAGCTGTGTAACTTTGGGTAAGTCTAAGAGCCTGTAAAATGAGAGGGTTGAAACAGAGGGCATCCAAGGCCCTTTCTGACTAAATCAACCAACCAATCAGCAGACAGTATTAAGGGCCCTCCAAATGTCAGTCAGCCACCGTGCTAGGGGCTGGGGAGACAGACAAAAAAACATTCCTTGTTCTCAAGTAGCCTATACACATGAGTCCATACAAAATACAGACAGGATGATTTTGAAGGATGGCACTAGCAACCAGATAGAGAATAAGAAAAGATTTTATGTGGGAGGTGGTGACTGAATGGAGCTTTGAAGCAGATGAGGGAGTCTAAAAGGTGGAGATGATGCAGCCAGACTGGCAAATACTGGTATTTGTTTAGAAAATGTTGGGTCTGGACCCTTGGGCCTCTGTCAGCAAAGGTGCTCTATACAATGCTTTGGGTATGGTAACCATAAAACCAAAGATGGAACTGAGACATTTTCCATCCCTCCTGGGCATCCCCCCTTGTCCCAGTCCCCAAACACACATACAGACACTTCATGAAATTCACACAATAATAAGGAAAGGGAGCAGCCAGGTGAGGCCCCCACAGCCTCGTACTTAAAAAGCAGCCACTTAAGGAAAAGATGCTTTCCCATTTCCCAGTTAAAACATTGTCAGTTCCTATCTTAAATGCAAAATAATCAGCTCTAGGACTTAGTTGCTAGATGTCTGGGTAAGTCACCTGTTTACTTCAGCAACTTCTACCAATGAAGCAGGAAATCCCATATATCATTTAAAAAATAAACTTTATTGACATTTTTTGTTTTTTACGCCATTTTCATTTCCAAATAGCACCATCCCCTCTGCCCCTGTCTAGCAGGCCCCCGTCCCTTGTAAACGCAGAATAAGAGAAAAAAAAAGTTGAGCAAAACTGACCAACCTATCAACGGAGTCTGCCAGTCTATGCAGTGTTCCACATCCATAGTTCCCCACCTCTGCAAAGGGAGGGAAATGTGGTTTTGGTTTTGTTTCGTTTTTTCCTGGACCAGACTTGTGATTTCACTGATATAGAGAACTGCCAGTGAGAAACTTCTCTTTACCAAGGCAGAACTGTTTCTTCTCAGTAACTTGTTCAGGCCTGGGAGCACTGGAAGGCTATATGATTTGTCCAGGGTCACCCAGTCAAAATGTATCAGAGATAGGCCTTGAGCCTAGGTCTTCCTGACTCTGAAGTCAGGTCTTGATACACCACTCTCCTGCATTTTCCTCTTCCCTTCGCTAGGACTGAGCCTAGTCAGTATAATTAAGCAGCATTCAGATTTGGGTTTCTGTGCTTTCCCTTTACATGGTTGCTGTAGTCACCAGGTATCCTGTTTTCCTGGTTCTCCTTACTTTACTCTGAATTTTTCCCAATTGTCATTTCTAGAGACACAGCAAGGTCTGTTTTGATTTGTTTAACCATTTCCCAACACATGTGTACCCTGTTTCCAATTTTTTGCTGCCACCAAAAGTGTTGAAGCCCAGTCTCCTTAACCTGGCTGGGAAATAAAAGAACCAGTCCTTCCCAGCCTAGGTTTCCCTCACACAACACTTACCAACTACCTGGCGAGCACCACAGGACTAAAAGGATAATTATCCAGGCACTATTTGACTTTAGATCAAAGTGAGACTATTAGGTTTTCTTATTTACTATGTGAAGGAATAGCTGCTCTTTCTAGACCTGCCCTGTTTACCTGAGAGATCCACCTAGGAGACAATGAGGCACTTATGATACAGGCTGGGGTTACCTTAAATACCAGAGCAGGGAATCAGAGCAGCAGGTCCCTGGGAAAAATGCTGTCCTAAGTAAGGCTTTTCATCCGGGTCTGGGGTTTTGATTCAGGAACAGAGAAGGGTAGCAGAGGGTAGGAGAAACAATGTGTAAGAAGTTTATTTAAACTCTGAGGCAAAAAGACTGTCATCAAAGGCCAGTGTGTTATAAAACAGGCCCTCCTGCAATGTAATCAGAGGAGATGAAGGCCTCTTTTTAGCCAGAGGGCCTAACCAAACATGGTCTAGAAGGAAGACGACAGTTAGAGAGAGACCACCAAAAGAGGGCTGAAGTCTAGGATACCAGGTTTGAGGTGACTGAGGGCAATCCAGAGAGGGTAGGGGATAAAAGTTTTATGAGTCTGCATAGTACAGAGTGCTGGGTCCAGGCCAGGAAGCCTCAGGGAACAGCAGATAAAGAGTTAAAAAACTAAGGTCAAATTTGGGGCATCAGTGCTTCAAGATTCAGGCCCAAAGTAGCCAGTCTAGGGTATATATATTTCTAAACTTTTCTGCTTAAGATTTCTTTTTTCAGTTGCTAGCAAATAAGCTTCCTTGATCTGACTGGTTTGGCAACTCCATAAAATATTCACCTTCCCCCTTTTTAGTATTAAAAAAATAAAAAAGCAATTAGAAAATTAATCTGTAGAAAATTTGGGGTGAGACACGACAAAGCTAAGATCATAAGATCATTTTTAGAGGAAAACTGGAACATGTACAACAAATAGATGGGGGAAATGCAAGAGAAACCAGGGGGAAAAAAAAGAAATTTTTATCTCCCAGCACTGGAATGTCCTCTGAGCAATTCATTTGAATCAGAGAGACTTTGAGAGATCCCTTTGTGACTTAGGTCATGTCACTTAACCTATCTGGACCTCAGTTTCTTCATCTGTAAAATGAAAGGGGTGGAGACCTGATGGCCTCTGAGATCCCTTCCAGCTCTAGAACTATGACCCTATGACTGATTGTGAGTAAGATGGCAATAGCTTCTCATTCAAGTCTTTAAAATACTGGAAAAGCTTAGGGTTAAATATATATGAATATTATATATATGAACATTATATGTATATATGAATATTACATGTATATATAATATCTACAGCAGGACCTTTTATGGTAGCAAAAAATTGGAAACAGTGGGTGGCTCATTGCCTGGGGAATGGTTCAACAAAGCAAGGTCTGTGAATGTGAATGTCAGGAGTAACAAACTAAAGAATTCAGAGAATCATGGGAAGACCTGTAAGAACTGTTGCAGAATGAAGTAAGCAAAACCAAGAGAACAGTACTGCAGTGATACAAATAAAAACAACACTGAAAAGCAGCCAGACTCCGGTTAATTTTAATGACCCAATTTAATCCAGGAGAATGGATGATGAATCATATTTCCCTCCTTTAGGAAGAGAGATGGAAGGGGCTATACAATGTGCATATGCTACCAGATATGGTGACTGGGTTGATTGGTTTTTCTTATTTTTTTTTCTTTGTCACTAGGGAGGGTTTAATAGGAAGTGGGCATATTTGGAAATGTCCATAGTATCAGAAACAAAAGTCATCACTAAATCCTAGGGAGGAATTTCACAGTGCCTAATTCCCCCTACAGTACATGAAGTGGACTGCCCTGGCTGACTAAGAAAATAATTACTCCACTCCATTCAACCAAGGGGAACAGAGATAGAATTATATTTAAAAAAAAAAGGCACTGTCATGTTTTATATCTTCTCCTAATTAATATCTGATGTAATCACCAGACATCATGGATTAAGTATGCTGGGTTCACTCTCCAGGCTGTCCCCTACTGAAGAGGGAAAAGACAAGAAATGCACACACACTACATTTACGAAGTATTACATCACCCTTGGGTTTCTGGCAAGGGACATTCTTCTTGGTTGGCAAATAGGCTGTATCACCTACAATTAAGAGGCAGTGTGGTGTAATGGCTAGAGCACTGGACTTGTGAGTCAGAAGACCTGGCTTCTAGTTCTGGCTCTGTTATTTACTAGTTCAATGACCTTGAGCAAGTCACAACCTCTTTGAACCTGTTTCATTATCTGCAGAATGGGAATGATAATATTTTCACTCTACCTCCCCAGAGCTGTCATGAGGATCTATGAAGACAATGTAGGTTAAGTGTTTTGCCCCCATAAAGTAGTCTATAAGTTTTTATTACTATTCATCTTGGTGGGATAATTTTCACAATCTGCAGGAATGACTATGAGTAAGCAAATTACATGTAAAGAGCCAACTGGGGTACAAATAAAATCTCCCCCACCTTGGGGTCTTCCTTCCCCAGTCTCTGCATAGATGGGGGAGGGGAAGAAAGGGAAGCCCTATGCATCTGGTGACAAGAACCAAAGAGGTACAGCAGTATTTGAACACACGGGTCACACTGGAACACACAGACTCTGGTCACAGCCTAGAAGATAGATTGAGCTGATGCTACTCCTGCCACTCTAGCCCTCAAAGATGTCAAGGTAACCCCAAGGACAGACATGCAGTCTCACTTCCATAGTCACTCCAGATTGGGGCATAATTACCTGAATTTGAAGCCACTGGAACTGAAGGATTCAAGCCTGAATCACTATAATGAAGAAGAAAAATTTGAGCTCATGTTACATCACATAAAGAAGGCAATGGTCACAAAATGACCTTTGGGGGTCTTCTGTCATTCCAATGATGATAACAAACACATTTTCTAATGGTTACTTTGAAAGAACACAATGAAACTGAGCCCACTATCTCTCAGTGGGCATATGCCTACATTTAACCACCAAGCAGGAAAACTCTCCTGGAGGAAATAGTGACCTAGACTAGGTAAGAATATGTACACTCTGAGCTCACCCTTAGGGAAGTGAGGGCAGAGTATACCATCCTCCAATTGAAGTCCTAAGACTTCACTGGGATGGGACAGACAGATACATTTTAATGGGATCAAAATGATCAAGCAGGATAAGAGAGGACAGTTATATTTCCCCAAACTGGGAATAAATCATTATTCCTGTGACAGACTGTTTAGAGTTTGAACTATGGCAACTGCCCCCAGGGTAAAGGTGTTAGAGTTAGCATAGTACAGTGGGAAGACCACTGAATTTGAAGTTGGGAAATCTGTCTCTACTATTAACTATTTGTGTGACCTCAGGCAAGTCAATGCATCTTGCTAGGCCTCAGTTTCCTGAGGGGGTCATAATGATCTCTAAGGGACACAGTGAGGTACACTGGAAAACGAGGTAGATTTGAAGTCAAAAGCCCAGGGTTCAAATCCTACCCCAGATATTAATTAACTGTGTGATCCCAGGGCAAGTCCCTTTGTTTCCTTATCTGTAAAATGTGGCTATTGGATGAAACAGCCCTTAGAATCCCTTCCAGCTCCAAGTCTTTCATCATATGATGCTCCCAACTCAAATCCTATGACACTAGGCTCTACAAGCACCAAATTCCCATAGCTGTGGGCTGTGGCCGTACATGTCAGCTTGCCGACGGAGCCACTGTTGGCAGGCGCTGCTGTCCTGAATGTACTGAAGGACTTCTGACAACATGGTGCGCTTCAGGCGTTCCTCCTCCCGGGTCTTCTTGAGGTGGTCATAGGCTCTGGCACCTGAAGAAGAGGCCAAGGTCATGAAGCCCACACCCGCCCGGCAGGGCTGCCCGGATCCTCTGCCTGGCCTCAGTCACTGGCTTAGCTGCTGCTATTCTCTTTAACAAAATGACTTCCATTAACTGGAGGAAAATCGGAAAATCTAAAATGTTTCTTGACACTGGATGAAAAATGCACAATTTCTCCAAAGCACTGGTCATTTGAAACTGTCCAGAGGGTTTTCTTTTTTATGTTGTTTATTAAAACCTCTGATACGGAAAGATTTCCAGAGTCTGACCCTATTCCACCCAGGCTACAGCAGGGTAGAGAACCTGGAGACGGGGAGGAGGGGGAGGGACAGCTTTCAACGAGGTGACAAAGGAGGGAAAGGGGAAAGGAAGCACTGAGCCAGTCAAAGATCTTGCCCTCCTTTTTTTAATTTGTTTTTTTTCCTAATGCTCCCCAGTGTTTCCTATTCCAAATAAACTTAACTGAAGGCACCTCCAATTCTTGAAAACTTGGTGAATAGGGAAGGACCAGATTTTCCATCTCTGAAACAAAGAAGATACAAAGTGGAACCAGGCACTTGATAATCAGTATCAAAAATGGAGAGCTTAAGCATAGGCTCAGGTCTATTTTTTGCATTTTGGAGGGGGGAAGGCAGGGCAATTGGGGTTTAGTGACTTGCCCAAGGTCACACAGCTAATAGGTGTTAAGTGTCTGAGGCCATATTTTAACTCAGGTCCTCCTGACTCCAGGGCTGCTGCTCTATTCACTGCGCCACCTAGCAGCCCCCACAGGCTCAGGTCTTAAAGGAGAATCCTGGCTCTAGACATGGTGAGGCTCTTGACTTTGTTTGGGTTCTGGATCCCTTTGAGAGAAGTCTGGTGAACCCATAGACAGAATCCTTCTCAGAATCAGATTTTTAAATGCATAAAATAAAATGTATGGGATTAAGAGGGAAACCAGTGATATTGAAAGTTATCAAAGTATTTTAAAAAGCAAGTTCACGGACTCCAGGTTAAGAACCCCTGCTTCTACCTTCTCTCTCTTTCTCTCTCTCTTTCTCTCTCTCTCTCTCCCCTCTTCTCTGCTGACATTTCTTCCTTTCTGAAGGACACACATGACTATTCAAGTATGGGCCTACGTCAGGAAGTTTTAACCTGAACTTAAAAAAAAAATATTCTGGTAACTATATTTCAATAGAATTTGTTCACTTTGTAATCTTATGTATCTTATTTTCTGCATTTAAAGACTGTATTGTGAGGAGTCCTTAGGTTTTATCAGACTGCCCTAGGGTTCAATGACCCAAATGAAGGTTAAGAACTTCTGAATGCATGAGGCTGCACAGGAAGTTAGGATAAAGAACTCAATCTGCACCAGTAAAGCTTGAAACAAAGCAGACCTCCCCCAGATCCTGGAAAATACCAAACCTTCTGATATTGGGGCACAGAGGCCAACCTGAGGGTACTTACTACAAAAATTGGTGATCCCAGCTGTCCTGTACTCCTGAAGCCGCTTGATTTCCCTTCGAAGCTCAAATTCTACTGTTTCCCCCCAAAAAAAACATGAATGAAAGACAAACAACAGAAAGATAAAAAGTGATAAACTGATAAACACTTTCATTGGCATTTCCACAATTTGAGTCACTACATCATGCCACAAGAGCAGGTTGGGGAGATTCTACTTGGGGGGACTTATTTAGAAACTTTTCCCCACTGGCAGCTTCAATTAGAAGCTAATAAAAACCATTACAGATGTTCGCCAGCTGTTGCATCCAGATGTTTAAAGGACTGTTGTCTCTAAGGGAGCTGAGGCCCAACTGATTTCAACTAACTCTCCTGGAAAAAAAAATACCTCCATGAAAAGTTCAGGCTCTGGAGACCAAATCTTTTCACCTGTGAGGTCTGTCTCTAAGATTAGCTGAAATGTCCCTTCTTCAGGGAAAACACAAAGGCCCCAGATAGGATTTCTTTCCAGCTTTTCTCATAAAGGGACAAAAGAGCAGTTTGTTTTCCACAAACCCAAGGTTTCTGTATGCCCTGAAAGTACAGATCAGGTTGCATAGGCTGGAATGTTAAGCAATAGAGCACTCTGAGCCTGGAAGGGTTTTAAAAATTGAGTTCTGAGAGAGGAATGGCTCAGTCAGTTGGGAGGGCCCCCGCTTCCTTGGAGTGACACATGAATAGGGTTCAGCATAAGCTGGGGCAGGAAGTGAAGGATCACTCATCAGGACAAACTGCACGTGGACAGACAGCCAAATAAGGCCACAGGAATTGGCTCAGATGGACGCATACAATTCTCGTGCAAGCAAATATTTGAGTGATGAGCCATGGGATAAATATGCTGGTAAGGTGTCTTCCCAGAACCCTCTCCTTAGAAATCCTGGGCAGCATAGTCACCATGTACACAAAGCCCATAGCTGAGGTTATACAGTGAGTAATCCAATCTGTGCTGGTTTAAAACCTGAATCTTACTGCCTAGGTTACCTGGGGCTTTATGTGATGGTGGAAATCAGGTGAGGGAAGCTGTTCTCTCAGAAACTTCACATAAAGGGAAGTGAATATTGGTCATGCCATCTGGATGACTCATTAAGCCCCAGTGCCACTGAAACACCTTGTGCTTCCCCAGAGAAGTCACTTAGAAAGAAGTTTCTCATTACTCACTCTTCTTCCATCCCAGAGTCATAAAATTATCTCCAGGGTCATAATAGAAGAGCCAAGACAGAAATACTCATCTATTAAACAAAAGTATATGTTAACAACAACACAATCTAGAGTGCCTCTCCTCTTTGTGTAAACACACATAGACACAAATATTGAAGCTCATTGGTTCCCTACATGCATAGCTTTCAATGAATTTGTCATGCTCGATAGGTCCCACGATCCTTGCGAACCGCCGCATTGTCTCATACAGATCTTGGACCTCTTTGGGATAACGCCGTTCCATCACTACAAGAAATAACAAGACATGGACACTGATACCATAGTGAAAGGAGAGGGGTCCCTGGGTCATCTGTGTTTTCCAAGAGGAAATGTCAGGGGGAAAAGGGAAAAATAATTGATTAAGCACCTCCCATGTGCCAGGCACTGTGCAAAGCACTTTACCAATATTATCTCATTTTAGGGAAGGGAACAGTTTCAAACTGAATGTGAAATATTCACCTATGACCAGGAAGCAAACAGGAAAAGCTGAGAATGCAAAACATTAATTATAATAAGGAGAGTCAACTTTTAACTACCATGCAGTGATGTTATCACTCAAGAGCATCGCCACAGAGCACCAAGGTGACTGCATACACCCTGCTTTACCTGGTCAGGAGCACCTGCAAAAGCTAATGGGAGATACAGTTGAGGGATGACACCTGGCAGCCTGAGTCACACTTTCTGATGTTATATGTTGCATCAGACCCACCCAAATTCATAGCTTTGTTTATCTCTCTAGAAAACCCAACAGCCAAGCTAAAGCTGTTGTCTTATCTCTTACACATACACCTCTGATATTAAATTATCCCTCTCTGTGTGCCCCCAGGTAAGGGGCACACTTCTTCATTGTGTATACAAGGCATTTTGAACCCTGATAAAGGCATGGAACTTGGCAGCTACAACTACTAGGAGTGACACTTTGCTGTCTCATCCTCCAGGTAGGCCCCCATCTAAAGTAGTCAAAGCCAACAGCTTCCAGAGTCACTTCCTTTCCCCTAAATATCTGCAGCAAGAGGAAAAGGGGGGTGGGGTGGTGCAGAAGGAATGAGAGGCCACAGGTAAGCATAAGCCTGACACTGCTCTCAAGACACTTCTGAAGCCACTTGTTTTCTCAACTACTAAAATAAATATCATAGATTTAGGAAGAAACATCTGTTTTTGCCTGAGATTAAGAGGAAATCTCGCTTTGAGGTAAATCACTTCCTAGGTAGAAGACAGTCTGTTCCTGTTAAAAGTCTATGGTACAATGAAATATCCAGCAGCTAACAACGAAGAATCCTCTAAAACTAGATGGAGAACTAATTGATTTGTTGTAATCCCACTACATGAGAGGGTGGAATTTGGCCTAAGGCAGTATGTTTTGGACTTTGTCCAAGGAGGCTGACTGTATTTGGCAACTTAAAAGTTGACTTTCCCTAAAAATGTGTCAACTGATGTACCCAGTATCCTGGCAGCTGAGTCTTTCACACCCTCCCTGGCTTTCAGCAGCAACAAAACTCCCATGTCCTTGTAGCATAAAGTTGTTGCTAATGAAGTAATGGGGCTGTGGAGAAATCTTCTCATTCAATGAAGAAGAGCCCATTGCCTTCCCAGGCAATCTCTATAGTTAGTAAAGGTCAAAACATTGGATGACTTATGTGCTTGATTGTCATTCCCTGCAATATACAGGGAAACTCTAATTCTAACTTCCCCAGCTTTCATCAAGTCTCAATTAAAATCCCACCTTCTGCAAAATCCATTCTCCCTTAATACTAGTGCCTTTCTCTAATGATTATCTCCAATTTATCATGTGTGTGTGTGTGTGTGTGTGTGTGTGTGTGTGTGTGTGTGTCTGTATGTCTGTGTGTCTGTGTGTGTGTCTTGTTTGCACAGAGGTGTTTAAATGTTCTCTTCCCCATTAGACTGAGCTCCATGAGGGCAGGGACCATGTTTTTGCTTTTCTTTGTATCCCAGTGCTTAGCACTGTGACTGGCACATAGAAGGCACCTGATAAATTCTTGTTTGACTTGACTACCATGGGACCAAAAGGACATCACGAAATCAGCTTCACCTAGGAGGTAGTCCATTCAAGGTGAATGCTAGGTTACCTTGTGGGTGCCAAGATGATGCCAAGAGTGGATTTGTTATTTACAGTATAAATATTGAGCCAACCACTATTATTAGCATTATTAGATTCTCACCTTATTTTACTAAACAAATTATACTTTGCTGGGAGAAAAAGACAGCATTGAGCTTTAATTTGACCTACCTATCAGACACATCCCCTAATGACCCAGAAGGTCAATACTGTGGCCTTGAAACCATGCCATGAGAGGATTGGTTAAAGGAACTGGGGGTGTTAAGCCTCAAGATGAGAAGATTAAGGAGAGACATCATCACAGCTATCTTCAAGGACTTGGAAAGCTATCCCATGGATGAATGATCAGATTTGCTCTGCTTGGCCCCAGAGGGTAAAACAAGAAACAACACATGGGACTTGCAAGAAATAAAATGCAGACTTAATGTCAAAAACTTCCTAACAATCAGTGCCATCTATTAGTGGAATGGGCTGCTTCAGAAGACAGTGAGCTCCTCTTCAGTGGAGGTCTTCGTGAAAAGGCGGGACACTCACTGGGTGTGTTGTGGTGGGGGTTGGGAAGGTGGAGGGAAGTGAATGGGTTGGACTAGACGGCTGCTCAGGTCCCTCCCAACTACTCTGAAAATCCACGTACTCCAAATTAGGGGCCATGCTAGTTACATATTATGGCTTTAGCATCACTAGCCAATAGTGTTTAGCATTCCCTTGTGTTAAGCCCCTTCTGTTTCACAATATACAATCAGGACAAAGCTTCAGTTCCTGTTGATTTTTGATAAAACAGATACATAGCTCGAAGGCCAACAAGTCTGTGCTATTCTTATTGCTGTTGTTACTGACAGCTGACCCCAAAACATTTCGTCGTGCACTTTTAGAAAGTGACCTCCTGCTCTACTAGTATTCAGATTTGTGCTCTCTTAATTTGAGAAATTAATTATTTTGTCCCAAACCAGAAATACTGCATGATTAGTTTTACTCTAGTCATTCTTTCTGGAAGATATTTTAAAATAAATGTATTAAGAATACTTACACTGAAATTTTTTAAGGTTGATTAAGCCATGGTCTCGTATGATCCTAGAATGAAAAAAAATCCCACAATATTTTTTTACACATGATAATGAATGCAGTGTATCCTCCACTAAGAGAGGCAGGGAAGGGCAATGGATAGAGAGCTATCAAGAATGGGTCTAGTCACTTGGGTTCATCTCAGTGACTCAGGCAACTCTATAAAACAAGGGATCTTAATCCCTCTGGTTCTGAGGACAGATTTAGCATTCCATGAGCTTAAATAAGAAAAAAAGATTACATCTTTATTTTTACTAACCTCTAACTAAAATTTAGCATTTTCTGGAATTATTCAAAAACATGATTTTGAGAAGGGCTTTACTAAACTGCCCTAAGGGTCAAACATGTAAAAAACCGTTAAGAACCTCTGTTCTTTTCAGTCTTTTTGGAGGGGGAAGGCAGGCAATTGGGGTTAAATGACTTGCCCAAGGTCACACAGCTAGTAGGTGTTAAGTGTCTGAGGCCAGATTTGAACCCAGGTCCTTCTGACTCTAGGGCCAGTGCTCTATTTACTGTGCCACTTAGCTGCCCATAAGAACCTCTGTTCGAAGACTGTAAGTTGTCTGGCAGGTGCTGATCTGCCTTGGTAGAGGGAATTTCCTTACTGGGAGGGAAAAAAAGTTCTCCACTCAAGTCCTAGTCTGACGTCTCCTCAAAGTACAGAGAACCCAGGAAACTTCCTTGGATTCTCAAAGGTTACCCCAACAGAAGGCGAGTTCTAGCAGGTCCTACCAGACCTGGCACGGAGTAGGCATTTAACAAATGTCTGCTGACTGATTAGTTCGATTAATCAAAAGCTTCAAGAACAGGCCTAGTAATAGACTGCATGTCTACTATCTGAGGATCGGCTTAGCTAAGATCAGAAAGGATCAACACCACCCTTGAAAACCAACTATTAATAGGGCTTTTTTCATTGGTACCAAGACTGCCTACCCAAATAAAATAAAGATTCAATAAATACGGGAGTAATTTAATGCATAGCAGTACTTTCTATACACAGTGTTTATTGGATTAAAGACTCTATACAGGGAGGTAAAGAATAGGGAAACTGAGGCCCCAAAAAATGAAGCTACATTCTCCAAGGTGTCTGAGACAGCGAATTGAGAATCTTAAGTCTTGAGGGGTGGCTAAGTGGTGCAGTGAATAGAGCACCGGCCTTGAAGTCAGGAGGACTTGAGTTCAAATCTAGCCTCAGACACTTAGCACTTACTATCCATGTGACCTTTGGCAAGTCAACCCCAATTGCCCTGCATTCCCCCCTCCAAAAAGGAAAAAAAAAAAGAGAATCTTAAGTCTTCGATAAACTCAACTGTTCCATTTTTGCAACTGTCTTGCCTCTATATTCCTGGAATACCTCTCCCTATTCTTACCTGTTGAAATTTTACCCACCTTTCAAGGCCCAACAGAAATGTCACTTCCTCTATGAAGTCTTCCTTGATTCCTGCCCCACTTCCCAGACCTAGATGTGATCTCTCCTTCCTGCAAAATCTCACAAGGCTTTGTACCTTTCTGCTGAATTTAATCATTCTGTATTCTAGTCCTTTGTGGACATGTCTTATCTTCTCTACTAGACTGTCAGCTCCTTGAAGGCAAGAATAGGCTTTTATTTCTGAATCTTCACTAACTCCAGCAGAGTGCTCTGCACAAATCATATAAATGTTGGTTGTATCATATATTTTTTTCCTGTCCAAGCATGGAGTAGTTGCTAAATAAATATTTGTCAAATTACTGAATCAATTTAGGACTGTATTTCATGGAATAAAGGATATAATAGTGCATGCCACTTATGAGGAACATTCTAGGCGAGGAACACCATGCTAAGTGAAAGTTGTGAAAACTACCTAAGTAACTGAGGTTATGCCACATTAATCATGAGAGGATATGAGTTACAACAATTCCTTTATGTGATGCTTCACAACTTTTTACAATTCAGTTCAAAAAACATTATTTACTTCTCGCTATGTGAGAGGCACTGTGGATGCAAAGATGAACTATGATCCATTTTTTGCCCTCAAGGAGCTTACATTTTACTAAAGAAGTACATAAAACTAGTATAATACAAGACAGAGTGTGATGTGGGCAAAGGAGAGACCAAAACAAATTAATCTAAGAAAAGCTGAGTTTCAGTGGGGAGGGAAGCAGTAGCTTCCCTTCCCTTCCCAAAGCCTTGAAGGATTTTGACAGGTGAGGATGAAGAAAAAGTGCATTTAAAAGGCAACTTGGTGTAGTGAATGGGCACTGGATTTGGGACCAGAGGACCTGGGTTCACATCTGGACTCTTAATACTTAGTAGCTTTGTGTGACCTTGGAGTATGAGTGTGAAGTGAGAGGATGGGACTAGATAATCTCCAAGACTCCTTCTAGCTTGAAATCTATTTCTTAGCACCTGGATAAATGAGACAACATCTCCAGTTGTCCTGATCTAGATCTCATCATTGGACCCAGGTGGTTCCAGAAGAGAAAGTGAGGCTGGTGATTTTGCACAGCCTTCCCTCACTTAATTCCAATTCACCTGCATGTCACAGCATCACTTCCCTGGTGTCATGGTCCTTTTTGAGAACAAAGGACCAATAACAACAACAAGAAAATATAGAGAGGAGAAATCCAGCAAGTCTCTTACAGTATAATTCTTGTTTAATGGAGGGAGCAAGCCTGTGTATGGCACACAGTCTGCGAGTGAACCAACAGAGGTTAATTAACGTCAGTGCTAAATGAGGCTAACACCAACATCTGAGCCTCTGCTCTAATACCCAGTCTCTATTACTCTTTGTCCCTAATTGTGTTTCAGGCAGAACAAAAGCTTGTATTCTCAGGAACAATGAGTAGCTGTTTGCTATTTTAGAGCTTTCTAGCACAGAGGCTTCCATTCCCACCAAGGGCACTGGGCAGATGAGACCTACAGGAAGAGGCTAGAGGGAAGGGCAACACTTAGAGGCTAAATCCCCTGCATGGGTGCCCTGTTCCTTCATTATTGTTTCCTGAGTTCCAATCCTAGTAAATGCCTTGTTAATGCCATGGGACCACTGTCTCTGTCTCTCTCTGGTCTCCCTCTCTCTAATAAAGCTCTTCTTAGACACACAGACATATACACTCTTCATAATTTAGATCATCTAATCTAAACCCATCATTTTACAGAGGTATAGGGGCTAGGGTCCAGAAAAGAGAAATAGGTCTAAGGTCTCAGTTAGTACAAAAGGATCAGTCAATCAACAATCATTTATGAAACATCCTTTGTGTGTCACGTACTGTGCTAGGCACTAGGGAAACAAAGCTAAAAACAAACAGTCCCTGCCCTCTAGCCAGGAGGAGCATTTTCCCCATTTTATAGATGAGGAGACTGAAACTTGGAGCTTTTAAATAACTTACCACAGCTAACAAGGGGACAGAAGTAGGACTTGAAGCCAGGTCTCCTAACTCCAAGTGCCCCAGGACTCTTCCCACTGCACTGCTCTGTCTCTGTGAACAAACTTGGTTCTAGCAACCTTAACATCTGACTCTATATTTTGGGTCTAGGAACACAACCAGGGATATACCTAGGAGTCTGTCTGAAAATTATCCAGTTTCTCTGGAATTCTTTTGAATAAAAGGTTCCTTATAAGAGCTACTGGTCATAAATGACAGCATTTAGAAAATAAACATACAAAAAACCCTCAATAACTTCAGCAACATAAAAACCCCTTGAATTTAGCTCATTCCTCTCTTCTGGGGAGATCAAAACTGCACACTTGCATCACTTCATTTTTCATCATAACATTTCTACAAGGTTAGAAGGAAGTAAAAATGGAACAAGGATTATTATCCCTCTTTGACAGACAGAAAAATTGAGGCACAGGGACTTGCCCAAGGTCACAGAGTGAGTCATCAAGCACATGGCTCTGACGGGCTCCAAGCAGTCAACACTTCAATGTCAGAAGATGAAGAGTCTGTTGAGTAAACTTACTTTTTCCGCCTCTGCCTCTCCTTTAACCTGGAGTGATAGATATCTACCACGGCAATCTTCAGGGCTGAAAACACAAAAGCCACAATAAGAATAAATCTGTTATTCAGGCTCCCCTGGTCCTTGAAGTCCTTGGAGACCAAATGACGCATATTTAATCACTAGACAGTCTACCTCTGGAAAGATGAAAATGTTTCTTAAGTCCCTTAAAGTTCTCTAATAGCAAATTCTAACCCAGAATCTCGGGTCTTCATTCCTTCCCTCACATAGGTACAAACTTGGCTATTTTATAAGGAAAAATAATAATGGCATCATTTTCCTGTAGAACTTAACCTTAATCTTTCTGGTCTCTAAGTCAGAAGTTCTCAACCTGTGGGTTATGTTCAATTTGTAACAGTGAAAATACATCCTGCATGTCAGATATTTACATTATGATTCATAACAGTAGCAAAATTACAGTTATGAAGTAGCAGTGAAAATAATTTTCTGGTTGGGGGTCACCACAACATGAGGAACTGTATTAAAGGGTCATGGCATTAGGAAGGTTGAGAACCCCTGCTCTAAGGCAAGAGTAAAAACAGTTTAGCTGTCCACATACAAGATAGACATGAGGCCTGGATACCTTTAATAAAGTAATCATATCAGTTGTATCATTGGCTGTATTCTTAAAACTGACAAGTCTTCATTAAAAACTTTCTATGTACCAAGCACTGTGCTTGGGGATACAAATACAATGAATGAAACAATCCCTACTTGCAAGAGGATCTCGGATCTGGAATTGGAAGGGCTTTTAGAGACTATCTAGCCCAGCTCCCTCATTTTACAAGGTGGGAAACTGAGGTTAAATACTTGACAGATGGTCAAGTGTCAAAGGTAGAATTTGAACCCAGGTCCTTTAACTCTTTAGTTGGTGCTCTTACAAATATAGTCAAGAAAATTAGTGTTAATTGTAAACCCAACTGACCATGCAGAAATGTGGAAGACCCACATGGAAAGAGGGGGCAATAAAATCAAGAGGTAATGTGAAAATGGACTGTGGTAAAATGAAGTCAGGAGACAACGTGGAGATAGGACTTATGGAAAAGGGGATAGCATTTATATCTGGACTGGGAGGTAGGATGTAGCTGGTTTGATGTGGATCTTTTTTGGGAGGTTGGGGGTGGGGAAGGAATGTGAAGAAACAAGGAAATATTTTAGGAGTAAAGCTCTGCATCTGGTTTGTGAAATGCTCCACTCTTCCTAGACTAAAAGCTGCTTCTAGTCACTTGAACCTCTCTCCTGATATTGCTTACCTTAACCCTTTCCTAGCTAAGATCTTCTGTAAAGCCTTGGGGAAAAGGAAGACAAAGGGAGGCAAGAAAGGGAAAAGTTGCAGTTGGAATTTGTCCAGGTATCAGCACAGGCTGTATTTGTACTGAATGCCAGAGCAATATGGGGTACTGGTCATCTGTGGATTATTTTGATGCAGATTTTCCATGTCCTTTTCTTCTCCCTGTTTTAGGGCCACTGTATTTATTGGCTCTAGCTCTCATCATTTTTCCTCAAATCTAGTCCTATTTCTCCATCTACCTACTGGACAACCTATCCCCCCCTTTGGATTCCTGGTCATCCACCTTCAAGTTATCACCTAAAGTTGAACTCATCCATCCCAAACTAGTTCCTTCTCTTGATATCCCTATTTTCATCAAAAGGATCCTTTTGTGCCAGTAACATAAAATCAAAACTTGTCATCTTTGACTGCTCCCTTTCCCTCTGTAAGTACCTACTATGGCCTATTGTTTCTTCCTGTATAACCTATCTCACTCTTGCTTTCTCTTTTCCATTCCCATGACCACCACCCTAGACTAGGTGTTCATCAGCACATATCTTAATTACTGAAGTAGTCTCATACTTGTTCTCCATTCCTCTAGGCTCTCAGTTTCTTAAAAGAGCTTCCATCATGTCATTCCTTTATTCAAAATCTTTAGGAGCTCCCCATTACTTGGATGACAAAGTCAGAACTCTTCACTCTGTCATTCAAAGCACCTCACAATATGAACCTAACCTACTGCTTCAATTTATTTCCTATCATTCTCTCCAATAAACCCTTTGCTCTAGGCAGAATTTCCTTCCTCCTCTTCCCAGAGTCCCTATATCCTTGCCTCTGAAGATTCCTTTGCTCTGGCTGTTGCTCCCCATTGAATTCTGCCAACCTACATTAAGGCCCAACTGAAGTTCCACTTCATCTAGACTTTAGGAAAACATGAAAATTATCTTCAGGTATCTTAAGGGCTACTAGGAGGAAGAGGGATTAATTTTAATTGGTTGACCTCAGAGGGTCAATGAATGGAAATTGTACAGCCTTAGAGGTAAGAAAAAACTTCTTAACAATGAGAGCTGCCAATAAATAAATAAAAATAAATAATTAGAGATGCCCAGAGGCTCTCCATCACTGCAGGTCTACAAGCAGAAGTTGGACCATCATTGGTCAGGAGGGATGTGGAAAGGATTCCATTTCAAACTGAATCAGAAGACCTCTAAGGTCTCTTCCAACTAACTCTGAGTTTTCCAATTCCTCTATGTTAGCTTCCCTGATCACTCAAGCCCACTGGAACCTTTCTCTATTCTCAGAGCCTCCAACATTTACTTAAAGGCATTAGGTAGCATAGTGGATAGAACATTAGGTTTAGTGTCAGGAAGAACTGAGTTCAAATCCTGCCTCAGAATCTTTTTTGCTGTGTGACCCTGAAACACTTAATCATTGTCTGCCTCAGTTTCCTCATCTGTTAAAGAAATATTAATAGCACCCATCTTATATGGTGGTTCTGAGGAGCAAAAGAGATAACATTTGTAAAGCACTTTGCTAACTTTAAAGAGCTATATAAAATCTAGCTGCTGTTGCTGTTATTATTGCTGCGGGAAACTTAGCCATGTTGTTTTGTGATGCTTCTTATATTGTTGCCTTGAACACTGGCAATGTTAGTTAACATTTTAAATGTCTACATCTTATCTCCCTGATTACATCATGATCTCCTTGAGGACAGGACAATATATACTACAAATTTTTGTGCCTGCATAGTATCTAACCCAGGATGATTTGTACATTGTGGGTCTTCCATAAATTCTTACTGAATGAATGAAAAAAGACAAAAGCTGATTCTGTTATTTACTAACAGCTCTGAAAAAAAAAAGCCTGGGCAGGAAAGAGGTCAACACTATTGTCCAACAGGCCCTTATTTTTCATTATCTATGGACTTAATTTCTCTCTTCTTTCTCTGTTTCCTATTGTCATAGTTAATTGAGAATGGAATGCTTACTTTGAAAGAAGATTAATATGTGAAATGCCCTCAAAGTCTCAGATTTTTAAATCAGCAAGAAAAACTCTTGCCAACTCTAGAAAAAAACATGGGGAGGCAGAGCTGGGGGGGTTGATCATGTAACCAATCCATACTACTCTGAATCATTCTTCTCATTTAGATTTTCATGGATCCTGAAGGCATCCTAAGGTTACATTTTCTGGGTAGGTCCTAGAAATATCTTGATGAATTGGTATCTCCTTAAATAAGTTTTGTGTGGGCTAGTGGGATTTTTTCCCCCTTTTTTTTGCCTTGAAGGGAGCCAGCAGAGATTTTCTCGCCATTATTAAGTGCCAAAATATTCCCAAAAGAAACAGCGCTGGGCAGATGGCCTATCTTGAGTGCTTTGAAAAACTATAATGCATTATGCACTTAGAAAATGTTATCAGAATTAACAAACAATAGACCAACTTCTGATGTGAATTAAAGCCTTTGGTTGTGTCCACGTTTTTTTCCCTTTCTTCCCAACACTGAAATCATTTCTTCCAAGGGAGTTGTCCTAGTTAAATGACACAGCCTGGCATGGTCCTCTCCCTAGAGCCTCAAGAACTCTGGCAAATTCAAATCACAATCCCTTTGACTTCTCTTCTAAGGAAATTGAGAGGCAAGCTCCAATTAAGGTGGTATAAGCTTAGTTCCTGACAAGAATGAGTCAGCACTCAATATGCACTTTACTTTAGTACTGGATTTTATTATAGGAAAAAAAAGTGATCCAAAGAGAAAAACCAAGACCAGACCATCTCATTAGATTCACCAATTTGGAGCCAACGTGTAATCTCAATACTAAACTGGCAAGAAACAGTCATAACAGTTGGCATTTACATAGCTCTTTGAGATTTACAAAGCATTTTACATATATCATGTCCTGTGAGCCTCACAACAATTCTGCAAAGTAGGTAGTGGGAATATTATATTCTCCTTTTATATATGAGGAAAATGAGACTCAATAGAGGTTAAGTGACTCATTCATGATTCCACATCAGGTAAACAGAGGCACAGTTGGAAGCCAGGACTCTCCTGATGCCAAGTCCAGCACATTTTTTATTATTCCATACTGCCTAACTAAGGACATTGGAGAGACTGTCCTGCATACAGCAAATAAGGAAGGAAAGACCATTTGGGAATATAAAGCAGCATATCTCTCCATTACTTCATCCTCAGGAGATTTTCAAAATTATAACAAAACTGTTTAAAAGACTAAACAAGAAGCAAGGCCTGAGACTTAGATCCTCAGTCATGAAGAAGGGTTGGTCTATCTAAACCACCCTTCGCTGTTATGGTCCAAAAAGAAAAACATCTTGAATTGCCACACGAGTTCTGGAGTTGTAATTTTAAACTCCTATCAGAGTCAGTCACTGAAACAAGTACTTTGCATTTTGCAGAGAAAACATTAGACCTGGCCAGGCGCAACTTTTCCATTTTTTAGCTTTGTGACTTTAGATGTCAGTTACTGGTCTCCTCTGAGCCTTAGTTTAAAAAATTTTATAAATTCCTCGGTCACAAAAATGGGGAAAAATTCTTTAATAGTAAAAAGAGCTCAAGGCTTGAAGGAAGAAGCAGACCTGTTCAAATCCAGTTATGACCCTTCCTAGTTGTGTAACTCTGAGAACCTGAGTGGAAAGAACACTGGACTGGGAGTTAGAAGCAGACCTGGGTTCCAATCTCAACTCAACCCTTTCTTAGCTATGTGATTCTAAGTAATATCATTTCATGTCTTTAAGTCTCAGTTTCCTTATCTGTACAGCACTTGCACTAATCATTTCAAAGGAATTTACTGAGGAAAACACCTTGTAAACTTCAAGGCGTTAGGGGAATTAAAATGACCATCATGCAGGAGTTAGAAAAGAATTTAAATATTTCATTGATGTCTCATTTTTCTTCACTGACAGGATGTTTTTTCCCCAGCCTTTTGTCCAGGGATGACCCACAGGAATGAGTTCCCTTCTCCTTGGGCAGGCACATGGTTTCCTGTACTGCTCTAACAAATGGTGACCCTCTTCTCCCAAAGTGGCCCCAAAACTTGGCCTTTGCTCAGATATCACTAAAGCTTGATAAAGTATTATTCATATTTTTCTTCCTAAATATTATGGTTTAAGCATATTTTAGGAGAGATATTAAATGTGGCCTTTCTGTCTAAAAATTCGGACAAATCAGAAACCCCTCAAAATAAGTGTTGGTGAACAAGAATAATGTCCCCATTGCCACTTTCCATGCTATACTAACAGAAATTATTAATAAGGCTAACAATAATAGTTTATATTTATCTAGTACTTCAGGTTTTCAAAGAGTTTTATATAAAATAATCTTATTTGAATCTCACAACAGATGCATCCTGAGGATCATGTCACCTTTCCATCTGACTTGAGACTGAAACCTTCCTTATGTGCTGTCTCCCCCATTGGAATGTGAGCTCCTTGAGAGTAGGGGCTCACACTGTATTTTGTATTTGACTCTATTTGTATCTCCAGCACTTAGCATAGTGTTTTGCACAAAGTTAAGTGCTTAATAAATGTTTTATTCATTCAGATATAATGAATGGGGAAACTGAGGCTCACAGATGGGGAAACTGAGGCTCAGAGATATTAAGTGACTTGGCCAAGGTCACAGAATTAGGATCAGAGGTCTTCCTGGTCCTAAATCTGATACTTGTTACATTCTACCACATACATGGTCTCTCCATTATACACACACATTCTCATTGCACACATGGGGACATGTCACTGGTGACCTGAAATAAAGCCATATTCATATAATATCAAGGTGTTTTTAATGACATTTTACTGTGTCTCCCATAAAGCTGGGCACACTTAGGAAACACAGCTTAGGACAGAAAGAAGAATGAGGGTAATGAGTTCAGTCGTCTGACAAATTCTTTTCTTTACTCTTTAAACTTCCAAGACATTAACCTACCATGTTATTTTCTGGGATCTGTGTGGGAAGGACTTAATGAAAAAACATGAAGAGATTGCGTTGGAAAAATTCTATAAATACTCCTGATAATCGGCCCTGTTGTTTGATCCTCTCAGTAAAGTTGAAACTTGTACAAATGGCTTTGGGGAAAGAAAAAAAAAAACAAGAGAGGCAAAGGAACATACAGGGCCAGAAACAAATGGGATGAGAAAAACTGGAATCCACCCAGAGTAAAATTCATATTCAAAGCCATCTCCTTTTTTTCTTTATAAAGTACATTCAGAGAAAGGCGACTGATTACAAGATCTTGAATGCATGAATAACTCAGGGACTTCCACAGTAATACAAGCAGAATAGGAATGAGAAGACACACAGCAAGAATAAGAATGGTTGGTTCTTGGTTTACTTAAAACAGCTGGGAGAGGGAGAATGAGCAGAAGACCAGACAGAGAGACTACCAAAAAAAAACAAACACCATCACCCAACAAGTCACATACACACTGATGCAAGACAGTTGAAATCCCTACTTTGGGGAAAGGAACAGTCTCTCTCTGATCACATGTGGGACCAACGGTGAAGCTTTTTAAATTGCTGGCCCTAAAATATTTAAAGAGGTGGGCAGAAATCAGAGGCACTCCTGCCTACCACAATATATTCCCAAGACTGTTCAAAATAGCAGACAACATGTTTCTATTTTTCTAACAGAAGGCACTTGCTGCTTCCCTGGGGAAAAAAACTGACTTGATGGCCACAGAGCAGCCAGGCCAATTACAATCCCTGTTGCAATCACAGCAGTAGAAACCTGTGGGTCAGGTATTCCCTGGAAGAAGGAGAAAAAGCCTCTTTAATCTTTTTCTCTGTGACCTCCCTCTGGAAGAAGTACACCATTAATCTGATGGGAATTGATGGTATGACTAAGTGGATAAAAGCTCTGGTCTTGGTTCATTCCCTAACAAGAGGACCTTAGGCAAATCACTCACTTCTGAGTGGGCGGGTGTGGGTATCTCTCTTCCCTTCTATGAAATGGTTTTTTAAATACCTAATCCTACATCCCAGGAATGTTGTAAGGTTATATGAGGCAACTAACGTGAGAGAGCTCTCTGGAAGAGCCGCAAAAATCCAAGGAATGTATGATATGCCTATGATGCTTCAGACACAAAATTTGACAAATTATCAACAAGGGTGAGGTATTGTCAAGAGGTAAATGGACTAAAGAGGCCCAAGCTGGATCTCTTTGTGCTACACAAAGGGAGAAGGTAAGGATTAAACGGAGGAGCTAGGTGGTACAGCAGATAGAGCATTGGGCTTGGAATCAAGAAGACTCATCATGCTGAGTTCAAATTTGCCTCATATACTCATATACTAGTTGTATGACCCTAGGCAAGTCACTTAACCCTTTTTGCCTCAGTTCCTTATCTGTAAAATGAGCTGGAGAAGGAAATGGCAAATCACTCCAAGTATCTTTGCCAAGAAAACTCCAAAATGAGGTAATAAAGAGTAGGACATGACTGAAGTGATCAAACACAACAAGAATTAGAGACACAGGAGATGGAACAAAGCTGAGATCCATGCCTTGGCCATTTGGCCTCTTCTCTTCCTCAATGTCTGTTTCTCAAATAGGAGAAAGGTAAGCTAGTGTTAGAGGAATTTCTTGAAATTCTGTTGAAGAAACTCTCATGACTTCATTCTTGTCTGCACTGTGAGGAACCAATGGTGGGAAGTACCTGGGTACAAGAATGCCTAAGGCAACAGAAATCCACAGATTCATGAAAGAAAAAAGTTTCATGAAAGAGCACTGACACAGGGAAAGGGTATCATGGATAAGAGAGGGATCTTAATAATCAGTTGTATTAAGGAGCATAGAATCAGAGGAAAAGAAGCTAAGAATCCCCTGAGTTATATCTTCTTGAAGCAATAATGGCTTCCCTCTTGGTAAAAGATGGGCAGGTACGATAGTAGGTCCTATAATATTCCTCTCCTTGTTCTCCAAACTGTTTGCAAATGGGGATCATTGTCGCATTTACAGGATCATAAAATCATAGGTCTAACAGAGCTAGAAGGGACCACAGAGGCCATCTGGGCCAACCTCCTCATTTTTTTTAACCTCATTTTACAGATGAAGAAACTGACTGAGCCCCAGGGAAATTAAGCTCAAGGTAATAAAGGCAGTAAGCATCATAAATGGGGTTTGAACCCAGCCCCCAAAGCCATCACCCCTTCCATTCTATCACACATTCCCTCCTTAGTCCTTCCTGAAAGTCCTTCCCAAGCAGCTAGGATACAATTAATTGTCTCTCCATTATAACCTAGACTGCCACAATGGAACATCCATTTTTTATTAAATAATAGTATCTGGCATTTAGATGGCTCTTCTTGATGTCTGCAAAGCACTCTGTATTATGTTGCCTCATCAGATGCTCATCACAAGCCTGTGAGTTAGGTATTACCAGCACTACTCTCTCCCTTTTTACAGATGAGTAAACTGAGGATCAGAGAGGTAAAGAGACTTGTCCAGGGTCGTATAGCGATTAAGGGTCAGGAGATGAACTCAGGTCCTCCTAAGTCCATCATTCTTTCCACTAGAGACTGCCTATCTACAATAAACTCCATGAGTAAAAAAGTTCATGAATCAAAGCCTTTGTTGGGGTAGGCAATGGGTGGCTTGGTTTGGAGGTATCAGTAATTCTGCCACATGCCACCAAGTTATTCCTTTTAAGTACTGATGAGTGGGGAAATTTATAAGGGATGCATTTAACAATAACTAAAATTGCATAATGGGGTAAAGCAAAGGTAATAACGCCACTTTAGGTTATGAACCATGAACCATCTTTTTATCCAAAACACACACACTGACTAATCAATGTCACCCCCTCTTTATTAGCACTGAAGGGACAAAAGGGAGGTTCCAATGGCTTGCCTAAGATCACCCAATGAGTCAGAGGCAAGCCTGGGGCAAGGCCACAATCAATGTCTCTATTTCCATTGCAGCCACAGGGCCATGGTGGTTCTCACTTCCCATTCTTCAACGGTTCTTGGAAATTTCCCTGAGCTTCTCTGTCTTCTCCTCTGTCTTGTTCCCTCTTCATCTCACATCTGGGGGGTAGGGGAGCTACATAGAGGGAGTTCTCCTCAGGCTGTGGCATGGGAGGAGCCCACCAAGCCCTAAAGCAGGCACCATACCTACTGCCTTTCTTCTTCTTTAGTCTGAGCATCCTTCAAAAGTGCCAAAGCTAAATGGCCTGCAGTCTCCCAAGCCACCATTGAGGGGTGTAGAAAAGAGACACTGGACTGACTTAGGAGTCCAGAAAACACAGGCTCAGGTCCTGCCTCAGACACTTACTGACCATGTGACCCTGGACAAGTTACTTAACCTCAACTGCCACCCTCCCCTCCCCCCAAAAAGGGGTCTACTATGTACTGGCATTGGTAAAGGGAGTTTCCTCTACCAATGAAATCATAAGTCCAGCTCCTACCTAAATCCTACTACATTGTGCTGAGCACTTACTCAGGTTGAATGAAAATGATGTATAAGATGGCAGGTACCTCCTGCCTAGAATATGGATTGAGAATCAATTAGGGTTTTTTTAACCTGTTAACTGAAGTTCTGGCAATATTAAGTCCAGAAGAAGCCTAACAGCACATCCTATGGTTAATCAGAATGGCAAATCAAATTAAAAAACAAACATACTCCACTATCACTGTGGTTGCCTTATTACTGTTGAGAAATGAAAGTGAGGCTCACTGAGGAGTAGCCACTGGTCTTGGAGTCAGAAAGACATGGGTTCAAATCTTACTTTAGATGCTTACAAGTTGTGTGATCCTGGAAAAGTAACTTAACCTCTACATGCTTCATTCTGCTCATTTGTCAAAAGAGGATGTTAAACTTGATGGCTTCTCAGGTCCTTTCCAGTTCTAAAACTATAATCCAAATATGGTAGCAAGCCCCATTCTCACTAAATGCCCATTTTTATCATGTTTTAAAGTCTATAATTTCCCTTACAACAATTCTACAAAGTGGAAGGTTCAGGGATCCTAAGTTCCACTATACAGAAGCTCAGAGAGATTGTCTGTAGTAATACAGATAGTAAGGAAGAATTTGAACCCATGTCTCCTGGGTCCAGTGTTCCATCCAACCCCTCACGCCCACCCCACCCCACCCACATCATAAGGTCAGACTCGTGCCTCCCTGGGGTTCAAATTCCTGAAGAACATTTCCCAGGAAGTTGCTTTCTACAAGGTGCCCTTCTTGTAATGTGGCAGTCCAGGGCTCCAGCAAAAGGAGCTAAGAGTCAGGCAGTGCATGACGCTTTAACTAAAGTTGATTTGGAAGAGGGGGAGAAATATGAAGGAACCCCACAGGATGTGAGAAAGAACAACGTCATGAATCACTGGGACAGAAAAGGAAAAGATACTGATGGGTAAGAGAGAACAAATATAAGGAAGCTGATAGGCCCTGAAACGACTGGCTGTTAAGCTTTCCTCTTTTAGTAAAAACTGACTCACTTCATCTTTCTGCAAAGTCATGTAGGAGGGAAGAGGAGGGAAAGAAATTTGCAAAGAAAATCTCTAAAACTATATGTAGACAGAATTTTTTTTAAGTTAAAATTTTCATGGAAACTCTCTTGGTCATAGATAGAATCTATCAAATTCCTAGGCTGCTCCCTTGGAGTACGCAGAATCAAATTGCCCTCCCAGTGACAGAGTAGGCCTTAATCCAAAATGCAAAAGTGATTGAGGATTCAAAAGGGATCATTGGGTTAGAGTTTGTCATCTAGCTCAACTATTTATTCATCTTGTATGTGTTATGTATCTCCTCATCTGTGTTTATGTTGCATACTTACCCCTCCTTCCTAATAGAATAGAAACTTGTCAAGGATTGTTTTGTTCCTGGTTCTCTACCACTTCACATGGTGCCAGGCAACAGTAGGCCACTAACAAGTGCATGTTGACAAACAGATTGGGTGATGAGGTCTCCTCCAAGAAGATCTAAGTATCTTGAAAGCAGAGACCTTTGTGTCCTCAATATCTAGCAGAGTGCCTTGGGCATAACCTAAAGGCCTGTTGAATTGAATTCCTAGAGATGAGAAAACCAAGGCCTGGAATGCTTGAGTGATCTGCCCAAGGTTACACTGATAAGTCAGTGACATCAATGATAACTCCGAATCCATTGGCCTACCCTGCTGCTCCTTCCCACCTAAGGAGCAGCTTTGAAGGAAATGGGTAAAAGAACATTCACAAAAAGTGAAGAGAGTGGGGAATTCAGGTCCTTGTTAATTATCAGCTGTATCCTGCTGGATTCTGGACTGCTGAGGAAGAGCACACTGATCTTTGCAGGTTTTTTGAATATGCAGTTAATCACGGATGGGCAGGAATAGAAGAGGGACAATGTCTCCTACTCTTAAGAGCTTTTTGGCATTCATAGTTTAAGTTACCAAAAAAGAGTAGAAATGAGTCATAGATAATTAAGGTAAGCACTATAGAAATGCAAGCATAGTAATGCAGAAAATTAAACAGTATTAAGCAGAGAGAAAGCCAAAATCTTCCTCCCTGCTGTAGGGGGGAATTTAACTCCTGTAGAATGCTAACTTTCCTGCTCTTTCTTCTGGCAAATTTTAGGCTTATCAAATTTGGCTTTGCCAGGGGAATACTCATGAGTGCCAGGGGCTATCATCATTAAAATCTTAAAGTTCTTACACAGTTCTTCCTTGTCCCCAGGAAAACTATGAAGGCCATGCCACATACATAGGTCTGTTCCCCTTGGCCAAGAGGAAAACCACATAATTAGAGATATAGGGGGTTTCAAACTCTGCATAGGATGATTAGCCCCACCTTCATAAAGGCCTTATTCTCTCACTTCAGCCAATGTAAGGCAGCTGAAAGAATGCTGGAGTTGACACTGGAGCACCTGGGTTCGAATCCCAATTCTCTGACTTCCTACCTGCAGGATTTTAGTGGACAAGTCATTTTAGAGGGCCAGCACTGCCAAGTTCACCCTGGCTGACCCCATCACCAACCACATGGTCATTTGGCCACTGAGTGGTGAATCTTTTTGATCATAGATACTCATAAAGATTTTCTACTAAGGAGGAAAGAATTGTAATTGGTATTGATAGAGGGAGTGCTTAAACTGATGAAATTATGAATCCCTAAAGTAATGCAAAGTTATAATTTTGGTGAATTAGCAAGAGAGTCCTGTTCTGGGTCTCAGTTTCCTCATCTATAGAGGTGAGGGTCAGATCAGATGATTTCTATGGTCCCTTTCATCTCTAAATCTATAATCACAACATTTTGACCAGAGGTTTCCCAAACTCACCGTGTAAAATGTCTGAGTCATCCTCAACAAAATCAATGTCTCTCAAGTCCCATTCTGCGTAATTGTCAAACTCCTGTGAAAAGAGACACAAATTCCCCCAGCCCAGCCCCATCCGCTTGAGTTAATTAAGTTTGGACATGATGCCAAAGGAGATAGTATCCAGTGAGACACCCTATTGCAAGATACTCTACATGGCAAGAGGCCAGGATATCTTCTTTTAAGTAATTAATAGTAAAGTGGAGGAAATCTGGGGAGCAGGGTAGGGGACTTACCCAGTAGAAAAAAACTTAACAATAATAGCATAAATCTGAGTACTTTTGAGAATTCCAAAGGAAACAATCAAGAGAAGCAAAATACAGGCCAGTTTAGTTTCAAAAACAAAACTGAAGCCCATACCCTCCAGTAAACCCCCAAGGCGCTAAATGCCAAGGCAAAAATGCCAGATTTAACTCATTCCCTGAAAGCTGTGTTCCTTTATATTACTATGTGTTGACAATGGACATAAAAGGTAGCAATGGCTGTGTTGATGGGTTGGTTCAAAAGCTGAATGCACATGAGTGGTAAGTGAGGTTAAGCACAATCATAAGCCACAGATGTAATGGGATCTCCTGAGGCCAGGACCATTTTGTGGCAGGTCAATAAATTTTAAGAAGGAATCTGCAAGTTTGTTTCACAAGAAAGTCTTAGTTAGAGATCTCAGCACAGATTGAAGGGGACTCTGAGGTCTCAAAGGCTATTTCAGGGGGAATTTCATTCTGGCAGGTCTCATCATGCTGGAAAAACTTCAAATACAGGTCCAGCAGCAGAGAGTGAGGAATAAGTGAGTGTGCATGTGCCTGTGCATGTGCCTGCTGTGCCCGCGCGTGCGTGCGTGCGTGCGTGCGTGCGTGCGTGCGTGCGTGTGTGTGTGTGTTTAGGTTGGCCCTATCACCAAACAGGTAACTGCATTTAGTTATTTGGCCAGTGGGTGGTGAATCTTTTTGATCTCAGATACTCATAAAAATTTTCCTGTAAGGAGAAGAGGATTGCAATCTGTACCAGTGGAAGGAGTGCTCATACTGATATCATGAATCCCTAAAGTAATACAAGGTTATAATCTAGGTGAATTAACAAAACGGCAGTATCATGAGCTACTGGACCCCCAGCACCTCCAGGATCCCTGAGTCATGTTAAAATTAATTCTCAGAAGTAAATAGGTTACATTCTTTTTTGACCAGGCCTGTGATTTAATTGGTATGGAGAACTTTCAATGAAGAAACTCCTTCATACATTTCAGATCAGTACATCCTTTGCCATTTATTGCCTCAGAGAGTTGCCAAGGCCATTGAGAAGTTAAGTGACATTCACAGATTAACAGAGCCAGCAGTATCAGAAGTGGGCCCTAAACCCAAGTCTTCCTATCTAGCTTTCCATTTGTCATTCTACCCCTGCCTAGCATAGAGCAGGCCTCCAGGAAATGCTTAGTGAACTGAATTAGTGTGAAGACAATAACGAGTACTCTGACTACTACATAAATGAGGCTGTCATGTGTCATGGAAAGGGTGATAGCAAGTCTATGTTTCCCAGTGGGCCTTTTGGCCCACTGAACTTTCAATACACACTGGACTACTTGATGACAACCCTCTCACAGTCCTGCTCAGCTTCCAGATTTGAAGTCAAAGTCCTCAACAGAAGAAAATCCTGCCTTTGTGTCCAAAGAAAGAGTTATGTTTCCCTACCTCAATGAAGTCTGCTCGGGCTGGCATGTACCCTGCCATGTCTCGGGAAAGCAGCGAATCAAAGGCAGGCCTTGGAGGATCATCTGTAGCTGGAAGAGTTTGGAGTTTCATATTTAAAAAACACATACATATGCACAAAAAAGAAAACAAAAAAATTCAGAAGGGGACACAAAAAGGGTGATTTTGTTACTACTTTGTTAAATTTAATAGAATTTTTTTAAACTACATAATAGAAATTCACCACTTCCTCTACAATGCTCTTTAAAAATTTTAAAAAAATTTATTTTCAGTGCCAAATTCTTTCCCTCCTTTCATCTCCTCCACCCATTAAAAAAGTAAGATACAATCCTCTTTTTTAGTTTTTCTAGGTATATCAAAATAATGATTGTTAACTGCTATTGATTGACTATTAATTACTTGCTATTAATTGACTATTGACTACTTTGAGACTGTACTAGGGTGGGGGATATGGAAGGAAATGAAGAGAGGATTAACTCAAACCTGCTTTGATTGACTATTAATTAATGACTATTAATTAACTGGGACTAAACCTGTGATTTCATTAACAAAGGGAACTCCTGGAAAAGGAAATTTCCTCCACCAATGCAAGTTGCACCTTCTCCAAAGTTTCAGAGAGTTTAGTATAGTTTCAGAGAGTTACCATAAGTACTAAGAGGTTACTGTTTTGCCCAGGGTCACACAGTCATCATATGCCAGAGGGGGACTTGAACCCAGTCAGAATGTAGGGTTTTACTCAATCATTTAACAAAATAGTGACATGAGAAAGCAGCACAAAAAGTAACAATACCAAGAAGCAAGGTACAACAGATAGGATCAATAAAAGTTCAAGGATAAATGACAGAATAAAGAATCTGGATGTTCCTCCTCACCCCAACTACTTCAACAAAGTAATGTTGTTTTAATTCAATACATTTAAACATCCTTTAGTGAATCCCCTTAGGAAACTTGGGGAGAGTCCCTATGAATTTTTCATTTATACACTGAATGTGAGGAAGAAGGTTTTCATAATATTTCTCCAGACCCAAATATTTACTCTTCTTCATCATGTCCCTCACTCTCCGGAACAATCTCATTTTACTGATCTCAGATGAATATTATTGGATTTCCTTTTTGTTCCCAATTGATTATAAAACTGTGAATCAGACAGCTGTAAAGCTACAGCTGGGGCAATTTGAGGCTAGGAGTGGGGGTGTGGCGGGGGAGAGAAATGCACTGGTATCTTGTTACTCCCGTGCTTGGGGCCATTCGGAAGCAATGTCCATTCATAATTCATCATGTTTTTAGTTATGCTTATAAAGGGGCCCAGGAGTCCCTCAGCCACAACAAACTAAAAATACATTTTAAAGAAGAACCACCATTACTGGTACTGACAATAACAATGCATTACCACATGGCTTTAATATTGGTTGATTAATAATCAAACACAGTGCGTGTCTATAATGTGTCTCTCAACAATAAACTCTGCAGGAGACATGCCAACAGTCTTGTCCTCACAACAGCCTGGTGAGGTGGGTCACTTTTTTTTCAGGTCTCATCTTTCGGATGCCAGCATTGAAGTTAATTGATACACCTGCAGAGGTGTGGAAGGGCAAACAGGACCTAGGTGCCCTGACTCCCAACCCAGCATTCTGTCCACAGGGATGGGTCCCCTCCCTGCCACCTCATGGTATCGGTTCTCAGCAAGTGCCCTGGACAACTCCACCTCTCTCTTTCACCAGGTTCTCCCAAGTCCTGGAGCAGTCAGTCATCTGGCCATTATTATCTGCAATTGTCAAAAAGCAGGCTCTGGGACAAGCCCAGTCCTTTACAACAACAGGCAGGCACTTACACTGGAATGGAATGGCTGTGTCGGCAGTTTTCGCCTCCTCTGCTTGCTTGAGGTTGAGCAGGGTAGAAGCAAAAAGAGGGTTGTTGATGAAATGTTTCATGTAGTGTTTCTCACATTCTTCCTTGGTCTTGGTGCACATCTGATTGGCCACATCCTGCCTAGAGGGAAGAGGGGGGAAAAGTGTATGTGGGGCAGATGGGGAAAGGTTTCATTTATGGGTAACTTTAAGAAGCACAGTCTGCTCTTGCCTTATTTAAAGTTGTACCCATGAAAGGTTTGACATCTGATACCAGCAGCCCCAAACTAAAAGGCAGCAGCAGACAAATGAGACAGGTACACATCTGATCTGAATCCATCTTGACCTTTGAAATTCAGCCAGCCTAAGAAATAAAAGTGGAGGACTAGAAGTCCTCACTTTACTATCAGTTATAGGAAGTTACTATCCCCAGCCCTAAAAATCTGTGACCAATGATTTGCCACGAAGGAAAGGATCACTACCCAAAGATGGACAGCTCTACTATCTTGGTTTTGCTTTTTGACTGCACTGGGAGGAAAGAGATATCACCAACCTTGCCCCATTTTGTTTGGGACTGCACTGGGGTGGGGGATATGGAAGGAGATGAACTCAAACTTGCTTTGAAGGAGGAGAGAAAATATGAAGGACCAGGCCAAACCCAGCCAGTAAGATTCTCAAGAACAGACACCATTTTTTTTCTCCCACCATTCCTAGTACAATACTAGGCCCACAAGGGCAGCCCGGTAGAATAAGGATGTTTTCATTTTTGTCCATATCACCAGCACCTTCTAGGACATTGGTTCATACTTGGCATTTAATAAATGCTTATTCAACTGGATGGGCACTTGGTAAAAAAAAACAACTGTGGAATAAATGGATTTTAGAAAAAAGAAGAAACTAGGAACTATTGTGAAGCCTTCTGCCTCCTACTTCTGTCCTTTAGACATTATAAAGTGAGACAGTATAGGAGAAATAGAAATCAAGAGATCAGGATTTACTGACAACCAAATACATGACAGTAGTCAACTTATTTCACTCTTATCGACCTCCATTCCCTCACTGGTAAAATGGGACCATAATACATCTCTCTACCTGCTTCTCAGGGGTATCATGAGGACAGAATGAAACTACATATAGAAAAGTACTTTGAAAAAGCATGAAACTCTAAGCCAGTTAAAAGTATGCATTTAATGTCTCAAGACAAAGACCTTGCATGTTGGACAGTTCTACCCAGGACCACAGCTTGAAAGTGGGGGGGAAATTTTAAATTCAATTAGGGAATCTGTGGAAACTGAATTACCAAAAAGCAAAAAAGATCCACCCCAAGGGCCTGACTCCCTGAAATGAGATTCAGCCTTGTGCAGCACAGGAGGAGCTGTAAAAGCAGATAGGAAAAATGACCTGTCTGAGAAAATGAAACTTCTGTTAAAACATTCAGAAAGGAAAAACCAATGCTTTTGGTGAGGATGTAACCAAGCAGATTTTGTGTAGATCCCCTAAGCATCCCAATGCATCCATCATCTGTGAGTTCATCCATCATCAAGGCACAGAAGGAAACTGGAATAGGAGTAGTGGTGATAATAACAATAACAATAATACCTATTATTTATATAGAATTTTAAAGTTTGCAAAGTACTTTACCTATGTCATCTCATTTCATCCTTACAACAACCCTGTGAGGTTGAAGTTATGGTTTAGTTGTATCTGACTCTTCATGACTGGGGGTGATGTGGTGCTGAGGTGCCTTTGTAACATTTTGGGGTGACTTTGTCTTCAGTCTGTAAAAATCTCATTTGTGTTCGGGTATCTAGGTATGTAACATCAGTCCGTAACATCAGTCTGTGCAATTAAGTTGTAAAAGTTACTCTTCTCCCCCAGCCATAAAGCATTAACTCTGTCCTCTCCCCTGCACCCAGCCTAAAAGCATTTTTTCTGACACCATTAACTCTATAACTATGATAACAAGCCATACCGATGAATCCTTTAAAAGCATTTCTTAGTTAGAGAAATGTATACCTCCTTTGTTCTAGTGGCCAGCTGTAAACTATGAATTCTTCAATGGATTATCAGTAAGATAACTCCTAACAAACAAGACTCATCCATCTTATCAAAAAGGACTTCGATAGCAAACCGGATGGGTACTTCTCATTCAAATTTGACCTCAAATTTGACCGCTGGCTGACTTTATGACGTTTCAAGGCAAAAACCACACCTCCCCCCTCTTCCCCCTCAATTTTCTCCCAGTGAATTATGGGCAATACACATGCGCAGCTGATATAGAAAGTGCATGTTCCTTTAAACATAGACCACTCCTTAACGCCTCCCAAACTCCTCTCTAACTCCACCTTTGTACACATAGTTAGCATAATTGATATCAGATTTATGATTTTATCACTATTTAATCAGTATCTCTAATTCTACACTTTGCAGGCTATCCTTAACCTTCTCCTCCCTGCTGGAAAGCATAATAAACTTTTACAAAATTGCCAAGATTGCTTAAGCCTGGTAATTCTTTCAGACTAAAAGAACCCTCCAAGGAGTTCCTAGAAATCCATCCCTCCCTCACCCTCTTCAGGGGGACCACACTGTCCATGGGGTTTTCTTGGCAGATAATGGAGTGGTTTGCCATTTCCTTTTCCAGCGGATTAAGGCAAACAGAGGTTAAGTGACTTGCCCAGGATCACACAGCTAGGTAGGTGCTATTATTACCCTTATGTTAGATGAAAAAAAAAAACTGAGGTTAGGAGAGGCTAAATGACTGCTCAGGGTCACACAGCTTGTAAGTATCTGAGGCAGGATTTGAATTTGGGTCTTCCCGACTCCCCATCTAGCATTCTCTCTATGGTGCCACCTAGGTGCCTCAGGCACAGAGGCCTGAGCAAAGCTCCAAGCAGCCAGAAGCTTGCTTCCAGGACTATTCCTGAAGGCCCTGTCTATGCAGAGGCAACTCCTCTCCTGGGACATGATGAGGAAAATATCATGCAGGGCAGGGCAAGGTAGTTGTTAAAACTCTCACCAGTTTCCAAAGCCACAATCCATCACAGCCTCCAGAAGGGCCATTTCCTCTTGAGCAGTCCAACTGGGATCAAGGACAGGAAAGTCTGAGGTCTGAAGGAAAAGTGATTTTACAAAAATCAATTAACTACAAACAGCGGTTGAAATGGATCCTAGTAACTCTGACCACTATTTCTAGTCTCATTGAATGATTTGCATCATAGTGGTGCCAAGAGGTCCCTGAACCTAATTCCTATAAATTGTCAGTCTCCCACCTCCATTTCCCCCCAGTACAAAACCCTCTCTGGGAAACATCATCACCTGACAAAAGATGGGAATAGTCAGTGCTGTAGGGAGTGTGTAGAGGAGCTGTGAACTGGTCTGGCCATTCTAGAATTCAATCTGGCCTTATGCAAAGAAAGAGAAATAAACTATCTATTCTGTTTGACCCAGAGATCCTACTACTGGGAAATAAGCCCCAAGGAGGCCATCAATCTGAAGAAATTCCCATACACACCAAAATATTTACAGTAGCATTTTTTGTAATGATGAAGAACTGGAAACAACTTAGATGTTCATCAATCAGGGAATGGCTAAACTAATTAATATAATGAATATAACTTGGCTATAAAAAATGATGAATATAAGGACCACAAGGAAGCCTGAGAAGATGAACTAATGCAAGGTGAAGTAAAGGAGATGGGAGGTGGGGGGAAATATGCACAACGACTTCAACAATGTAAATGGAGAGAATGAAACAATTGAAATGGAGCTCTTTAAAATGATAATGGGGCGACTAGGTGGTGCAGTGAATAGAACCCCTGGTCCTGGAGTCAGGAGGACCTGAGTTCAAATTCCACCTCAGATACCAGACATTCAACACTTACTAGCCCTGTGACCTAGGGCAAGTCACTTAATCCCAATTGCCCTGCCCTCCCCCCTCCAAAAAGAAAAAAATAAATAAATAAAATGATAATGGCCAAGCTTGGTCCCAAAGAAGAGAGAAAAAATGCACCTCTGTTCTTTCTTTGAAGAGGTGAGCAATTATGGGTGTGAAACATTGTTCTACACAATATCCTAAGTCATACTTGGTCAATGTGTTGGTTAGTTTTGTTGAATTGGGTTTTTTCCTTATTTTTCTTCCTGTTTAGAAGGGATGGCTCTCTGGCACAGGCAGGAGAAAAAGAGATATGTTGTCAAATGTAGGGGATTAAAAAAGTATCAATAAAATTATTTTAAAATGTAAAATAATCTTCAGCCACCATTGCTGGGTAAGGAACAGAAAGAAACATTAAAATACCTGTCACAAGAAACCCTCCGAGTATCTAGGCATACGTGTATGTGCTTTTCATAAAAAATATTCTTTTGAGTTTCCTTATATTATACTATCTTTAGTGAAGACTTACTAGGGGCCTAGCACTGTTAAGAATCAGTCAGTACAAAAAAACCATGACATAGTGCCTGCACACTAGGAACCCAAAAGTAACTACTACCAACCAGAGCTAGAGGACTAGGACACCTAAATACAGCATGTCATACACCTACTGAAAGGTCCTGAGAACAATGAAAACTATTTCTATCACTGCCAACCTTTGAGGGCAACAAAAAATGAAACAGATTTAGAGGACTTTAAAAGTGTGCAAAATGGTTTCCCTACAACACCCTGAGAAGTAGGTGGTATAAGCATTATCACCCTCATTTTACAGAAGAAGAAACTAAGGTTCAGAGATTCTTGCCTTGCTTCACACACATCACATGACTAGGAAGTATCTGGACTGGGATTTAGACCCAGGTCCTTGACTGATTCAATGCACCATCTACTCTTTCTACTATATCATGCTGCATTGCAAAGGACTTATTAATCCATTAGTCTTCACCAACTGCAAAATTGAGGTAGACAAGTAATAATAAACATCTGGTTAACTGTGGAAGGAACTACTCAAGAATGTAATAATCAAATGACAAAAAGGTATATAGCCTGTGAGGTTTCTGATTCATGTTCCATCTGCCACAGCACAAATAATTTAATATGAAACTAAGATATGATTTTGATCCCCTCCCCCTCCAAAATTTTTTTACATGATTTGAAATCTCTTATATGGAAAATAAATAATCTTTATTACTGTAGAAAATAAAATTTGAAAAAAGGTGAGAAAATCAATAGGAAAATTCCCCATTTGAATGGAGAGGCTAGGAACATAAAAATTCTTAAGTAGCAATCGAGTCTATCTACTAAAGGCCTTGCTTATGATCCCACGATCTCTACTCATACTCTCCCCACCCCAAAAAGAATAGGGAGAATTTTTAAAATACACACATATACATGACAGCAATTTGTTACGTAAAGATGGTGGCGGTGGTGGTGGTGGTGGTGGTGGGGTGTGTGTGTGTGTGTGTGTTTGTGTGTATGTGTGAGACAGAGACAGAGACAGAAAGACAGAGAAACAGAGAGACAGAAAGAAAGAAAGGGATGACATAATCGGAAAAACTAAATAAGGTAAAAGTTGAATCTGCAGAGAAATTTGGTTTCCAAGGGAGATGGAGCCCCAAACAGTTAACAAGAGAATCTGGCCACTTTAACAGATACATTCTTATAGTGGAGAAATGTGACTCATCAGGCCAAGCAAGCTGAGTGAATCTTCCTTTTCAGACCTTCACCCTCCTCTGATCTCATTCTGTATACCCACCAAATGACTTTTTAAATCTTAATTCAGTTCCTTAAGTAGATTTTCCTACTGGGAAGAGAAAGCAGTTTGTAAATGTGAAGAATGAATATTTGGGCTGCTTCATATTTTATATTCCTAGCACCAGTTGATCTTCTGTGAGTTTGGAAAGCATAAGCTAGTATTCCCTGCACCTATGCAACTCTAACTAAGATGGATAGTAAAAGGCTAAATCCTGGAGAACAGAAGAAGTAATGACTACTGGAGCCTGGTCAAAAATAGTTCTATGGTAGGGTTTCTTAACCTTATTTTTCTCAAGGACCCCTTGAACAGTCTGGTGAAGCCTATTAGCCCCTTCTCAGTATAATGTTTTTGAATGCATAAAATTGAGAAAACAAATTATATAGAAATAGTTATCAAAATATTAAAAAAAACAAGTTCAAAGACCCTAAGTTAAAAACTCTTGCACTTTGGAAAAGCTCTCTTTTAAATATCTTAAAATTACCAAAAAAGATAATAAAAATCATGATTTCAAACCATATTATAAACAAGAGTTTCCTACTGTTTTTCTCCATTGAGGATAGTGGAACCACCTCACTTGGACCCTACCATCACAAGTCCCAAAGTGCTTACAGAGAAAATAGAAAAGACACTCAAGAGAATACAGCAGAAAGGCAGCCAAGTAGACCACATATATTCAGATGAGATTGATGCTGGAGGTGTTATAACTGTGAGATCTCTGAGGGACTACATAAGGTATCCAAAGAAAGGGAAGCTAGCAAGAGTGGGAAAAAATTTCAGATCTTATTGACAAAAAAAAGTTGATCAAGAGAATATCAATTATTATCAACCTAATCTATAAGTGAATGAATAAGGATATATGTAGGGAATAAATAGGCTTTCAAAATGATTAAACAATGGGCCACAGCTTTACTGTCTCGTAGTCAAACGAAAGACATACAGAATATAAGATATCATTGTGCTTATCAGTTGTCAGTTAACAAAAACATTCCATAAAACAAAAAACTTTTAACTTGGTAGAAGGAAATGATACCGTATAAGCTATTTTATGAGAAAGAACTTTCCATCTATACACTACAATCCCTTGAGATTCTTTAGAGTACATAAAAGCAGAAATAATCTGGCTGATCTGCTAACATATACGAGGAAACCAGAACCAGGGAAATATATTGGGAGAATGCCAAAAGTCTTCTACATTGTGAGGAGGGAGATCTAGCACAGAGACCAGGTGATCCTCCAGCTTCTCCTACTTGCAGATGACATTGGGCTAAATGTATCAAGCCCCAAGACACTGTAGAGCTTCCTGGAAGAGCCCTGTAATCATTCAAAGGAGTTTGGTCTGTCCATCTACACAGGACACACCAAGTGATGAAGATGTCTATTACCCAAAATCATGCATACTTGAATGGACTTCCAGTAGAGCATGTCCAACACCATGGATATCTGTGACAGACAGTACAAACAGACAATAAGCTGTGCCCAGAGTTGAAAAGGCCTGGAGAAGAGTGCAGGCTGAATAGCTTTGAGGAAATTACAAAGTACTTTTACCAACACCAAGTTTCTCATAACAGAAAAGTCTCATCTTTGCAATACAAATTTTTTCCTGGTGTTGCTATATGGCAGTAAGACCCTGAAGACAACTGACTCTGAAGAGCTGAAGATGAGGATCACACAGAAGGCTACAGAAAGGTATACAGTGGGTGTGAGCAGGCTGCAACATGTTACTGATAAGAAATTCCAAAGAATAGGACTGAAATTCAATAGAAAGAGATGGGTTGGTCATATGGCAAGAGGGAGGTATGATGGGGAATTACCACAGGTCTCCACTGGTGCCCTCAAGATGTTGAAGAAAAATGAGGAAAGCCTCCAACATGTTGGGTGGAACACCCATGGGAGACTTTTGGGAGGCCATGAATAATTGCTGCTCTGGATGTGCTGGCATGGATGGGTGGTGTTCTGCAAGGTGGGAATACTGAATTGATGAGATTACAAGATGGATTTGATTACTGTATACCTGTGCACCTTAAAAAAAAAGTCCAGAACTCATTTGCATATCAGTAACTACAAAAATGACCTTCTAGAAAATGACAAATGTTAGAGGGGCTTCAGGTAAAAGCATAAATACACTATTGGCAGAGCTTAGAATCAGGATAGCCATTCTATAAAGCAATTTGGAATTATGCCTCTAAAGTCATTACACTGAATATACTCTTGGATTCAGTGATACCACCACTGGCCATATATCCTGAAGAAATCAAAGAAAGAAAAAAAGGACCCATACGTACAAAAAATTTATAATAGCTTTTTCCATAGTAGCCCCAAATTAGAAACTAAAGAGGTGCCCATTGCTAAACAAATTACGGTTTCTGAATGTGATGGAATGTTATTGTATCATAAGAAATTATAAAATGGAGTTTTAGAGATAACTGGGAGGCTATATGAACTGATGCAGAGCAAAGTGAGCAGAATGAGGGGAACAATTTATACAACAATAACAACATTATAAAGACAAACGACTCTAAAAACAAATGACTTAGGAACTCTGATCAATGACAAATGACTATTTCAGAGGTCTAATGACAAAGTGCACCTTCTGAGCTCAAAATGCAGAAAAAGACATACATTACTGGACACAGCCAATGATGGAATCTGCTTAGCATATTTGTTACCTGAGGCCTCTCTGACATTTGTCATTTTCTAAAAGGTCATTTTTGAAGTTACGGATAAGCAAATGAGTTCTGGTTTTTTTTTTAAGGTGCACAGGTATACAGTCATCACATCTATCTTGTAATTGTTGTTTTTCTTTTTCTTTGTTTAGTTGAAAGAGAGCAACAGGGGTTGGAGAGAATAAATGCTTGTTAATTAATAAATAAATGTTAGAATGATCTCTTTTAGATTTATAGAGTTCTTTAAGATCTGAACATCTTAGAAGCTGTTCCAGGTCCTGGAAGCTTTGAAAGGCTCCGTCATTGATATTGGTAAAAGAAAAGTTTTGAGCTGAGATACCTTGGTAGAAGTTTCTAAAAAAACTTATTAGACAACTACTATTACAGTCAGAAAGGGAGGAATACTGGGGGAAAGATGAAAGAAAAACAAATATGGAAGGAATAATAACGTGGCAAAATGGATAGGGATGAAACTGAAGTTGAAGGCAGCTGACGTCTCTTTGGCTCTTTGTTTTGTGACTGTGAAAATGATTTGCAGACACTATCTACTCTGATCCTCCCAAAACCCTGTGAGGTGGTTAGGACAAGTATTATTAATTCCATTTTATAAACAAGTAAACTGAGTATTAAGAAACAAAAGTAATTTGCCTAACGAACAATGGACTAGAGTCTCCTGACCTAGGTTCATGTCTCAGTGGCTCTACTACCACTAAATGGGTGACTTTGGGTCAATCATTTCTTTAGGCCTCAGTTTCTTGGTGATTAGTGAGTCCCTAAAGCCCCCCTCTTCCAACATTCATAAAGACTTGTAAGGCAAATGGAGTTCTATGTTCTTACCATTATTTCATAAGTATGATCACTTTGATGCTTCTTGTACTCAAATCCTCGGGTGAAGCACTGTAAAACAGAGAAAACAACCAGTGACCCACAAGCTTTTCCAAGAGCTTTTGAATAGGTTAGAGAAAGATAAATTTTTTTTCCATATTTAAGTTCTTAAGATAGGATGGGGTAGGGATCTGAACATGTGAATTCACTGGATATAGGGAACTTCCATGAGAGGAAATGCTCTTTGCCATTGCAGGTAGGTACCTTCTCTGCAATGTAGTATCTTCAAGAGTTGCCTAGAGCACTGGAGGTTAAGTGACTAGCCCTGAGTGATCCACACCCAGGCATGTGTTAGAGGAAAGACTTGAATTCAGGCCTTTCAAGCTTCAGGGTCAGCTTCCTGTCCATTATGCCACATTGCTTCCCAGTTCTTATGATTATAAAAAATGTTTTCAAAGTCTTTAGTTTGACGCTTCAATCAAACAAAGTACTAGCTACTAGCTACCACAGCCATTGACTGAGGGGGCTGCAATAGAAAGACAAAACCAACTTGGGGCTTTTGTCTGCATCTCTACATACTGGTCTGACTCCCTCTGGCTGTCTGGAGTAACCTAGTCATGTACTGTCATGTCTGCTATCCAGGTTTGACTGCCACCAGGTTAAGACAGAAAGCAGTATCTTGGGTTATATCAAGGGCAGCAATGCTTCCCCCTGGGGTGTATTTGCTCTCTCAGTGCTTTAATGTGTCCAATCAAAGCAATGCAAAGAGTGCCAAGGAACAGAAGGAAAGGGTCTGTATGGACCAAAATATTCATGGCAGAGCTTTTGGGTACAACAAAAACAGAAATAGGAACTTCACCTGTGGTATCATCAGCACAAGGAATTCCCTTCTACCAACACAGGTCAGAACTTTCTCTGCAACTTAAATTCTTAGACACTGGCCAAGAACAGAGAGGTTATCTGGGTTCACACAGCCAGTAGGTATCATAATTGAGACCTGAATCTGGATCTTTCCAGCTTCAAGGCCAGCTCTCTATTACACCATAAAGGGAAAAAAAAAACCCAGAAACAATGACAGAGGAGTGGCTGAACAAACTGTAGTACATGAATGCAGTGGAATACTATTGAAACATCAGAACCTACCAATGGAAGGAATTCAGAGAACCTGGAAAAACTTCTCTAATTGAATGCAGAGCAAAACAAGCAAGGAACAAAATTTACACTATAACTAAGGAAAGAAGGGGGAAAATACACTATAATTAAGATTTAAAGGAAAAGAACACTTAAAAAAAGGCTAATCCTGTATACACTGTAATAACCAACACTGACCCTGGAGAAAAAATGAGAAAATGTATCATTCCTCCTTCTCTGGAGGAATGGGGGTCTGCAGGGTAGAATGTTGCATACCCCATTGGACATGGTCACTCCATAGGTTGGTTTTGCTTAAATTTTTTCTTTATATAAAGAAGGGTTCCTTGGATGGAGAATATATCTAGATAAGATCTTGATGTGAAAATAAATAGCACCAACACAACTTAGTATTTAAAAGGAATAAATAAACAAGCATAGAAAGGGACAAGTATTAAGGTAAAAGGGAGAACAACACCTACCATATCTGCTCCCAAAATGACCCAAAAGATCAGAACCCAGAAGATCCAAGTTCAAATCTGTTGTCGGTCACTTTCTAGCTATGTGACTCTGGGCAAATGACTTAACCTCTGCTTGCCTCTTGTTTCTTCATCTGTAAAATGGGAACAATAATAGTGCCTACCTCCCAGGATTGTTTTGAGGATCAAATGAAATAATAATTGTAAAGCATTTAGCACAGTGCTTGGCACATAGTAAGTACTACATAAAGGTTAGCTATTATCATCATTATCACCTCAATTAGATACAAAGATGACCAGGATGTTGAAGTGAAAGGACTGTAATCAATACACTGGCTGAAGAAAACTAAGGATGATTAGGTGAATTTATAGTCATATCTTCATGTCTTGAAGACATATATCTGTCTTCAAATGGCTCTTATGTAGCAGGGAAATTAAACTTGCTTCTTGACCCCAGAGGGCAGAAATAGCTGGTGCAAAGGATAGAGCACCAGGCCAGGAGTCAGGAAGACTCATCTTCATGAGTTCAAATCTGGCCTCAGACACTTCTTAGCTGTGACCCTGGGCAAGTCATTTAATCCTGTCTGCATCAATTTCCTCTTCTGTAAAGTGAGCTGGAGAAGGAAATGGCAAACCACTTTATTATCTTTGACAAGAAAACCCCAAATGGGGTCATGGAGAATTGGATACAACTGAAATGACTGAACACTGCAGGGAAAAGGTGGCTTCAGTTCAAGATAAGGAAGGACTACCTACCAGCTAGAGCTGTCCAGCAACGAGATACTTTGCCTCAGCAAACAGGACTATCGCCTCAGTAGAGGTGTTCCAGCAAGGGGTGTCTTGCCCATGTCAGGGGTGTTTTAGGGGGGGATTCCTGGATTGCTTGGGATACTGGACTAGTTGACCTCTGCAATTATCTTCGTCAACACGAAGGTTCTGTAGTTTTAGTGTGCTGGGCAGTGTGGGTGAGGAAGATGAAACTAAAAGAGTATGCTCTGTCTGAACAACCAACATTAATCTCCTTCTGTGCTATGCCAATAGATCTAGGCTGGGAGAAGTGCTCAGAACTTTGATCAATGAGGTACCCAGTCATGACTTCAGAGGACTGATGCCAAAGCAGTCTCCTGTCTCTAAGCACAGAGGTGGTGAACTACAGGCGTGAAGTAAGACATACATTTTTAGACTCAGATAATGTGTGTGTTTTGCTCAATTGTCCTTATTACAAAGGAGGGCTATTTTGGAGGAGAGGTGGTGATCATTAGGAAGTGACAGTGATTAAAAAAAAGGACATCAATAAGATGTTTTAAAAGAAAAAAAAGAGAGAGATGCAAATGTCTGGGCTACTTTGTGAGTCACCTGCAGGCAGAGGAGGAATGGAGGAGGTCCACATTCAGCACATTTGATATAGGGCTCCATGAGATAGGAGGAGCAACCCCGGCAGGGAGGCTTATCAAAAGGATCATCTAGAAAAGAGGAAAAAAAGAAAAATATTTTAAGCTATTTTTGTCTTAATTTATTCATATTTTTTGGGTTTTACACTATCTTTTTTTCCAAATTCATTCCATTGACTCCCTTCCAAAGAGAGTCATCTTTCATAACAAAAAAAGGGAAAAAAGCAATTCAGTAAAACTAACACATCAAATTAATCTGACAATACATGCAACATTCCACATCCACAGACTTCCACTTCTGCAAAGAAGGGGGAAGGTATATTTTCTCCTATCTTCTTCATGACCAAAGTTCATCATTAGCATTAAGGGTTTTCTGCCTTTTCTCATTTTTGCCAATTTGCTGGGCAGGATGTGGAGTTGTTTTGATTTCCCTTCCTCTTACTGTTAAGTGACTTGGAGTAATGTTTCACATAGTTGTTTACAGTTTTCAAATCTTCTTTTAAGACTTGTTTATTCTCTGTGGTGAATGGTTCTCAGTATTATATATTTGTGTAGTTCCATATATATCTTGACTATCATACTCTTATTGTAAAAACTGGAGAGATATTCAAAGTAATTTTTCCCCCTAAATCAAGAACTTCCTTTTAATTCTAATATCATTGATTTTGTTCCTCGAAAAAGCTTTGCAATTTCATGTAAAAAGCCCAATAATCTATTTTACCTTGGTAACAGTCTCTCTCCCTTTGTTGAGTTAATAATCTCTCCCCAAGTTACAGCTATAAAAGTTACCTGTCCTGGATTTCTTCTAGTGCTTCTTTTACAGCATGACCTTTAATATTCAGGTCACATAGTAATTTTTCATTTTATTGTGGTATTTGCTATAAGATATGAATCTAAAACTAATTTCTCCTAAATTGCTTTATATTTTCCCAGAAGTTCTTATCCAATAGGGAGCTCCTTCTCAAGTAATTTATGTTGGTAGGTTTAATCAAGCAGTGAGTTATTGAGTTTGTTTCTGATTCTTCCTTATCTAGTCAATTCCACTGATCTACTTTTGTATTTTAATAATCAGTGGCAAACTGTGTGACAGTGTAATTGGAGATCTGGGCATGCCAGCCCCAATCCATTCCACTTCTGAGATCCAAGGCTTTTTGTTCCTGCAAATGGATGTTGTTATTGGTTTGTCTGGCTCTATAATGCATCCCCCATTGTCATCTTAAGCTGAAAAGAGCACTTTAGCATCACTGAAAACCTGAGGATTTTACAGTGACAACCCAGTGACCCTTGTGTACACACATTCACCAAGGGATGAGCTCAGACATACAAAGGTGGTACTCTCCAAGGTTCTGTCCAGCTTGACAGTTCTAAGACTCAAATACATCATAGGATTGTCAGTAATTTTACAAAATAACTGCTTCACTTTCTATGCTGATGAAGGTTCCACCCTGTGTCAAGTGCTGTAACTTCTGAGAAACAGATGGAGCTCCTACTGTCAAGAAGCTTCCAGACAGAAGTCTGATAGAAGCAAACTGAAGAAACTGACAGAAGCAGCTACTGTAAAAAGTATTTTTGCGTGATTATTTTTCTTCATGAGAAGAGAGGGTTCAATTTAGGGGGAAAAGAAATTTCCACAAATGACCATGATGTAAAAACAAAAGACATCAGTAAAATTGATTTTTTTCTTAAGTGTACCTTTAAATGTACCTTTGGGAAGATGTGCACACATACACACATATACATGCATGCTTCTATAGACAGACACACATGTACATGTACAGCCATGTGCATGTGGATAGGTATGTACTGTGATGCATGTGTGTGGGTGCAAGAGGTGGTCTCTATTGTTTAGAAATAGCCAATGTGATGATTTGTCACTTAATGGTAAGACAACATTCAGTTATGGGAGTGACAGAGGAGGAGGGAGTCACTGGAAAATGACAGCAATGTAAAAAAAAATTATAAGTTAAAAAAAAAGGAATGAAACCTGTTCTTCTTTCAATGACAATGTATTCAAAAATACTAGTGATGTGACTGAAGTCCAAGACATATGATGCTCTAAAAATTCAGAGGCACAGAGCTGCAGTTCCCTAAACTCAGCTTCCCTGCAGTTTGAGCTGCTTTAGCAAGATTGTTTTCTGTGATGGAGAATAAAAGTTTGAGAAAACATAAGCTCTGAAGGCAAATGAAAGGAGATTAATCTGTAGAGCCTGAGGTAGGGTTTTGTGGAGGGTTTTATGTATTATAATAACATTTACCACCTGAAGCCTAGAAATAGCTGCTCACCACCCAACCGCCCCTACTCATGGTGATTATTGTTCCTTATGTTTTTTCTAAATGGGAATCGAGAAAAAAATGACTAGGAAAGAACTGGGCCCTTTCTGACACAGGCCCTGAATTCCATGGATAAGAACATAAATGGCATGGAATCAGAGAAGGGACTTTAGAACTTATCCAGCCCAATTTCTATTCAATCAACTTTCTATGGGTTGTAGGGATCTCTACCCACAACATCCTAACTGGTAACCTGGCCTTCTCAAATGCCTGCAGCAACGGAGAACTCACTACCTAATGAGACAATACTGTGCCCACTTTCTCATTTTAAATTTGATTTAAGGGTAGACAATGCATTAAATATTTAATGCTACATTGCAGGGGTCAACTTTTTACTAAAGAAGGTCAGTTTTTACTAAACCCAAGATAATTTTCTTCCTTGGTCCCTTATACCTTCCCTATATATGGCTGTTTAACCTTCCTAAGTCAGATTCCAGAATCATGGGATCATAATTTAAAGTATGAAGGGACCTCAGAGCTCAACTCCCTCATTCTACAGATGAGAAAACTGAGGCTCAGGGAAGAAAGCAATTGCTCAAGGTTATACAGGTGGTAGTCTCGATCTGAACACAAGACTTGGTGCTTTTTCTTTGAATTTTCAATGTTGAAGTCATTTAAGAAAGTAGAATAATCCTCAGAAGGAGACAGACAGAATTGGAAAGAGGCTGAATGGGGATTTCCTTGAAAAAACACTGTTAGTGGAATAGAAATGATCATCCATAAAGCCTCTTCACAACCCATGGCCAAATGAATCCCCCAAATCCAATAACAAAATTTTATGTTTCAAATGTCATAGACATTTCATTGTGAAACTGTGGGGAAGGGGAATGAGGAAATAGAAATCTTCTGAATGTAAGGGGCTGCCTGAGTTTTATCACGAAAAAGATAATTTCTTACAAATTTCTTTCCTTTACCCAACAAATATTTATTGGTAACAATGCTTGATTCCTTAACTAAAGTCCTACTACGGTAGTCCATTGTGGAACAAATATGATCCTAGGTTCTTTTTTTTACCCCGTTTTACATTTTTTTAAATTTATTTTTAGTTTTCAACATTCATTTCCACAAAATTTTGAGTTACAAATTTTCTCCCTGTCCTTCTCCTACCCCCAAGCCCCAAGATAGCAAGCCTACTGAATATCCTCTCCCCCAATCTGCTCCCTTTTATATTCTCCTGACCCTAGGTTCTTATAGGCTAAACTAGTAGAGTTGCATCTCTGAAAAGGTCTCCCAAGCCAGAAGTACTAGATGGTGTAGCTGTGATCTGACGACCAGTCTAATGAAATTCAAAGAGTCTTCTTGCTAAAGGGCTGGCCAGTAGCTGATAAATTGTTTTTAGTCACAGAAACTCATCAAACTATATTTCAAGACATTGGAAGAACTGGGATCTATACCAGTGAAAGATGGACTCACACTGATAAAAGTAGATTGTTAAAATAACGATTTATATTGTTATTGTGGTTGTGGTTGTTAGGGTTATATTCTAAAAAATAAATTCCATGTAAAAAAGGACATTTTCTTTTTCCTTCAGTTGGCATGTTACAATCATTGGTTATGAGCATATCACTCAGGCTGTCTTGAGAGATTCTGTTGCTAAAATTTTATTGCTCTCTTTTTTTAACACCTTAATTTCAAAACATATCCTTCTTCCCTCCACCTCACAACAAGCCATTCCTTCAAAGGACAAAGAAGAAAGAACAAAAAAGAAAAAAAATTAGTTTAGTAAAAACAACCAATACACAAACCCAGCCTGACAGCATACAGAATGCCCCATACTTACAGTCCCCTAACTCAGCACAAAGGGAAGGGAGACATATTTTCTTATCTCTTCTTTGAGGAAAAGTTTGAGCCCTATAATTATGCAATGCTCATTTTCATTGTTGTTGATGTTTTCATGTATATTGCTGCAGTACCTGAGTATATATTGTTTTTCTGATTTTGTAAACTTCAGTCTGTATCAAGTTCTATAAATCTTCCCATGTTTCTCTACATTCTTCAGAGTCGTCAAAGAAATCCTATTGCTTTTGAAAATCAAGGCTTAGCCTGGAAAGATTTACATGAAATGATATAAAGTGAAATGAGCAGAAAGAGGAAAATATTGTACATAGTAAAAGTAATATTGTATGATGATCAACTGTGACTTAGCTCTTCTCAGAAAGACAATGATGTAAGACAATCCCAAAGGACTCATGATGAAAAATGCTATCCATCTCCAGAGAAAGAACTGATGGAGTCTGAATACAGATCAAAGAATACTATTTTTCATTTTCTTTATTTTTTTGTGGGTTGGGTTTTTTTTTTTTGGTGTGTGGGAAGGTTCTTCTTTCATAACACAACTAATATGGAAATGTTTTCCATAACTGCACATATGTAACCTATATCAAATTGCTTACCATCTCATGAAGGGATAGGAAAAAAAGGGAGGGAGAGAATTTGGAACTCAACATTTTTTTAAAAATGAATGCTAAAAATTGTCTTTACATGTAATTGGGAAAAAATTAAAAAATATATATATATATTTACATATATATTTTGTTTTTTTAAATCAAAGTTTAGGAAGATTTTTTAAAAAATACCTAAGAACCTGAAACAGGAACAAAAGAAATGAAGACATAATTCTAATGACCAAGGTTGGCTACAAGCAGAGTTGAGAAAAACACCTTTATCCCTTCATTGCCAAGGTGGAGTATTATGGATATGGAATGGTACATGTACTGTCTGTGGTTGATGCGTTGGTTGGTTTTACTGATCCATGGTCTTTGCCATTCTTTAAAAATTTTTGTTAGAAGGGATGACTAGTTGGATGGAGGTGGGGAAAGAATAGTTTCAGAAATAAATGTGATGTAAAAGCAAAAGACAATAAAAATGAGAAAATTGCTATAAGAAAGGAAAAAGAGGGGGAAATCAAACTCTAGTACAGAGTTCCCAGCTCAAGGAGAAAATATTACAAACAGTCAAGAATAAACAATTTGAGTATTGTGGAAACACAATCAGGATAACACAAGATCTAGTCGCTTCTACATTAATGGATCAAAGGGCTTGGAATATGATATTTTGGAGACTGAAGGAGCTAGGACTAAAACCAAGAATCACCTACCCAGCAAAACTGAGTACAATGCTTCAGGGGAAAATTTGGTCATTCAATGAAATAGAGGACTTTCAAGCACTATTGATGAAAAGACCAGAGCTGAACAGAAAATTGGACTTTTGAATACAAGAAGCAAGAGAAGCATGAGAAGACGAACAGGATAGAGAAATCATAAGGAACTTATTAAAGTTGAACTATTTACATTCCTACATAGAAAAATGATATTTGTAACTCATGAGACTTTACTCAGTATGAGGATAGCTGAAGGGATTATATATGTACATATATATACACATACATATATATATGTGTATGTATAGGTGGGTGTATGTGTCTATATGTATGTATGTGTGCATATGTGTGTACATGTATACATAGACAGAGGGTACAGGGTAAGTTGAATGTGAAGGAATGACATCTAAAAAATAAAATTAAGAGGGGAGAAAGGAATATATGGGGAGAAGGAAAGGGGGAGAGAGAGAATGGGGTGGATTATCTCACATAAAGGAGACAGAAGAAAGTTGTTACAATGGAGAGGAAGAGTAGGAAGGTGAAAGGGAATGAGTCAACCTCACTCTCATTGGATCTAGCTTAAGTAGGGAATAACATACACACTCAATTGGGTATCTTACCCTACAGGAAAATAGGGGGGAAGGGGATAAGAGGGGGGATGATAGAAGGGAGGGCAGATTGGGGGAGAGGATAGTTAGAAGCACACATTTTTGAAAAGGGACAGGTTAAAGTAGAAAATAGAATAAGTGAGGGGTGGGATAGGACGGAGGGAAATATAGTTAGTCTTTCACAATATATGGAAACATTTTGCATAACTACACATGTACAACCTATATTGAATTACTTATCTTCCCGGTGGTGTGGGTGAGGAGGGGAGAAGGAAGAGAATCTAGAACTCAAAGTTTTAATAATAAATGTTAAAAAAACTGTTTTTACATGCAACCAAAAAATAAGATATACAAGCAACGGGGTATAGAAATCCATCTTGCCCTACAAGAAAGTAAGGGGGGGATAGGGGGCATATAAGAGAGGGCAGATTGAGGGAAGGGATATTCAATATGCTTGCCATCTTAGGGTGGGGAGTAGGGGAGAGATGGAGAGAAAATTTGTAACTCAAAATCTTGTAGAAATGATTGCTGAAAACTAAAAATAAATAAATTATAAATTTTTTAAAAAACCAAGCTCTAGGATGACCATCCTAGCTTCATACTCAGGTACTTTTCTGTATCATTTTCCACTAATTCAAGAACAAGGGTGTCTTTATCACTGGGCAATGAACAGAAACATATACGATTTCAATTTTGTTTGATCCTTTTCAAGCAGTTTCAGAATAAGATGCACAAAAGATCTTTACAAGTAGAACTACAATGTTTCTGTCCCTGCCCTCATCTATTTGCCCTAAATGCCACCAAGAGTCACCTGAGGTCATACTTACTACTGAAGGAGCCCAATCTGTCCATTCTCACACTGGCAGGGGAGCCACAGCTCTGGTTGTCGCCCTCAAAGCCTGATCCCAGCACCTGTCCACAAATCCCTGGGAACGTGTCAATTCCTAGAAATAGACAAAGTCAAGGAAAGAGGTACACAACTGAGGGAAAAGAAAGGCAAGGTTGAAGAAGTGCCAGCAGGGAATGGAATGAGCACAGAACTTAAGAACCAGAAGACTTAGGTTCCAGTCCCAGGCCTGCCAATGATTATTAGCAAGCCACTGTATTTATTTTGTAGGTACTTATATCTGATCCCACTGTCTCCCTGACAGAATATAAATCCTTGGGAGGATAAGAACTATTTAATTTTTGGTTTTGTATTCTGAGCACTTAGCTGAGTACTGGAATACAACATGTGCTTAATAAATGTTGCTAAGTTGCTTCTGACTCTTATGACCCTTTTTGGGGTTTTCTTGGCAAAGATACTGTGAATGGTTTGCCATTTCCTTCTCTAGCTCACTTTATAGATGAGGAACCTGAGGCAAACAGTGTTAAGTGACTTGTCCAGGGTCACACAGCTAAGTGTCTGAGGCCACATTTAAACCCATGAGGATGAGTCTTTTGATTACAAGTCCAGTGCTCTATCTACTTTGGTGCCTAATTGCCCTAATACATGTTAGCTGGTTGATTTGATTGACATCTCTCTTTCAGCCTGTTTTAGCACTTACCAAATGGGAGTAACAATTGTTTTCACTAGACTCATTGGTTTGTTCTGAGAAAAGCTCATTCTGTAAAATGCTAGGTAAGTATGAATTGTTATTACCCTGTTTCTTTAAAGGTGAGAGTGGAAGCAAAAACCAGACTTTACCTTTCACTGACAGTGGACTGGCTTTTAGATTCCAGGGATCACTTGGTTGACCCTGATGTTTTCACAGTGGAAGGGAATTATTCACCAGGAAATGCAGGCAACACTCACATAATTCCACTGAAACAGAACGGAGGAGCAATCCATCAGAGAAAAGGAGGAGAGAAATGCAAACTCCTTTCAAGAATCTAATGACATGGGTCCCAGTCGACTCTTCCGATTTCGATCACACTGCACCCCTTCATCCGCTCTGTATTCCAGCCAGACTAGCCTACTTCCTCTTTCCAGGACTAACCATGTGCTAATCATCTCCCACCTCTGAGTCTTTACATGGGCTGTCTCCCTTACCCTTGGAATGCCTTTCCTCCCCAACTTCTGCACTTAGGATCTTCTTCCTTCAAGACTCAGCTTAGGGTCCCCATCTTCTACAAGAAACCTTTTCTCATCCTCCTCATTTCACTGGTCACTGCTCCCTGACCTCCCCACCCCCCAATTAAGAGTATTTATTTATCTGTGTAAATCTCTATCCCCAACAGAATGTAATATCCTTGAGGGCAAGGCTTTTTGTTTGCTTTAGCCTTATGTCCTTAGATCCTAACATGGTAGGCATGTGATATATGCATCTGTTGTACAGGCATGTAATAGACACATTTGTTGTACATGCATGTAATACACATATTCCACAAACTGAACTTTATCACCCACCATTGATTTACAGGAGGGTGGGTCTTCAAAGGCAAATAAGTGCACAAACCGATTGACTGATTGTCACCCAGACCAACAACTAAATGGAGGGCTGTGGCTCAGATTCTGGTCTTTCTATATCCAGACTTCTTAACCTGAGGTCTGAGAACTTTCTTTTTAACTGATAAATTATATTTCAATATCATTGGTTTCCTTTGTAACCCTATGTAATTTAATTTGTGCATTTAAAAACATGATTCTGGGTTTTCATAAAATTCTGCAAAGAAGGGTCCAGAACACAAGAAAGGTGAAGAACCTCAGATCAAGGGATGATCAAGATAAGATGTGTTAACTACTGCAGCAGAGAAATCAGAAAGGCAGAAGGCTCTCCATCACCACAGATGATCATCTGGCCAGATATCAGAGGGGCTCTTACTCAGAAATGACCAGAGATATGACCTAACAACCCCACAGAAGAGCACAGGATTCAGCTGGAAGGGATTTTAGAGGGCATTGATTCCACTCTTCAGCCACAAAGTAGGACCAACTCACTTCCTTCACTCCAAAAGTGAGAAAGTGGCTTTCCCAAGGTCATACACAGTGAGCAGAACTGAGATTTCAAACCCAAGTCCTCTAATATCAAATTCAGTGCTCTTTCCACTACTGTCAGTGGGGGTCAAATTAAAATTGAAAGGGAGTAACTAAATAGTACATAAAAATCCCTATGAACTGCACCTCAACTCAGAAAACCACATGTTAACATTATCTATGTTTTATTAAATATTTTCCAGTTAAATTTTAATCTGGTTCAGGCAACTCAAGAGTTCAGCAGGTAGCATTTTTGACACCTCTGCCCTAAGTCAGCCATGCAAAGGCAGGATACCAACCTGGTCCAAGGAAACATTTACTAAATTCAACCATGTTCTTGAGAAGTGTGGATATAGCACCAGACTCAGAATTCCAGAACTGAGTTCAAATCCTACCCAAGACATGTACTAGCTGGGTGACTGTGAACAATTCACTTAACCTTCCCAAGTCTCAGTATCCTCATGTGTGTAGCAGATACCCTGGAGTGTTGTATTGTTGTATAACATATGTAAAACTGAAAAGTGCTTCACAGACCTTAAAATCTGTATTTGTTTTAGTTGAGTTGCATCCAACTCTCCAGGACCTCATTTGGGGTTTCCTTGGCAAAGATACTGGAGTGGTTTACCACTTTCTTCTCCTGCTCATTTTACAGATGAGGAAACTGAGGCAAACAGGGTTAAGTGACTTGCCCAGAGTCACATGAGTCTTCCTGACTCCAGACACAGTATTCTATCCACTTCACCACCTAACTGACCTCATAGTAGGTACTTAATAAAAGCTTACTAACTGACCCTTCTCTGAATAGTTTAATGAATTGCAGACACTAAATATTTTCCTGAATGAATAAGTAACACTTATATATAGGACTGTGCTAAGTACTTTATAACTATTGTCTCCTTTGATCCTCACAACAATTCTGGTAGGTGGACATTATTATTATCTCCATTTTACAGATGAGAAAACTGAGACAGTGTAGTTAAGTGACTTGCCTAGGGTCACACTGCTACTAAGTGTCCCGGGCTGGATTTGAACTCAGGAAGATGAATCGTCCTGATTGCAGGCCCCTGAAATCTATTCACTACCGCCACTTACCCTGATAAGGGTTAGTAATTACTACAATAGAAGAGGCCAGGTGGTACACCTAATAGAGTGCCTGACCCACCTCTAACATGTCCTAGCTATGAGATCCTGGACAAGTCATGTAACCTGTTTGCCTCAGTTTTCTCATCTGTAAAATGTAAAAAAATAGCACCTCTCTTCCAGGGTGGTTGTGAGGATCAAATGAGAAAATATTAGTGAAGTGTTTTTACAAACCATAAGGCACTACATATTATTATTTATAATCACAAAGTTATGATTTAGAGCAGGAAGGGGGCTAACTAGTCCAACTTCCTCATTTTACAGGTTAAGTGACTTGACAAGGTTCATACAGACAATAATTTTGAGAGGGAGAGAGTACAGGTATTTTTCCGCTCTGCTACAGAGTCAAGGAAGAACGGGTTGCTCCCATTTCACAGATGGAAAAACTGAGGTTGCAAGGGGGAGGGCATGGAGCAGGGCTCGAGAGGGGAGGGGCTCTCAGCGGAAGAGACGGCGGGAAGGGGGAGGTGGGGTCAGCAGGGGTCGCGTGTGCAGTCCCCCAGGAGGTCACACGCGCCCAGCTTTGCTCCCACCGGCCCGCCCCGCCCCCCTCCGCTCCACTCCCGCCGGCGCAGTCGCTGCGTGACCACGCGTGCCTTCTCGTTCGCTTCTCTACGTCGACCTCGACGCCTGCCTCGGCCCCGGACCTCGCGCGCCCGCCCGCCGACGACCGCCAGCTCCCTCCCCTCGTGCCCCCGCCTCCGGGCCCCCGCGCCCCACCCCCTGCCCCTCGCCCCCGGCCTCACGCCTCACCTCGCCGCGTCCCCCTCCTCCAGAGCCAGGAAGCCCAGAGCCGTTCGCGCGCACGCAGTGAGGAGTGTGCGCGCGCGCCTATGGCCCGTCCCCTCGCTGCTCCGCCGAGCATGCGCGCTCCCGCGGCCTTTGGTGTGCTCTCGAGGCTTGCGTGCTGCTTGGGCAGCTGTCCGCTACCTGGCTAGTACGTGCAGGTGCTTTTAATCTGGCTCGCCCTACAGATCGGGAAGAAAGAGCTTTCCACGTGCAGCTCTGCATAACATTCAACGAGCATTTATTAGGCTTCTACTGTACGTTGGGCAAGTACCGTGGCAGGCGATAAGGATAAAAAGACGAGACAATCCATCTCCAGACTCCGGGCATTTTCACTGGTTGGTCCCCCATGCCGGGAAGGCTCTTTTTTCTGGTTTCTGTCTTCTAGCTTCCCTGGCTTTCTTCAGTCTCAGCTGAACCCTACGGTCTGCCGGAAACCTTTCCCAGCCCTCCTTAATCCTATGTTAACTACCTTCCACGTAAGATTTTGTGTTGAATCTTTTAAACCAGTCTTCATCAGTATTCCGTTTATTATCCCTAATTTATCTTGTTCATATTTTGTTTATACATAGTTGTTTGTCTGTTGTCTCCCCCATTAGAGTGAAAGCTCCTTGAAGAGAAAGGCTGTCTTTTGCCTTTGTATTGCCAATGCTTAGCACAGCGCTTGGCACTTAGGCAGCCCTTAATGCATGTTTTTTTGATTTGCAGCATCCCCTTTCCAAAAGGAGGTTACGTTATCCTGGGGAACACAACCGGTGTTCAAGGTGACACACAATATATTGACACAATTTTAAGAGGAAGAGAGATAACTGGGGAGAATAAGGAAAGGCCAGTCCAGATCCTTGAACAAGAAGTCTGGAGACAGGAGCTCCACTTCTGCTTCAGTTCCATTTATTATACACCTACTAGATGCCAGGGACTATTCTAAGTGCTTCCATCCTGCTAACTTACAGCTTTGTGACTTTGGACACAACTGGATAATCAACTAGGTCCCTTCCAAATCTCCCATTCTAACAGCCCTGAATCATTATTTATCCTCTCTTGGCCTCAGTTTTTTTATCTGTAAACCAAGGATAATAATACATAATTTATCCCATAGGGAATATTTTGTCCTTAAAATGGTAAACAAATGGGAGTTCTGGTGTTCTGATTATTGTTATTAATAGAAGTCTATAAAGGAATGGAATGTGGGAGAAAGTGATTGTCCTCCCTGAAATCAACCCTAAAGATAGAGCTTTCCCAACTTTAGTTAGTTATAGATCAGAGGCTTTACAACTGGAAAGGGACTCGAGATATCACCTGATCCAAGGAAATAATTTTATAAATAAGGGACCTGAGGCTGAAAGAGGAGAATGCTCCAGGTCACAGGTATCAGATACAGTATTAGAACCTGTCTTCTTGACTAATATTTGGGATTCTTGGCACTATTCCATCCAGACTAGCTCCTTATGTCACTAATATGTTCATTCCCTTTAAAAAAAATTTTCTTTCAGGGTGGCTAGGTGGTGCAGTGAGTAGAGCACTGGCCCTGGATTCAGGAGGACCTGAGTTCAAATCCAGCCTCAGACACTTAACCCTTACTAGCTGTGTGACCTTAGGCAAGACACTTACCCCCAATTGCCCTACCTTCCCCCTTCAAAGAAAATTTTTTTTTCTTTTTATTGTATGTACATATTGGGCTACGCTTATGGCCCTTTGTGTGTAGTAGTTCTTCATTCGTTCATCAGACGCTAATCCTTTTTAACAGCAATATTTTCCCCTCAATGCCATATGGAAGCAAATTATGGAATACAGAAATTGCAGAAAAATCAAACTGATGGACCCCTTAAAGAACAATAAAGATGCGGCAGACCTGATTAGGATGTCTTATATTACCAAGGATGACTTGTGTGTACACAGGAAGTAGCATAAAAAAGATTACAGAGGAAATCAGAAAAGGAGGTCAGTCCCGTGGAGGAATGTATCGACAAACTTTCATTAAGTGCCTTTATGTGTTCAGGTACTAACTACTGGGAATACAAAGATGAAAGCAACAACAATTCCTGTCTTCTAGGAGTTTACTTTCTATCTGGGGAGAAAATGAAGATGAATGTAAATGTAATTAATCCTTTTTTTTTAAAGCATTTATTAAGCACCTGCTTTATGCCAGGCACGGTGTTAAGTATTAAGAATATAAAGGCCAAAAAATGAAACAAATGCAAGGTAGTTACCCATATTTAAATGCTGCAAGATGGAGGAAGGGGTGAAGTGATTTCTCTTTTTCTTTGACAGTAACAAAAAAAAATGACAACTTGTGGGGAAAGCACATGGTGAGGGGCCTATGTTTGCTTAGGTGAGCCTGAGCGAGAAGTTCCCACACCTCCAGTTCCTGGATCCTCTTTTCTGCCCTCCTGGATGAGGACAAGTCAGAGACCAGCAATCCTAAGAATGGACATTTCCAGCCTTGTGGGTTACTTTGTGGGTAAGTCTGGCTTCAGAAGTTTCCAAGTCTCTGAAAGATTTAGAATTCCTGAGTCTGTTCATCAGGCTCTCCCATAAGTGGTTAAAGGCATATGAGATCCAAGGGACCTGATAGTAATGTTATTGATAACAGAGGGAGAAGAGAAACAGTATCATAGATTGAAAATTTGAAGAGACCATCGAATACTCTAGAAGTGGGGCAATTGAGACAGATTAAGTGACTTGTCCAAAGTCATGAAACTAGTAATTGACAAAGGTAGGATTTGAACCCAGATCCTTTAATTATGAAGCCCAGGCTCTCTCAACGTGGATGACTCATTATCTGTTACTACAGAGAGTGAACAAGTATGAAGATGGGTCTGGATGGACACATGAGTGATCACTGTCCTCAAGGGAGGAATGTGTGGTTAGGGAGGGAAGGAAAGGGAGAGCAGTTGTGCAGTGTTACTATTATGAAGTCTAGAGTCCATATACATTGCCTAAAGCAGTGGTACTGGAGAAGAACAGAAAAAATAAGAATAAATGTAAACTAGTGATCATTGAACAAGGAGATTACAGTGCAGTGATATGCCTGGTCAAGAGAAAGGAAGGAATAAAGCACATACTATGTACCAGGGACTTTGCTAAGAGCTTTATAAATATCTCATTTGATTATCACAACAACCCTTGGAGGTAGGTGCTATTGTTATCCCCATTACACAGTTTAGGAAACTGAGGCAAACAAAGATTAAGTGACTTGCTCAGGGTCACACAGCTAATAACTAGGGTTAGATTTGAACTCAGTTCTCCGTAACTTTAGGTCCAGCATTCTGTCCTTTGTGCCACCTTCTCCTCTGGATTGTCTGCTAGGCAGTCCGCAGTTTTCAATATTGGACTTAGAGTTCCCTAGGGCAGATGAAGACAAAGAGAAGACAGCCTTTATCTTCTCAGTTAGATTTTAACCAATTTGAGGATATCCTCATTACCCCGTACCCTCTCACCCCTACTCCAGGCATCTCTGGGGTCACCTGCTACTTCACAATGGCATATGGAAAAGGCTCTGGAGACATAAATTATGTGGAAACATTGGGGGGCCTAGCTGATCACTGTGAGCTCAGTAGACACTATTGGCCAGGGGAGACTAACAGGGGTTGTAGAAAAATAGGCACTCTAATACATTGTTAATGGAGCTGTGAAATGGCACAAGCATTTTGGAAAGTAATTTGGAATTACACATATTAAGTGACTAAAATGTCCATAGCCTTTGAACCAGAGATTCCATTTCTGAGCTTATACCTCAAGGGAGTCATTGATAACAAAAAAGTCTCCATATACTTCAAAATATTTATAGCAGCACTTTTGTGACAACTAAGAATGAAAACAAAGTAGACACCCATAAATTGGGGGAAGGCTAAACAAATTGTGGTACATGAATACAGTGGCTATGTTGTAAGAAATGAAGTGTGATAAATACAGAGAAGCCTGGAAAGATCTGTATGAACTAACGTAGAGTGAAGTAAGCAGACTCAGGAAAATAATTACATAGTAACTACACTAATGTAATTGGAGAGAATAATGACACACTAAAAAAATGAAAAGTAAATGTAACAAAGTTCTAAAGAACAAGTGAGACTCCAAGGAAGAGAAATGAGAAGGCATCCCTAACCCATCACTTTTGTGGAGATGAAAGGTCCACAGGTGTTACACATTGCACAGGTTTTCAGACTTTTTTGGTGTATCCATCAGGGTGCTCATTTTTTGCCTCTAAAAAAATATTATTTGTCATGTGAGATGGCTCCCTGGAAGAGGGAGGTGGAGGGAATACATATAAGTAATGTAAGAAACAGAAAATAACAATTAAAAACTTATTTTTAAAAGAGTTGAAGTTAAAAGCTATGAGTTCAGGATGTTACAAAGGATTATCTATATCAATATTAGACTTGTTTAATATTTTATTTTTCCTGATAACATGTAAATTTTTGCCATTCAATTTTTAGAAATTTTGAGTTTCAAATTTCCTTTTTCCCTTCCCACCTCCCTGAGATGCTAAGCAATTTGACATAGGTTATATGTGTGTTATCATATAAAACATTTCCATATTAGAATGCTGGACTTATTAAAAATGACTCTAAATGAGTTTCTAAAGTCATTGAAAAAGATAGTGTCCTTCAGAGTTCTGTATATGACAGCAGTATGGATTTGGGGAAGTATTGGTAAAAAATGGATAGAATGAGCTTCAACAGAGAGCAAGTTAGTGAGTGGTGATAGTGGCAAAGTAGGAGCCTGAAATTAGTTCTAAAGAGCAAGGACGTTGCCAGGTTGTTGGAGGCAATGTGATGCAATGGAGTGATGTTCGTGTAGGCCTAGAATTTAGATTCAAAATCTCAGTTCTGCCACTTACTAGCTAGGCAACCTTGGCAAATAGCTATACATCTCTGACCTTCAGTATCCTCATCTAGAGTTAATTATAGATTTGCTGCTGGCCCAGGCACCCCTTAGTTCTGCATTCATGATTGTGGACCAGGTTCAGAGTAGGGGATGGAAGAGACGGGGCTGATCTCTGAAGGGAGGGGTTGACCTTTTTTTGTTCTTCTCAAACTCTGGCTCTTTACATTCCCACCCCAGAGTCCCCAAAAGAATCACTTAAAACTTAGATTTGGGCTTAAGGAGGGAATAACATACACATTCAATTGGGTATCTTACCCTACAGGAAAGCAGGGAGGAAGGGGATAAGAAGAGGTATGATAGAAGAGAGGCCAGATTGGGGGAGAGGGTAGTTAGAAGCAAACGCTTTTGAAAAAGTAAGTGGGGGGATGGGATAGGCTAGAGGGAAATATAGTTAGTGTTTCACAATATAACCACTGTGGAAATGTTTTGCATAACTACACATGCACAACCTATATTGAATTGCTTGTCTTCCCAGTGGGGGTGGGTGAGGAGGGAAGAAGGGAAAGACTCTGGAACTCAAAGTTTCAAAAGCAAATGTTAAAAAAAAAATGTTTTTTTACATGCACCAGGGAAATAAGATATACAGGCACTGGGGTATAGAAATCCGTCTTGCCCTACTAGAAAGTTGGGGGGGGAGAGGATATAAGAGAGAACAGATTGGGGGAAGGGGTATTCAGTAGACTGGCTATTTTGGGATGTGGGAAAGAGGGGGAGAAAAATTTCTAATTCAAAATCTTGTGGAAATGAATGTTGAAAACTAAAAATAAATTTAAAAAAGTAAATTAAAAAAAAACCCTCAGGTTTGGCTCATTTCTAGGGCCTCCCCAGTAGAAGAGGAGTCGTTGTTTGTCCTTTGTTTTTGAAGAGGACCAATGGCACCACACATGATGTCTTGACTTGAATGAATTGGATTTAAGTGAAGCAAAGTTGCACAGTCATTGCCTCACTCTTTGTTCCTGAGTCATCCAAGTCCAATGGCAGGACTTTAAAAGTCAAGACAATTGGTGATGGCCCAGGATGCAGTGGATGACCTTTGTATCTTCCATTATTTTCAGCTGCCTTCATGACTATTGGAACAAGTTTTTCTCATCCACTCATTCTGCTGGGGAAACTCTTTATGTGCTTGGAGTAGACATCTCCCTAATTCACCTAACTCAATATATAATATAGGCTAAGTATAGAAAATTGTTTATTTCTTCCATATAAAAGAATTCTTCAAACATAAAAAGTTCACAATTACACATTCGAAATGGTAATTAATTTAGCAGATACTTAGCCCTTAGTAACTAATGGCTAAGTATCTCTCGAAAGAAACAAAGTGTGAACTCTGTCTCCTGTTGCTGACATATCAGGAAAGAGTTGGCTGATACAGGAAGCCAATGTGTGTGTGTGTGTATATAAGAAGAGTTCCAGAGAGACAGAATCAAGAATTTTCCTCCTGGTGGCTCCTGGTAGAGGGAGCAGAATTCTCACAGCATCTGGAAGCTGAGCTGCTAGACTGAGAAATGAGTTGGAGTTTTCTATGAGACCAGAATCTGGTGAAGGCAGAAGTTGCTGCCGCCTGGAAGGCTGAGATTTCTGGGTCCTAGACCAGGATAAGACTTTGTTTGTGGCTTGGTTGATCCTTGAGTTCCTGGCAACAGAAGTTGTAAAGGTTTTGAGATGTGCTGGACCCTGTGAACTTTAGTATGTACCAGGAACTGCCTGGAGGACCGGACAAGAACCTGGGAGCTATCTGCCTCTGAATCCAGGTGACTGTTTGGTGGATTCAGCTAGGAGCTGGGACCATGGCAGGGGATCCAGGGAATCTGAGAGACCATCCTGAGTAAAGATGAAGAAAAGGCCTCTTCTTGGATATTGAATGAGTGATGAAATTGAAGTTTACTAGACACCAAGGCATGGGGGGGGGTTGTGTAATTTTCTAATGATTATATTTAGTGATTAGTGATACTTAATAATTGTGAATCTGGATAAGTGACTGATTAAGTTAACTTATGATTGCCCCATGAGTGGAAGATTGATTATTGTACTGTGAGATTACTGAATGAGTGAGATTACTGAGTGAGGAGACAAACCTCCTTAGGGAAACCAGATGATTATTCTTTTGTTCTTTGTTCTTAATACTGTGGCCACTTTGGCGAAAACTATGTGGCCATTTAAAATATTAAGCTGTTTTGAACACTATATTGTCATTTTCTGTGATAAGATGTAATGTTGTGAATAGTATATTGTGATTTGTTGTGAATGTTTGCCTTGATTTGTTATGGAATAAATGGAGTGTTCACTCTACTGTGTAATCCAAACCTTAAAAGCTGTTCACAGTAGCATTCTTTTGGGAAGCTGCTCGTGCATGGTGTTACAACATTGACAAGGAGTTAAACCTGAAGTAGCATACTATAACCACAATTATACCCTATTCTCCTTGTCCCCCACACTATCCTACTCAAAATATCCAAACGTAAAATGGGCCTGTTGACCATGTACTTCCCCTTCCCCTTAGCTCAGAACAGCTCCCTGGAATTCCATGTGTTCTGGCAAGCCAGGCCAGGAGTTGTAACCCGTTCTCTTGTCAGTCAAAGGTAGTTTTCTCCAAGAAGGGCTATAGAAGTCGAAGGACAGTGACTCCTTTTAAAATCTTCTACGTGGGCAGCTCTTCTTGGCCCAGTGGCCAATCCTCTTTGTAACAGCCTTCCCCATAATCGTCATGGGATGAGGGAGAGTGAGGAAATGTAGTCTATAAAAGCATATTGTAAATTCCTTTTTTAAGGGGCCCACCAGAAAGTTCCAGAGTCGCTCGAGGGGTTCTAGCTTCAAGGACGGTACGTGTAGCACTGGAAGCAGCCCAGTTCAGGTATGTTCCATGGGGTGTTCTCTAGTCAGAGACAATCAGGGGGGCTGTACTGATTATGAGTGAATTATACTAGATGACATCTAAATTGCCTTCCACGTCTAAATCTGAGCTTTTTTTTGCATTTAAAAATTTTATTTATTTATTTTAACATTCTTTTTTTAAATTTTGAGTTCCAAATTCTCTCCTTCTCTCCCACCTTCTCCAATACCCACTGAGAAGGCAAGCAATAAGATATCAGTTATACATATGAAATCATACAAACCATATTTCCATATTAACCATTTTTTAAAAAGCAAGAAAAATAAAGTGAGAAAACAGTACTTCAATTTGCACCTAGAATTAATTAGTTTTCTGTCTGGAGATAGCATTGTTTCATCATGAGTCTTTGGAATTGTCTTGGATCGTTGTATTGATTAGAGTAACCAGGTCTTTCACAGTTGTTCATTACCACGTTATTGTTACTGTCCACAATGGTCTTCCAGTTCTTCTCACTTCATTTTGCATCAGTTTATATGGTTTTGACATGTTTTTTCTGAAATCACCTCCCTCCTCATTTCTTATAGCATAATAGTTCTTCATTACAATCACATGCCACAGGTTGTTTAGCCATTCTCCAATTGACGAGCATCCCCTCAATTTCTAATTCTTTGTCACCACAAAAAGAGCTGCTTATAAATATCTTTGTGCATATAGGTCTTTTTTCTTTTTCTTAAACTTCTTTGGGATACGGATCTTGTAGTGCTATTGCTGGATCAAAGGGTATGCACAGTTTCCTTTGGGGATAGTTCCAAATTGTTTTCCATAATGGTTGGACCAGTTCACTACTCCACCAACAATTCATTAGTGTACCTATCTTTCCCTCATTCCATAAAGCATTTGTCATTTCTGTTAGGTGTGAGGTGGTACCTCAGAGTTGTTTTAATTTACATTTCTCTAATCAATAGTGATTTAGAACATTTTTTAATATAGCTTTGATTTTTTTTTCTTCTGAAAACTGCTTGTTCATATCTTTTGACCATTTATCAATTGGGGAGTGGCTCTTAACTTTAATAAATTTAACTCAATTCTATAGTCAGTATAATATTGAGAAATGACATCTTTATCAGAAAAATTTGCTGTAAAATTTTTTTATATCATTTCATTGTATATGGTACCTTTTAGTAAAATGTAGTTTTAATGATTATCTCTTCCAATTAGGTCTATTTTTGCTTTTTCTGAGATTGTGATTGCTACTCCTGACTTTTTTACTTTAGCTGAAACATATTAAATTCTTCTGCAGCCCTTTATTTGAACACTATATATGTCCTTCTGTTTCAAGTGTGTCTCTAGTAAACAACATAGTGTTAGATTTTGGTTTCTTCTCCATTCTTCTGTCTGCTTCCATTTTATGGGTGAGCTCATTCCATTCACATTTATGATTACCATGTATTTCCCTTTATCCCATTATCTTTTGTTTCTTATCCTCTTTTCTCTTTTTATCCTGTCCCTCCTTAGAAGTCTCTCTTGCTTCTGACTGCCTCTCTTAATCTGTCTTCCTTTTTATCATCCCTCCCTTTTTTTGTCCCTTTCTTATTTCATTATTGAGTAAGTTACATTTCTATACACAACTGAATGTGTGTGTGTGTATTCTTCCTTCTTCCAACTAATTCCAATGAGAATGCGGTTCAAACATTGCTTGCCATCCCTCATTTCCCCCTTAATTGTACAAGCTCTTTCTTGCATGCCTCTTTTATGTGAGAATGTTTTCCCTATTCTCCTTTTCCCTTCCCCCTTCTTCCAGTGCCTCCTTCTTTCTTTCTCCTTCATTCCCTGAGATCATTCCAACATAAGCAACTCATGCTCATGCCCTCTGTCTATGTAAACTCCTTTTAACTGCCCTAATAATGTTGAAGTTCTTAGGAGTTACATGTATCACCTTCCATATAGCAATGTAAATAGTTTAACTTTATTGAGTCCGTTGTAATTACTATTTCCCATTTACTTTTTTTATGGTTCTCTTGAGTCTTTTGTTTGCTTATCAAATTATCTATTACAGCTTTGGTCTTTTCATTAGGAATGCTTAAAATTCCTCTCTTTCATGAAATACCCATTTGTTTCCTTGAAGGATTATTCTCAGTTTTTCTGGGTAGGTGATTCTTGGTTGTAAATTAGCTCCTTTGCTTTCCAATATATTGTAATCCAGCACTCTGCTGTGCTGTGGAAGCTGCCACATCTTGTGTGATACTGACTGTGAGTCTACAGTATTTGCATTGTTTCTTTCTGACTGTTTAAAGTATTTTCTCTTTGACCTGTGAGCTCTGGAATTTGGCTATATTATTCCTGGGATTTTTCATTTGGGGATCTCTTTCAGGAGGTAATCAGTAGATTCTTTCTATTTTTATTTTACCCTGTGCATCTAAGATATCAGGGCAGTTTTCTTTGGCAATTCCTTGAAATATTATGTCTAGGCTGTTTCTTTGCTCATAGTTTTCAGGTAGTCCAATAATTCTTAAATAATCTGCCCTCAATCCATTTTCCAGGTCAGTTGTTTTTCTGATGAGATAGTTCACATTTTCTGGTTTTTTTCATTCTTTTGACTTTGTTTTATTGTTTCTTGATGTCTTATGGAATCATTAATTTCTACTTGCCCAATTCTAATTTTTAAGTTCTTTTCTTCAATGAATTTTTGTGCCTCTTTTACCATTAGGCCAATTTTGTTTTTTAAGATGTATTTAAGATGTGCTTCTACTACTAAGCTGTTAATTCTCTTTTCATAACTTTCTTGCATTACTCTCTTTTCTCAATTTTTCCTCTACCACTCTTATCACTTTCTTTTACTCTTCCAGAAATTCTTGTTGGGCTTGGATCCAATGAGCATTTGGGGGGGGGGGCTTTTTTGGGTGACTGTTTTTACTTTGTTGTTTTCTTCTGAGTTTATATCTTGATCTTCTTGCCACTGTAGTTGTTTTTATGGTCAATTTGTTTCTGTTCGTTCATTTTTCTAGCCTGTTTCTTGATTTTGAACTTAATGTTAAAGTTCGGCTCTGCTCACCTCAGAGAAGGGAGGCACTGTCCCAAGCTTCAGGCTTTTCCGTGCTGCTGTTTTCAGAACTAGCCCTCAGGGTCTGCAAGTTTTTGGTGCTTCTAAGGTAATGTGATCCTGGTAGAGATATGGTAACTGCTGTCCTGGTCTGCGCTCTAGTCTTTATCAAAGAAAGACCTCTGCTACTCTGCAGCTTCACATCCTAGTGCTGCTTGCTGTTTTGGTACTGTGACTAGGGTCCCTCCTCCCTTATGGCTGATGACCAATGCTTCTCTCTGTCGTGGAACTACAACCTAGAACAGCAACAAAATGGCCAATTACCACCAGGTCTACCTAGTGCCAGCCAAAGGGTCTGCTGTAATCTCTGAGAAGTTGTACCAGAGTTCCTGAAGCTGTTGCTGGAGCTGCCATTGCCACCAAGCCATGTGTGGGCTCCAGACAGACCTCTACTCCAGGGTTACGGAATTCTCTTGCCTACCTCTTAAGTTTTGTTAGGCCAAAAAACTATCTCACCCTGATTTTTTGTTGACTCTGGCACTCCAAAATTTGGTTTGAGGTGTTGTTTTAAAATTATTTAGAGGGAAATGTTGGGAGAGTTCAGTAGGGTGGCTACCGCTAATCTACCATGTTCTAAATCTATGGTCTTAAGAGCCTGTGACTAGCATTACAGGGGAAAGAAATTACAGCAGTGGAAAGTCTCATTTAGTTAATGCAGGAGAGTAGAGGCATATATTAAGAAGAGGTTGAGCATCTTACACTGTATCAAGATAAGGTCAAAATGGGTACATGATTTAACTATAAAGGGTGATACCATAAGCAAATTAGGAGAGTAAGGAATAGTTTACCTGTCAGATCTATGGAGAAGGAAAGGATTTATGACCATAGAAGAGATAAAGAACATTATGAAATGCAAAATGGATCATTTTGATTACATTAAATTAAAAAGTTTTTGCATAAACGAAGCCAATGTAACCAAGATTAGAAGGGAAGCGGAAAGCTGGAAAATAATTTTTACAGTCAGTGTCTCTGATTCAGGCCTTGTTTATCAAATATGTAGAGAACTGAGTCAAATTTATAAGAATACAAGTCATTACCTAATTGATAAGTGGTCAAAGGCTATGAACAGGCAGTTTTCAGAGGAAAAAATTAAAGTCATCTATAGTCATGTGAAAAAATGCACTAACTCACTATTGATTAGAGAAATGTAAATTAAAACGACTGTGAGGTACCATCTCATACCTATCAGATTGGCTAATGTGACAGAAAAGGAAAACGATAAATGTTGGAAAAGGTACAGAAAAATTGGAACACTAATGCTTTTGGTGGAGTTGTGAACTGATCCAATCATTTTGGAGAGCAATTTGGAACTATACCCAAAGGGCTATAAAACTGTGTATACTCTTTGATACAGCAGTACCACTATTAGGTCTGTATCCCAAAGTGATTATCAAAAAGGGAAAAGGACCCACACAAACAAAAATATTTATAGCAGCTCTTTTTGCGGTGGCAAAGAAGCAGAAATTGAGGGGATGCCCATCAATTGGGGAATGGCTGAACAAGTTGTGGTATATGAATACTACTGTGCTGTGAGAAATGATGAGCAGGTGGATTTCAGAAAAACCTGAAAAGATTCATATGAATTGATGTTGAGTAAAGTGAAAAAACCAGGAGAACATTGTACATATTGTGCAAGAATCAGCTTTTATAGACTTAGCTCTTCTGAGCAATATGATGATCTTAAGAGAATTCCGGAAGACTCATGATGGAAAATGCTGTCTGTATCCAGAGAAAGAACTATGGAGTCTGAATGCAGGGTGAAGCATACTGTTTTGTTCTTTTTTTTCTTCCTCATGGTTTTTCCCTTTTGTTCTGATTCTTCTTTCACAACCTAATGTGGAAATGTTTAATATGATTGTACATGTGTAGCCTATATCAGATTGCATGCCATCTTGGGGTGGGGAGGGAACATTTGGAACTCAAAATCTTGTAAAAGTAAATATTGAAAACTAAAAATAAATTTTTTAAATGTAAAAAAAAAGGAGAGATTGAAGATGACAAAGAGTTTTGTTTATAGTCGAAAGGGAGAACCAAAGAGCCCATTTGAAGCTTAAGCTGAATATAGGGCTGATGGGGTATGTGAGGGAGTAGGAATGGAAAGGAGTTTCTGACAGTTTGTCATAAAAAGAAGAAGCTGGGTTTGGTAGGAAGAACACTGGTCCTAGACAGAGGACCTGGATTCTAATTCTACCTCTGTTTTTTACTATTTGTGTGACCTTGGGTAAATCAGTTAACCTCCCTTGGCTTCTATTTTCTCATTTATAAAATGAGGGGGTACCTTCCTGTTCTAAATCTGTAATCTGACATAAATGACAGGGATTAGAGGAAGAGGAGGTAAGAAGCATCCTGGGGTTGTAAAAAGAGTTCTGCTTGGAGTCCAACGTCTTGGGTTCAAATGCTAGCCCCACCTTGTGTTACCCGTGTGACTCTGCATAAGCCATTTAACTTCTGTGTGCTTCAGTTTTCTCCTCTTTAAAATGAGGAATTTGGATTGGATAGCTCCTGAATTCTTTTTTAACTCTTAATCAGAGATCCTTCTGTCCTAAGTAAACTATTTAGAGGGACAAGCAGCCATAAGGAGCACAGGCATACCTTGCAGATATTGCAGTAAAGTAAATATTGCAATAAAGTGAGTCATATGAATTTTTTGGTTTCCCAGTGTATATAAAAGTTATCTTTACACTATATAGTAGTAGATTGAATGTGCAGTAGTATTATATCTAAAAAAAAGTACATACCTTTATTAAAAATACTTTATTGCTAAAAAAAAATGCAAACTATGATCTGAACCTTCAGTGAGTCATAATCATTTTGCTGATGGAGGGTCTTACCTTGACGTCAATGGCTGCTGACTGATCAGAATGGTGGTTGCTAAAAGTTGGGGTAGCTGGGGCAATTTCTTAAAATTAAGACAACAATGAAGTTTGCCATATTGACTGACTCTTCCTTTTACTTGAACACTTAGGGTTATTAATTGGCCTAATTTTAATATTGTGTCTCAGGAAAGAGCAATGCCCAAGGAGGGGGAGAGAGACAGGAACAGCCTGTTGGTGGAGCAATACCACATTTTTTGTTTGGGTTCGCTGTCCTCTACGGGCAGTGTTCATGGAGCCCAAAACAATTACAATAGTAGCATTAAAGATCACTGATCACAGATCACCATAACATATATGATAATAATTAAAAGTATGAAATATTGTTAGAATTACCAGAATTTGACGCAGAGACATGATGTGAGCACGTGCTGTTGGAAAAATGGCACCATAGACTTACTTGATGCAGTGTTGCTGCAAACATTCAATTTGTAAAAAATGCAATATTGCGTGGCTAGGTGGCGCAATGAATAGAGCACCAGCCCTGGAATAGCTGTGTGACCTTGGGCAAGTTGCTTAACCCCAATTGCTCTCCCCCCCCCAAAAAAAAGCAATATCTCTGAATCAAAACACAATAAAATGAGGTATCCCTGTACAAAGTTGGCTGAGTGAATTCAAGGAAAAACTTGTAAGAATTAATTAGCTCAAAGATTCCAGTTAGAGTGTTGGTATAATAGTATCCCTATAGAATTTAGATCCCTAGTAAACTTTCCCAGGAAGTTGGAACCAGCCGTGTTTTGGCCCCATGACATTCCATGTATATCACGACACTAGGCTTAGAGGTAGAAGCAACCTCAGAGACTATTTAGTCCAATACCTTCATTTTACAGATGAAAGATTAAGGGACTGGCTCAGTGTAAGGTGTAGGATTCGAACCCAGGTCTTTCTGGCTTTAAGTCCAGCATTCAGTCTGCTATGCCAAGCCACCTGTTAACAGGTAACAAAACTAGGATTTAAGCATTTAAATACTTTAAAATCAAATTCACTTGGAGAATTTATAATTTATTGCTTGAATAAACAATGATTTCAAATATTATTTACAAAGCACCATCACCTTAGGAGCCATTCTAGTTATACATACTATGTTTTTATGTTCTTTTACTTAACAAAATGACTTGATAGCTGTAAAGGTGCTGAGAAATATTTCATACATTTCATAGCTCTTGAACCCTGAAATCTTTACTTTTGCCAGGGGAAATTTGATAATTTTACAGCACTAATCAGGAGATGGAAAAAGACCCTCAGCTGGCATGGATTGACTGTTTAAAAAGTTGCCCTGCCCCCTAAACCCCAGTAAACCAAGAGGTTTACATTATTAATGTTCACGGTGAGTGCTTGGACTAGCTTTGCTAAAGGCTGACTGTGAGCCCAGACTTAATATTCTTAGCCCCAGCTGAGAATAGAGACTTCTGGATACTCAGGACCAACCGAAGAGAATGACTGTGTCATGCCTTCTAGCATCAGCAGGCAGAAAGGGAGGACAAAATTGGCCAGTACTCACTCGAGCTCCGTAACTTCTAAACTGTTGCAGTACGGAAGAGAACAAGCAGCTTTGAAGCTTACCTCTCTGCAGGAACATTTATTTACATCAACCCACATTATCTCTTGACTGCCCTCACATTCTGCCACACTCCTCTGTTCTCACATTAAATTCAGTTCAACAAACGTTATTAAATACCTAATATATGCAAGGCACTGGGGACACATAGACACACATGCACACGTAGCAAGTACAGATATTCCCTGCCTGCTTTCCAGCCAACCACAGGTGGGACTCAACATTTGGGCACAGTCAGTTTTGGGCCATGTGGTGAGTAGTTAACCCTGAGTGATCCTTTGGTCATTACTCCAGGCCCCTGAGGGAGGGGAGGAGGAAGGGAAGGGAAGGCTGCAAAAATGGTGTCATACACCAAGTGGTTATCTGGAAGCGTGTGTGTGTGTGTGTGGGGGGGGGGGTACACACCACCATACTAAAATGAGAACAAAATAGTTCCTGCCCTCAAGGAGCCTATATTCTCCATAACCATGGGGTGGGAGAGGGCTAGAACATGTAAATGCAAGTTAATATGATGATAGAGAAAGTACTCACATTTGGGTGGATCAAGGAAAGCTCACTGAGAAAGTGTCAGCTGAGGGAAGGAAGGTGACATCCTTAAAGAAGGTAAGGATTCTAAGAGTCCAAGTTGATGGAAAAAGTACACTCCAGGCATGAGAGACAGCTTGTGTGACTTTGTGAGGGTTAGAGATGGAATGTCAAGTTCAAAGAGTAGCTAATAGTCCAAATGGGCTGAACCAGCGATGTGTGAAGGGGAATGATACGAAAAGAAGTCTGGAAAGGTAGGTTCCAGCCAGATTGTTAAGGGCCTTAAGCACCAGGCTGAGGAATTTGTAGTTAATCCTAAAGGCCATGGAAACCATTGAAGGTTTTTAACTACTCAGACCTGTAATTTAGGAAGATGATTTTTAGCAGATTGGAGAGTTCAGAGCTTAGAAGAAGGAAGAAAAATTAGGGGCTATTGTAATAATTCAGGTGAGAGGTGATAAGAATCTGCACGAAAGGGAGTTATACTTTAAGTGGAGTGAAGGTGGACAGATGCTAGATACATGGGGGAGGGGGAGAATAATTAGCAAGATTTGGTCAATGATTGGTTATGAGGGAGAAGGAAGAACTGTGGCTCAGAGGCTACAAACCTTGTGATTGGCAGATGGTAGTACCTTCAATAGAAACTGAAGAGGTGACCATCAATTAGACAATGGCTGAATAAATTGTGGTATGTAAATGTGACAGAATACAATTCTGTAAAAAACGATGAAAAGGATTCATGATTTCTTCATCTTGGGAAGACTAGTATGAACTGACACAAAGTAAAGTGGGCAGAATTAGAGCAACAATATGGTAAAGATGAACAACTTTGAAAGAATTAGGAACTCTTATCAGTGCAATAACCAACCAGAATTCCAGAGGACTGATGATGAAAATGCCACCCCCTTTCTGAGAGAGAAGTGAGAGATTGAATGCAAAGGTTTTCGTTTTTCTACATGTAACCAATACAGGAATTTGTTTTTCTTGGCTGTACATATTTGCAACAGGGATTTTGTATTTCTTTCTTTCTTAATTGGGAGTAGAGTGGAAAGGAGATTAAATAGATTTTTGCTGATCAAAAAAATATATAATTAAAAAACAAAACAAAAAAATCTCGGGCCGTACGGTGGCCAAGTTTCCTAACATGGAAAAATAAGAGTGGTTTGGAGGAAGGACAGGTTGCAGGGGAAATGATAATAAGATCCACTTTAGCCAGGTGGAGGTTGAGATACCAGCAGATAACTCATGATTGAATTAACACTTCAATTCTTGAAATGTTACTTTATTTCTGATTGATTATGGGATACTTGAAATTCCTTTGTGCCAGGCTCAGGAACTTGTTGCCAGAAAAGAATTATTTGGATTGCTAGAGTTTTGAGGAATCCAGAATATTAGAATGGGATGGAATTAGCATTTATTTACATAGCACCTATTATTTGCCAGGCACTAAGGATCTTGACAAATATCTCATTTGATCCTCACAACAACCCCGAGGGGGTACGTGCTATTATTAACCCCATTTTACACTTGAGGAAACTGAAATAAACAGGTTAAGTTTCTTATCCAGGGTCATACAGCTAGTGTGTGAGAGCAGATTTTAATTTGGGTCTTCTTGACTCCATCTACTGTACCACCTACCTGCTTAGCTAGAAGAATTAGGTGGATTTGATGGTATACCTTACAATTTCTTCTAGTTTTTCAACCTTCCGATGTTGTTTTAATATTCCTTATTGTCATTTTTTGTCCTATTTTTCTGACTCATTCTAACTTTCAGAGAATTCAGTTCTTGGGTAAGGTTTATCACCAAAGTTCCAAGCTATTATTTCTCCTTATTATTTTTTCTCCCTTACTGTTATTTCCTTTAACTTTACATTTTCTCTCTCTTGTTCCGTTTTTTCCAGATACTCTTATAGTCCTTGTGGCCAGGTGATTCTTTTCTTTTCTACTCTACTTGGTCTTAATGTGGAGTTATTATTTTCTTCTGTGTTTACCACTTGAACTTTTGTCATTAGAAGGAATTTCTTTTTAAAATTTTTTTATTTATTTATTTTTAGTTTTCAACATTCACTTCCATAATGAGTTTTAAATTTTCTCCCCCTTTTTCTTTCCCCCCCCAAGACAGCATGCAGTCTGATATAGGCTCTACTTATACATTCATATTAAACATATTTTCACATTAATTCTGATGTAAAGAGTTAGAACTAAAAATAAAGAAAAAAACAAAGCAACAAAAGAAAAGGACAGCAAACAGTATGTTTCTATCTGCATTCAGACTCCAAAGTTCTTTCTCTGGATGTGGATGGCATTTTCCATCATGAGTCTTTTGTAGCTGTCTTAGGTCCTTGCAATTTCGAGAAGAACTTAATCTATCAAAATCAGTCATCACATAATGTGGCTGTTACTGTGTACAGTGTTCTGCTCATTTCACTCAGCATCAGTTTATATAAGTCTAGGTTTTTCTGAAGTTTGCCTGCTCGTCGTTTCTTTTTTCTTTTATTTATTTATTTTTAGTTTACGACATTCAGTTCCACAAGTTTTTTGAGTTCCAAATTTTTTCCCCTTTCCTCTCCTCCCCCCTCCTAAGACAGTATGTAATCTAATATAGGTTCTACATATACCTTCACATTAAACATATTTGTGTAATAGTCAAGTTGTAAAGAAGAATTTATAACCAATGGAATGAACCATGAGAAAGAAGAAACAAAACAAAACAAAAAAGAGAGAGCAAATAGATTGCTTCAATCTGCATTCAGACTCTGTAATTCTTTTTCTGGATGTGGAAGGCCTTTTCCATCATGGGTCTTTTGGAGTTGTCTTAGAACCTTGCATTGCTGAGAAGAGCCAAGTCTATTAAAGTTCATCATCACAGATACAATGTGTCTAATTATATACAGTGTTCTCCTGGTTCTGCTCATTTCACTCAGCTTCAGTTTATGTAAATCTTTCCAGGTTTTTCTGAAGTCTGCCTACTCATCATTTCTTTTTTTCTTTCTTTCTTTCTTTTTTCTTTTTTTTGCTTTTTGGAGGCAGTTGGGGTTAAGTGACTTGCCCAAAGTCACACAGCTAGTAAGCATGTCAAGCTTCTGAAGCTAGATTTGAATTCAGGTCCTCCTGACTCCAGGGCCAGTGCTCTATTCAATGCGCCACCTACCTGCCCCTACTCATCATTTCTTAGAGCACAATAGTATTTCATTACATTCGTATACCATAACTTGTCCAGCCATTCCCCAATTGATGGACATCCCCTCAATTTCCAATTTTCTGACACCACAAAAAGAGTGGCTATGAATATTTTTGTACATGTGGGTCCTTTTCCTGTTTTTAAAAAATTAATTTATTTTTAGTTTTCAACATTTACTTCCATAAGTTTTAAATTTTTTCCCCTTCCTCTGCCTTCCCTCTCCCCTTCCGCCCCACCACTCTGTCCCCAAAATAGCCTGCAATCTGATATAGGCTGTACATATACATTCCTATTAAACATATTTTCATATTAGTCACGTTGTATAGAAGAATTATAATGAATGGGAAAGAATAATAAAGATAATAAAAAAAAATAAAGAAAAGAAAAAAGAAAATAGTCTGCTTTGTTCTGCATTCAGATACCGTAGTTCTTTCTCTGGATGTAGATGGCATTTTGCATCATGAGTCCTTTGGAAATGTTTTAGATCCTTACATTTCTAAGAAGAGCTAAGTCTATCAAAATCAGTCATCACAGACTGTGGCTTTTACGGTTTACAATGTCCTCCTGATTTTGTTCACTTCACTCAGCATCAGTTCATATAAATCTTTCCAGGTTTTTCTGAAGTCTGCCTCTTCATCATTTCTTATAGCACAATAGTATTCCATTACATTCATATACCACAACTTGTTCAGCCATTCCCCAATTGATGGGTGTCCCCTCAATTTCCAATTCTTTGATATCACAAAAAGAGCTGCTATTTTGTGCATATGGGTCCTTTTCCCATTTTTATGATCTCTTAGCCATAGAAGTGGTATTGCTGGGTCAAAGGGTATGCACAATTTTATAGCAGCCAGACCTCACTCTTCTATTTCCCTCTGGACCAACAATGTGCCACACTGATACTTTGTCTTTGGCATTTATGGATCGAGAAGTCTGGATACTGCTACAGCTGCTAGTGATTTACTCTCATGAAGGCTGCTCTAGCTGAGGCTGGTAGGGGGCCACCCTGGGGCTAAAACCGAGGCTCAGGTGGGACTGTACTCCTATCCCAGCACGCTGGGATAGACCCTTCCTGCTGGCCTGCCAGGCTTCCTTCAGTAGGAGATTTGTTTCTGTCACTTTGTGGGTTCTGTAGCTCTAAAGTTTGTTTAGAGTCATTTTTGTACATGTATTAGAGGAGATGGAAGTCGGAGCAACCCGGAAGTGCTGTTTCTTCTCCACAATCATGGCTCCACCCCCTGGGCGTAGATTTTGACTGTGGCTTTTCTGTCTCTGTCTCCTTGCACAATCTTGAATGATTGGCTTTGTCTCTTATTGTGGTCCTTCTGGGCCCCAACCAAATGTTAATTGTCCTGGCAGCAGGCCTCCTATAAGATCCCAAAGCTGGGGATTTGCTTGCCGATTACTGCCTTGGCCTTTTCTCTTGCTATATTTCCTCTGGTTTGGGCATGGTTTGCATAGACATTGGGTTACCCAGGTGGTGTTCTAACTTTGTTTCCTGCTGTGGTTTAGACTGGACTTCTGATCTTTTGGGCTGGACATGATCTATTTAGGTTCTGGTCTGACTGTTTCCTGTGGAGGCTTAGGCACTGGCCCTACAGATGCTGGTCTGTCTCTGTCTTGTTTAGGAGTTTATAGCTATTTCTCTTTAGCTTTTAAAAAAATTACTATTACTATTGATTTTTTTTATTACTATTACTCCTGTTGCATTTTAAAATCTTAACTGTTGTACTTGGTTTTTCTAGGTCCTAATGCACTGTCACCTTCCATAATTCTCATAGGTAGGTTTGAAATTGGTGGTGACTTTGGTGCAAGTATCTGTGGCAAAATTTGCACCATTAAATGTGCTGCTGCTTAGATTAGCAGAACTAGAAGAAAACTTTGATGAGTAGTCTAACCCCTTTATTTTTTTTCTCTCAATGACTTGTTTATTTTCTTTTAGTTTACAAGATTCAGTTCCACAATCCCTTGAGTTTCAGATTTTCTCCCCTCTCTTCCCCCCCACCCCCATGGTGGCATGCATTGATGTATAGGATCTGCAAATACTTTGACATTGTACAATAGTCTGGCTGTATAGAAGGGTTGTAACCAATGAATAAACACTGGGAAAAAAGAAACAAAACCAAACATGAAAAAGAACGATAGCATGTAGATTGCTTCAGTCTCCATTTAAACTCTAGTCTTTCTAGATCTTTCTCTGAATGTAGATATCTCCTTCCATCCTGAGACTTGTAGAGTTGTCTTATAGCTGTGCGTTGCTGAGGAGAGTCCAGTTTATCAAGGTTGGTCATCACACATACGATGTGTCTGTGATTCTGTACAAATTTTTCCTGGTTCTGTTCTTCTCACTCAGCATCAATTTGTATAAGCCTCTTATGAAGTCCATCTCCTTCCCATTTCTTATAGCACAATAGTATTCCATTACATTCATATACCACAACTTGTTCAGCCATTCCCCAATTGATGGGCATCCCATATATTTCCAGTTTTTTGCCACCACAAAGAGAGCTGCAATAAATAT
>CM053584.1:133338821-133366909 GCA_028627135.1 Pseudochirops cupreus
ATTGATTTGTTTATTTACTTTTAGTTTACAAGATTCAGTTCCACAATCCCTTGAGTTTCAAATTTTCTCCCCTCCCTTCCCTCTCCAAATACTTTCCCCCCCCTTCCATGGCAGCATGCAATCAAGTATAGGATCTGCAAATACTTTCACATTGGACATTAGTCTGATTGTATAGAAGGGTTGTAACCAATGGAGTGAACTATGGGAAAGAAGAAACAAAACCAAACATGGAAAAGAACGATAGCATGTAGATTGCTTCACTCTCCATTTAAACTCTATTCTTTCTGGATTTTTCTCTGAATGTATATATCTCCTTCCATCCTGAGACTTGTAGAGTTGTCTTATAACTGCATTGCTGAGAAGAGTCCAGTTTATCAAAGTTGGTCGTCACACATACGATGTGTCTGTGATTGTGTACAAATTTTTCCCGGTTCTGAGAGAGCACTTTAATTCTTTATTGGCGGAGTGATGAATTGGTCTAATCATTTACTCAAAGAAAGGGATTAAAATGTTCATATTCTTTGACTCAAAAATCCTGTTAATAGGGATATATATTCTAAGAAGCCCAATGATATAAAGAAAGTCCCCAAATGCACCAAGATTTTTATAGTAGGACTTTTTGTAGCAGTGAAGAACTGAAAAATGTTTGTTGAAAGGAGAATAACTAAATGAAATGTGGTTCATGAATGTAATGGAATATAATTATGCTATAAGAAACAATGAATATAATTAATTCAGAGAGGCATGGGAAGACTTACATAAACTGATGAAATGTGAAGTAAGCAGTACCAGGAAAATAATATAGACAATGACTGCAATAATGTAAATGGAAAGAACAACAACAGCCATTGAAATTGAATGCCGTGAAATTATAATGACCAAATGACCACAAAGAAGAGACATGAGAAAGCTCCTCCGTCATTTCCTTGAGGAGGTAGTGTACTATGACTATGGAACGCTGCAAATAAGGTCAGATTGTTTTTTTAATGTCTGGGTTGTTTTGCTGAACTATTTTCTTAAAAAAAATTTTTTTTTGATTATGAGGAATAACTTATGAGAACTGGGGAGGGATATATTCAGAAATGAAGGTGATATAAATAAAATCTATAAAAATATTTTTTAAAGAAGGGGGATAGACTTCATGAACTCCAAGTATCCTTCCAGCCCTATATCTGTGATTCTCTTAATCTCCCTCAAAACAGGTCAGGCAAATCTGCATAGCAATGGAGTCACCAGACAGTTCCCAGGGGCTCAGGACACTGTTATTTCTCTTCATTCTTCATCTCCATCAAAAAATATATACACATAACTGACATTTATGTAGCACTTTAAGGCTTACAAAGCATATTGCATCTATTTTCCCATTTGATCCTCACACAATAAGCCTGTGAGGCGGTTATGGGTAATATTATTCCCATTTTTCAGATGAAGAAACTAAGGATCAAAGAGAAGTATGAAAATGCAAGTTACTCTTGGGCCTTTGTACACATTCCCCATCATATCTTTCTGTAAGCTATCATAAATGTGACAAACAAATATTTGTGGGACTACATATTGGATTCTTCTGAGAGTATGGATATTTGGCAAGAGGGGCATCCCTGCTTTTGAGAAACTTTCAGGGAAGAGTAATAATAAGACCAACTAACTTTAATGTGGTACTTTAAGGTCTGCAAAGCATATTATGTGCATGGCAAGTTCTGTGTTCACTTTCCCAACTCTCACTGGACTAACAGATTAAGTTCCCCAAAGATCAATAACTACCACACCCCTCAGGTTTCTAGGGATAACCTTGAAGGTTTGGGGGTTTTAATATTCTTGTTCCATCTGGTATGCTCCTGTCAATCCACTAGTGGACAATAATCAGCTTTTAGAAAAAGGTATTTATTGAGGTTTAGCAAGAACGGTGGTTGCAAAAGAAATCTCCCTTCCTCCCCTCTTTCCCCCCCACCCGCCCAAACTCCCTTCCCCCAAAACCAGGAGATGTATTCCCTTTTTGGTCAGCTAGATGGCACAGTGGATAAAGCACTGAGGCTGGAGTCAAGAAGACCTGAGTTCAAATTTGACTTCATATACTAGTGTCACTTAACCCTGTTTATCTCAGTTTCCTCATCTGTAAAATGATCAGGAGAAAGAAATGGCAAACCACTCCAGTATCTTTGCCAAGAAAACCCCAAACGAAGTCAGGAAGAGTCATACATAACTCAACAACAACCAGCACCCTTTTTTTTGTACATTCACAAAGTCCCTGGGGAGATGTAATGGCAACCACACTGGCATACTCAGGATGGCTGCTAGCACAGGTTTTTACCTTTACTCCTTTACTAGAAAAGATAACTGTTTAAGGGGTCAATCTTTTTAAATTACATCCACTAGTTCAGAGGAAAAATTAGCATCCTGAACTTCAGAGAAAATACAAGCAGAGGAATAAAGACCAACAGACAGGGCTCTGACTGCCTGAATCAACTGTACATATTATGTACATCCCTGGATTGAGAGAGCCTTTATATCTGAGCAGTCAGGGAGCTCTGAACAAACACCACTCAGAATCTCAACCAGGGACTCACAAGATCCTTCTCATAAGCAAGCCCCCAAAGCAAAATACCAACTCAGAGTATATATATACTTCTCAGAGCTAAGAGGCATCACAACTCTCACTTAGCAAAAGGTGTGAAAACCTTCCTACAAGCAAGCCTCCCCTAAGCAAACTTCCCTTAATGGGCTCTACAGCAAGGCCTATTAATGGACAGGGAAGATCTTAAATCCCATTAACATTACAGGAGACTGGGCTCAAATTTGAGGTACAAAGGTAGTCAGACACATATGGAGGGGACACGTGGGGATGTAGTGCACCTAAAGACTCCTAGCTTTGGGAATCCTTTTTTTTTCTTTCACAGATTCTTTACCAAATTCTCTTTAGGTTTGTTTGGCATAACTGAGTCTTTGTCTCAGCTAATAGATCAGTCCAACACGGGGCTAGGTCAAGCTTCTTCATTGGATTTGACTGCTATGACCACCAGCCGACTCTGCTATGGGCTTTGGTTTCTGGCAAGATGTTCCTTGAATAGCTTTAGTGTGACTTCCAGTCTTACTACTTGCCTGGGTGTTTCTGTCTTAGGATACTTACTGACCTAAGATCAATAATAGACATAAAGTAACAGAAGCACCATTGCTCTGTGGGGAGAACTAGCCAGCTAGCTCTTACTTCCCTTCACCCTAGGCAGCAGCTTAAAACAACCCTCCTCTTCTGAAATTTAGAAGGAGATTAAGAGATTGTCCCCTGGACCCATTTATGTGCGTTCTTATCGTTACAAAATCATTAGTACTTCTCCCTCCTCTACCAAGCAGCAGACTTTTCATCATCACATAGTAACAACCTCAAGTCAACATGGATGAAATGGGCTTCTGAATTTCCTCATGTTGAATTAGAAGCAGCAGAGAATATTGAGTTGTCTGGATTATCCCCAAAGGAAGGGCAAATCAAGTCATGCTCGAAAGGCCTGGGCCCTCATTGGCCAACCCTACCATTACACATATTATTTCATTTGATTCTCATAACAGCCCTGCTAATATTAACCTCATTTTGCTAATGAGAGAACTGAGCCTCAGAGAATGATTTGTTTATGATCTCACTGCTAGTGAGTTATTAGAGGTCTGCCAGATTTGAACCCATGTCATTCCTGACTCCCCAGTCCAGCAAGTTTTCCTCTATGGCAAGACAGAAAATTCACAGAACCAACAACTGTTCCGGCGTATTACCCAAGAGAGCATGATCTGGCTGAGCATTCTGTGTATCCCCATTTCACCCTCTGTCCTTAGTCCTGGTTTTACTTCAATTCGTATTTGTCTTCCTTTATGCTTTCTTCTTTCACCTTCTTTCTTCTCTGACAGGATCTGCTGTTAATTGAAAAGAGATTTATTAGGGATATGAATTTCCACCTACTTGGCCAAGGAGATGTATAAGAGAAGTAGTATAAAGCTAAGATATGGAGCAGTTATGAAATTGTTCTAGGCCTAAAGGATGGTACAGAAAAGCAGTAGGAATAGTTCCTGTCCTCAAGGAGTTTATATTCTAGTGGGGTGGGGAGACAATATAGACATAAATTGATACCTACTAGATAAGAACAGGGTAGATTGAAGATGACCTTAGAAGGAATAGTACTAGCAGCTGGGGGAGGGGACTGGAAAAGGCTTCCTGCAAGAGATGACCTGAGCTGAATTTTAAAGGATGCCAGGGATTCTAGGATTTCAAATTAGGAAGGAGAGCATGCTCAGCATGAGGGACAACTAGTGCAAAGGTACTGACTGATCAGGAGATGAAACATACAGTGTGAGGAAAAAATAGAGCAGTGTGGCAATCCTGGGGATGTGCTGGAGACAGCTTGGGGGAGAGGATTGTTTAATTTTAAGTGTAAGCATTTCCACCTCTGAAATCAGCAAACTCTGCAATTCAGGACTTAATTTATTGTTTTGTTGATCATTTAGACTTTAAAAAGTGATGAAGAAAATGTTAAAATGCACATTTAAAAGTGTGTCACGTGTTTTTGGAAAGCCAGGTGTTAAACATTTTGCTAGCACATCCCCAGCTGGATCACAGAGTGCAGAGTAAAGTGTTAAAAGACAGGAAATGTAGGACCTATATAGTACTTATATAGTATTTTAAGGCTTGCAGAATGTGTTTACATACACAATCTCATTTGCACTTCAGCATAATCCTTTGGGGAAGGGAAAAGAGGGACCAAGCATTTATAAAGCACCTACTGCATGCCAGGCACTGTGCTAAGCATTTTACAAATATTATCTCATTTGATCCTCAAAACAACTCTGTGAGGTAGTTGCTTTTATTATCCCCATTCTACAGCTGAGGAAATTGAGGCTGAGGGAGATTAGGTGACTTGCCCAAGGTCACAGAGTTAAGCAAGTATTTGAGGTCAGATTTAAACTAAGGTCTTTCAGACTCCAGGCATAGTGCTCTTTTGACTAGATCACCTAAATGCCTCCTACCTCAAAGGTAGGAACTATCTGTAGGCATTTGTTTCATTTTATAGATAAGGAAACTGAATCTCAGAGAAGCCACACTGTTGGAGTGTGGTACTTGGGATTCAAATCTAGATCTTCTCAACTCTACCTCTTGTCCTCTATCCACAAAGCAGTTTCTTCTGAGGCAGCTTGGCAGCACAGGGCTGTTGTGAAGATCATAGGAACTGAGCCTTGTAAAGTGCCTGGAATGTAGTAGGTACTTGACAAATGTCTGTTTTCTCTCTTCTACCAAAGGCGATAGAGAGTATTATGGGGCAATGGATATACATTGTGTCTGCTATTTATTAGTCATATAACCAAGGGCAAGTAATATCATCTCTCTGAGCCTCAGTTTCCCTGTATAAAATGGGGAATTATACACTACCTACCTGACAAGGTTGTTGAGAGAAAAGAGTTATGTAAAATATAAAGTTATGATAGGGAAAGATTAGAGAAGTGTAAGGAGGGATGAAAATAAGACAAGAAAGTCAATTTAGCAGGTGTCCTAACTGGGCAGTGTGGGCATTTGTTAGGGAAGTTGGTGAGTTGGTAGAGAATCTCGGGGCTAGAAGAAGCTTTGGAGAAGCCAGCTAGTTATGTCCCTGCCTTTATACTTATGGGACGACTGTGAACAAAGATTCAAAGACTTGGTCAACTGCTTAAAATTTTTTTGAAAATGTTATAAGGGGGAAAATAGGATTTGTCATAGGATTATAGATCTAACGCTGGAAGGGACTTTCCAGAGACTATCTAGTCCTATCCCTCCATTTTACATTTAGGTAAACTGAGGCCCACCAAAAGAGCTTTAGGTGCCTTGCTTAAGGTCACACAGATGGCAGGCAGAGATGGGATGTGAACCAAGATCCTCTGACATTGGAGCCAGCACTCTTTCTATTATAACATACTGTTAACTTAAAATGCAAGGAGGAAAGGGAGGTATTTAGGGATTGGAAATTAAGGAAAGAAGGGAACATGAGAGGGCCATGTGAAAACCTTGTGGTTATATTGTAAGAGGAGCATTCTCTCTTGTGCAACTCTACCTTTGGTCTTTTTTGGCTGATGTTTCAGAGTGGCCTCACTGAGGACACTTTCTGACCTTATGGTGTAAGGTCCTTAACACTCATAGTCTGGGAAAACCATCAGCTGCTGGGTCTTTTCTTTTGGGTCTTTTCTTCCTCTCAGCTGACAACTCTAGGCACAGCTCTTGGCGCTGACCCTTGTCCTTCTGGGAAAGCTCTAAGCATCCCCGCTGGATGCTTTGCCTCCTAGAGGCAGACATTCAGAGTGGAGCAGATAATCAGGTACATGGCCTCTATTTTAATTCATCCATAAGTATTAACCAAGGGTTCACTATGGACCCAGTGCTAGACTAAACTTTTTAGGGGAATACAGGAGAAGCCCAAAATGCAGTGTTTATCATCCAGTAAAGAACAATTTAATTTAGGAAATAGAACTAACACAAGAAATAGTTAGAGAAAAAAGCAGGTACCAGATTGTGTAGTACTGAATTCAGATGAAGCAGACATCAGTGTGTGTTGGAGTCTGCAAATGCTGCACAAAAGAAGCAGAACTTTTATTTTCCAGTAGAATATAAGCTCCTTGAAGGTAGGGAGTTTTTCATTTTTGTCTTTGTTTCCTCAGTGCCCAGTACCATGCCTAACACATAGTAGGCACCATCTAAATGTTTGTTGAATGAATAAATGACTTTCATTGGACTTTGAAAGATGAGTAGCAGAAATCAATTATTCTTTTCCTTGAGGTGTTTTTATTTATTTCATTAAATATTTCCCAATTGAGTAGTAGAATTTAAATAAGCAGATGGGAGAAGACAGGGCTTTTCTGACATTATATTTGTAGTAATGGTGGTAATAATATAATAACAACTGAAATTTATGTAGCCCTTTTTCTCCCAATTGGATGAGGCAGTGTGGGCATTATTATCCATATTTTGCACTTGAGGAAATTTAGACTCAGAGAAGATAAAGGACTTGTTGGTCCTTGTCCTTGGTCAGGAAGTTAGGAAGTATAGCACCTAGGATTCAAACCCAAGTATAAGTCCATGCTCATTCCCCTTATACCAGAGCTATTTCCAACAGCACAGATTGAGCATAAACACGAGCTTAAAGATGAATGTGATGTATTTTGTTGTTCAGACATCTTTAATTGGGTCTGATTTTTGTGACCCCATTTGGGGTTTTATTGGCAAAGCTAGTGGAATGGTTTGCCATTTCCTTCTCCAGCTAATTTTACAGATGAAGAAACTGAGGTAAATAGGGTTAAGTGACTTGCCCAGGGTCACACAGCTAGTAAGTTTTTGAGGCTGAATTTGAAATCAGGAAGACGAGTCTTCCTGACTCCAGGCCCAGTGCTCTATCCACTGCTCCACCTACCTGCCCTGTGTTATGGTAGAATGATAATGGCAGGATCTAAGAAGGTTTCCACACTTGGGTTTAAATAAATCAGTTGAAGGGGGAGAGATGACTAGGTAATTATTCATGTGAAAAGTATCTGGGGATCTGAGTGGCTTGCAAGTTTAAGTTGACTCAACAGTGTAACACGGCAGCCAGAAACACTAGTTTGGTATTGAGAGAGGTATATGTCTGGGAGGAGGAATGTAGTAGTCCCACTATGTTCTGTGGGTTATGCCACATCTGGAGTTCTGAGAGCCCCATTTGAAACACACTGGCAAGCTGAAGCATGTCCAGAAGAGGGTGAGCTAGATCAGTAGTTCTCAACTTCCTAATGCCAGGACCCTTTAATACTCATATGTGGGCTTATCTGAATGTGGGCGGACCCGCCTGGAGACGGATAGAGGAGTGGTGTCTCAGTTCCTAAGACCATTGGAAATATGTGTTTTCTAATGGTCTTAGGCAACCCTGTGACCCTTGTGAAAGGGTCGTTTGACCCCCAAAGCGGTCGCGACCCACAAGTTGAGAACCACTGAGCTAGATGGTGAGGCCAGAGACCATTCCATCTAGGGATATACTGATGGAACTAGGGTGTTTAACTTGGAGAAAAATGGGGCTAAAGGAAGAGGAACGGGAGACACAGTGTGTCTTGGAGTGATTCAAAAGCTCTTCTGTGAAACATTAGAATTGTTCTTCTTGGCCTGGGGGGGCAAAACTAGGAGCTATGGGTGGAAATTGCAGACTAAGATCTATAGACTTGATGTCAGGAAAAAATTCCTAGCAATGAAAGCTTCCTCAAGTTAGAACAGGCTGCCTGAGGCAGGCAGTGGGTTCTTCCTCTTTAGAGGTATAGAAGTAGAGACGTCTAACCACTTGTTGGTGATGTTTCAGATGAGATGGCCTTTGAGGGCCCTTCCAGCTCTGAGACTATGATTAGCCTTCCCCTTTCACTTGTTCATCTTGAATAGTAGGTTCTCTCCACCCTTCTCCTCCCCCACCTCCTATTGGCCTAATAATGCCTTCTGTGGCAATAACTCCTAGAGTAGTGGGCAGGGCAGCCTGAGGGGGAGGGCAGGCTATGGCAGGCCCCAAACAACATTACACAGATAAAGGGAAGAACAGATAAAAAATTGCAGCTTGGATGTTCAAATCCCAGGGTGCCTTGTAGGTGGTTTGTTTACGATGATAATGACAATACTATTATGGTCAGATCTTAAATTTTTGGTGAAGCCAACAGTCTATCATTATATGCACAGAGCTGCACTGAAATTCCAGTTTAGGATATTAGTTTGTGGGGACGAATAGGCTCATGAGACAGTTTTGCTTCCAAGGCCATTAAATGGGTAAAAAATAGCAAACCTGGTGAAATACATATCTTGTGTGGGAAGTGACAAAAGGGATGCTTTTAGAGAACCTGGGAAGATCTGTGTAAACTGATGTATAGAGAGAAGTGAGCAGAAGTGGGAGAACAGTTTATATAGTTTATATACTTTATACACTGTGAAGGCACACTTTGAAACACTTAAGAAAATTTGATCAATAAAATGACCAGGCATAACCTATGATAAAGCATGCTCTCCATCCCTTGACATGCGATTATCTCAAGGCTCAAATGAGATGATGGCCAATGTATAGATATGTTTGACTTGGCTCAGTGTATTCGTAATAAGGGTTTTGTTTTTCCAGTTTGTGTGTGTGTGTTTGTGTGTGTGTGTTTGTGTGTGTATAGGGTATTATTAGGGGAAGATGGTGACCAACAATTGTATAGTAAAAAAAACAGAAAAGAAAAGTAGGTCACTGAAGCATTTAAAAAAAAATTACAGAAATGAACAGAAGGGAATTTAGAAGGCAACACAGATAAGGAAGATGGCTTTGAAAGCAGCATTGAATTTATTATATATGTAAAAGAAAAAGCAAGCTGTAGGTAACAGAGAGTCATAGTTTCACATGCAATCTTCTTTACTTGCTTGATTTTGTATATTTATGTATATATTGGATAAAGTGCATTTTATTTGGTATTTATCAAATTAAGAATCAAAAACAATTTTTTAAAAGTTATACCTTGTGGAGGTGTTAGGAAACGGGAACTGGAGCATAGGGGAAGGGGTTCATATCGAGTATTTTACAGAAGAGGTAAATGCTATAATGACTTCTACAGGCTTCTTATTCCTTATCAAAATCACTTCATTTATCCAACCTTTGAATTGCACTTTAGAGAGGAAAGAGAACGCTTCTCATTGGTCATTTTCAATTCATATAGCAGGCAAACCTCAAAGTGGAGTATCTTTGATAAGTTCTAACTTTAAAAAAAAGTTATTTACCACCCCTTGTCAAAGACAGTCAAAGAAGGCAGCCATGGGGAAGAAAAATTAGGGGAGCCTATGTCATGTGGTTTGTGGCCTTCTACATTCTCAACCTCTCCAGTCCATTCTCTAAAATTTAGTAGAGGAGTTTTGAGATCAGGCATCTACCTAGTGATACTACTCTTCAGTGTTTAAAAGGTGAATGATGTCTGTCATGGGTTACTGTTCTGCTAAATCCACCCCCAACCCACTCTACCCTAGTCTAAGGCTGCAATGGGTGAGGGCTTCCTCTGAGTCAGTGCTAGAAATGCCTATGCTCCTGGTGTGATCTGCTGTGATCTCCTCTATATTGGACAGGTGTGCTTTCTCCCTTCAAATCTCCTTTTCCTATCTTATTCTATTATGTAAATATCAGAAGAGCAATGCTAGGATCTTTGCAATGATTAAAAGATAATAGGACCATAGATTTAGAGCCAAGGAGTCACCTCAGAGGCCATCTAGTCCACCCTCTTCACTTTAGAGATAAGGAAACCCAGGCCTAGAAAGTTCATTTGCCCACTACCACACAGACAGCCAGAGTCACTTGTCCCACTTTTACTCTGTGCCATAAGCTTTGCTCTAACTTACCTTCCTTCTCTGACTTGTCATCCTTGGCTGGACATACTGTGACTTTGGAGTTCACTCCATCCTTTACCTTCTGCTTTCAATATGTAACGTCCAAAATATCTCCTTGGATTACTATTACCATGATTCTTGGCTCGACTTGTATACCTTGGCCACATATACTGTGACTTTGGAGTACCCTCCAAGCCTTCACCTTCTGCTCTTAATACGCAAAATCCAAAATATCTCTTTGGAAGACTGACCTATGATAGGTACTCAAACTTTTTGCCTACTCACTCCCTTCTTAAGAACTTCTTTTAACATAGGATTTAAAAAAAAACCCAAGGGGCAGCTAGGTGGCCCAGTGAATAGAGCACTGGCCCTGGAGTCAAAGGACCTGAGTTCAAATACTGCTTCAGACACTTGACACACTTACTAGCTGTGTGACCTTGGGCAAGTCACTTAACCCCAATTGCCTTGTCTTTTTCCCTCCAAAAAAAAACCTCAAAACCAAACAAACCAAAACAAAGCAGTATAATGTAAACTCCGTAAAGGTAGGGATTGTTTTCATTTTTGGGTCGTCAGGGTTTTGTAAACAATAACTGCTTAATGCTTCTTGAATTTAATTCATACATCAATTTGAACTTCCTAATAAAAACTGACCTCTCAAGTTACTATTATCACCCCTTTAAAGAGGAAGAAGAAACTGCAGCTCTGAGAACTTAAAAGCAATTGCTCCAGTCCCAATGCCAGCCAGTATCAGAAACAGAATGTGCGACCAAGTTTCCCTGACTCCAAGTTCAGCACTCTCGCTATCCCTCATACCCGCAGGATTTGAGCTGCATTTTACTTGCATTGAGGAAGGGGCCTTTGGCTGTCAGTGGTCAGAATGCAAAGTTCTAGAAACCTCTTCTCCGTAAAAGTTGAAGTCCACTCAAGTCCCACTGTGGCATGGTATAGAAGGACCCAATGGCGAAGTCAGGAAGACCTCCCTTGGAATCCTGGTAGAAGTGTGATACTGAGTCTACTGAAAAGTTTGTTCAACCTCTCTGAGCTTCATTTTCTTCCCCTATAATGTGATTTATTCCTGAAAGAAAAGGCAAACCACTCCAGGATTTTGTCAAGATAATCCTAGGGACAGTATTGGCAAGCTATGGTCTATTGGGTCACGAAGAGTAAGACACGACGGAACAACCACAAGATTGATCTCTAACCCTGTCATCATGGGAAATTACTTAACTACTTTCAGTCTCAGTTATCCCATCCTTGAAATGGGGATACTACTAGTTCGAGTTGGTACGTGGCCGAGGGGGCTGCAGGGAGACTGAGACAGGTATGTAAAGCATTTTGCAAACTAAACCTTAAGGTGTGTGCTGGCCCCCCCACCTCCACGCCCCGTCCCCACCTTATACCCTCCCCTAGAGGGCCTACACATGTGGGCCAGGGCGTCCCTTTGTCCCCAGCCCACGAGGGGTGGGGTAGGTCCCCATGCAGCCAGGGACAGGCCCTGTTGCAGACCAGGTCACCCACCCAGCCCCAGGAGGGGAGGGAGGAGTGAGGGGGGATCGGGGCAGGGGGGGGGGGGATGCTACCGCAGACCAGACACTCCTCTCTCCCTCCGCCCTCCCCCGATACTCCGACGACCGCGAGTGGCAGAGCAGCCCTCGGACCATCAGCATCGCCTCACGTCGGCCCCGCCCATGGTCGCTCTCTCATTGGCTGCAGTGTCCCCCTCCGTGAGCACAGGCGGCCAATGGGAGAGGCCACCCCTACCCTCCCACCTCGCACTCCTCCTCCCGCCAGGGGGTCGGAGGTGAATGGCCTCGAGTAACCCCAGGATTTAAGTCACCCCACCCCAGGGCTCACCGCCCGTCCGGCAGAACTGGGGACTGGCGCGGAGGGGGCGGACCGTGGGCGGAGCCTAGCACGCAGGGGGCGGGGTCCGGAAGCTCCGCCCCGACGCGGCCTCGCGGCGGCTCTAGAAAGCCTGTCAGCCATCGCCCGAGCGGCCGGCGTCTCCTCCTGCCCAGTGCAGCCTCCTCGGCCCGCACGGGGCTCCCCGGGGCGCCGCCGCCATCGCCATCATCACCATCACCATCGCCACCCTGAGGTGAGGGGCGGGGAGAGCCGGAGCCCAGAGCTCCAAGCGGGGAACTGGGAGGGGGGTCGGAGGGCGGGGACCGGGCCGGGAGCCGAGAGAGGAGGCCCCCCCCACCCGAGCTGCGGGCACTGGAGCGCGCCCTCTCTGCCCGCTCGCCCATGTGACCATATGCGCGCGTCCCCAGGAGCTGGTGTGCTCCGACCCCCCAACCCCCGCCGCTCTGCAGTCGCAGCAGTGCCCCTCCCGCATCCCCTCCTCTCTTTTCTTTCTCCCGGAGTCAGGTTCCTTGCTGTACACCAGCATCCATCCCTTGCCCCCAGTGGACCAGACCCACGTGGGGGGCAGGAGAGTGTGTGCGTTGGGGTGGCAGCTTGAGTCGCGCGCCCGCGGAGGGCCAGGTCCTGTGGTTTGAGAAGAGAATCCTCGCTTTGCCCTCCTTGTGCTTACTGAGTGGGTGGAAGCACAAGTGGAGGCTCCTGGGCCGACCCGAGGGTGACTGGGTTTAGTTTTGTTTGACTTTGCTACCCCACGAGGGATGTAGTAGTAGTCGTGCTCGCGCGCGCGCGCACGTGTGTGTGTGTGGGGGGGGTGTGGGTGTGTGTGGGGGGTGTGGGGGTGGTTTGGAAAGTATTTTTTCAGATTAGGGTCCCCAGGTAGGCCTCGTAGTTCCAGACACTGCGTGAATGTTAAACTTAAAATGCATTGATTTGAAGGCATAATCTTAAGGAAATCCAGAGACACGCAGGACTAAATAAATGCTACTACTAAATTCCTACTTAAAATGTGTTTCAGTAATCTCCTGAGGTGTGTGGTGTGAGAAATAATCTGACTTTAACTCTGAGAAATTGGCCCTGGTGACACACTCCCTATATTTCATTCATTTTTTTTCCTCCCAACTCCTTAGGATTGACTGGGAGCCGCCGCACTTTCTATGGACACACTATTTCCTCTTCCTGTAGGGGGTGGGAAAACTCTTCTTTCATAGTATTCTTAGCGCGGCTGTGAGATGAGAACCATTTCTGTGCTGTTCATTTATTGTTGCTTTTCAAAAATGCGTTGTGATATATAACCAAGCAGGCCACAACTATTTGCTGTCATCCTGTAATCTGTCCTTGACTTATCTGCAGTTAAAAATTGTAGTTAAAAGTATTGGGAGTATCTGTCTTTTCCTCTGCCTGTCTCATAGCTGGCAAACTAATTTAATTTTTCCAGATGAAAAAAAGTAAAGGGCAAACAATTAAATATGGAAAGTTTGTTTAGTCATAAAATAGAAAAACTCCATCCTGTCTTTTCTGAGGTAGCTGGATTATTTTCATCATGCAATTGTAAAATACATCAAACAGAGCACAGAGCTGTTTTTAAAGTGAAAGAAGAGAAAGTGGAAGAGAGATTACTTAATGAGTTTAGTGTTCACGGCCTGAATACTCAAATTGGGGTAATGTCAATTGATTGTGACATTGTGAAAGGCAGCCCCAGAAAAAATCTGTACACCTGGTATTGCCTTTACCACCATGCTGTAGGCAGTTCCATCTGTAATGCGACTTGTGGTATTTATCTCTTCTTTAGCTCAGTGACTAGGAATTTTTTTTAATCTGTTCTGCACTTAGAGACAGGTTTAACTGGTCTGGGACTTAAGTGTGTTTTGGATGGACATCATTAATACACAAGATTGGGGAAAGAATTGAAATTTTAAATTTTTTTTATATTTTCATTGCATATTTATTGGGGGAAGATTCCTTCTTCAAGGATTTCTTTAGGTAAGCTAATTATTTAATAGTTTGTGTGTGTGTGTGTAGGTGGGGGTGGCAAAGAAGTCCAGAATGAGTGCAGACAGGTGAGAAAGAAGATGAGATTTCCTATCGATAAGTTTACTAGAGGTGGTGGAGAAGCCAAATAAGATGTTTCTTTCCTCAGTCATCCTAAATCATGTTTAGATAACATTTACAGTTATAAAGTATTTTACATGTGTTATCTCATTTGACATGTACAACAGCTGAACTAGGTAAGTAGTACATGTATGGTTTTGTAATTTTTTTTCTCCTTGGGTAGAATGAAGCTTGAGGAAGGTAAAGATTTGTTTATTTATTTATTTATTTTGCTTTTTGGAGGGCAGGGCAATTTGGGGTTAAGTGATTTGCCCAAGGTCACACTGCTAGTAAATGTTATGTTAAGTGTCTGAGGGTGGATTTGAACCCAAGTCCTCCTGACTCCAGGGCCAGTGCTGTACTCACTGAGCCACCTAGCGCTCTGTGGACTGATTTATTTTTGTATTTATATCCCTACCTCCTAGCACAATGGCTGGCACATAGTAGTTAATAAATACTTGTGGAATGATGAGTAAACTGAGGCTCGAGGTGACTTTCCCAAGGTTGCACATAGTGAGTATGTAGTAAATAGCAGAATTGAAACTTGAACACATTTTTAGGTAGTCCCCAAGTTCATTGCCCTTTCCATTATGTCATACTTGCTAGATAATGATAACAACAATAACATTTATATAGAATTTTAAAGTTTGTAAAGTGCTTTAAACATATTGCCTCATTTTATCCACAGGATCTTCGTTTTGCTGATGAGGAAACTGAGGCATTTAGAAGTTAAATGACTTGCCTAGGGTCACACCACTGGTGCTTGATGTCACTCTGCTCTTCCCGACTCTAGGGCCAGCACTTTATTCAGTGTCACCTAGCAGGCTCTAATTGGTTATAAACAGATCAAGTGTAGTATCTTGTTTATACATAATGGTTTGCATATTGTTTCTCTGTTAGATTGTAAGCTCCTTGAGAGCAGGAACTATTTTTTGCCTTTCTTGGTATCCCTAGTGCTGGGCATAGTACATTTCACAGAATAGATGCTTAGTAAGTGCTCATTGACTTGATGACCTAAAACTTCAATGACTCTCTATTGGAAGAGGATAGACAATTTTCTATTGCTTGTAGGATAAAATACAAACTGCTCACCCTTGCGTTTGTGGTCCTTTATAATGCGACTTCAGCCTATTTTTCCAGTCTTATTTCACACACACCCTTTCACACACTACATCCTAGTCTAACTGAACTTTTACCTTTTCTCCAAACTCAGTGTTCTGTCTCTCCTGTCTTTGTGCCTTCTTCTAAGCAGGCTTCAAGCCAGGAACGTACTGCCTCATTATCTTCGACCCAGGAGTCTCATCTTCCTTCTGTGTTCAGGTCAGATGCTCTCTTCTCAACGAAATCTTCCCAGATGCCCTCAGTTTGAGCAGTGCTTTCTTCCTTGGCAGATTGCCTTATATTTATTTATCAGTTGGCGTTCTGTCCTCCTTCCCTCAATGGATCGTAGGCTCCTTGAAGACAGGAACTGTTTCTTTATATGTCTAGTACCTGGCACAGAGCTGTTATATGTATAGCAGATGTTTAATAAATATTTATTGAACTGAATATGTAATCTTTAAGGAAGGTTATTTTGACAACTGAGAAAGATGAATTGGGTGCAGAGGGGCCAACTAAAGGGCAGGGAAAATCAATTCAGGGGCTAGGTACAAAGAAATTTGAGGAGCAGCATATGCTTTAAGGAGTTTTTTTTACGGAGTTTTTTGCTTTTTGGAGGGGGGAAGGCAGGGCAATTGGGGTTAAGTGACTTGCTCAAGGTTAAGTGTCTGAGGCTGGATTTGAACTGAGGTCCTCCTGACTCCAGGGCTGGTGCTCTACTCACTGTGCCACCTAGCTGCACCCTATACAGAGTATTCGTAACCTGATTTTGGACAACTGAAAACTCTTGATGAACATATTTCAAAATACTGAAGTTTAATTTGCTACACTAGTCTTTGAAATGAAAGGCATTTTGATTTGAGGCCTTCTTAAGGGTTACTCACTACAAATTATTAAAGAAGGGTCAAGCAGTAGGGAGGGTTTTAGCAAAATCTGTTTAAAAATATTGATCATTAAGCTGACAAAATGGAAAAACAAAGTGAATCTATTTCCTGTTTTAGTGACTTAGAATTTGTTTATGAAAAATTTTCTTGAAAAAGCTAAAACAGAAGGCAGCTGAAGCTAATTGCTTCCTATTTGAATAGAATTGCTTAGAATATGCAGTGCCATTTGAGTTTAGGGAGCAAAGCTTAAATAGATTTGTTAAACCTGTTTTATTTCTTTTATTCTGACTCTTTAGCAAATGTATTAGTTGTGATTAGTCTCACTTCGTGTTTAGGGATAGTTCTGAAAGTTTGGGACCCCTTGCAAGAAATGTAAGAGTTTCCATATGGAAAGAGTTTCCATATGTAACTTATCTGTTACACATTTTTATTTCAATAAAACATGATATGTATTATTGATAACAGTATAAGGAAAAGAGTAATTTCCCAAAAGTACTCAAACTTTGTCATTAATATTCTTTGAACAGTAGGGTGCAATTAGAATCACAGATGAGGTCTTCATGGCCCTCCATTTCTTAACTCAGATTAAAAAAGAATCTCTTCTACATCATACTTGACAAATGTTTATCCAGTTTTTGCTGGAAGTCTTTCAGCGGGTCTGCAGCAGGAGGAGGTGGCCTATCTCACCTTTGGATTACTCCGAGCAGAAAGTTTTCCTTACATTAATCCTAAATTTGCCTCTTTGCAAGGCAAACCCCCCCTCTCGTATTCCTAGTTCTGCCTTTTGGGTATAAACAATGTCTTATGCCTCTCCCACATGGCAACCCTTTAAATACTTAGATGTCTATTCTGAGAATCAGTGAGAGCATGAACTTTAGAGGCAGAGGGCCTGGGTTCAAATCTTGTCTCTAATACTTGCTACCTAAGCTATCTTAGGCAAGTTGCTTAACATTCCTATAGATCTTAGTTTCATTATCTGTAAGATGACGAGGTTGTATTAGGTCCCTTCCAACTCAGCTTCTCTGAGGTCATGTATTTGGAAAGATGTTATATTGGAGGCCCCATTGTGTAGTAGAGAGAATACTGGATTTGGCATTGGAGGACCTAGGTTCAAATCTTGGCAAGGTTCCCAGTGAGACCTTGGGCAGATCACTCAATTTCACCAGATGATAATGATAATAATTGCTAGCATTTATATGATGCTTTAAGGTCTGCGAAGCTCTTTACAAATGCTTTTTCATTTTATTCTCACGACTGTCTTGTGAGACTTTCTTACATTTTATATTTATATACATTTTACCCATTTTACAGATGAGAAAACAGGCAGGCAGAGGTCAAGTGACTTGTCTAGAATTCCACAGCTCAGTGTTTGAGGATGGATTTGAACTTAGGTCTGACTCCAGGCCTGGTTCTCTACCCACTATGCCACCTATCTGGATCACAATTTGGACAAACAGCAGTCATCGCTCTGCAGTGTTCGCATCTGTGATTGATAGTTGATTTGATTATCTTAACCACCTTTTTTTGATATTAGACCAGTTGGTAATATATTCAGAGATTCAGAGGACTCAGAAAAGAACTAGATTTTCCCATTGTTTATTTTGGAGGAGAATTGGAAATTAAAGCACTGATTAAGTGTGACCTTGTATTGATAGGATAAGGAATTGGGGGTTTAGGCTAGGAATTAAGATGTTTACTGAAGCATATAAGAGGAGACTTCTTGAAGGCCTCTTCTGTCACGTGATCATTGCATGGATAGGACCCTGAGTGACCCTGAAAGTTCTGCTTGTGAAATGTAAGCTCTGAAGGTTCTCTCACGTTGAGAAGACCTCACCTGTGGTCCTAGGAGCAGATGGTATCACTTTTCTGAGGATCTGTGTAGCTGAGTAGAGTAAGTAAGGAGAGACTGATCACCAATAAGTAGACTGGTCTCTTTGGGATAAATAACTTGTTTTGTCATGTGAACTCATGAAACAAAAGAGAATATAAAATATTCCCTAATTCTGTGCAGCTCCCTTCTGCTTCTGTAGTAATGGGGGCAGAAGTTGTTAAGAATCACAGTTTTTAGTTCATCTATATACACTATAGTAGTAGCATATGACAGTAGATTGAGAACTGACCTCAGGGCCAGGAAGACCTGAGTTCAAGTCCTGATTGATACATGCTAGATATGTTACCTTGGGCAAGGCAACTCCCTGAGACTTAGGGTGTAGAGAAGCTGACCTGCTTTGGTAAGAGTGATGCTCTCATCCCAGAGTTTCTTCTGTTGCCAAAATCACAGGTCCAGTCTCTATCCCTCTAAATAGTGACTTAGCTGTTGATACCCTAAATATGCGATCGTTGTCTGTTAACCAAGTAGATTCCTCATGAAATAACTGAATCATATTAATTAATCTCAAAATAAAAGTTCGAAACTAATGCATCCAAATTTGACCTTATATGCAGCATTTTATATTCATCCTCCCTTTTTTTTTCAAGGAAGAGTGGGAGATACCTTTTCATATCTCTTTTTGGAGGCCATTTGGTCATCATAATTTCATACCTTTCAGTTTTGATTATTCACTTATTGTTTGCATCTGCATTATGGTCATTATGTATATTGTTTTTCTGGTTCTCTTTGCTTCACTTTGTGTCAACTCATAAATCTTTCCACACTTTTCTATTCTTTACTGAATCATATTAATCTTCACTCTTTTTATGAGAAATGAAACTCAAAGATAAAGTATCCAGATGGAAGGATAGACACAGGTTCTCTTTGGAAAAGCAGATAAAGGAATTGTTGAGTTAATTTTCTTGTGCATAAATAAGCAATGAGTACCATGTTTTATGGGAAACTTGATTATTGCATGTTTCAGTGCTCATGCACTGATATGGATATGCAAAAAAATATCACCAGCTAGCATTTGTTAAGTGACTAGTATGTGCTGGTACTGAGGATACAAAGACAAAAAAAAAGAAACAAATTACTTTTGGGACCTCTTATTGGGGAGGTGTGTGCACATACATAAGAATATATATAGAATATATACATAAAATAGATGCAAAATACAGTGTGGGAGAGGGAGGCTACTAGTAGTTGGTAGAAAGAATCAGGAAAGACTAGATATAGAAGATGGTGCTTGAACTGAGTCTTAAAAGGAAGAGAGAAATTCTTTGAGGGAGAAGTGAGGAGGGAGAATGTTCCAGGCATGAAACATACCCTCATGCATATGCAAAGGCACAAAGATGGGAGATGGAGTACTACATGTGAGGAATAGAGAAGGGCAGTTTGGGTCATAGAGTGTGGAAAGGTGAATTATATATAGTAAGGATGGAAAGATTGGTTGGGGTCAGGTTGTGAAGGATTTTAAAAGCTAAACAGAATAATTAATATTTTATCTTAGAGGCAATAGGGAGCCACTGGAGTTTATTAAGTAGGGTTTGACATGGTCAAATGCATTTAAGGAAATGTACTTTGGCAGCTGTGTGGAGAATGGACTGGAGTGGGGAGAGACTTGAGACAGTGATATCAGTTAGGAAACCATTGCAGTAATCTAGTCAAGAAGTGATGAAGGCCTGAGCTAAAGTAGTGATTGTGTGAGTAGAGAGAAGGAACCAGATGCAATAGATGTTGTAGAGCTAGAAACAGAAAGATCTGGCAGTCGATTGGATATATAGAGTGAGAGAGTGAGGAGTTGAGAATAATGTCAAAGTTATGAACTTGGGAGAATGACAGGATAATGGTGTGTTTGGCCAGAAATAGGGAAATTTGATAGAGGGATAAATTTTGGGGTAAGGTTAATGAGTAGTTTTATACATGATGAGCTTGAGATATCTTTGGACATACAGTTTGAAGTATCTAGTAGACAATTGGTGATGTAATGCTGCAGCTTACTGCTGGGTCTAGATCTCTGTATCATCTTCTTAGAGATGATAATTAAATCCAGTGAAACTGATGTGGTGTCACAGAGAATATGCAGAGGGAGAAAAGAAAAGAAGCCAGGACAGAGCTAGGGGCTATGACAGATGGATGTGGAGTCAGCAAAGGAAACTGAGAAGCAGAGTCAGGCAGGTAGGATGAGATCCAGGAGAGAATAATGTCAGGAAAAACTAGAGAGGAAATAATGGCTAAAAGGAGAGATAGAATGGTCATTGTTGTCAAATGTAGCAGAGAGGTCAAGAAGAATGAAGACTGAGAAAAGACCATCAGATTTGGCAATTCGGAGAGATCACTGCTAATTTTGGTTAGGATAGTTTTATGAGTGGGGAAGCCAGATTGCAAAGGATTAAGAAGTAAAAGAGAAGGAGTAAAGTGAGGAGAAATGTAGGACAATAGCTTGAGGGAATGGGAGAAACTAGTGAAAGGTTTTTTAAAGTATGGGGGAGACTTGGTCATGTTTGAAGGCAGTAGAGAAGGAGAGATTGAAGATTAGAGATAGGGGGTTGGTTCTGCTAAAGAAGGTGATAGGGAAGGGAATCAAGGACAAAAGGGAAAAGAATTTGAGAATAGGCAGTAGTGTGAAATTGAATTGGTTGACTATAGAGTCAGAATTGGGAAGGGAAAAAAAAAATCAAGTGCAAGTAATGTAATGGCCTGAGAATGTACTGGTGAGTAGAGGGATTGGAAGTCACAGTGAAAATAATTGCCCCTTATGTGCCAGTATGTTTTGCAGACCAGGGGGTAGGAAAATTTTATGAAAAACTCCATTAGGCCCTTAATTTAATAAATATGTACTTTAGTAAATGCTAACAATACTTGTTGTTTTCAAAACAAAGGTGAGCATAAGAGAGGATAGGGAAAAATGTTCAAGTATAAGACACAAGAAAGGCCAGAGGCTTAGAGACTTAATTGAAGCCTCATGCTTATACATAATCTGTACCTTGAGAGTAGAGTGTAAGACATGATAAACACCAAATAACATCACAGAAATGAAAATGATTATATTCTAATGACTAGTTATCATTATGGAACTTGTTTTTGAATCAGCTGTCTGTATATAGTCAGACCATTGGAGCAAATATAAAAATTGACACAAAATTAGAAGAGATAATAAAAATGAGATATGACACTTAACTGAGGCAAATGTAGCATTATCTGTTTAAATAAGCTATTGAGTCTTAAAAATAGGAAATAGATAAGAGAATGGACATCAACGCAGACATTACCATATCCTAACAAAGTTTAACCAATATCGGTCAGTACAACTAGGAGCACCAGAAGACCCCAGAAGCTCTATCAGCCAGTGAACATATGATCTTGCTAAGGTGAAAGATAAGGCTACTAAGGGCAACACCAGTTGATGGCAACACCATAAAATCTTATGGAGAAGGATATTGGAAGATTGTGAGAAGTCTTGCTAATGAGACAGGGAAAGGCAGTAAGGTGTGGGAAAAGTCAAATTTATACAAAACCTGTTGAGAGATTCAACTAAGCAAAGTCACCGTGAGGGCATTCAAGACTGAAACTGGAAGGACAATGAACTGAGGAAAAATGGGGATCTGTAAAGTTTTCTGTAACAGATGTTTTCTCCATCATAAACAATGAAACCACCACATTTAGATTCTTAGCCTGATGTACCTTAATGTACTACATTATAGCACATTAAAGATGGTTTTAAGCAAAATACATATATTATATCATCCTGTCCTTACAATAACTCTGAGGCAAGTCACCATACTGGACTGAGAGAGGTTAAACAATTGTCAAAGTGTCACACAGCTAGTAAGTATCCAAAACGGGATTTGGACTCAGGTTTTTCCTGACTTCAGGTCTAGGATTAGGGCAACTAGTGGCTTGCATGAGGAAGTAGAAATGGCACTAAAGAAAACAAAGATTGGATTTGCTGCTGGACAAGACCATATATAAAAGGAAGTCTGTATAATAGCACCAAAGGATCAATTCTCAAGATGTCTGAAAGAGTGGACAATATGCAATGATTGGGGAAAAAAAATTTCAGACCTTGTTACTACCAAAAAAGATTACCAAGAATGTATTAGTAATGAATGACCAACCTATATACATCTACTCTCATCTCTGCAAAATCTTAAGGAAATATTTTGCATGTATAATGAAGTGTAATGAGGTAACAAGATACACTAGCACAAATGATATTTTATAGCAAGCTACATCTTTATGGTCACAGGGTTGACCAAAAGGCTCAGTGAATATGAGTCAAATGTTCTTATCGTATTAAAGGTTTCTTATACATGTATCACAATCATATAAAATTCCTTGAAAAATATGTTGGATAATTTTGACCCTCTGATTATTAATATCAAACAGGTCATAAAACAGGCAGCTGTATCCTCACCAAAAGCATTTTCTGTTGTCCAGAAGGATATCCAGATATCCTCTCTTATGCTCACCTTTGTTTTGAAAACAACAAGTATTGTTAGCATTTACTAAAGTACATATTTATTAAATTGAGGGCCTAATGGAGTTTTTCATAAAATTTTCCTACCCCCTGGTCTGCAAAACATACTGGCACATGTGTGGCCTATGTGTGGCAAGGTTCTCTGGATGTTCCTGCTTGTAGATTGCACTGAGTCCTAGAACATTTTAGAGTCTCCTAAATGAGATCTCTAGTCATCCAAAAAAGTTTAGCCCAACTATGCATATAAAAAAGAAAAATGGCTGAAGAATTCATGTTATCTAGACTATAGTGTACAGTAAGAGAGACGGTCTCTAAAGCTGGCCCATTGGTACATATAACTGGGATAGGCCCTGTGGATGGCTGGTGAACTGAGCTCAACATTGATCTGCAGGAGAAGCCTGGGGTTGCCTTTCTGCTTTTCATGAGCCCAAACCTGTCCTTAAAATAAAGATTTGCCTTTTAAATATCAGTTTTTATTCATTAGTGCCTTACGGTCTTTGAAGAGTTAAAGTTTGGGGAGACCCAAAGAGCAGTGAGCAAGGGATCATTGGTGCAGAGCCTGTGTGCTTCCATTTGTATCCATGCAATAACTGTAGATCCAGGGGAAGGCTTTCAGCACAGGTATGCTACTAATCTTGTAGAGGATTTTCTGGAGGATATGGAAGGATGTCAAAAAGGGTAAGAAGGCATTACTTGGGTTATGACTTAGAAAGAAGTAGCTACATCAGTGAAGTGAAAGATGCATTAAAATAATTTTAGCCAGAAGAGATATTTGTAGAATGGCCAGCTAGGGCTATTGTTCTAAAATTGAGGGATGGATTTGATGAGTTGTAAAAGTACAAAATCCTATTGATGATTTTTTCCCCTAATTTTATTACAAACCTAAATGTTCAAATAAGAGCAAAAGATTATATGTAAAATTTACATATATTTTATTTTAAAAATGTGTCTTATCCTTAACAAAGTAGTACAGAATTATCCTATTTGCCTTTATATTTCTTTAAACTTAATTCTATCTTTTGTGTGTTTTTCTGGCTTTTAAAAAATATATATAGTTGTAGTCAAGATGTATCATTATTTTGGTTCTGCTTTCTTCATTTTGAATTATTTCATATAAATCCATAAATACTTTTCGTATTTGTTCTTCTGTTACATTTTAGCTGCTTAGTAGAGACTTGTTGACGTGCCATTATATTAATATTCTACAGTTTTGTTAGCGGTCCTTCAGTCATTGGACATGTGCATTGTTTATAGCTTTTTTCTGTTACGAAAAGGACTGCTAGAAATATCTGTACAGTTTGGCCTCCCCTCTTTGCCTTGTAGGCCTCCCTCTCCCCTCCCCCCCATTAATATATAACATCTTTAGGATGTTGTTTTAGTAGTGAGATCATTTTGCTAAAATATAATTCTGTAGTGTGTTTCAGGGAGTTTGCCATAATTCATAATTCCGTCAGCAGTGCAATAAGTGCTTTTAATTTGAAGACCTGAATGTATGACTTAAGCTTTTTTTAAGCACTTACTAATGCAAAGCACTGTGGGATACAACTAGAAAAGTAAGACAGTTCTTGTGCTTGAAGAGTTCATATTCTATTGGGGATGGAAGGTTTCAACTGCAAGTCAGATGGAAAGGTCTCTTTGGTCCTTAGGGTGCAGTGGCAAAGCAGATGTTCATGCCTCTTCTTTAATATCACTTCCACTGGTCAAAACATACCAGTTTCTGATGTTGAACCGTTTGACAGTGCCAAAGACTTTGGTAGAAAGAATTTTCTTTTCTGGGTTTTCAATAGCTGTGTAGTACCTCCTGGAGCAGTTGCCAGGCTGCATCTCCATAGGGTTTGGTTACTTCCCAGGATGATGGCTTCCCAGGGTGCTGGGCTGAAAGTATTACTATTCTCAGGTCTCTTGGGCTCAGGGTCCTGGGCCATCTGCATTGGTGTCTGAGGTAAGTCATAGGGTGGTGGTAGTGGGGTTTGACTTGCTTGGCCCTTGTTTCCTCCTTTGTCTCCTTCAGGGCTCCCTTGCTGCTTTAGCTGAACTGCCTTGCCTGTCCTGTGGGTGGCACAGTAAATAAAATGGTAGTTGAACAACTGAACATTTATGCTTTAAGTTGAGAGATTTGATCAGAGAGACGCTATTTTGAATTACTCCCTTGCTTAAGGATCTTTAGTGGCTCCCAAGGATAAAATATGCATTCTTCAGCTTTACATTTAAAGCTCTTCAGTCTCCTGCCTCTACAGATTAAGCTCCCATGACTCCTTTTCACTCAGTCTACATCCCAGCCAAACTGCATTACTTGCCACTTCATCTCTCCCTTCACTTGTCTTTCCCTGAGTGTCCCTCAGGCCTTATTTCCTCACCATAGTGTTTTTAATGGCTCTGCACCTGTGTGACATGCAGGAAGCTCCTTCCTCATTAGCTGTTTGGGCTCCTTTTTTGAATGATCTGGCATTTATTTGGCTGTGTACGTGTTCTATACCCCCAAGAAGAATGTCAACTCCAGCAAAGCAGGGGCTGTTTTTCTTTTTGTCTTTGAATCCTCAGTGCCTGGCAGAGTGACTTACAGAAATGTTTAATAAATGCCTGAGGGGAATGGAATGAGCAGGATTGATTAATTTTGTATTCTTTTGAGTAAAAAAAAAGTAGAAACAAGCTTCATTCAGTTTCTCTCTTTTTTTAATAGTTCTTTCTGGAGGTGGATATCTTTTTACATTGTAAGAATTATAAGAGGTAAGTCTATAATGTTTGGAATGTCATAAAAATTAATATGCTAAAATATTTAAATTGCAAGGCAGGTTTTAAAAAAATTCTCCTATTCTTTTGAAATGGAAAAACTGATGTTATAGTATTTTATGAGCAAAGAGCTTATGGGAGAAACAGAGAAATTAATTATTTCCCCATCCTTTCCCTGACTGATTTCTAGATCCAAGTGCCATTCAATGAATAGAGGACTGGAATCAACCAAGATGGGATAGGACATGGAATTGCTTTTGAATTATATGGAGATCTACTCTGGTTCTCCTTCTTTGATTACCTTTTTTTTTCCCTAGTGATAACTTTGGCTCATTTCCCAGTTTACTCATCTTTAAAATGAGGTTGAATTATATGTATTCTCAGGTCTCTTCCAGATCTTTTATCCTGTGACTGTTCCCCTCTATAACTGGCTGTCTAACTTAGTTTCTTTTTTTTCTTGTTTTGGAGGGCAGTTGGGGTTAAGTGACTTGCCCAAGGTCACACGGCTAGTTTTTGTGTTAAGTGTCTGATGGCCGATTTGAACTCAGGTCCTCCTGACTCCAGAGCTGGTGCTCTATTCACTGTGCCACCCAGCTGCCCCTGTTTAACTTAGTTTCTGTAGGATAATGGTAGCTTGGGGATAGTTTGAATAAAATTTTTCAGAATTTAAAAGACCTAGTCTTTTAATTAGGTGATTACTTAGCATACATGCACTTGCAGAATAGTAAGGCCTAACCAACTGAAATTTCTGTCCATATGGCCAAACTCTGGGGCATATTTTGATCTTCCTGACTTTGTGTAAGTACAGTCTGTTTTATGAAACTGCTAAAAGCAAAGCTGGGAACCACCATCAGTGGTAGTATTTTACCTCTCACAATTTGGATTTCTGCATAGTGAGTACCTGTCATAGTTTAAGAATAGTTTGGTCTGTTAACTATACCAGTATTTTAATTGTTCAGCAGGTAGCACTAGGTTTATAACTTTTCATTTAAATATGAGTTAAGAGTTGGTTAGAATCCTTTGAGTGGTTTTAGGGCTACCACTTCAAATCTGTGTCTTTGAATAGATGTCTTTTTTTTGAGGGGGGAAGGCAGTTGGAGTTAAGGGACTTGCCCAAGGTCACACGGCTAGTAAGTGTTAAGTGTCTGAGGCCAGATTTGAACTCAGGTCCTCCTGACTGTAGGGCTGGTGCTCTATTCACTGCACCACCACCTGTTCCTGTTTTTTTTTTCCAACAAAATAAAGCCTAGAAAGCTACTGACTTTCCTTTTAAACTTCTGGAAAAATATACAAAAAAAAGAAAAACAAAAATTTCACTTATATAGAGACCTTTTAAATATACTCGAAAACTAGTTAACGAACCTGTACCTGTTTCTCTATTGTATGAATTTTCATATTTTGTTGTAGTTTTAGGAGTAAAAAAAATTATTAATCTCTATTTTTCTCTTTTAGGGAAATGTTTATATGTTTCAGTTCCTAATTGTTACAGTCCTTCCTCTAACATCTAACTTTCACAAAAACTGTTTTGCCCCTTCAAGAGAACCAGTATTGACTTACAAGTTTAAAAAAGTCTTGCAAAAACAATAGTGCTTAAGCAGTTTTTATGTAGGTACTAGAAAGGGAGAAGTAACTTTGTTCTGTAGATCAGTAATCCCTAGTTTTGGTGTTCTGTTGTTTGACTTAACAATATTCTTCCTTCATACCCCACACCCCAAAATTCTTTATAGCATTTGGTTATTTTTTTGGAATGAAAATAATTTTTTTACATTTAGTTTTTTCAATTACACGTAAATGAAAATTTTTAACATACTTTTAAAAAAATTTGAATTTCATATTCTCTCCTTTCTTTCCCTCTCTGTCTCACCTCCTTCCTCCTTGAGAAGGCAAGCAGTTTGATATAGATCGTACATGTGTAGACATGTAAAACATTTCCATATTAGCCATATAGCAAAAGAAAATGCAGCCAAAAAAAACCCCAAGAATAATAAAGCTAAAAAAAATTGCTTCAGTCTGTATTTAGATTCCATCAGTTCTTTCTTTGGAGGTAGATAGCAGTTTTCATCATAAGTCCTTTGGAATTGGCTTTGATCATTTTATTGCTGGGAATAGCTAAGTCACTCACAGTTGATCATTGTACGGTATTGCTGTTACTATATACAGTGGTCTGGTTCTGCTCCTTTTACTTTGTATCAGTTCGTGTAAGTCTTCCTAGGCTTTTTGAAAGCTCTTTGCATAATAGTGGAATGCAAATAATCTTCATGAGATAGACATGTTTAAATGTCGCAAAATTAGTGTTGGGATATACTTAAATAGAGCAAAATGGCTGCAAGTTGTTTGATACTGAGCTGAACACAGTGCTTTCAAAGCTTTCTGCTATTACAGCTTTATGGAATTCTGGTAGAGTGAGTATTGTTTCCCATGGTTGTCTTGCTGCATGCTTTCCTTAGGAATACTTTCTGTTTTCCATATAGTAACTTGCCTCTGCTTGGCATTCATTGTCTGTCCACACTTAGTAAGATACTCTGTCAAAGAATATTGGACTTATTCAAGCAACATTTTTTTTTAAAAATTGATTTGTTTATTTGTAACAGCAAGCACCCCAGCACACCCAGGGCGGCTACTAGCACAGGTTCTTAGATCTGCTTTTCCAAAGGAAAGCAACTCAAAGTGGGTTAACAATCTTACTTTAATCAATCAAATACCATTTACCTAGTTCAGGGGGAAAAG
>CM053584.1:133367409-133410081 GCA_028627135.1 Pseudochirops cupreus
TGGATCTGTTTGATAGTATCTTGATTACTTATAAAGTCATTTGCTTCCATTTGCTCCACTCTAATTCTGAAGGAATTATTCTCTTCAGAAAGCTTTTGAGATTCTTTTTCCATCTGGAAAATTCGCCTTTTTAAGGCATTCTTGTCCTCATTGGCTTTTTGGGCCTCTTTTGCCATTTGAGTTAATCTGTTTTTTAAGGTGTTATTTTCTTCAGTCAGGTTGTTGACTGTCTTTTCATGATTTTCTTGCATCGTTCTCATTTCTCTTCCCAATTTTTCTTCCACTTCTCTTATTTAGTTTTCAAAATCCTTCTTAAGCTGCTCTATGGCTTATAGGCAGTCTTCATGTTTCTTGGAAGCTTTTGGTGTGGGAGTTCTGACTGTGTTGTCTTCCTCCCGTTCCATGCTTTGATCCTTTTTGTCCCCAAAGAAGGAATCCAGAGTTTGGTTGCTGTTCTTACTTTGCTTCCTTTGCCTGCTTTGTCCCAAATCGCTGGAGTTTTTGCAGCTGCTGAAGCTATTGGGATGCTGCCACTTTTTTCTCAGCCCCCACGAGCTTTGGCTCACTGAAAACGCACCCCAGCACCACCACCCATGACCATGATCCGGATCCAGGCTGCTCAACGCAAGAGCACTTAGCCTGTGAACGATTCCTTGGCTCCCCTGCAGTCTGCAGGCTGGGAGCTCTGAAGCAGCCTTGTGGAGACGGCAGAGCCACCGCTTCTGCCACTTCCTTGCCCTAGAGGCATTTCAGCTGGACTGCTTTTCTCCCTCAAATTTAGCTGAGTTCCACTGATCTTTCACTTAGTCCTTTTTTCCTCATGGCTTGATAATTCTGGAAAGTCCCACAGCTGCTGCTGATCCACTTTCCTTAAGGCTCCAGCTGCGGCTTACCCTGGTCACCCCTTCCCCCTCAGGGCCAAGCTGCGGTTTCAGGCTAGGCTGGTTTTTGCTCCCAGTGTGCTGCGATGAGCCGTTCCTGCCGAGCTGCCTTCAGTGGGAGATGTGTTTTTCTGTATTTTTGTGAGTTTTGGAGCCCTAAAATTTGTTTAGAGTCATGTTTTATGGGTATTTGAGATGGGTATGTGGGAGCTGCAGAACCTTGTTGTTTCTACTCTGCCATCTTGGTTCCGCCCCCTCAGTTATGGACGATTTTCAAGCAATTGGGAGGGAGATACTTGAAGCAAGGAGACTAATTTGGAAGCTATTATAGTATTCCCAGGAAGAGGTGATGAAGGTCTAAACTAGGGTTGAAGCCAAATGAAATGAAATGAAATGTGAAGGTAAAACCGAGATTTGGTAAGTGCTTTTATAAAGGCAAAAGAGAGAGAGAAGCATCAGGCATGATTATGAGGTTCTGAACTCACCTTGGTGATTAAAAGATTGTTGATGCCCTTGAAAGACATAAGGAAATTCAAAGGAAGAGGAAATGCCATTTTTTTTGGATACATATCTTTTGAATACTTATGGACCATTCAGGTTGAGATGTACAGCAGAGAGTTGGTGATGCAGAGCTGAGCCTCAGGAGAGATATGAGGACTGCATTTAGATTGGATATTTGTCTATGTAGACATGATAGTTGAGCTCCTGGAATCCATTAAGCTTACTCAGAGAAACTGTAGAAAGTGACTAAGGATAGACTCCTGGGCTGTATACTTGCACATAGTGGAGGGCGCATGGATGATGAGTCAGCAAAAAAGACAAATCGAAAACTGTTTAGTCTAAAGTACCTATCACCTTCAGGCCCTGTTTTAAGAACTGACAGTACAAAGACAAAAATGAAACAATGTGCCCTTAGAGAACTTGCATCCCTGTAGGGAAATAACATGTGTGTATATATAAGTATTTTGGAACATAACTGTGGATTTCATTGGTGTAGAAAACTCCTGATGCAGAAACGCCCTCTGCACATATAGATTACCACCAACTATGCAACTAAAGATCTTAGAGTTGCCCATTATATATGCAAAATATATGATTCTCTGTAACTTTTTTAGGGAGGTGCTATCACGTGGGTAATGGGATCAGGATCAGGAAGGGCTTTTTGTAGGAAAAAGCATTTGAGCTGAACTTTGAAAGAAGCCTGGGATTCTAAGAAGAGCAAAGGAGATTGAGTAGGAGTAGTCACAAAAGGAGAATCAGGAAAGAACAGTCATGAAAATGACAGCTAGGTGGCACTGTGTATTGTATGCTGGGTTTGGAATCAGGAAGACCCAAGTTCAAATCCAGTCTCAGACACTTATGAACTGTGTTACCCTGGGCAAGTCACGTACTTTGCTCCAGTCTCCTCATCTCTAAAATGAGGATAGCAGCAGGATCAGATGAGACTGTAATTGTAAAGTGCTTAGCAGAGTGTCTACCACATAGTAAGAATTATATAAATGTTATTATTAGTAGTATTATGAAAATCTGAGGACAGAAGTGTATGTAGGAGAAGGAAGTGGTCACCAGTGTCATTCTCCAGAGGGGTCAAGAAGGGTGATGATTAAGAAAAAAGAATTTGTATTGATCACTTAAGAGATGGCCGTGGCTTTGGAGAGCAGTTTTCAGTTGAGTGGTGGATTTGGAAACTATATTGTACAGTGGTTGAGAAGTGAGTGGGAAAGGATAGACTGGTGGCAAAAATGAGTGTAGATTACTTTTTCTTTTTCTGTTAGATTGCTTTTTCTAAGAGTTTGTCTGTGAAAGGGAAGGAGAGATGTAGGATGATAGCTTGTGGAGCAGTTTAATAGGGTGAGTGAAGGGTTTTTGTTGTTTTTTTTTTTGAGAATGACAGATGCAGGCATGTTTGTGGACAGCAGGAAAGGAACCATTGGATAAAGATAGGTTAACATTTTGAAAGAGAGATAGAAAATGAGACAAAATAAGAAATATTCAAAGGAGCAAGCTGCTGAGCTGGATAGCAGCTGGTGGTCAAATGGTGAGGGAGCGAGGGAGAGTGACTGGATGGCAGGAAGCTTGCTGTCTCAGCCCTGGTCTGGAACAGTTCTAGAGGTTAGGAACTGCATGTCAACAGGTTGAAGTTCTTTGTCTGATTCCTTCTAGAATATGATACCATCCCTGAAAGCTACCTCCAACAAATCTTCAGGCTTTGACCTTAATGTCTGATTGACTCTGAATGCCACCTGACTCACCATTTTCCCCCATATTATATGATAGCCCTTTTACCTTTCTTTGATTTGCATGAACTCTGGGATTCCCTTTCTGGTCCATTCCATTGCCTTTTATCTGAAGGCCACTGAATCAAGACTTAAAATGCAACTTAAACTAGTCTAGAAAAGTCCATAGTCTCTTAGCACCCTTCTGTTCCCCCCTCCTCCTTGATAAATTAAAATCTCATGGTAGTTGCAAAACTCTCTTATTCTGACAGAATTAAAATCTTTTGTTGTACTTTTGGTAATTAATAAACTGCCATACAAAGGAATATATTAGGATGAGGAATATTTTTGGATGAGTTAAATTCAAGTAATTAGGCAGTGGAACAATCAACTATGATAACTGGCTTTCTGACAGGAAATAACCTTCATTCCAGTGATTATATATAAGCATCTTACGTTTGAGTCTTTGACCCAAGTGTTACATCCTTTGAAAGGTTGGTAATACATTATATTCTGTTTTATAGGTAGGGAAGATGAAGACCAGAATATGCATTGACTCTGGGTTTTGGTCCACTGTGTTTTGGTTTTTTTTTAATACCCATCTTTCTTTCTTTGTATGTTATGTTATGACTGATGGACAACACAGCCAAAAGCTGTTGAATGGGCACTGTTTCTGTTTTTTGTGCTTAATTTCCCACTGAAATTCTGTGGATTTAAGGGAGCCATTGCAAGAAGTACATATCTGAGCCAAGTTTCCTTTCTGCTTGTAAAAAGAAAAATCTGTGTGTGTATGTATTTTGGCGCTGCAGTGTATCTCATACTGCATTGCAACCAAACCAGCTAATGCATCACTGTCTTTGGGATAAACTGCTACGTCATCCTTGGTGCTTGGCATGTTACAATGCTGGGAACAGTGTGGGCTCCTAGCTGGAATTTGTGTCAGGTATGTGTTTGCCCATCTGTTCATCGTGGAAGAGGATGGGGTACCTGTGAACTTGGAGACTTCACTGTGGGGCTGTCTTTCCCGTATCCTGTCATCACAGATAAGACTCTAGGAAGCAATTGCAAATGAGGAGAGACCTGGGCTTTGTGTTTGGGATTCTTGGTAGAATGGGCTATTCTTTTGCCTTAGAATGAACATGTTTTTAAAAGGAGGGAGGGCAACAGGAATGCTTGATGTGTGTGTGTGTGTGTGTGTGTGTGTGTGTGTGTGTGAGATCATGGGTAGATTTCCTGATGTGCAAAATGACCTGCTTTTATTCTGCAGCTAGTCCTTCATTGGCTTCTAGGATGTTGGACTCACTGTAACAATGTAAGAAAGACAGTGAATGATTTTATTTTAATAGACACTGTTTACATTGGAGAGGGAGACACATAGGTGTGTGTGTGTGTGTGTGTGTGTGTGTGTGTGTGTGTGTGTGTGTGTGTGAGAGAGAGAGAGAGAGAGAGACAGAGACAGAGACAGAGAGAGATTAGGTTATTGCTGGGTCTGTGACCACAAACTGTTCTTAACAAAGGCCTTGGCACTGTGTTCTTGGCAGCCTGAGCAGTAGAGAGTAGAGAGACATCGGGTGGGGAAGTGGGGAGGGAGGGCTGACTGGATTGAAGACAGGCTTTTCTTACTTGCCAGACTGGTTCTTCTCATATATGTAGGGAGGAAGGAAATTTGACTGACAGACCATATTTATCAAGCTCTGTGACATGCTGTCTTTTTAATCTTCCTTGGTGTCTAAGTACAATGCTTTGCACATAATACATGCTTATAAATTTGTTGAATGAATGTTGCAAAGTGGCTGGTAGAAATAGTATGAGAAGCCAGGAACCTCCCTCTTTACTTATGACTGATCATCATGGGAGGGTCGTGAAGACTAGGTCTTTTGAGTGTTTTTTTAAAATCTAAAATGATAGTCTTTATCCTGGTCTCATTTGTACCTCATGTCTGTTGCAGTCCTGTCATTGGTGTCTGATCAGCAAGAAACTGCATTTTTAAAGTATTCTTGATATATGGTTTTTCTGAGCAGCCTGATGGTACCTGGGGGAGGGATAGAATGGCAGGGTTGCCTCTGGTTAATTGGCTAGTGACTGTGACTAACAAATAATGGCATAGGCATGGGTATTTTCCAAGTTAGTGGTTGACCAGGGCCTTTGGGCCCTTTGTGTTTCTTTTCCAACACAAGGTGGCGCTGCCTCTCTCAAGCTTCTGTTTTGTGACATTTGACAGATAAATGATTTCTTTTTAGGGCAGGGTTTCTTCCTTTGCTACTTAACTATGGATTTGTGCTTTTGTCTGCCTCCCAAAAGGAACCTGTCAGAGTGTGCTCACTTGGCTTTATGTGCATACAAGCCTATACCAGCTACATATCCATGTGCCTATTCCAGCTACATTTCCAGACACGATTCCTCTTCCCTGTTTAAACTCGTTTGAGTCTATTCCTCTGAAATATGTCCCTGGGGTTTCTTTTCCTCATCTGAATTGCTCCCGCAGTACCATCTATTGCAACTACTTCACATCTCATTTTTACTGGCTTGTGTTTCTGCCCATAGGTCTTAGCTTATGACTGTTGTTTAAAAAATTCTCGTGGGGGTGTTTGTCCCCCTAAATCAGTGGAATATGCACTGGTTAAGCAGTTGTCTGTCTTCTTCAAAATTGTGTAGCCTTTGAATGAGCCTTTGTTCTAGTGTTCTAGTTTTCCATGGATTTTGAGAGTCCTTTTTGTTCCTCTAACATTACCTGCTTAGTGTGTGTTATCTTTCTTTGGGTTTCTGGATGCTCTTATTTGCTCTGACTGGCTTCTGCCCTTTTAACCTTTGCCTTCCTTGTTTCTCTCCCTGGATCCATGCCTGTAATGTGCTCTTGGCAGCCAGGGGAGGCTGTGGAGCTTTGCTCTGGTGGCTGTTAGGAGAGAGTTACCGCTGCTGAGACATGTCTGTTGCAGCAAGAACAGAGCTGTGAGCCCTGCTTTTAGTTACATAATCTTTTATATTTTCTCCCCTCCCCTATGAGCTCCCCCCTGAGAAGTCGACTAACTCTTGTGTGAGTCAAATATTTGGAGAGATAGACTCAGGGGAAAGAGGTGGGGAAATACCAGAATAAGGGACAAAGCCATAAAAGCTGTCATTTGAAGCAATCCACAAGTATTGTTACTTCAGTCTGGCCAGTAGAGGACCAAGAGGAAGGCAGGGCATGCATGATCTCTGTCCTGCTGGATTTTAAGCAGCTCTAACCGGAGGGAGGAGGAGCTGCAGCTTGTGTTTACAAGGCAGAAATCTGAAGAAAAATCTGCAAGCCCTTTGCTAGACTGATATGGAGGATTCTGCAGAGGAAAATAAAGAAATGAGGTATCATATGCTCCAAAGGTAAGATCTCAGTTGTTCTTTTTTGGGGAGGGGAGGGGGAAGGTGAATGGTAGGTTTAGAAAAAACCAGCAGAGTTTTTTGGTTAATGATGGCTAATCCCTGCACTGGGGGTAGATTTAATTAGTTCTTGAACTCAGTGATTTAATGGAGAGTATGAATTGTATTTAGGAGAAAATATAGCTTAAAAACAGACAAATTATGTCCAGAGAATCTGCCCTTGGCTTTCTAGAAAAACTGTTTTTCTCTAGAATGTGTATAGATCTGAGAGAAGGACCTATTATCATGTTTAGCAGTGCAGTAGCGTAGAAAGTAAACCATGGCTTCCTCAGCTGACTTTGTCACATAAAGTTGTGCTCATTGGATTTGGTTGTTTTTGTAGGAGACAGGTCTTCTTTTGGATGTATCTGTTAGGCAGTATGTTCATGAGGAAGGGGTACCAGTGGCTTACTATTGTATATGGGTTCCTACTGTCCTTTTGTGGTGATAACTTTGTGCAGTTGCTGCAGCCTTCTAAACTGTGTGTCTGGAGCTATGGCAAGATGGCTGTGACAGTTGGTAGTGACATATGATGGAGTTATCTGTGTCTAAACTCCTATGCTTTGGGGATTTCTTTATTTTTGATTTTGGAACTCAGGTTGGTGTCACCTCAAACACTTGTAGGTACATCCTTCCCAGAAGAAGGATCTAGAATTTGACATAGCTCAATTTTCTCTGTGATTTTTGTCCCCTCTACCAATAGATAAGGATCATTGACCCTAGTTCTAAAACTTGCTTTCAGACCCCCTGTCTCATTTTTCAGAGAGGCATTGTGGTATAGTGGAAAGACTTGGTATCAATAGAGACCTTCCTGGCTTTGAATACTCAAGAGAGTCAAGAGACTCATAGTTTCTAGTCACTAGTCACTGAGGCTCAAAATATTATTATTATTATTATTATTATCATTACTGTTTTACGGTTGTGTGTGGGCTACTCACTTAACCTTCATGTTCTTCTGTGTCATCCTCTACAAAATGGTGATAAAAATGTCTATCATATTTTTCTCAAAGTTGTCAGGTTCAAATGAGATAAAGTATAAATACTTTGTGACCCATAAAATGCCCTGTAAATGTCAAATATTGTTATTACTAAGAGGTAGTTGTATTATATTGAATAGAGAGGGAGATAAGGCCAGAACAACAAATTGGAATTAGACTGTGGATGCTCAGTCAATTTGTGAACACTTAAGATGTTCTTACTATGTATGTCCCAGGTGCTGTGCTGTTAGGGATAGAAAGAAAGGCGAGAGTCTCCTTGCCCTCATGGAGCTCACAGTCTAATAGGGAGACAGCATGCTAATAAATATGTACAAAACAAGCTATGTACAGGATAAATTGGAGATAATTAGCAGAAGGAAGGCCTTAGCATTAAGTGCATTATATAGCAAAACCCATTTGCAGAAGATCCTTATAGAAGTTGGGATTTTAGCTTGTACTTGTAGGAAGCCAGGGAAATCAGGAGGAAGAAGTAGTGGTTTGCAAGTTGTCTTCCCCATTAGACTATGAGCCTCTTGAGATCAGGAGCTTTCTTTTGTGTTGTTTTGTATCTCCAATCCTGTAAGTGCAAGCAAGGTGGGATTTTTGTTGTTTTCTTTTTGGAGTTCAGTTTCTGAGGCTCAGGATAAATTGTGAACATTTGAAGGATTGATTACCTTTGAACTCTGATAATTCACAGCTGTGCTGAGTCATGTAGGTTTCATGCCTTCTAGTTCTGAGCCTATCAGGGACTGAGTCTTTTTTATATATTCTGGGAGGTTAGTATTTTGCTGTGGGGGTTTGCTCATGAGAAAGATGTTTTGATTTCCTGGTTGAGACTCTGAGTGGCCATTTGTTAAGAGCCCCTTGACTGCTTAGATGTCTGTTCCCTCAATCCGGTGATGTATGTAAAATGTATAGCTATGTAGCTATGTTCAGACAGTGGGACCCTTGTCTGTTGGTCTTTGTGCTAATTTCTCTGCTTGTATTTTCTCTGTAATTAAAGTAGGATTGTTAACTCCTTTAAAACTGTCTTTCCTTCATAAAGCAGATCAAAGAACCTATGCTAGCAGGCCATCCTGGGTGTGCTAATGTGCTTGCTATTAGAAATGCTTAGCAGAATGCCTTGCACATATTAGGTGCTCAATAAATGCTTATTGATTGGGTGAGAGAATTCTAGGTATGGGGAGAATTGCCCAGAATAGAGAAAGGTGGGGTGTCTTGAGAGGAGACCAGTGTCACAGAGAGTGTGGGGGGTGAATAAGGTGTAAGAGGACTGAGTGGAAGAGGAGGACTGGGCAGATTATGAAGGGTTTTAATGCCAGAGGATTTGATATTTGATCTTGAAGGTGATAGTGATAGGAAGCCAGTGGAATTTATTGACTTTGAGGTGGGGTGGAGAGGAATAACCTGGTCATATCTGTGCTTTAGGAAGATAGCTTTGACAGCTGAGTGGAAGATGGACTGGAGGGGCTTCTTGAATGTAATATTGAGGAATAATGAGAAACCACTGAAGGTTTTTGAGCATGGGAATGACATGAACAGAAGTATAACTTAGGAACTGGAAGCACTGTAGGGCAGAGCTTTAGATACTGACAAGTTGGGAGGCTCTTGCAATAGTCCAGGCAAGAGTAAGGGCTTGACCTAGATTGGTGTCATTTGACACAGAAAGGAAGGGATGGATTCAAGAGGAATTGTTGAAGGAGAATGAACAAGAATTTGTTACTGGTTGCTGGGATGGAGGTGGAGGATGAAGCACCTCTCACAGCATTGGTTTGAGGATCAAATGAGATTGTAAAGTGCTTAACACAGTACCTGGTAAGTAGTACGTACTTAAATAAATGCTTATTTCCTTCTTTCAACCCTTCTTTCCTTCTTTCTTTCCTTTTGTCATGTGCCCTGGTGAATTTTTCTAGGCTTTAGAAAATGGTGGCATGGTTTTGTCTGTTGTCCAAAATTACTGTTATATGTCTGTTTATCTTAGTCTGACTGTTGTGCTCACGTCCAAGGTGAAATTACTTATACAAAGGAGATTACAAAAAAAATTCCAGTGATACTTAGTATAGTACTGCTGTGCCTGTCACCACTGGAAAAGTGCTAGGTATCCAATAGGCCAGTAGGCAAATACCTATTGACCCTTAAGAGTAGTCAGAGTGGTCATATTATTTCATAGGATTTAGAGCAGAAAGGGACTTCATAGATCATTTGGATCAACCTTCATAATGAGTGACCCATAAAGTGAGGTTCTCAAAGTCATATATGTGTGTTTGTACACAAGTGGCATATATTTGTATATGTTTACAATTTGTATATGTGTATACATATATGTATACATACACAATAGGCACACACAGATGCAGACACAGACACACTGAGTAGCAGTGCTGGGATTTGAATGTAAGTCTTAAAATTACAAATCCATGGCTCTTGCTAGTCTTCTTCCCTAGAAATATTATTAGCTCTTTATTAAGCATGTGAAACTACTTCTAAATGTTGTGTGGCTTTTGTCACTTATTATCTTAAAGATCCAACCACTTTGTATTTGCCCTTTTTGCCAGGTCTCTGAAAACTGAAAATCTTCTGGTTACTGTGGTGTAGTGGAGAGAGCCCTGAATTTGGAGTTAGGAGATGGCTGAATTTGAATTCTGCCTCTGATGCTTACAAGCTGCATAACCTAATTTCTCTGTGCCTTGGTTTCCTGATCTCTAAAATAAGAGTAATAATACCTGTCAAACCTTCTAAATAGGGCTGTGGTGAGGATAAAATAAATTTTATATAAATTTTCATATAAATTCTAGCTCTTATTATTTAATATTATTTAATTCTTGACACCTATTCCTCCCGAGCTGAGGAGGCATAAATAAATAGTCATTAGTGTGGCAAAAATAATTTTGGAGTTTTTGTGAATTGTAGAGGAATGAATATGGTATAAAGAACTCTAGCTGACTGCAGGAAGCTGGTATTTACTTTTTATAAGGATGCACATTAATGGACTTGTAGATTTTGAGTTGTGAGTATGTGTATAAAAAAACCCTTTAGTCTTCTTTCAGCAGGAAGAACAGAGTATGTCTTGTTTTGAATAGTTGCTCTTGATGGTTTTTACATTGTAGGAGGTGTGTTCTGATTTGTCTCCTCATTCCTCTTGATGAGAACCTACCATGTGCAGAGAAAAAGATGTGCTCTTGGGAACTGCTGTGCTGCTTTATTAGGCAGGTACGCAGTGAGTGTCTTGGGTATCTCTGAGTATCACAGTGACCTTAGAGATCACTTAGTTTAGTCCCTTATTTTACACACATGTAAGTAGCAGCCTGGACTGGCAAAGTCTCCCAGACAGTAAGTGGAGCAGAGCAGGGTAGCTTTGTCTCATGTCAAGCTCTGACCAGCAGCTGTGTATTCGATCTGTGTGCTCTGACATTCATAGAGTTAGAGCTGAGAAGGACTTTAGAAGTCATCTGGTCTTACTGCTTATTTCATAGAAGAGGAAAATTAGGCTCAGAGGGGCTACGTGCCTTGTTCTAGATCACAAGGGAGTTCCACCTAACAAGTTTTTGTACACATGATAGTATATGTGGTGTACTAAACTAGAAATTAATAGAAATTCACAACCTCTCATTAATTTATCTGAGGCCCCACTCCATTTAAAGTCAAGAAATTTCTCTTCCTATAAGCTTTTACTCATCTTTCAATATCCCACCCTCTAGTCCTATAGACTTGAATAATCACCCATGTTAGTAGATATTGACAATACAAAGAAATTTAACTGTATCTTATAACCATGGTGTTGCATTTCAGTTATGGATCCTTGGGTTTCTGAAAAGACCAATGTGTGATGAAAGAGGGAAAGTTAGGATTTGATTTGTGCTGGTTTTTGTTTGGAAGGTCGTACTACAGATCCTCAAATGCTGTGATTCATGAAGTGTGGATTCAGAATATATTTCTATGTGAGTCAGTGCTAGAATGTTGGGGGCAAGCATTGAGTGCTGCTAAAGGAATGATTGCCTGTTGCCGTATCTATGGGCCTTATTTTCTTAGTGATGAGCCCCTCTCACTTTTTTTCTCCACAGTTTCTCTCCAGAGCACTGGGCTTTTTATTTTCAAGTGAACAGGGTCTAGTTGGGATCAAAGACTAAGTATCATAGATAGCTTCTTGCCTTTTCATATGAACTGGCACTAGCCCATAGTCCCAAGACTTAAAAGAAATGATGCCAAAAAAAATAAATCGGGTTGTATGGAAGTGGTATTTTTTTTCCTTTAGAGGAGAAATTAAGCATCCCTGGTATTACCCTTCAGTGTATAAAGAGTACTGAGCTTGGACATTGAACATTGGAGTCAGGAGAGGTGGATTTGAGTCTTAATCCTGCCACTTATTAACTGTATGTCGTTTTGGACAAATCACTTCCTCTCTGGGCTTCATCTTTCTTTTTTAAGAAGGAGATATTAATTATACTCCCTGCCTAATGGGGTTGGTGTGGTGAACAGATGAGTTAATTTACTGTACTAGATTATGAGGACAAAAAGATGAAAAATGAAAGAGAATCTGGCTTCCAAGAGTTCCTTGTCTATTTGAATGGGGAGGGGAACTTACATGTCACATAAAGAAGTATCATATAAAGTATCACGAGGCAAAGGAGAGATCCAGAGAAGGTGCTCTTTCCCCAGACAAGGGGAAATTTAAGGAGGGGAAGAGAGAATCCTTCTACTGGGTAATGGGTCAGGAGGTATTGTCACCTGAGCAGAACCTCAAAGGTCAGAGGTGATGGGAGAGCATTAAGGCATGAAGTGGGAGAAGGCTAACCTCTCTGAATACATAGAGATGGGAGATGACCTGTTGGGATTAAGGAACAGCTAGACTTTTGGCTTGACCATAAGTGTATGGAGGGAGGTGGGCAAGGATTGTGAATTTACATTGTGTTTTGCTAAGGAGTTTCACTTTCTATAATGTAACTAAAAAATATTAAAAGGTTTTTTATTGTCATCTTTTATTTTTATGTCTTCTTCATCTCCTATTCTCTCTTTCCCTTACCGCTTTCAGAGAGTCATACCATGTAATAAAAAAGAAAAATGAAGGAAAAAAACCCTTAGTACAACAAATCAAAATATCAAAAAAAAGGCTTGATGTTATATGCAGTGTTTCATGTCTGTGATCTCCCACCTCAGTAAAAAAGCAGGGGAAGGTATCTTCTCATATCTCATCTTTGGGACCAAAGCTCGGTCAATCATAATTTTGTAGCATTCATTTTTAATTGTTCTTTTCATTTGCATTATTGTAGAGGTATATGTTGTTTTCCTGGTTCTGCTTATTTATTTGACTTTGCATCAACTTCTCAAAGCCTTTTCCGTGCATATCTGTATGTGTCATATTTGTCATTTCTTACTGTGCAGTAATATTACATTACATTTATGCATCATGCGTTCTTTAGCCATTCCCCAGTTGATGAGCATCTGCTTTATTTTTAGTTCTTTTACACCACAAAAAAGGCTGCTATAAATATGGTCATGTGTATAGGGCTTTCCTCTTTGTCATTGACCTCATTGGAATGTGGCTTAGCAACCACTGAAAATTTGTGATCAGGGAAGTGATAAAAGATGAAAAAGATAAATTCAAGAGGTATGAGAGAAGAAGGCTAGGGAGAGCAAACTAGAAGTTAGAAGAGAGTGAGAGAAAAGAGGAGAGAGATAGGAGATAGTTGGTGGAGATGGAGAAGTAGAGAAAGATGGGAGGAAAAAATGAGAAATGGAGGAACTTCCTGGAAAACCCCTCTAGAGATGGTACCCAGGCAATGAAAGTCTGCATCCTTTCATAACTTCTCAGTGTTGTCTACTGATTGATCACTGCCTGAAAATTCTTTTTATTCTCTGACCCACATCTGTCCTTCTGCTGTAGATGCTTATTCACTTGTGTGTCTGCAAAGCTTTTTATGAATAGTAAGGTGTACTTATATAAGTACAAACTATTAATTGCTTTTAGAGAGTCAGGATGATATAGAAAGAGAACTTGAATTGGGAATCAGGAAATCCAGGCTCTAGTTTGGCTCTGCTGTTCTGCCTGAGCTTTCATTTCTTTCTTTTTGCTTTTTGGAGGAGGGAAGGTAGGGCAGTTTGGGTTAAGTGACTTGCCCAAGGTCACATGGCTAGTAGGTTTTTTGTGTTAAGTGTCTGAGGCTGGATTTGAATTCAGGTCCTCCTGAATCCAGGGCCGGAGCGCTATTCACTGTGCCACTTGGCCGCCCCATACTCTTTCATTTCTTTATTCACAAAATGAATGGGGGTGGGGGGTTGGGTTGGGAAGAATTTAGGTAGAATACGAGGCTTAAAAATGTTAATCTACAGTTTGGAGCTAGTTGGTGACAGGGTTTTGTATTGAGCAGGCATTGAATGTATAGCCATTCCTGGCAGGTTTTCAGGCTTAGTGGGTGGACCAGACACTGATCCCAGGCCAGCAATAGTTTTTCATTGTTTTCTTCCTGTGGTGAATGCTGCTGATCCTTGAACTCATAGGATTTTACATAGATTAAGAAATTGGTAGAAGGAAATTGTTGGGGCAATGAATTCCTTATAGGAAGAACAGTCTTTCCTTAGTGCCATCTAGAAAATAATCTAAGTGATTGAATTGGCTCAATGGAGACCCTGGGAGAGGAAAGTAAAGAACATTCATTCTCTTTATAGTATATAAATATTTAATGTGGAAAAGCGTTGTAGTGTAATGGAAAAAAGGGATCTCTTATTGAAGTCAGAAGACCTGGGTTCTGGTTTAGCCCTCTCGTCAAGTAGCTCTATGAATTTGGACAAATCTGTCCCTCTCTCTGGGCCTCATCTTTCTTTTTTATAAAATGAAAGGTTTGGAATATATGTTCTCTGAGATCTCTTCCAAGTTTGATATTCTGTGATCTAAATGTTTTTGGTATACTAGGCATTGCCTTATAGACCAGGAAAAATAACAACTTTATGATTATTTTTGAATGTACACATAAAAGGTTCATTTAAGGAAAGGGCTTATATTCCAAAAGGGATATGATGATACAAATGTAAATTTGAAACCAGAACCAAGAGCAAGAAACAATTTTATTTAAGAACTGGCAGTGGGGCAGCTAGGTGGCTCAGTGAATAGAGCACCAGCCCTGGAGTCAGGAGGATCTGAGTTCAAATGTGGCCCCAGGGACTTAACACTTACTAGCAGTGTGACCTTGGTCAAGTCACTTAACCCCAATTGCCCCTCCACCAAAAAAAAAATTAAAAAAAAAAAAGAACTGGCAGCAAAAAAGAAAGCTACCCAGATTCTTTATGGAGTTTGGAAGCATTCTTTTGGTTTTGGAAGGAACTTGGCATTGAAGTCGGTGATAGAATAGAAAACTGCTTTTAATTTTAAGTTTGCTTTTTTCCTCCCAATTTTGAATTTATAGAGTTACAGATTTAGAGCTGGGAGGGACATCAGAGGTCGTCTAGTGTAACTCTTAATTTACAGATGACACAATTGAGAGTCAGAATGAGGTTAAGTGATGTGCCTAAGGTCATACAAGTAGTAGGTAGTGGAGTCTGGATTTGAACTCATGTCCTCCCACTCCAGTACTCTTTCCATTATACCACCCTGCCTTCTGTATTTTAAAGTCATAGAATGTTAGTGCTGAAAAGGATGATAGAAATTCTCTAGTTGAACCCTCATATGGTGTCACATTCAGATTCTCTTGTTAGGCATCCAGTGAAGCAGCTTGCTTATTGGGCTGTTTTCTTTTTAATTTGTAATTATATCTTTTTTTCTTCCAAAAAACAAGTCATTTATTTTTTCTCCTTCCCATCTTCCCCCCCCCACTGAAAAATAGAAAAGCATAACTATGATAAATATGCAGAGCTAAGCAAAACAAATTCCCATATGAACTGTGCCTCAAAATGTGTCTCATTCTGTATAATCTGTTATTTGTGCCGAAGTGATAGGAAATTAACTGATGAACTGGTATGTAATTGACTATTGGAGCTACAAAGTATTTTCTTTAGCATTGAGGATTAGGATGAGGGCAGAATGAGATACCTCCATGAGAATGCAGCACTTGGCTTAGAGAAAGCAACTTTCTGTCCTTTTGACTGACCTTCAGCATCATGTGGTTTTTATAATTTAGTCATGCTCATGATGAACTATATATATGATTTCCCAAGAATTTTAGATTTGGAAGGGACCTTAGAGACCATCTGGTCTAAACCATACCTGAATCAGAATCTCCTCTGAAACTTAACCTATAAATGGTTATCTGATTTTTGCTTGAAGACTTCGAGTGAGGTGGAAAACCCCACTATCTTCCCACATAGTCCATTCTGTCTTTTGGACAGCTCTAATGTTGATGAGTTTTTCTTGCTGTCAAGACAAAATGTGTTAACCCATGGGTCTTGGCTTTGCTTTTGGGATTCAAGAACAAGTCATTTTCTTCCATGTTACATCCCTTCCGCTACTTGAAGATAGCTATCGTGCCCCCTCTTCAGTCTTTTTCTCTAGGCCGAACATCTCCCTTTTCTTCAACCAGTGCACATATGGCATTAACCCAAAGTTCCACATTTGTCCTCCTTGCCTTTCTTTAGGTTCTAGTTTATCATGTGAACTGTGTGAAAGAATTCCACCCTTGAAAGCTGGATGGAGTTCTCCCTTCCTTCTCTCCCCACCTTTGGAGCCTCACTGCACTACTTTTCTGTTTTTATTGCAGTGATTTTGACACGCCTCTCATAATCCCTCCGACAGTTGTGTAAATTCTATACATTCCTTCCCCCAGTTCACCTTTGAAACCTTTGGTACATGTTTCTTGCCTTTCTTCTCACATCCAGACTTAATGCTAATCTTAAACTATTATCATGTCCCTTTCCCCTTCAGAAACAAAAACAAAACTGGGAACTGGCCACTGTCCCTAGGCCTTCAACCTACAACTAAAGTGCCTAAAATATTACAAAGAAGTAGTTGTGGAATGTGGAGTAGTAGTAGCATCAGACCTGACTCTTAGGAGACCTGGGTTCTTCTCACTCACTAATTTAGTTGCATGATTTGGTGCAATTCACTTAATTTATCTTAGCTTCATTTTTCTTATCTCTAAAATGAAGGAGTTGGATTAGATGATTTCTGACATCTTTTTCAGTTCTAAACTTTAACTGATTGTATTTTTTATTACCTCTCCATTTGATTTCTACCCACAGATTTGTCTGTTTTCTTATTGCTGTTCTATAGAGCCTTTATGTGAACCATAGCAGATTCCTTACTGTTGAAAACAAATGTTTTATATTTTTGAGAGGAAATTTTCTTGTTTCCAGGAGGTTCTAGTCTGAACTGTGAACTTGCAATGTGTCTGATGAGGAAAGATCCTGTAGGGAAAAACAGGCCTATCAGGGAAATAGTCTTGATTATAAAATCCTATCTATAGATTATTATGGTTTCTCTCCCTTTATAGGTCCAGCATGTCTGGCTTACACCTAGTAAAGCAAGGCCGAGACCGAAAGAAGATAGATTCCCAGAGAGATTTCACTGTTGCTTCTCCAGCAGAGTTCGTTACTCGTTTTGGGGGAAATAAAGTGATTGAGAAGGTAAGTTGTAAGGTTCATGTAAGTATTATTGACTTTAGCTTTTTGCCTCCTAAATGAATGAGATTTAGGGCCCTGTTGCCTAGTAAATTCTGGAAATGCTTATAATGTCAGGATTTTCTGAGCTATTATATGACACTATCTATAGGATTTACACATCTTTACCATTGTATCCTATTTGATAATTACTCCATTTTTAGGAGTGAATATCTACCTTTGAATACTTTGATTCAGTTAATAAAAGATGAAGGGGTGAGTATGTTATTTCTTTTGGAAAGATCTTATGGCCCCAGGGGGTGGGCATGATCAAGGATCTGAAGGATAAGCTGAATAGGGCTGTAGCCCATGGGTGCTTCCCATTGCTGTATAGTTTGGGTGTGGAGCTAAGAGTCTTCCATATTCTCTCTTTCTAAAAAAAAATATTGGTGAAAGCAGCACAAGTAGAAAGCACAGAAGCTTTGAGTCTAATGTGATTTATAAGTCTCCCCCTAGATAATAAAGTTTGGCACATATCCTACATATGATAAAGGCATTTCAGACATATTTTAGAAATGTAGTAAGAATAGTTTATTACCACATAATTATCTAGGCCATATCAGAGAGAGCTTGAAAAATGATTCTGATGAGATAACTTAATAGACACAAGAAATAGCTTACAGGTTCTCAGAGGAGTAAAGCAGAGTATTCTGTTACTCAGTCCTTCTGATTATCCTCCTAAAAGACTTTGATTCCATTTTCCTGTTGCTCTTTTCATAAACACAAAGGGCCTGATTTCTAGGAGAGAGGTTAGGACGTAAGACTTGTACTTAAAGAAAAGTCTGTCTCTTCATGTTGTATATTCCATTACAATTTCTGGTGCTTCTTTCCCCTGAGGCACACTCCAGCTTCTGGGGTGCTGAATATATCATCTTAGAGAGAGTTGTTGGTTGTTGGTAGAGTGTAGGTAATACTGTGCCTTTGTCATCAGAAAACATTTTATAATACTTCTTTGGGATTATCAGGGCAGCTAGGTGGAGAATACAGCTCTGGCTCCGGAGTCAGGAGGACCTGAGTTCAAATTTGACCTCAGACATTTGACACACTTACTAGCCTTGTGACCCTGGGCAAGTCACTTAATCCCAATTGCCTTATCTTCCCCTTTCCAAAAATAAAAAAAAATCTCTAATTTATCCTTTTAATATCTAGCTTGTTTATACTTTGCATATTGCTTCCTCTCATGAGACTGTGAGCTTCTTGAACGCAGGGGTTGTTTTTGCCTTTTGTTGTATCCCCAGAATTTAACACAGTACCTGGCACATAGCAGGGACTTGATAAATGCTTGAACCTCTATAAGGTTAGCACTCTTCTCTTTAGAAAAACCGTTGGTAGAATGACACCTACTTATCCCTCCAGGAAATTAAGAGAAAGATTTAGTTTTACTTGGGAAGCATTACAATACCTACTTTTCTAACATTTTAAAATGACATCTGCTGGGTTATGTGGAAGGTGGCTTCTAAGCTGACTGATTGATCTGTAATAAGAATTCCTAGTTGTAACCTTGGTTTGCCCAGAGGATACATGTATGTGGATTTTTTTTCCTTATCTTCTTTTCCATCATTGACTTTATTTCTTCTTATTTACCCTCCACTCTCATTCCTTCACTTTTCTCAGGTTCTCATTGCCAACAATGGCATTGCTGCAGTGAAATGCATGAGATCTATCCGGAGGTGGTCTTATGAAATGTTTCGAAATGAACGTGCAATCCGATTTGTTGTCATGGTTACACCTGAAGATCTTAAAGCCAATGCAGGTGAGTTACTTATGTAAAAATTTAAACTAGCACCACTCCAGAGCATGGAGCATTGTTATATTTCAGTAATAAGGAGGTGAAAGGCTCACTTATATGTTTCCAAACCCAAGAAGTTCCCCTTGAAACTATTGGGAACACTGATTTTTATCCCTCCTCTCTTTTTTGGGAGGATTTGGACCCTTGCTTTTTATCAGTGTTGGATAACTTTGAGTGTGGAAACTTCCTACAATTATGTTTGCCCATGGCGAGATACATGTGCGTGCATGGGTGTGTGTGTATGAATGAGAGAGAGAGAGAAAGCTGAGACTTGAACCCAGGTATTTGCTTTAAGGTTGGACCTCCATTGTTATGGCATGCTGCTTTTCTTTTCTCCTTTAAAAAATGGAATCAGAAATCTGGGAGTGGTTGTACTTTGAAATGAGATATTGTTGACTCCTACAGGCCTTTAATTTTAAACATTAGCCGGTTTGTCCTACCTTAGATTCCTGTGTTTGAAGTATAAGTAGGTAGAAGTTTGCCCAGAGGTTTAATTTGGGCTTTAAGCTCTTTTCCCATTTTAATGATAAGTATTTGCTTTGTAGCCCACTCAAGTGTTTCTGCTTTTAGCTCCTCACCTAGTGCCAGGACATAGGAGGCAGTAAGCAAAAGCAGATGTATAATTCTGGGGCTCTTTGGGAGGAAAGAGCTGACTGGAGTGTTTGAAAGTTTGTGCTGAGAAAATTTCTTAGATTTTTTTTTTTTTTGCCTTTTGGAGGGGGGAACGCAGGGCAATTGGGGTTTGGTAACTTGCCCAAGGTTACACGGCTAGTAACTGTTAAGTGTCTGAGGTCGGATTTGAACTCAGGACCTTCTGACTCCAGGGCTGGTGCTCTATTCACTTCGCCACCTAACTGCCCCCTCTTAGATTTTTTTTCAGAAATGAGATTGGAATTCTCTTTGGTTCTCTCAACCATCTTCTACCACTAGCTGTTTCTGGTGCCTGAGGGAATCCATCATTGGGGTATTTTTGTTTCTCTCTGTTTCAAACTGATTTCTTGACGATTTACCTTTCCTTTGACTATCCATCACAGCATTATGAATCATAGGATCATAGATTTAGAGGTAGAAGATGCCTTAGAGATTGTTTGATCCAAGCCCTCATTTTATAGCTGAATTGAAGACTTTCTGTCATTGGGATGTATGACCTAGTCCTCTTCTTTCTTCTGTTCAATTCTTTGTGTCTCTTAGACTTTTTTAAGGTAGGGTCCATGTGGAGAAGTTTGGCTTGAATATCTAACCCTTCTAGCATGCTTTGATCTAGGATACCATTACTCTGTTTAAACAGGAAAGAAAGGCAAGGACTTTCCTTAGGAGTGACAGGAGCGGCTTAGCTGTGTTCTAGTGTGGGAAGAGGAAAGTAGTTCTTTAGATTAGAAAGTAGTTTTAATTGGCACATTGTTCCCCACTTAGACTTGACTCTTTTTGGTACTTATGTTCCATATTTCATGAGTGCCAGTAAAGCAGTTGAGGGTAGAAAATCAACAGTATACCAAAGTAGAGTCTGTGTTAGCCTCGTCCATTCTGTGGCCCTGAGACATTTATTCCACTAATGACAAAAGAAATCTATTCTGGAAAAAGAGATGAAATAATTCAGCATTTACTTCAAGAATGATTTATTTGGCTATTCCCTTTTGAGGGAAGTTTTTGTGTTTTTGGAGATATTTATAAGACATCTAGCGATGCTTCTTGAGGGAAGTATGTGAGTCCTCTCTAGGGAAGGGTTTCCTAGTGTGGAGGTACTGTTGGGTACAACTTCTAAGAGAGTTACAAGGACAGAGATTAAATTAGAATGATTGAGATAGGTGATGGGGCAACCACTTTATCTGCCTTGGAGCTGACCTTGTTTTCTTCCTTTAAGGTCTGCTACAGCCTTAGTAGTGGAGAAACCTGAATTGTAAAGCTCCAGACAGTCATTTGGTAGTCACAGTGGCAGTGATACCTGCTAGATGAACTATAGACTTTGGGTATATGTTCATATAGGAGTGATATAGGTCATCTTCTGCTAATCAGGTGGCACTGGCCTGCACACATGTATACATATATGTGTGTACATTACATATATATATATATATATATATATATATATATAGATATAGATATATAGATATATATAGAGAGAGATATATAGATAGATAGATAGATACACACACAGAGTAAAAGAGAGAGGAATTCATTATTCATTTAAACTGTTTCTTTTTCAAACTTTGCTATTTCTGTTGAGCATCACCATCCTTCCAGTCACTTGGGTACACAGCATAAAAATCATCTTTAATTCTTCTCTGTCCCTCACATTCCACATCTAATCATTTACCAAATCTATTTTACTGTGCCTCCACAATATATCTCACATTCATCTCCTTTGCTTTCCCACAGCTACCATTCTTATCCTAGTTTCAGGCATCATGCACTAGAGTGAATGAGGCCTTCCTCTTATAGATTCTGCTCTCTTCCTTTTAAGATTCACCTAAGGCAATGTCTTCTGCACGAATCCTTTCCTGATCCCCTCAACTGCTTGTGCCTTCCCTCCCAAACTGTTTACTTTTATTTACTTTGTATATATTTATATTATTTTTACATTTATGCTGTATATATTTTTAAATGTATTTGTCTCTTCCTTTAGGAGATGAACTCATTTTAAGTAAGATTGTTTCTTGCTTTGTATTTTTATCTCTGGTTCCTTGCACTGTGTCTGGCACACAATTAATGCTTAATAAATATTCACTGATTGATAGAAAAACCTCTTAATTGGAATCCCAGCTTCCAGTCTCTCTTCTCTATGCCATTCTCTACATAATTAAGAAGAACCTTTTTTCTTCTGTTTACCTCCTCCTTCTGAAAAAGAAAGCCAGAGCCAATGAAGCTTCCTTTTTTTTTTTTGGATGGGGGAAGGTAGGGCACTTGGAGTTAAGTGACTTGCCCAAGATCACACAGCTAGTAAGTGTTAAGTGTCTGAGACTGGATTTGAACTAACGCCTTCTGACTCCAGGGCCAGTGCTCTGATCACTTTGCCACCTAGCTGCCCCAACCAATGAAACTTTTTTTTTTTAATTAAAAAAAATTTTTTTTTGTTTTTTTAATTTTAATTTTTTTTTTAATCAATGAAGCTTCTTAAGCAGAAGAGTAACATGGTCAGAAGTTTGCTTTAAGAAGAGTATTTTGGCATAATTGAGGCATGACTAAGCAGACTGTAGTATATGAATGTGACAGAATAGCTGTTGTGCTTAAAGAAATGAAGAAGGAATGATTTCAAAGAAACCTGTAAAGACTTGTATGAAGTGATAAAGAGAAACAGGAGAACAACTTATATAGTAACAACAGCACTCTAAGTAGAAACTACTTTGGAAGACTTAATTAAAATTTTGATCAATACAATAAGCAGCCATGATGCCAAAGGACCCATGATGAAGCATGTTGCTAACCCACCTACTGACAGAGTGGTGATGGACTCAAAATGTAGATTGAGACATATGTTTTTTGAGCGTGGTCAATATGACTATACATAGTCAAAGTAGTATTTTGTTTTTCTTTCTTTTTCAGTAGGGGGAGGTAAGGAGAAGACAAAAAGGTTCTTCTTAATTATGTAGAGGATGGCATGGAGAAAGCATTCCCTGATATTCCAGAAAATAATTTTATTTAATTTAACATTAATACAGGCCATGTTTAGCTTGTATATAGACTAGACTGTGAGGTCCTTGAGATCAGGGACTGTTTTTTTGTCTTTATATCCTTAGCACATTGCACAGTCCTTGGCACATAGTAGGTGCTCATTAAATGCTTAGTGATTGACAGAGAGAGAGAGAGAGAGGGAGAGAGAGAGAGAGAGAGAGAGAGAGAGAGAGAGACAGAGATGAGAGAGAGATGTCCAAATTGGCCCAGTCTCCTACTCCCTCCAATATGACTATCTGGCCTAAGACAATTTCAGGTAACATTTATAGGAGTCTTGAATGAAGAAAAGATATTTTGAAACGTAGCCTGTATTTTGTTTAATTAATGTAATTTAAATTAAATATGAAAATATATAGTAAATGCCTATTGAAGTGAATTAAGTTGACCTCACGGTAGATTTCTTTAGAAATTTATAAAACATTTAGTTGTGTTTTTTCTTTTTAAAAAATGTTCATGGGGAGGCTAGGTGGCACAATGAATAGAGCACTGGCCCTGGAGTCAGGAGGACCTGAGTTCAAATCTGACTTCAGACACTTAACACTTACTAGTCATGTGACCTTGGGCAAGTCACTTAACCCCAAATGCCCTGCCTTCCCCCTCAAAAAAGCAAAAAACAAAACAAAAGAATGTTCACACATTTATTCAAAATAAAAATGAATTCCTCCATACAAGATGCTTAGCCCTTAGAAACTTAGGGCTAAGTATGGAAGGTGTGAGCTCTGTCTCCTGTTGAGAGGGTGTGAAGTCCCCTGTTGCTGATGTGGCAGGAGAGGGTTGGCTGAGACAGGAGGCCAGTGTGTGTATATAAGAAGAGTTCTAGAGACAGAGAATCAGAATTGGGGATCTTCTTCCTGGTGGCTCCTGTTGGAGGAAGCAGGATTGTCCCAGCATCTGGGAGCTGGGCTGCTGGACTGAAGAACTGAGTTGGAGTTTTCTTCAGAGGGAGAGAGAGTTTCTCTCCCAGCATCTGGAAGCTGACTGAGAACTGAGTTAGAGTTTTCCTGAGACCAGAATCTGGTGAAGACCTCCTGGGAGGCTGAGAGGGCTTGCCTGGAAAAGAAGGCCAAAATTTCTCCTGGGTCCTAGGGCCAGCTGAACTGCTGGAGGACTGAAGAAGCATGACCGGGATAAGCCTTTGTTGGTTTGTGGCTTGGCTCATCTTTGAGTTCCTGGCAGCAGAAGTGGTGAAGGGTTTGAGATGTGCTGGGCCCTGTGAACTTTGATGTGTGCCAGGGACTGCCTGGAGGACTGGACAAGGACTTGGGAACTGTCTACCTCTGAGGACTAGACAAGGACCTGGGAGCTATCTGCCTCTGAATCCAGGTGACTGTTTGATGGATTCAGGTAGGAGCTGGGACCATGGAAGGGGATCCAGGGAATCTGAGAGACCACCCCGGGTGAAAATGAAGAAAAGGCCTCTCCTTGGATGTTGAACAAGTTTACTAGACACCGAGGGGTGGAGGGTTTGTATAATTTTCTAATGATTGTATCTTGTGATAAATGATACTTAGTGACTGATTGCTAGATGAGTGATCGGTTAAGTTAAGATTGCCCCATGAGTGGAAGATTGATTATTGTATTGTGAATTGATTGAATGATTGCCTCATGAGTGGAAGATTGATGATTGTATTGTGAATTGATTGAATGATTAAGTGAGGAGGATTTCCCCATTGGGGAAACCAGATGATTATTCTTTTGTTCCTTGTTCTAAATATTGTGGCCACTGTAGTGAAAACTGTGTGACCATTCTAATGTTAAGCTGTTATGAACACTATATTGTGATTTTCTGTGATAAGATGTAGTGTTGTGAATATTATATTATGAGTTGTTGTGAATGTTTGCCTTTATTTGTAATGAAATAAATGGAGTGTTCACTATACTGTGTAATCAGAACCTTAAAAGCTGTTCGCAGTAGCATTCTTTTGGGAATCTGCTTGTGCATGGCATTATAGATGCCTGTAACAGCTCTACACTACCTTCTACTCTCTCTTAACTTTGTACTGTATTTGTACCTAGATTCATTTTTTTGTAGACAGTGTAACTCTTTTGATTGCTTTGTATTATTTCATAAAATCTTTTCAAATTTATTTATATTCCTTATTTATCATTTTTATTCCATTATATGATGGACTCCAGTACTTTCATGCCTCAATCTGTGATATTATTGATGCAGTTCTTCTTCCCCTATTGGTCCATAACAAAATTATCTTCAGTTATTTGCACACTGTTGAATATTCAGGTTGTTTTCAGTTGTTTGTATTTGAAAACAATGCTGATATAGATACTTTTGAGCAGTTAACTTTTAAAAAAATGTTTTGTACTTTTAGGGTCTATTCCCCAAAATTGGTTTATTGGTTCAAGGAATATGATTATTTTTATTGGTTATTGTTTGATAGTATTCAGAAAATATTCCAACAATCCACAGTTACACTTCTGTAATATTTTGTATCTGGCAGTAGTCCTGCTAGTGTTAAATTGTGTCTCTTTGTGATTTTATCAATTTGATATGTGTGAAGTGCTTGCCTCCTGTTGAAAGAATTAGCAAACACTTTTAATCAATAAATATATAAAGGTCCTTAATTCCAAATTATGGCTACTTATGTTAGAAACGGAAGCAAAGTGAGAAGGAAGACTAAGAGGGAGGGAAGAAGATGAAGGGCAAACAAAAAAAGGTGGAAAGAACACAGCTTTTCTACATAACTTGACCCCCTCTTCTTTCATTTCTTTGTATGCATTTCCTCCTCTATCCTTCCTGGTAATACCCATCATCTTTAACCTAATGCCCTAAATTTGTACCAGTTTAGACCCCTGTGATTCCTTTCCTAGAAACCCACGTTCTCCATTTTTCTGATGCTAGTCAACATTCATTGCTTATTCAGCTCCTGATTTCTAGTAACCCTTACTTATCCTTAAAGAACTTGCCATTTCTGTGTGTTTTTTTTCCACTATTCTTCAAGAGTCTTGTGTGAGTGAAATTCTAATGCTGGAACTCTCAGATATAGATGTACTTTTATTTGATAGTTGGTCACTGTTAAGCTGACTGGCATAATCCTGTTGTTGTTCAGTCATGTTTTAGTCTTTGTGATCCATGGACCATGGCATATCAGTGCTATGGCAGAGGTCCTGGAGTAGTTTGCCATTTCCTTCTCCAGTGGATTAAGGCAAACAGAAGTTAAGTGACTTGCCCAGGGTCACACAGCTAGTAAGTGAGACCGAATATGAACTAAGGTCTTCCTGACTCTAGACCCAGTGCTCTACCCACTGAGCAATATAGCTGCCCTTTCAGATAAGTAAATCATAGGAGTGTAGGGATATGGCAAGAGACTAGACCTGTGTTTCATTAGCACAGGGAATTCCCTGATAATGAAACTCCTTGTAGCAAAATAGGTCAGCATCTCTAATCTAATTTATAGTCTCAGTGCATTGAGAGATTATTTGCCCAGCATTGTACAGGTAGTATGTGTCAGAGGCAGGACTTGAACTCGGGTCTTCCTGCTTCCAAGGTCAGCTCTATCTACCATGCCATGCTGAGAATTTTCAGAGGTTGTACAGTGAAAATGTTTTGAGAACATAGGATGCTCTTGGGCATCCTAAACAGTAAAGAAAATAATGAGAAGGTTGAACTTCAATTAACAAGGACCCTGTTTTGGTGGTTTTACTTTGCAGGAGTGGTGATCTCTGTTCATTACACTGTTTTTTTGTGGTATTTTTGTATTTTTCTTTTTTCTTTCTTTCTTTTTTTTTTTTTTTTGCTTTTTGGAGGGGGGAAGGTAGGGCAATTGGGGTTAAGTGACTTGCTCAAGGTCACACAGCTAGTTTTGTGTTAAGTATCTGAGGCTGGATTTGAACTTAGGTACTCCTGACTGCAGGGTCATTGCTCTATTCACTGCGCCACCTTGCCACCCCTATTTTTGTATTTTTCAGTGAAAGCAAATACATATTCTATCTTACTCTGTTTATGTTTTCAGAGTACATTAAGATGGCAGATCACTATGTCCCAGTGCCTGGAGGACCAAACAACAACAACTATGCAAATGTGGAACTAATTCTTGATATTGCTAAAAGGATCCCAGTACAAGTAAGAGATGTTAATGTCCTTTTGAATCTGAATTAATCCACCTGGTCTTTCTCTTTGGATGGTAGTATCAGACATGAAGGTCACGAGGGCAGAGCAAAGAGAGGGAATGGTTTCATTGATTGTTATTAAAGGGATCTTAGATGATAGGAGGCCCTGAATTCTATTGATCTGCTGTTACAGGTAGTAATTAAGGAAGAAGGAAAGAGGGAGAATGATTCTGGGAGTGAGATGAGTCAAAATGAGATCAGCATGCAAAGAAACATAAAGGGTCTGGGTCTGTAAAGGATTTTGACAGTCTCACTCATCTTGTCTACTGCCTTTAGGTAATAGCAAACATGTCACCCCAGGGAGGCGAGTAAACTTTTTAAAGCAAAGTTTTTAAGAGTCCTAGAACCTTTGAGCTAGGAGCAACTTCAGGGGCTGTCTAGTATAAACACTGCATGTTGGTTGTCCTTTGTTCTTGAAGAGAACCAAAACGATATCACTGTGTTGGGGTAAAGGGGAAATCAATTGTTCATAAAGCATATTGCTAACTTATGGCACCCCCAGTAATGATAATAGTAGCCAGTATTCATAGTGTGCTTTGTAATTTATTCTACATACATTATTTCATTGGAACCTCATAACAACCTTGTGATGCAGGGTATTACAGGTATCTATGTCCCCATTTTATAGATGAGGGCACTGAGGCTCAAAGTGGTTTCATTACTTGTCATTGATCACATTGCTAGTAAGTATCAGAGGCTGGATTTGAACTCTGGTCTTTCTTTCTACAAGTCCAGCCTTCTGACTACTATGCTTTGAGCCTCTAATAATCATGCAGTTACTACTTGGAGATATCTTCTGAAGGGTACCTGAACTCACTGCTGAGGAGCTGGCACAGTGGTGGAGGGTGGGCAATAATTTAGGGTCAAGCTCTAGAGAAGTAGGCTGGTTGAAGCATGTCCTACAGAATTAATTGCCATTAGAGGCATTATATTAAAACCCTAGCTGATGGTAATAGTTACAGCCTTTTAAGGTTTGCAAATCATTTTACATATATTATTTTCTGTGTAACCCTGGATTCTCACAGTTATATAACAGCCATGGGAGACATGGCATTGAGAGGTAGCTTTGGAATCAGGGCATATGTGTCATTTCATTTCCCCAGGAAGCACTGCAAGAAAAGTGGTTGAGCAGGCTCCCTTCTGCATGGGTAGAGGAAGGTCTAGCTTGGAGTTTTCTGCTCCAATGGATCATAGGCAGGTACAAAGCCAGAAACAAAGACACAGATAAAGGTGGAGTTAAATGGGCACAATGTTTGAGTCTGTGAAAGACAATTTCTTGAAAGATCTGGTGTAGGATCTTTTCTGTTTCCTACCCTTTCTATTTGAAAGGGTAGGCAATAAATTTTCTTCAAAATAGCAAAGTTAGGTGAGGATTCTGGAAAGATGGCGGGATAGGTCAGAGAATTCCAAGCTCTCAAGATTTTCCCTCACAAAAAAGATGAAATAGTGCCTTAGGGCTAATATTGAGCAGTAAAAATATACAAATATTGAGCAGGGGTCCTTCTAGGACAGTCCAAGAAGATCTGAAGAAAAGTCCCAGAAAGAGGTTTGGTTCCTATGAAGAGTAAACACCTCCAGGTTAAGTCCTAGGTTGGCTTAAACAACAAATGGCAAGCCCTAGGGTTACCTGGGTTTGGAGACTGCCTTGGCCTCAGCCACAGAAACTTTGACCCTCAGGGCAGGGAGAAGTGTTGGGTGTCTGAGCTGGGAAGATTGAAGGAACTTCTGCTGACAAGGAACACCAGACCCAGCTATACTGCAGACATGTGGTGGGATGAGAAGGAACCAGCACTTGTCCAGCGAGTGCAGAAGCAGTAGGGCGGGGACACCACTGGTTGTGGGCACTTACAGGAGACTAGATGTCTTGGTACCACTTCCAGGCCAGAGGGGAGAACTGAAGGAGGATCTGAGGCCAGAGGCACCATTATCCCTCACACTCCAGGACTAGAGGTGTTATAAAAACTAATAAAAAAAATACACAGGCAAAGGAGAAAGAATCCATCCATAAAGAGTTACTGTGGGAATAGAGAAGACTGTGATTCATCTTCAGAGGAGGATACTGAAGTAAAGAAACCCTCTTCTACCCCAAAGAGTTCTATCAGCTGGTCCCCTGCTGCAAAAGAATTAATAGAAAAACTTAAAAAAGACTTTAAAAATCAAATGAGAGAGATTGAGGAAAAACTAAAAAAAAAAATTGAAAAAACAAGAAGATTATGAAAAGAAAGTCAGTCAGTTAGAAGAGGAGATCCAGAATTGTAAGGAAGAAAAAGACTGCTTAAAAATCAGAATTGGACAAGGGGAAGCCAGAAAAGTTGTAAGAGATCAAGAAATAATAAAACAATATAAAAAATGAAAAAAAAAATAGAAGAGAATGTGAATCATCTAATAAGAAAAACAACTGATCTGGAAAACAGATCAAGAAGAGAAAACATAAGAATAATTAGATTACCTAAAAGCTATGATCAAAAAAAGAATCTTGATAGAATAATACAAGAAATAATTAAAGAAAATTGTCCTGAAGCATTAGAAGAAGAAGGGAAAGTAGAAATAGAAAAAAATCCACTGATTGCTACCTGAAAGAGATCCTATGAGGAAAACTCATAGGAATATTATAGTCAAATTCTGAAACCCCTCAGCTTAACGATAAAATATTACAAACAACAAGAAAAAAAATTTAAATAGGATGGTGCCACAGTTAGAATCACAGAAAACCTAACAGTGGTGTCACTAAAGGATGACAAGTCTTGGAACAGCATATATCAAAGAGCAAAAGAACCGGAGTTCTGGCTGAAAATATAATGCCCAGCAAAATTAAGCATAGTCCTAAATGAGAAAAAGACATTTAATGAATGTTCAACCTTTCAGGACTTCATTTAAAAAACAAAACAAAACAAAACCTGAACTTAATAGAATATTTGCATACAAGAGTCAAGAAAAATATAAAAGGTACATAAACAAAGACTAATTTTAGGGGACTCAATAAAGATGGACAAACTGTTTACCTTTTTTATGTAAAATGTAAAATGTATGTCTAAGATTGTTATTAGTAATTGGGTAGTTTGTAAGGCATATTAGGTTAGACCTGAGTATGATATGACTTTAGAAAGTAAAACCATTTGGGAACAGCTAAAAAGAGTAATTAATTATTTCATACAAATGAAGTGTGAGAGGAAGAACCGACACAAAGGACTTAGATGAGGGAGGCAGGCCTGTTAGTTCTGCAAACCTACTTTCATTGGGAATGGTTTCAAGAAGGAATAATACATATATAGAAGAATATAAAAGTGTTAATAAATTCAGAAAAAATAAAATGATAAAGGGATGGGGGGAGAGGTATATCTAGAGGGAAGGGTGAGGGAATATGTTAAAGGGGGGGCACAAGAAGGGGTTTGGATTTATGGGAATGGGAGGATAAGGCAGGGATCCTTGGAAGGATAAGGAAGGGATTTTTATTTTTTTATTTTTTATTATTTTTTGCCTTTTTTTTTTAGAAGGGGGAGGGCAGGGCAGGTGGGGTTAAGTGACTTGCCCAAGGTCACATGGCTTGTAAGTGTGAAGTGTCTGAGGTCGGATTTGAACTCGGGTCCTCCTGACTCTAAGGCCAGTGCTCTATTCAGTGTGCTACCTACCTGGAAAGGGATTTTTAGAGGGGAGAGGTGAGGGAATAGGTTAAAGGAGGGGGTATAGCAGGATGTTTAGATTTATGGGAATGGGGGGGGGTATAGGTTAAATAACTGGAGGGCACGGGTAGAAGTAAAGTATAGAGGAGTTAGGAGGGATAGAAAGTAAGAGATGCACAAACATAAAAATAAAGATCAGAAGTAGGATCTGTACCTGTGCATGTATGTATGTGTGTGTATATGTATCTGTGTATCTATAACAATATATGAGTATATATCCATGCTTAATTGTAGCCTTTTGGGGGAGGAGGGAAGGGGAAAAAGAACGAAGTAAAAAGTGTCCAGCAGAGAACAAGAGAAAATAACAAGGAAGCAAAGAAAAGATGGACAAAGCTCTTAATACATTGTGTAGCATTTATGATATGGGCCTTCTTGAAATGAAAATTTATTACTGGATATGTTGGATCCTCTCTTTATGTTTTGCTGTGAACATGATATGCTTTTTTTCCTTTTTCTTATTTTGTATTTAAGTTTCAATATTTAAGTTTAAAAAAGATTTTTTTCTTTTCTTATTGTGTATTTAAGTTTCAGTAATAAAAAAAACAAACCCAAAACCAAAATAGCAAGGGTAACTAGAGCTTTAATACTCAGTGTATTATGGTAATCTCTTCCAAGGTTTTGTTACAATGAACTGCTTATTTCTTTTCTTTCAGAAGATTGAGTTGAGCACAGAGATTCATTCAGCATTTGCTTATGTCCAACTGCTGCTGTGGTCAGCTTTGCCATATGACTTCATTCCAGCCATTAATAGAGAGCAAGACAATGTGAACAAGTTTTTAGGGTTACTATAAAGAATGAATTCTACTTTGTTTCTGTGCAGGCAGTGTGGGCTGGATGGGGCCATGCTTCTGAAAACCCCAAGCTTCCTGAACTCCTCTTAAAGAATGGTATTGCTTTTATGGGTAAGTGTACTTTTGTCCTACCTTGTTTTCTGTTTCATCTTTTTAGGTTCCCCCAATTAATACCCCATAGATGTAATTTTTTTCTACCTTCATTCTCTCCTGTGTCTCTTCTTTGAGATCTTTCTACAAATTACTTTCCTTTGATATGTATGTCTCACCTCTGTCCTTATTTTTATTTTCAAGCCCAGTATTCCTTACAGGAGCTAAGTTTGATGCTCTAGGTGTCTTTGGTTGACTTTGGGAAGTGCTGGTTAGATAGAAACATTGCTGAACCTAAATCTCATGTTGTGAATTCTTTGACTCTGCCATCATGGGAAAAATGAGAGCTTAGGCTTTCTTTAAGTGGAGATGGCAGTTGTATGTTGGTTGTTCTTTGTTGTCTGTCCTTTGTTCTTGAAGAGGACCATTACCTCAGAAAGGTGATGCTATGACTTTTGGTGGATTGGATTTAAGTGAGGGAAGGCTATGCAGAGTCACCAGCCTCACTTTCTCCTCTGGAGCCATCTGCGTCCAGTGGCAAGATAACAGATCAGGACGACTGGAGATGGCTCCGGATGAGCTGAACAAATTGAACAACCACCAAAAAAAAGCTGAACATTTAGGATACCATAGAGATCCCTTAGTCAGAGAAGGAGATAAAAACTCCCTTCGCTGATTTCTTTTCCCTTTTATCTGTTATCGTGCCCTAGTGGAATGTAAGCTCTTTAAGGGCAGAAACTGTCTCTCGTACTCTGTTTTTAGGAAAAAATATTTTGGTCTTTGAGGTTTAGCACAGTTTAGCACATAGGAAATGCTTAATGAATGCTTTTTCATTCATCCGCTCATTCATTTTTAGTCATAAAGGTTGTCCTAGTAGAAAATAATTATCTCCTTTCTGTTTCTCTACTCTCTTAGAGAATGTGCACATCTGAGATTGTATGACTGAAAAACAACTCACATTTATATAGCATTTTAAGATTGACAGAATACTTTTCTCACAACTCTGAAGTTGCTAATAGAAGTAGCCGTATTCCCATTTATAGGTGAGATTATTGAGGCACAGAGAAGTTAAGTTAGTGTTAGAGCGGCGACTAGAGCTCAGATCTTTTTGCTTTAAGACTCAGTGCTCTTTCTACTGTACCATACTGCCTATGAAGACTATCCACATTGTGTTTTTGTAACTTTCCATGTTGAACTTCATCAAAGAGAGAGATGATCTTTGATCATAGTTGCTTTGAAAGTCATTATTTTAGATTCATTGAAAACTTCAGTGTTGGTTTTAAAATGTTCAGAGCAGTCTTCTTAGACATTTGTTAATTTGGGCCTGAAAATATGTAGTTGAGATGTCTTTAAGCAAGTCAGGTTTATTCTCTCCTTCATTCCTTTGTCTTCAGGCCCTCCAAGCCAAGCCATGTGGGCTTTGGGGGATAAGATCGCCTCTTCCATAGTAGCTCAAACTGCTGGTATCCCAACTCTTCCCTGGAGTGGCAGTGGTAAGATTAACTATTTGTTTGTATCTTGGGGTTCATGGTGGCTCATTGGGGTGCTATGTGGTTAAGGAACTTTAAGTTTTGGTTTATATCTATTGGTTTTGTTTGACAGTGAGTTGGTTAAAGGTGGCATGTTTCAACATCTGCGACTGATTCTTGACTAATTCCAAGAGTCTGGAATCTCGCATGCCTAGATGCTCTATTATGATTTGGAGTGGCCTTGGAGCAGCTCTGCTTTGCATGACCCTGGGAAAAGTGGGTTGGTTCTAGATTTTCCATGCCTATTTTAAAGTGAATTGGAATGAACTGGGAGGGGTGAGGAATCTAAGACTTTGGGGCCTCCCCTAGAAGGGATCTGGACCCCTCAATAACCCCAAGACCAATTTAGTAAGGCAGGATATCATTTACCCTGCTTTTTGCCTCCCTGTGTTTTCCTTCATGTCATCTCACAATTTATTGGAAATCTGCTCTTCTGCTTGAAGTCGCTCCACCCTTCAGTTGCTCTCTATATAAAAAAAGGATCAATATGTTTTAAAAATGATTTATTCTTACAAAATCCTTTATAGAATGGCATATAAGTTGTTATCATTGATAACAATATAAGCTTTCCCTTTTAGTTTCGTGTTCAGGCAGATTCTGAGTGTGCTTATCCAGGCTCTCTTGGGGGACTGTTATATGCTCCCTAGACCTAGTGGGTCAAATAGCGAAAGTTTGAAAGAAAAGGTGGAATCTGTTCTTGTTTGAATTGAGAGACTGTAGTGCTCCCTGTGTGACTGTCGAATACAGGAACATTCAGGGAGCATGGAATCATGGCTCTGTTGAGGCCAATAAAATCACTATTTCCATTTCCAAGGGCCCATAAAGATTGAATTATTCCCCAGAACTCTGCCCCAGGAACAGGCCTAAATGCACAAGGAGAAGGTATTTGCCTGCTGAGTTGCTGTGAGAACTCTCCCATGCTTTTGTTTTGTGTGTTTATGCATTTTTAAAGATTACTTCATATATCATTGAGCCTTTTATGAAATAGGAAAACAAGTTGTCAAGTTATAGACTTTTGGTGGAATTGTCCTCTGTGTTGACCTGTGTTCTTCAGCATTATTTGCTGTGATTAAAGATCACTAACTCCAAGGACAGAACATAGTTTTGATTTCTTATAAGCTGGAACCCCCTCTTGTGTTTCTTTGTGCAGTAGAGCATTTTGGAGAAGGTCTGACCGAAAGTTATACAAGACCGATTTATTGGAGATGATATGCTTTTGCAGTGACCCAATGGTTACTTTTATCTGTTACAGGTCTTCGTGTGGACTGGCAAGAGAATGATTTTTCAAAGCGCATTTTGAATGTTCCCCAGGATCTGTATGAGAAAGGTTATGTGAAGGATGTAGATGCTGGGTTGCAGGTAGGTTGCAAACTCTAGGGAGTGGTACATTTCAGCTGTCTGGGAATAGACTCAGGCAGCTGGAGCTTTGAGGATGCACTTAGATTGTACAAGTTGGCACCAAGGTCAGACTGCTTTCTTGTAGATGGCTGGGCAAAATTGCATCATAATAGATTAGAGGGGAGTGGCTTCTCAGGGGTAGAGTGTAGAAATAGCCTGTTGTATGTGTAAGTAATTAAAATTATTCTCGAAATTAACAACTTATCTATAGGTGACACTGTTTCCTAGATGAATAACTGGATTTGGGGTAACTAGTGAGCTACTACTACTTCACACTTTTCTTAGGTTTATCTCCCTCCTATTCTTAGCTAATCGAAGTGGCTGTATTAATAAGCTTACCTATGATGCTAATTTGGAATAATATATCATTTCTCTGAAAGACACAGACTCATTTAATTTGTATGGTACTAGATCTAAGTAGAAAACTGAATTCTTAAACCACTTTGCTATTTTATTTTCATGTTAGTCATGTTGTTGCTTAATAAAAGGAATTAACATTCTTACCTCAGTTAGAAATACAATATACTGAATTGTCTTGCTTTGTTGTCATTGGCAAAAAAGGGTCTTTCATAAGGATGATAATCTTCACGGTTTAGGACTTTTTTTTTTTAAAGGATTACTCATTGGTTCCCAGTTAAGTCCAGCCAGTAGCTATACAGCTCAACTTCTACCCCATCCTGGCCACCTTAACAGCAGCAGCAGGAGGAGGCTCAGTAATAACTGTCTGCTTCTTCATTTTCTCTCTCCATTTACCATCTTTTTATTATTATTCCTTTGATCTACACCCATGCTTTGACTGGTCTTTATCCTCAAAGTGTAAAGAGATGAACAGCTGATTTCTGGTGGCAGTTTTAGGTTTTGTGGATAGAGTATAGTCAAATGTTTTGTAGATATTTAGTAAAATATAGTAGAGTCAAATGTTTGGAATACTTTGGAAATGCTGGGTGGGAGTGGGGGAGGAATAGAGGGTAAGTTTAATATTTTGGTTAACTGAGTGTTAATCAGAAACCCCTTTTTAATTTCAGTCCTTGTTGAAATTAAAAAAAAATCCATAATATGAAGGAACTGCAGTTTTTTTGCAAATGACTGCAGAAAAGAGAAATATATTATGGTTGTTCCATTTCTACTTGAAATGTTAATTTTTTATCAAAGAAAATGTTAGGGTCACTTTTAGGATGAAATTCAAATAATAAAGAGTAGGTTGAGCTTAGTTCTCTACTTGAACATGTTACCTTCTAGGTTAAATGTAGGTGTGAAGTTTTCCTAAAATGAATTTACTTTCATGTCTTATTTAATGTAATGTGTAGTTGAACCCCTTTGATAATTTAGTTCTTGAAGCAGCTGGATGACACAGTGAATACAGTGCTGGATCTGGGGTCAGGAAGACCTGAGTCAGATTCTGCCTCACATACTTCCCAGCTGTGTGTCCCTGGGCAAGTCACTTAACCTCTGCCTGCTTCGGTTTTCTTTTCTGTAAAATGGGGATAATAATAGTACCTACTTCCTAGGGTTGCTGTGGGGATCATAAGAGGTAACATGTATAAAGTGCTTTGCAAACCCTAAAGTGCCTTATAAATGCTAGCTGTTATTTTTGTGCTGTAAGGGGATCATAGTGCTTTAAAGTAGGAGCTACAGGAGTTTGGATTAAATATTACTGGCCCCAGGGAGTTCTGTGAAGCTAGTTTTTGAGTAAATTCTCAATATCGCCTTATTTTAGTATCTTTCTGCATCTCATCACAGTTGAATGTAGAAAAATTTCTAGCTATATAGGAATTGAGATTAATTTACATTATATCTATATTTGTTATAGTAGGATGCTGGATTTGACTAACAGCTTGCTGCATCCAAACAATTTGTGTCCTTGTGAATAATTTTCCCTCTTACCTCTCTTCACTTATACTTCTCCCCTATTTTCCTTAACCTCTCTTTTTTCTCTTTCTTCCTTCTAGGCAGCTGAGGAAGTTGGTTATCCCGTTATGATCAAGGCCTCAGAAGGAGGAGGAGGGAAGGGAATCAGAAAAGTGAACAATGCTGATGACTTCCCTAACCTCTTCAGACAGGTAGAGTACACTTAGTTCTTTGCTTGGGTTAGTATATTTCAGAGACATTTGTTATTAAAGACTTAGTTAAAAGCAACTCTAATGTAAGGATGCATGTAAAAGATTTTGGAAAAGCATAAAGTGGTCTATCAGGGCAACTGATAGTGATAGTCGTAGGAAGGAGACCCCACATTTGGCCTATAGGGACCAGGACCTTGGCGTTGTACCGGAGGGGGCTATGGGACTTGGCTTATTTTCCACTTTGTATTTCTCTCTTCTTACAGTGTGCACGAATGTTTGTCTTATATTCCTTTTGATTTATTGGATAATATGGCTGGGAATATAGCCTATTAAAGATAGATATGAAGAAGAATTTTATCATGGTAGCAAAGATGCTTTTACTAGAGAGGTAGCATGGTGTAATGATAGAGAACTGCCTTGGGAAAATCTGGGTTGAGGCCTTGCCTCTGACACAGGAACATGTGACTCTGGGTAAGTCACTTAACTTCTCAGGGTTTAGGCACCTTTTCTAAGACCATAAATTGCAGAGAAGGTGCTAATGTGCATTGGTTGAGAGAATTTCCTCATCTGGGAGTTTCCAATACCATCGAAATCACAGATCCTGCCCTATTTCCAACAAAAATGTAGGAGAGTTAAGTATTACTAATTTACTTCTCTGTTGTAGGTTCAAGCTGAAGTCCCTGGTTCCCCTATCTTTGTGATGAGACTAGCCAAACAGTCTCGTCACTTGGAAGTGCAGATCTTAGCAGATCAGTATGGCAATGCAATCTCCTTATTTGGTCGTGACTGCTCTGTGCAGCGAAGACACCAGAAGATCATAGAAGAGGCTCCTGCCACTATTGCAACTCCAGTGGTATTTGAGCATATGGAACAAGTGAGTATATTCACGTGTGTGCATGTGTGCCTGTGTGCGTGCAGGAGTGAGTATGTGTATCTAGGTGGGTAGGAGGTGAGGATACTTATCTCCATGGGTAAATGTGCAGAGAATATCAGAACTTGATTCACTGGATCTAGAGGTACTTCATCCTGTATTTTCTTTCTTCGAGAAGTAAAAAAAATAGAGTATTAGAACTTTGTATTCTTTTTACAATTACCCATCAAATAAATGCCTTTGTCTAAAAATGTATCGATACTCTGTAACACTGTGTTCCTTTGACTGGGGGAAGACAGATGAAAAGGGAGATGAACTCTAGCAGTATTTAATGTTGTTCCTTATATTTTTTAAGATATACTAAGTCTATAGGAACCTGACAGCAGATTGTGTGTCTGTTGTTCAAAGACGAGCTTAGGTAAGCATGGGATGATTATTATCTTGTTTGCCACAAGATAACTTTTTGTCCATGGCAAGGGCATTTGGAGGAGTTGTGATTTCCATTTGTGGAGGAAGTACCCACACTGAAAGCTCTTGTCTGTCTGAGTATCACGCTGAGTTATCAAGGCAGTCCTGTCTTCCAGAATAGCTACTTGAGCTGAGACCTTACAGATTCAAGTGAGTTTTATATTTGTCTTCATGTGAATCTACTGAGACTTGGAAAACATTTACAAGTTCATTCTAGGGTTTAGCTCAATCACCACCTTCTTTGGCAGTTTTCTAAGGATGTTTAAGATACATAATTTCCATTTTTTAAAAATCAGGAAAACTTCACCTCATAAGTTCATCATGGAAAGCAAAATACCACAGATTGGATAGTTTGAAAAGTCTGATGTAGTGAATTAGCGCTCCTTCTCATTCTCTTTTAGTAGAGAATTCTTCCTTTCTCTCAATTCCAAACAAGCCAGATAAATAGTGCTTTGATGGGTTGACCTATACTGTCTATTGTGCTTTGCCCTTACATAAGAATGTGTGAGGTGTATCAGCTTTCTGTTGTAAAAGTGTGAACAAAATAAATCATTTCTCTGCTTTAGATTCTGCATCAGAATGGAGAAAAAAAATTTGAACTCATATAGCTAGAAGTCTTTGAGCCCCTTGTGTGATTTGAGTTTTTGAGCTAGTGAGAAGCAGCAGACAAGGATTGGATTTTGGATATAGTAGGGTTCTTGAACTTGCTCATCATGACTTTGTCCTTTAGTGTGCTGTGAAACTTGCCAAGATGGTAGGTTATGTCAGTGCTGGGACTGTGGAGTACCTCTACAGCCAGGATGGCAGCTTCTACTTCTTGGAGCTGAATCCGAGGTTGCAGGTGGAGCATCCTTGTACGGAGATGGTGGCTGATGTCAACCTTCCAGCGGCACAACTCCAGGTGAGTCCCAGTGCTCCTGGGTTTGAGGAGTCCTCTGGGGAGGCTGGGAATGTGAACAATAACTGAAGAACTGGCTTTACCAGTGTCTGATAGGAAGGAAACTTCTCTTAATTAGAATCTCTTGTTGTGTTCAGTTCTGTTGTGTAATTTTGTGGTTTGTTCCTTGTACTCTTTGTATGTAATACATGGTGACTTATTTTCCCCAATAAGACAAGAAACATAGGAAAGGTTTGAAATGCCAGAGCTAGCCACCTAAGAATTAGATTTGTATTTCTTAGAGATCACTCCATAAGTCAGGTCCCCAGTTTGAGAAGGCATGAAAACAAAATGATTTACATTTGATTGTTGAGTAATATATGGAAAGCTCATACTGTAAGAAGGCTTCTCGTGTTTGGAACCAGTAACCCTCTGGGTATTCCTTGGTTGATCTGCTGCCTTGCTTGCATGTCACAATGCAGAGGTAGCCTGAGTAGTTTCTGATAGGATAACACATATAGCACCTCTATATTCCTAAGACTTGGAGAATGAATCCTGGAAAATATTTTTTTAATTTAAATATTCTTTTTTTTATGAACTTAATCATCAGCAAATCAACATTTCAGTGTAGAAGAACAAAAGGATTGCATATGAAACTGTGAACTCCAGTTATGCACAGCTTGTTTTAAAGGGAAATGTCTATTAAATTTAATATGGTAGTAATGAAATCACCCAGTTTTGTGTCTCTTGAATTTGTTTTCCTCTATGCATTTCTTAAAAGAATTATTTATTTATTTACTTTTAGTTTACAACATTCAGTTCCACAATCCCTTGAGTTCCAAATTTTCTTCTCTTCCCTTTTCGCTTCCCTTACCCCCATGGTGGCATGCAATCCAATATAGGTTCTACAGATACCTTGACATTAAACTTCAGTTAAATTATAAATAAGAATTATAACCAATGGAATGAACCGTGAGAAAGAAGGAACAAAACAAAACAAAAAAGAGAGAGAGCAAGTAGTTTGCTTCAATCTGCATTCAGACTCTAGTAGTTCTTTCTCTGGATATATGGATAGCTCTTTCTATCATGAGTCTTTTGGAGTTGTCTTATGGCCTTGCATTGCTGAGAGGAGCCCAGTCTGTCAAGGTTAGTCATCACAGATATGATGTGTCTGTAATTGTGTACAAAATTCTGGTTCTGCTCTCCTCACTCAGTATCAGTTTATATAAGTCTCTCCAGGTTATTATGAAGTCCATCTGCTCCTCATTTCTTATAGCACAATAGTATTTCATTATATTCATATACTACAACTTGTTTAGCCATTCCCTGATTGATGGGCATCCCCTTGATTTCCAGTTCTTTGCCACCACAAAAAGAGCTGCTATAAATATTTTTGTACATATGGGTCCTTGCCCCCCTTGTATGATCTCTTTGGGGTATAGCCCTAGAAGTATTGCTAGGTCAAAGGGTGTGCACTTTTTTGTAGCCATTTGGGCATAGTTCCAGATTGCTCTCCAGAGTGGTTGGATCAGTTCACAACTCCACCAACAATGCATGTGTTCCAATTTTTCCACATAGTCTCCAGCATTTATCATTTTCCTGTTTTGTCATGTTAGCCAATTGGACTGGTGAGATGTGGTACCTCTGGGTTGTTTTGATTTGCATTTCTCTAATCAATAGTGATTTAGAGCATTTTTTCATATGATTATAGGTATCTTTAATTTCTTCTCTGAAAACTGCCTCTTCATATCCTTTGACTATTTATCAGTTGGGGAATGACTTGTATTCTTATAAATTTGACTCAGTTCTCTGTAGATTTTAGAAATGAGACCATTATCAGAGACATTGGTTGTAAAAATTCTTTCCTGATTTTTCCATTTCCCTCCTAATCTTGGTTACATTGGCTTTATTTGCACAAAAACTTTTCAGTTTAATGTAATCAAAGTTATCCATTTTGCATTTTGTAATGCTCTCTATCTCTTGTTTGCTCCTAAATTCTTCCCTTCTCCATAAATTTGACTCTTCTATGTATTTTTAAGTGCTTGATTTATGTGTTTTTCATTGTTGTTGCATTTGTTATTATTGCCCTCTAATTCTCCATCCCACTCCCAGCCATCTCTAGTAACAAAAGTGTTGTCAAGGAAAACTGTTTAGCACGTTAGTCTGTCCAGGCGTGTCTCATTGTGTATCCCTGGTTGGTCGCCTCTCTGACTATGTGGGTGGTGTCCCTCAGTGTCAGTTTTCTGAAGTCATGGTTGGTTATTGCTTTCCTCTGAGTTATTTTTCTTTCTGTTTTACTTTATGTTTTTGGTGGTTATTTTGTAAATTTATCTCCTGATTGTACACTGTTCCTGATAGTATTGCCTCTTTGTTACTTACATGTACGAGAAGGCTGCAACAACTAATGAAGGAGCTAGGTGCTGCTTGTACTCAAACAATAACAATAACTTACATTCTCAAATGGTTTTCAAAGCACTTTCCTCTCACTGTACCTCTGTGGGAAAGGTAGTAGGAGTGGTATTTTCATTTCACATCTGAGAAAACTGAGGCTCAGAAAGTACAGATGACACAGCCATAGTCACCTTAGGTAGGAAGCTAATTACCTGCAACTCAGCTCTGTTATTATCTGACTCCGTGTTCAGTGTTCACTTCTTTATATCTTCCTGTCCTTCACAGTGTACTCTCCAGCATCTAAAGTTGAAAAGGGAGTAACCTTTTATCTCCTTCACTGTGATTTGTGGGATTGAGAGAAGTGATGGGTATAGTTATGGCTCTGAGGGATTTACCTGGTCAGTTTCTGAGGACTTTCCCTGGTGACTGCTGGGAGTGTTGTGTAGTCGTGTGCTTTGTCTTTTGTGTTGCTTTTCCTCATTTCTTTTTATATTTAACCCGTTTTATAACCGAACATATATACAGTATATCTTCTTTTGATTCTTAAAATTGTTTCCTCGTATGTATTTTTAAAATTATAATTATAATCTGTGTTTTTGGTATTCCTATTTCTCCCATATACATTGTTATTAGTTTGGAATAACATTTTTTGATCTCAAGAAAGAAGCACTGGTGTCTCTTCAGTTCACTTTTGTGATATGTCAGTGGGAATTTGGATTACTAGAGGAACTCTGAGAGTTTACACAGTTATACAGAGAGACTCAGTAGTAATTAATTTCTTTCTGTAGAAGCCAGGATAAAACCGGGGTAATTATTAAATGTAGTGATGCCAAGTCCCGGTAATTTTGAATAAGTACTGATGGAATTTAAGAAATTTATGGAATTAAGCTTATGAAAAAGGAATAGAGTTTTGTAAGAATGATTAGTAGTGGTTTGTAAGATGGAAGAGCGGTGTGAATAGTGTGATAACTTCTAAGTTTACAGAAAAACCAATCATAAGTGATCTGACACACGTGTGACTTGTTCTTCTTCAGATTGCCATGGGGATTCCTCTGTACAGAATCAAGGACATTCGAATGATGTATGGGGTCTCACCCTGGGGAGATATCCCAATTGATTTTGAAAACTCTGCTCACGTCCCCTGCCCAAGGGGTCATGTCATTGCTGCTCGAATCACTAGTGAGAATCCTGATGAGGTAACTAAAGATAGCTTACTGAAGCACACTATTCAGATATATAAATTTTACTCTGGTGGGGAAGACATAGAGAGGTTTCGATCATTGTGAGCGAGTCCCACCTGGTCATACTTATGTGAAGACTTACTTCCTGGTCCTTTGACCAACTGCACAGATATTCTTCCAGGGCTGCTCCTCAAGACACCAAACTTATAAGAAAATTTCTTGCCAGGAATGTACTAAGATTTCTTTTATATTCACCATTTTCTAACAGGGTTTTAAGCCCAGCTCAGGAACAGTCCAGGAATTGAATTTCCGTAGCAATAAGAACGTTTGGGGCTATTTCAGTGTTGCTGCTGCTGGTGGACTTCATGAATTTGCAGATTCTCAGTTTGGTCACTGCTTTTCCTGGGGAGAAAACCGAGAGGAAGCCATTTCGTAAGTATGCAGGTGCTTGACTGTATTCATGAAATACAATGTCTCTTGAGTCTTAATGCTACAAATGGGGTCAGGTCAAAACTATTGTATATGCAAAAAACTTTATTCTTTGGGTGCTCTAAAGGCTACATTAATGTAATGCCATGCACCAGCAGATTCCCAAAGGAATGCTACTGTGAACAGCTTTTAGAGTTCAGATTACAAAATAGAGTGAACACTCTGTTTATTCCATTACAAATCAAGACAAACATTCAAAACATTATAATATTCAC
>CM053584.1:133410581-133445251 GCA_028627135.1 Pseudochirops cupreus
TATACACACCTCAGCCAATCCCCTTCTTCCACATCAACAGGGGAGTTCATGCCTTCTCAACAGTGGGACAGGGTTTGCCCCTTCCACACTTAGCACTTAGTACTAAGTGCTAAGTATCCTGCTAAACAGATTACTATTACAATTTACTAGTGCCGTTCTTTTGTATCCTGGTTGGTTCTCTTTCAGTAAGGTTTTTCATGCATATGCTAAGAGCATGTGAATTTCAGTAGGACTCTGATTTACCAGTAATGAGTGAGACATCATAAAATGGGAAGATAGTGTTATTGATGGTATTCAGCACTGTCTTGAATTATTATATCTGGGCACAAGCCCAAATGGAAGGGGATTCACTAGTCAGGTAACTCCCTGATAGGCCTATTTTCTGATTAAATTGTATGCATAGCACCAACCCTCAGATTACGATTGGCTTTCCAAATAACTGTTCAGAAGAGGTGAGGATCTAGCAGTTAAAACAAAAGGGATGAAGAATGAACATTTTCTAGATTATATGGCATGTAATTGGTTGGATGTGTACCCCATTGTTCTGTGTGGCACAGTGGATAGAGTGCTGGGCCTGAAGTTAGGAAGATTCATCTTCATGAGTTCAAATTTGACCTCAGACATTTACTAGCTGTGTGATCCTGGACAAGTCACTTACCCCTGTTTGCCTTAGTTTTCTCATCTATAAAATGAGCTGGAGAAGGAAATGGCAAACCACTCTGCTAGTTTTGCCATGAAAACCCCTAATGGAGCCATGATGAGTTGAACATGACTGCAATTACTGAATAACAACCACAACAAATATTTCTGACCTACAGCTTAAGATGTCGGAACATTGGGCAAACTTTGCACCTTACCTAATAAAGGCTAATAGGAAGTGTATTTTCTGTGAGTATCACAAACCTAATAAAACAAGTTGGTAGAAATGAATTAGTATTGTCAGGACAGGCCTGGGAGGTAGATGCTTATTATTAACCGTATCTTAGAGATGAGGAAATTGAGGCAAACTGAAATTAAGTGAGTTGCCATAGACAGCTATGCTGGATTTGAATTCAGATCATTTTTGGCACCAGGCCCAAGGCTCTGTCCATTGTTTTACCAGCTGCAGAAAATTGTAGTATATGAGTGTAATAGAATATTATTATGCATTAAGCAATTATTGGTATGAGGAATTCAGAGAAAACATGGGAAGAATTGTATGATTTGATAGTGAAATAAATTGAATCCAAAAAAGAATGTACTTAATAATATTACTATAACAATGTTAATGGAAAGATTACTAAAAGGAAAACCAAACTTGAGTAATTAAAAAACTAGTGTTTCTAGAACACAGATAATAGAACATATATGATCTCTCATGGCAGGAGGCAGTCAACTACTAGGGCAGAATGTTGCACCCATGCAGTCATTATGTCAGGTAGTTTTCCTTTATTGTTCTTGGTTACAAGAGAGTTCTTTTGGGATGGGGTTAAGGGAGCATTCATGTTCAAGAAATGACTATGATATAAATATAAAAGACATCAATAAAAGTATTTTATTTTTGCTTTTTTTTGAGGGGAGAAGGCAGGGTAATTGGGGTTAAGTGACTTGCCCGAGGTCACATGGCTAGCAAGTGTTTAGTGTCTGAGGTTGGATTTGAACTCAGGTCCTCCTGACTCTAGGGGTGGTGGTGTATTCACTACACTACCTAGCCGCCCTGAATAAAAGTATTTTTAAAAAACATGTTTGAAAGGGAAAAAAGGAGGTGAAAGTGCTTGTATATTTATACATATACTTATACCTGTGTATACACCCACACACCCACACCCACCCACACACACGCATACACACACACACGCACACACGCACACACACATCTCCACCAGGCTAAATATCATAGAATAATGACAGTGTACAGTGTCACTCGAAACACCTAGAAATGCATAGGAAACAAAATCCAAGAAAGTACGAAAAAGAAGTGAGCTGTACTGGAGCACAAAGGAGTAAATTTGACATAATGGTGATTGGTGATTTGTAGGATAGGACCTGTAATTGGAATTGGGCACTGTAACAGTATACATTATTCAGTGGTTAGGGAAGAGACTGGATGTGGGGAAAGGGGATGGAATGATTTCAAATATTAAGTAGATATCTGTATGTTATGAAATTCAGGGCCAGACTGGGAAAGGTTGGTTGAGAATATTTGTGTGAATATCTGTGGCAACCCAAACTGAAGTGATATTATCCTTAGAGTGTACTCTAGGTTCCCTAGACCAAAGGAGGCAATAGATGGAAGGAACTCAGGAAACATAATAGACATCTGTTTTGCTGATGCATGCTATAGTCATAGTGGTGACGTTAGTTATCTGGACATCTGAGAGAGTATCTTTCTCCCAAAAGCACAGAAGCTAGTGCTTTCTTGGTTTGATTTGATAATTTAATTCTTTAAAAGATGGATGATTAACAATGGATATAGTTGTGTACTAGAGTGATAGATTTGTAGTCAGGATCTTGGTTCAAATTCTGGTACTGCTATGTACTACCTGTTTATTTACTTATACAGGGACACACAGGTAGAAAATGCCTAAGGTATAATCTGAACTCAGATATTCCTGACTGTAGGCTCGGTGCCCTATCTACTGTACTACCCGCTGCCTAAGCCAGTAGGTTGTATTTGAACTCGGATCTTTCTGACTCCAGACCCTCCCCCTCCACTTGGTGCACCCTAGCTGCCAGAAGACAAAAGTGTTCATTGTTACCCAAACTAAGTGGGGAGTTTAGAAGAGGGAATCTTTCTTACTAAGTGTACCGTGAGTAACCCTGAATTCAAGTCCTTGGTCTTGGATGAGCCTGTTCCATGGGATTGAAAGAACTGACACCTGTGATTGCTGAGGCACAGGTGGTGATTTTTGAAAGATAACAGAGAAAGGGGGAAGTGTTTTGGCATCTAAGAGGGGGGAAAGAATATATCAAGTATTTAAAAAAGGAGAATAGGAGTCTATAAATGATAGGCCAGTGATCTTTTATTTTGATTCTTAGGAAAATTTTAGAATATGTTGTTAAAAGAAATGGTTAGTGACCATCTAGACAAGAAGGTGGTAACCACAAGGAAGCTCCGTGGCTCAATCAAGAAGATGTCAGGCTTGGGGCGGCTAGGTGGCGCAGTGGATAGAGCACTGGCCCTGGAATCAGGAGGACCTGAGTTCAAATCTAACCTCAGATACTTGACACACTTCCTAGCTGTGTGACTTTGGGCAAGTCACTTAACCCCAGTTGCCCTCCAAAAAGGAAAAAAAAAAGATGTCAGGCTTACGTGATTAGAATTTTTGGGTAGGATTGCTAATCTTACAGGTGCAAGAGAATGCTATAAATTTAGTTTGGCTATTTCTATTGTAATGTTTTACATCATCTTCATTTCTAATTATATTCCATCCTCTTCAACTCTCTACTTCCTGTCCTCAGCCCCCAGAGACCCATCCTTCATGACAGACAATAAAAAAGAAAGTTAATAAAAGTAATTCAACAAAACTAATCAACTTCTCAGTCAAGTCTGAAAATACGTCCTGTCCCAAAAGTCTCAGGGCAGTTTTAACTATTTAAAGTTTAAAACTGCCCTGAGACTTTTGGGATACCTTGTGTATATAGTGCTCTACCTCTATAGTCAATCTCCCTGCTTTCCCTTCCCACAAAGAAGAAAGAGAGGCAGTTTAACTGTATTTCATCAAGCATTTGACAAAATATCACATGGTGATCTTCTGGAACAGATGGAGAGGTAGTGATACAAGTAGACAGATTTTGAACTGCTCGAATAGATGGGATGGGGTAATTTGATTTGATAGGTGCTTGGATTTCCAGGAGATCTTTTTGTGGAGTGACCAAGGGATCTTTGATTTAAATAAAGGTGGTAACAAGAAGGAACATCTAATACGTAAGGATGACCTTTTTAGGACTGAAAAAGACACCTAAGTCAGACCTTTGGGTTAAAAATGATAAAATGAAACTTAAGAGGGACAGATGTGAAGGTTTGCATTTGGGTTTAAAAAAAAATCACTTTTGCATATGCAAGATAGGCAGTGTAGCAGTTAAAAATATTTGGACTTTCATTGGATTTTAAGGTTAGTACAAATCAATCATAAAATCATAGATTTACAGCTGGAGGGAATCTTAGAGGTCAACCTAATCCAATACCCTTGTTTTACCAACAGAGGTACTTAGGTTAAGAAGTGATTTGCTGTTAAGTGTTTGAGGCAGAATTTGAACTTGGGCTTTTCTGATTCCATATCCAGCACTCTGTCCATTGTGCCACTTAATTGCTAGCATTTATATAATGCTGTAAGGTTTTCAGAGCACTTTACAAACATTATCTCATTGTGAAGTTATAGTACTTCTGCTAGGTTAGGTGCTTTATTATCCCCGTTTTATAGATCAAGAAGCTGAGTTAGATAGAGGTTAAATGACTTGCCCTCACACAACTAGTAAGTGTTGGAGGCTGCATTTGAACTCAGGGCTTCAGATCTTAGGTCCAGGTGCTTTCTCTGTGAGTGAGCTGCTTAATATTCATTCTTCAGCAAGTACTTATTGGGTGTAGCTTATACATAGCATTGTCTGAACAGCTGAACAAAAATGCTAGTAAGTCTTAAGAGTATTACTCACGTAACAAATGTTTTATGGACATGTTATCAAGGACTTGACATTCCATCATGAAGCCATAAAGTAATTTACCTTGTCAATGTGGGCTTGAAAAATTTGGGGTATGAAGAGTTATTTTAAAATTTTTGTTGATGTTCTATTTTTTTTACATTTCCTTAATTTCCAAACACATCCGTTTTCTCTCCCCTCGCTGTTGAACCATCTGTTATTAACAAAAAATCAAAAGGAAAGAGGGGAAAAGCCAATGAACAAAACTAGTCAACATAGTACACCAGCTGAGTATGATAGTGTATATAATATTCTGTACTCATAGTTCCCCATTTCTGCAAGTGTGGGAGAGAGGTACATCTCATAATGTCGTCTTTGAGGCTAAGCCTCATCATCATAGTTATTCAGCTTTCAGGGCTTTTTTTTTTGTTTTCTCCATTTATACAATGTTGAACTCATTGTGTATGTTACTTTCTTTGTCCCGCTTACCTTGTTGTGTGTCAGTTCATATGTCTTTCCATTCTCCTCTGAGTTCTTCATAATAATTGTGTTTTTACAAAATGATCATATTCCATAGCATTCTTGTTCCATGATATGTTTAGTTGTAATTTAATCAAGTCAGAATCTACTTTTTCCCCAGCTTTTTTTATTCCACAAAAAGTGCTATTATGAGTATTTTGGTGAATGTGAGACCTTTGTGATTTTCAGACGTAGCCTGGGTTATTGAAAAATTAAGGTTTTGAAAACATAGCATGTTCAAATGAGCATTAGATAGGGAGTCAAGAGACCTGGATCTAGTCCTGTCTCTAGCACCAAGCCGCTGTGTGACTTAGGTAAGCTGCTTAACCTCTCTGAACTTATTTAATTGCCTATGAAACAAGAAGGTTAGATTAGATCAGGATTCCTGGTTCCTCTTTGGCAATCTGGTGAAGCCTAAGGAACCCTCAGAATATTTTTACATATATAAAAAAATAAGATTACAACAGAGATCAGTTATGTTGAAATAAAGTTATCAAAATATCAAGCAAACCAGTCAACCAGATTTTGGACTTCAGGTTAAGAGTCCCTGGATTGGGCGATCTTCAAGGTCTCTTCCAGCTCTAAAATCCTGTGAATGAAATAATCTGACTGTACGTGTACTGTTACTTTAGTGTTAAAACTGGATCTTAAGTTTAAGTATGTTCATGTCACATTCATTGCTGCCTCTGCCCCTCCCTGCCGTCCCTCCATTTCATGAGCTATCTGCATGACGAGAAGTGGAAAACAAAAAGAGGCTGCAGAGTGCTTTGCTTGAGCAAAGCTAGCCCCCTGAGCTATTCCCCAGTGTGTGTGGTGCTGTTTCCCACCTGTGCTCCCTTGCCTCTGTGAGGAAGCGAGAGTGCTTACTGCCATTCTTCTGGAAGCCAGCAGAGGCAGACAGTGAAGCAGCTAAAGAGCAGTATTGAGTGAGCAAAGCAATGACAATTAGGGTGGTCAAGGGGAGGAATTGGAGGCGAGCATCTTTCCTCCCAAGAAATGATTGCTTTTTTGCTTGAATTCAAATAAAATATATTTTTATAAGAATGGGGTTGCCTGTATATCTTCTTATTGATTTGCCAGTAATTCCTGGCCAGGGCACTGATCTGAGTGTTGATGTTGCTCTGCTTCAGTATGTCACAGACCCGTGATTATATCGGTTTGAGAACTTCCTGTATGCGACACTCCCTCTGTGGACACAGATAGCCACTCATTTGACTCATACTCTTTGGGGGCTGGTACTGACCCAGAGAGGCTGAGAGACTTGCCCATGGTCACATAGTAAGGGTTGGGTTGGCATTTGGATTCCTGCCTCTATACCATGTGCCCCACTCTCGTCCATAGAGTGTGTGCTCAGAGATCAATCCTCTTGTCTTCCAGAAACATGGTGGTGGCTTTGAAGGAGCTGTCTATTCGGGGAGACTTCCGGACTACTGTCGAGTACCTGATCAAACTGCTGGAGACAGAGAGCTTCCAGCACAATCGCATAGACACGGGCTGGCTGGACAGGCTAATTGCTGAGAAAGTGCAGGTGGGGGCTTCTGGAATGGGCCAAGAGCTCCCCCAACCTCCACCCCCGGGCCCAGGTCACTTCCTGGGGCAGCCCTGAGAACAGCATTCTGGGATTGAAATGTAACTCTTTCCCCACTTCACACTCCCCTTGGCCTGCTTCCATCTTCAAGTTCTGCCTTAGGGTTTCCTTGGTTTGATTGGGAAAAAACTAGGTATCTGTACATTGACCAAGTGCCTGGTATTTTGGAAGGGGGAAAAGCAGAGAGTGCTGCCTCTGTTCCTTTTCTGATTCTGTGAAAAGCGAGTCTGGCACTATTTTTCTGTTAGCCATATGGCATCAAGGCATACAGTGTCTTGGAAGCCTAATAAGATAGTGTGCCTGGGCCCTAGCATTAGGAAAATGGTGAGGCCACTGTCCCAGTGTTAATTTGGGCTAAAAGAAGCAAAGTCTACTAATAGAAACTTTTTCCACAGTGAATTTACTTTTTCGATTTGAGGAGTGAAGCCAGAGGGACCAGTTGACTATGCTTTTTCTTTGCCCCCTTTTCCTTTCTCCTAGGCAGAGCGTCCTGATACCATGTTGGGGGTTGTATGTGGGGCTCTACATGTGGCAGATGTGAGCCTTCGGAACAGTGTCTCCAATTTCCTTCATTCTTTAGAGAGGTAGGATTTTGATTATTTGGGGTTACTCAACGCCTCAGTGGTTATTTACTCCAACTACTTGTATCGGTCTTAACCTTAAACTCCTTAGAACTAAACAAGCGTTTTTAAGACTATTCCTGGCAGTTAAAAATTTTATGTTTTCTTTAGATATTTTGTTAGAAACTTAACCTTGCCCATTAGTGCAGTCAACTATACTTGTTTACTATTTACATTTAAATTAGCTTCAGTGTGTAAAAAAAAAGACAATTTTTCTATCATTTCTCACCTGTGTTTTTTGTCTCTTCCTTCTCATTTACTACTTTTTCCTCAAATAAGGCTGTAGCTAGGGTGTGTTCTCTACTTCTGGTTATGCTTTTTCATTTTGTATTATTTCATAAAGGTCTTTCCAGATGTTTTTGTATTGTCAGACTTGATCGCATTGTAGTACTCCGTTACATTGAATGTAATACGATTTATTTGGCCATTCCCTGATCGTTGGGCTTGTATGTTATTCTAACGTTTTGTAAGCAATTGTTTCTTTTCTCTGAAGCTAGAGAAAGGAAGGAGGTCATGGAGAATAGCTTGGGAGTAATTTTAGTTTTGAGGGTTGGGCTGGGGCAGCACTGAAAGAGATTATTTACTTCATATGGAATTTCATATGAAAAACATGGACTAAGAGGCTACACATATTTGGTCATCTGAACCCTCCCTGAGCTACCCATTACGTCCTAAGCCTTAGATTGGGAAATTCTTGCACCCTTTACTTGCATTGATTTCATAAGGTAGCCATTATTAGCCCTTGAGAATAAGTTATGATAGACTGATAGTGATGGCTCTTGAGTCATGTCAGAGCATGTATGAAACTGAATTAATTTCCAGAATTGGCTAAACAGACTTACCTGCTAAGCTCCATTTTTAAAATAAGTAATTTAAACAGCTTAAACCACATAGAATGGCGGGGGTGGGAGGGAATGGAGATGGAGGGGAAGCAAGGGCAAACCAGAAAGTTCATAGAATGGAAAAGGGCTTATATTGCTAAGCCAATGTTTTCATAATGTTACTCCCCTGCTGGAAAACCTTTTGTATGGCAACATTTATTTAATAAGTGGAGAGGGGTAGGTGAGATTTGATTATATTTGGTTATTTGATTTTCAGAATCATGTGGTGATGAGTGACACATATTTATTTTTCAGGGGTCAGGTCCTTCCTGCTCACACACTTCTGAACACAGTTGATGTTGAGCTTATTTATGAAGGGGCCAAGTATGTGCTGAAGGTATGAGCATCTTCAGACACACTCTATTCCTTACTTTTCTGTCCTTTTTTATTTTAAGGGAAGAGGCACAGAAAACATTTGGGCTACAGAGTGACTGAGTTATGTTCCACAAAATGGAAGTAAGGAGGGGTAAGGGCGAGTGGGGTGTGCTGAGGAGTGAGCCAGGAAGTTTTATCTAGACAGTTTAAAGATTGCAGTTTTCAAATACAGCGTGGTCACCTGGGAGGCATAAGGTCCTATGTAAAGGATGTCCTAAGGTTGTTTTAATGTATGAAAGCCACCTTCATGCTGCAGTGTCTGTGCAGTTCTGTTTAACTTCTTGGGGTGCAGACAAGAAGTTGAAGAGAGAATTCAGACTAGGGAGAAACAACTGTATCACCAGAGGGACCAAGCAGTACCTGTGGCTGTTTTACCAGGTCTAAGAAATATTCTTAGCTGGGAAAAAGGAAGAAAGCAGATGGGAGGGAAAGGGTCAAAAAAAAGCATAAAGAAGGAAGAGGCCTCCATGCCATGGTGGTGGGACTAGCATCACAGGGACTTAACGCTGTGTCAGACGTTTTCTCTTGCCCTTTTATTCTGGGGTCATCTCCAGGACTCTGCTTAGAAATGGTACCATGTCCAACTCCAACTGCTTCTGATGGTCCACAGGTGACCCGGCAGTCCCCTAACTCCTATGTGGTGATCATGAATGGCTCCTGTGTAGAGGTGGATGTGCACCGTCTGAGTGATGGAGGATTACTTTTGTCCTATGATGGTAGCAGCTATACAACATACATGAAGGAAGAAGTGGATAGGTGAGTACCAATTGGAGCCCATCATTGGAACAAGCTCTTTTCTTGTCTTCTGGAAGATCATGGGATTTGGGAAACATTAAAGAAATTTTTTACCTTAATGCTACTATTCACTTCTACATCTTGAAGTGATTCAAGACCTGTTTGCCCTACTTTTGTTCCTTAGATACCGCATCACAATTGGCAACAAGACCTGTGTATTTGAGAAGGAGAATGACCCATCTGTACTCCGTTCACCTTCTGCTGGAAAATTGATCCAGTACATTGTGGAGGACGGAGGCCATGTGTTTGCTGGCCAGTGCTATGCCGAGATTGAGGTTAGGAGTGATTGGATGAAAGAACAAGTGGCCATTGGCATGAATGAATTAGAGTACAAAAGGGATGGAAAGCAGTATTTATTCTCCATCCAGCTCAGGAGGACAAAATGGAATGAATGCATGTATTCTCTTGAGTTGAGTCAGTTCAGTATTACTTAAGTTACTGTTATATGCAGTATTACCTGCCTTCAAGGAGTTTGCAGTCTGCAGGGTGGGAGGAGGGGAAACGCACAACACCATTTCTACAGGTAAGTTTAAGTGTAAGTAATTTGAGGAAGGAGAGCAATAATAACTGATGGAGCTTAGGGAAGGCTTCATGAATTTCTGAAATAGGACAACATTTATGAAGGAAGAGCACACTTGAGGGAAGAATGCACTCCTAGAATGGCTCATGAGTAAACACACAGAGGGAAGATGGAATGTTGAGTGAGGAAGACATTGTGACCAGTTTGGCAAGGATGCCAAACTGGTCACAATCTGAATATTAGCCTGGAAAGGTAGGTCACTATAAATGGACTGTAAGTCTGGGAGTACAAAGCTTGAACCAGTGAGTGAGGGGAGACCAGTTATTCTTCAGCCTCATTAATGATAAAATGAAAAAAAGTATATTCAAATCACAGCAGAAGGATTGTATTAGATTTCAAGGAACTGATAGAGTTATTAGGTACTGGGACTAGATAAAAAGGGTAATTTTGTTATGTCGTCCTTTAGAGTAGGGGGCTCTTAATCTTGGGCTCATTGAACCCCACATCTTACCATCAATAGATTTCAGAGAGTCCCTAAACTTTTTTTTTTGTGCTTTTTTTTTTTGGAGGGCAATTGGGGTTAAGTGACTTGCCTAAGGTCACACGGCTAATTTTTTTGTGTGTTGAGTGTCTGAGGTCAGATTTGAACTCGGGTCCTCCTGACTCCAAGGCCAATGCTCTGTTCACTGTGCCACCTAGCTGCCTCAGAGTTCCTAAACTTGAATGGCAAAAAAAAATTAGATCTTTATTTTCACTAACCTCTTAAGTGAAATTTAGCATTTCCTTCATTTAAAAAAAGAATCAGAGAAGGGGTCCATAGCCTTCACTAGACTGCCAAAGGAGTCTATGATATGGAAAGGTCAAGAACCCCTGCTTTAGAGATTTCAAGAGAAAGACCTGTTTTTCAGTTTTGGGTAAAATTCATTTTTTTTGTGTGTGTGAGTGCAAAGGAAAGAATAAAGTGACATCTTGAGACTCTGTCTGGATTCAAACTGCTACTTTATTGATGGCTGACCTGTTTTTCCACTGTAGGTGATGAAGATGGTAATGACTTTAATATCTGTTGAGTCTGGTTGTATCCACTATGTCAAGCGACCTGGAGCAGCCCTTGACCCCGGTTGTGTGCTTGCCAAGCTGCAGTTGGATAACCCTAGCAAGGTTCAGCAGGTAGGTGTGAGGTACTCTGGCTGCTTACGTTTCCCAAGGGTTGCCAGACCTGAGATGTACTAGTGTTGCATTTGCAGTTTCCCTCACAATCTTACTCTTTCAGTGTATGTTCTATACTGGTTCAGGGAGCAAGATAGACCTAGTAAGCCTGGTGTTTATGAGGGTTGTTCATTTTCTGTTTCTTTTGATGTGCTAATTCTCTCTTGATGCCTAATGTTTTGGGGTTGATAGGAGTAGTGGGGGGAAGTGGGGGGAAGTCCATGACACTCCGTAATTACTGCAACTCTGTATTTCCTTCTAGAAGTATTATAGCAAGTAACTCAATCTTCCTGTGGGGTTAACAGGCTGAGCTACATACTGGAAGTTTGCCAAAGATCCAGAGCACAGCACTCCGAGGCGAGAAGCTTCATCGGGTCTTCCATTATGTCCTGGATAACCTGGTCAACGTAATGAATGGATATTGCCTCCCAGACCCTTTCTTTAGCAGCAGGGTATGAAGCACTTCCCTTGGGAAAGGGATTTGTAGATGAGTCTTCTCTCCTTTCTTTTAGTGACCTAGCAACTAAATTATTTAGTACAGCCTTGGTGACAGGTTCACAAAAATCTACCCACTCCCCAGTGTCCTCTAGTCCCTACCCACTTTTGTGGCAGGGGCTTGGAGTCAAGGTCTGAAGTCCAGATATTAGTTTTTACTGAAACTCCTTTTTAAGAGGTACAGCCTTTTTTTAAAGTGATAGACTTGAGCATCATTCCTGTCCTATAAGACCTGTGCCGTGGAGGTACCAGCTCATTTGTATGCTGGTTTAATTTTAGAAATAAAATGGAATATAAATAAAATGGTACTAGAAATCAGTACCCCCATAAGTCTTATCACTAGCCTCTTTATTTTTGAAATTGGGTTAATTTTTTTCCTTTTATAGAGAACATGGATAACATTAATTCAGTCAGATACTAACATTTGAGCCTCAAATAGTAAAAACTCTTTGCTCATTAATTTGGATGTGTCAGTTTTATTTTGGATCTGTGTCAACCCATCTTGTCTGTGTGCTGTTTTGGTTCCTTATTGTTAGGTAAAAGATTGGGTGGAGAGATTGATGAAAACCCTCAGAGACCCTTCCCTACCTCTCCTAGAATTGCAGGACATTATGACCAGTGTTTCTGGCCGGATACCCCCCAATGTGGAGAAGTCCATCAAGAAGGAAATGGCCCAGTATGCCAGCAATATCACTTCTGTCCTTTGCCAATTTCCTAGCCAGCAGGTATTTCTTAGTCATTGTCACAGTTGGGATGGTGAGGGCAGACAGTGTGGCCAGAGTGCTGCAGGGGGAGGTGTTTGGAGCTAGGATCACAACAGGTTGTGTGGCCTGAGTTGATGTCTTTGTTGGTGGATTGTCCTGTTTCTATGATCATAAAACATTGTTCACTCATGAAACATTTACTAGGTGTGAGCAAAAAAAAATTAAAAGGAGAATTAAAATACATGAAATATAAGACATTTGAAGTTATTGGAAAAGCACTTAATGCTCTGGAAGTTAACTATGATGACAAGATAGGTCTTACAAAGTGCTCTCTCTCTTTTTAGCCTTGGAATCTACCCTAGCTAGAGAAGCTCCTAGATTCTCTAGTGAACTTAGTGGGGGGAACTTTTTGTGGCTTTGTGAGTGACTGCTTTACTCTATTAGCAATATGACTTTGACCTAGGAGGGAGGGATAGAGCCTTTTATCTTCCATTCTGGACCTTCACTAGCAAGCCACACTTGCCTGTCATATGCCCTTGTGTGATGGTTTTTGGTAAAGCAGACATGAATCCAATAGGGAAGTTTGAAAGGGGATGAAAGCTGCTAACTCATAGCAAAGGCCTCAGAAACGGCCTTCAGTACTTAATTACTTCTGGGTGATGTCAGCGGATGAAAGAGAAGCTTCCATCTTGGAGATGGGTTGAAGAATAAAATGATTTAAATCCCCCCTTGTTGGCCTGGGCTTCAGTTCTCTCTGTTTCCTGTATTTTAGATTGCCAACATCCTAGATAGTCATGCAGCTACATTGAACCGGAAGTCTGAACGAGAAGTCTTTTTTATGAACACTCAGAGCATTGTACAACTGGTCCAGAGGTGAGGGCATGTTGACAGTACATATTTCTTCTTTTTACCTTTTTGCAGCTGTGACCCCAGGTGAATTAGAAAGTGCTAACAATGCTAACTCTTCCGCCAAATTTTTGATGACTCCTTCATTTCTAGCTTCTTCTGATGCTAGAAAAATTTTCCACTTTTCTGCTCAGCATCTTTCAGTGTCTGCTGGTTAGGTACAGAAATTCTAGTAGCTTATTTCCCCCCATTTTTGTATGTTTATTTTTATATCCTCACAGTGGGCCCAGCATGATAATTGCTGTTTAGAGCTTTGCTAGCTGAAGGACTATAGGAGATATCTACAGTTCTCATCTTCCACAAAATTCTTTTCTCAAGCTTTGTAGATGATAGTTGTAAAAACTACTAACCCACAAAAATGTTGTCAAGCTATTTCTAGGGTCATAGTGATGACTCCCTGACAGTGAGAGCAGTTGGAATCTAAGTTGGGTTACTTATTACTAGTGTTAACTGGGTTTTAGTTTCTAATTTAAATTCTTCTTGACCCATAGCCAAATGTTTTTCAGGTTTTGGCCCCGAATTAATCTTCCCAATTGTGAGGTAGCTGGAATAATAACTGGGCCCATCCTTTGTATGTGTGCTCTTCTTAGAGGCAGGAGACTTATTAGAATTGAAGAAGGAAATTTGGCCTTTTAGTTTTTGAATTGGGTCTTAGCCAGTTGGGCTCATAAGTCACAACCTTTCCTATCTTAACAGATACCGAAGTGGCATCAGAGGCCACATGAAGGCAGTGGTGATGGATCTGCTCCGACAATACCTGCGAGTGGAGACTCAGTTCCAGAATGGTAGGTGGTAGATCTCTCTTTCTGAGGAACAGCCCAGAATTAGTTCCACCAGAACGGGAGGACTGACTCAAACCCCAGATAGCTATGTAATAGCTAAAAGAAATCTGTCTCCTGTTTGACCTATTTACTCCCATTTCCTATCAGTAAAATGCCAACAAAAAGTGAGTTTCACTTCTCTTAAAAAAAAAAAAATTCCATGTCATTCCACAGAAAATAAACTGAAAAAATGTCCTAGCTAGGTTGTGGATAATCTTTGTCTTCATTCTTCTAAGATAATTCTCCTAATAGATATTGGAGGTTTTGTTACCTTCCTAATCTTTTTTTTTCTTTTTGGAGTGGGGAAGGAATGGGCATTTGGGGTCAAGTGACTTGCCTAAGGTCAAATGGCTAGTAAGTGTTAAGTGTCTGAGGCCGAATTTGAATTCACATCCTCCTGATTCTAGGGCCAGTGCTCTATTCACTGTACCACCTAGCTGCCCCCATCTTCCTAATCTTTAACTAGATCTTTGGATAAAAATCTTTTAAATCACTTTATGAGCTTGTATTTCAGTGGCTATTCTGTGGGCCACACTTAAATTATCTGGGAAATCTGGAGAGGTTTTCCCCAATATTCATAATTGCATTGTTTAGGTGGAATTTATCACTGATACTGAAGAACCTCACTAAATGATGTAGAAAGTCTATAAATGTGAAATATTGGAGGCAAGATTGAACATTTTTATGTTGTAATGTTGCTCCTAGCCACAAGATGGCAATGAAATACCATAAGATGGTGAAATTTTTATGGGGGAAAAAAGATCCATTCATAAGCCTGGCCCACCCTTTGAACTCTTTAAGGAATAACTGGGATGTTGTGGCTGCCTTTCTGCAGGGTCTACAGAGCCAAGGATCCTCAAAGCTTCTATGATGTTTTTGCTCTTTGGACCTAGAATAAATGACGTCTTCTTTATGCCTACTGGCCCTTATGGTTCCTAATGCCCTAGGTAGATTATCTTCTTTTGCCACTGAGCATAGCAACAGAGCAGATTGAGATGTGAATTTCTCCAAGATGGCCTGTTTCAAATAGACTTTATTTATTGGAAGTGCCATTTATTTTTAAGTGGAGCCAGTTGGAAATTGGCATGGCCATATATCCATAAATAGGCTAGCCTTTTAGATAATGAGCTCAGATTCTCTTTGAAATTCAACAAATTCTGTGCAAGGTGCCATGATAGGTGCCAAAGTTAAAAAAAATCATCATCAAAGAAGCTTGTATTCTCTTTGAATTTGTTATTGTATTCTACAGGAAATTCCTTGTCCTTGAGGATATTCGAATATTAACTTGTTTTTGTTCATATCTAAACTTATTTTGGGGAGTTTTGAGGTATGCCCAATCTTCTAGAAAATTTAGCTTAAAAAAAGTTTGTTGCTGCTTTTCTAAAAAATCGCTGTCATTTCCCAGTTACCCTTTCTCTTTATCCCTCCTTTACGACATCCTGTCTTCCCCAAATTCTCTCTCATAGTAGGCAAATATAGTTAAGCAAAATAGACCAAAATATCAATCAACTCTTACAGCCTAAGACTTGAATGTGCCTAACATGCTGTAGTAATTATTATGAAAATAAACCTGAAACTTAGGCTCCCTGTTGTAAAGGACACCTTCTCTGTAGCATAGTGGCCTTGGGACATTCTAGTGAAAATATACATGATCATCTCTTATTCTCTCCATAGACCTTTTGGGTAAATCCCAAGTTTTTCTTCCTTAGTTTGGCTTTGAAATTCTAATTTGGTTTTCTACTAGCTCTTGTAAGGAGGGGAAAATGATGATTCTCACTGGCAGAGACAGCTTTCAAATGGCCATTGGGGTGAGGGAACAACTAAACACCTTATTGTTTTTGAGTTAACACTATAGAACATAGCTTTGGAAAATAGGTTTTTAGACTCTAACCCTATTGCAAATGAATAGTTTTCCCCAAATTAAAATATTTTAATGTGATGGAAAAAGTTTTTGGTAGATTTGTTTAGGAATAAATTCTTATGATCCTATTGCTGTTCCCTCCTTTTATTCTCAGAAAGTAAGTTTCAGTTTTTCTTTTGTAAATATGCAGCATGTTTGGTATATATCTTTTTCTCATTAGCTTCAAATGCTGTGCAGACTATTTAAATTTTAATAAATTGGAATATGCTGTATTCCTGATGGTATGGAGAAGGAAGATAGGATTTAGGGAAAGCTATGATATTCATACTGGCTTTCACAGCATCATAGTCTCAGAGCAGAAAGGAACATTAGAACTTAGGCTTCCCAATAAATTGTCTCATTCCCCTTCTCTAGTGAACTGTGGAATGTGAAAACATGTTGTGAGTATAAATCCACATATCTAGAATGAGATGGGTTCTTGCTCGTTTCTTGCAGGTCACTATGATAAGTGTGTCTTCACCCTCCGGGAAGAGAATAAAAGTGATATGAACACTGTGCTGAATTATATCTTCTCCCATGCACAAGTCACGAAGAAGAACCTTCTGGTCACTATGCTTATTGTGAGTTCAGTCCCTCCACATCTCAGTGGGTGGTTGATGAGATAAAGGGAATTTCTTGCTTTTTTGATGGCTGGGTTTGGAGAAAAAGGTGCTGTCTTCTTTTGACTGGCTGCATGTGGCTGTGGTGTCTATGCAGGTCTCTTTCCTCTCCCTTTCCTTTCAGGGTTGACATCTCTTCTGTCTTTGATCTAAAATGCAGTTCTGGCTAGAAAAAGATTGTTGTTAAAGAAGGAACATTAGAAGTTATCTAGTCAAAATCCTTCTTTTGTGTAGAAAGTAACTGAAGACTAGAGGTATCATGGCAGAGTGCATGGAACACTTGTGTCTAGTCTCAAAACACTTAGGAGCTGTGTCACCCTGGGCAAGTCATTTAACTTCCTGGAACCCCAGTTTATTCATCTCTGAAATGGGTTTAAGAATAATACTTGTGATGAACAAATAAGATAGTATTTGTGAAACCTTAAGCAAAGTACTATGTAAGCATGAGTTGTTATAATTTTATTGTTTCTGTTATTATTACAGAGGTGAAATGACCTGTTTGAGGTCCATACATTTGGTTTATGGCAAAACGAGGATGAGAATGCAGCTTTTTTGACTTTTTATCTGGACTGCTCCCACTTCATTATGCTATTTCCTTGCGATTACAATTAAGTTGGAGCTTTTGGGTGTTTTTGCTGATCCTCATTTTTCTTGTGGAGATAAACCTTACTGAGCTTCATCAATTATGACTGTTGTTGATGACTAAGCGAGTGATGGTTTTGCTGGTAGAATTGGCTTGATGCCCTTTAGCTTGGTAGGTTTTGGGTACTGATTGTGAACTTTGAAGTGAGGTGGGAAGAGGAAAGCATGGAGGAGTTTTGCATCTTCAGGAAGCAGTGGTCCTGTTGGTGAAATCTTCTTGTATTTTGTAATGTGCTATAAGCTTTTCTATCCTTGTCTTCAGACTCTGGTGAAACATTTTCTTGAGACTTGGTCTAATCATGAAATAATCAGATGCTTCTGGCCTTAAAGAAACTAATTAGTATTCCCCAAAGAAATTTTCATACCCTCTGCTTTTACTATATTCTCCTCGTGTTTTCAAGGAAATCTAAGTCTTGTTTTGGAGTAACTCAATAATTTAGTCCAACAAAGCATGTGTTTACTTTCTCAGGGCCTAATAACAGTGGACCCAGTATTCTTTTCATTTAGTCATAGAAGACTCTGTGTTTTTGTCCTTATTTCCGAAGTAGTAGTAGAATCAGTAGAAGAGAGTTCCTGCTTGATACACAGAAGGCTGATGAAAATCAAGCAGTCTGTTAGACTTGTTGCAGGCTTTATGAATTTTGGAAACTGTCTTCAAGACTTTTTTTTCCCCTTCATTCTTTAGTCTTATATCTTGCCTGAGCTTGAAATGGACTTTAGAAAACAATAGGTTCCTTCTAAAAATTCCCATCATCTTCCTGACTAGTTTGTATAGTATCTGGCATGTTTCCCTATAATAATGGCCCAATAGTAATTTCTTGTTCCTTGGAAGTGACCCTTTTATCTCCTTTCTTGGAATTTGGCATAATGGCAGCCATGTGTCTGCTCAGCAGGGAGATTCTCCTGACAAAAGACATTTCTATGCTAGAAAATTTTCACCTCTATTTTTTATTTCCTGTATAACAGTGAAGGCAAAGTTTGATTCCACTTCACTTTTCCTCCTACCCAGAGCAGAGCTGCTTTCCTAGTTAATAGGCAGATTAATGCATTCCATTACCTACCTGGCTTGTTCAGTGGAGAAAACCAGATTTTTAGGATCACAAATTTTCTGTAGCACCTAATTACAAATATGTTTCATTTCCTTTGGCTTCCAGGAGTGATTGGGAGATAAGTTAATGGGAAAATGTATGTGAATGAAAAAAATCCGTGATTAGTGTTTTAATATTTTTTAGCTTACCTAAACCATAGATTTCAAGAACTAGATGATATTGTCAGCAGAAACTTCTCTGAATTTATCTTACATGTAAGATGGAGGAAATTCCTACAAGTTTAGCTATTTGAATGGTCCAGGAACTGAGAGTGACTTGTAGATGAAACCAAAAGACTTTATGGTAGGAAATTGATGGTGATTGGGAGGAAAAGGAAGTTGGAAATAAGTTTATTTGGAATGAAAACAGAGGGGGATTCAGCTTCAAAGGAAGCTAATTATGGGGACCTTCCATTTTATTATGATTATTTTCTTAAGGACATAACAGCTTTCTGCACTAAAAATAGACCCATGCCCAGAGCCCTTGGAGCAGCAGAAGAGTAATGATCGCCCAAGACTGTCGCTGGGTTTCTTAAATTCTAATTTGTAAGATATAGGGGCTTGGCTCACTCCTTTTGCGGAGTGATTGTAAGTAACGCTTGCCTTAAGAATCTCATTATTGGAACACGGAGCCATATTTCCTCTGAGAATTCTGGAGTAGCTTTGAGCCGGGGCTGTTCATTTCTCAAGTAATCACGCTGGTGTGATGGAGAGAGAAAATGGCAGCTGTTCGGAGCTCAGGCCTTCAATTTTCTTCAGAGTCCAGTCACTCAAGTGTGTAATTACATGGGGGGGGGGGGTGCTGCAGAGATGTTGGGCCCTGTCAGAGAGCTGGTTTGAGGCTCAGCTTTCTGCTCTTGCCCGTCAGGACAGGCAAAAGCCAGTAGAGCTCTGACTTGCTCCTGTTCTTGGAATTTTCCCCCTTGTTGTCCTGATTGCTTCTTACTTGCATGCATGAGACGGAAACTTTCTTTCCAGTAAACCAAACCCTTTATGCAATAGAGTCGTCTTCTAGTATTTGGGTCTAGGGGGATGGAGGAGAGAGAGAAGGGGAGGGAGATAGAAAATCAAAGAGGCAAAGGCAAAGCCATCTTGTTCTTCATTTGCCATTTTTGTTGTATTTTTTTTCCTTTTTCTTCATTTAAACAGAATTTAAGGTTGGTAATCATAAGGTGGATCTGTAGGGTATTTCATCATTAAAGTCCTTTTGAAATGTCAGTTGTTCTCACTCCCATCTTGAAGATTTGGAAAATGAGAGGTGAAGTGATTTGACTTTAAACTCAAGGCCATGGGCATACAGAGCAGGAATGAACAAACGCTTAGAAAGTATTCCTGACACACAGGATGCTAGAGTTCCTCTGCTGATCTTCTTTTACTCTTTCAGGAAGCACAGACGTCTCTGCCTGTGCATCCAGTGATGGCTGTGGTTGGGTAATGGTATCTTAGTTGTAAACCTTCCTCTGTTCGTCTTGTCTTTTCTGTCCTGTCACAGATATCACCTGAATATGATGGCATTCTGATCCTGCCTTTGAATTCCCTCAGGCCTGTGTTCTCTGTTGGTTTCCTTTTCTTTGCTGCTTCTGTTGCCTTTGCTTTCTGATTGATGGGTCTACTGTGTACCCAGTCTCTGCTCTCCAGGAGCAGTGATGGTGATGGTGTGCTTTGCTGGGCTAGATGACTTCTGGGCCTTTAGGGCCCAAAGGGAAGGATCAAGGAAATCAGCTGCATGTAGCTTACTCTCTGAGGGTTTCTGGGGATCACTGTAGTGGGACTGTAGAGCTGCCCCATTGTGAAGACTCCTCTTGGCATTGGCATAGCTCTGTCTGGTGGTATTCAGTAACTCCTAAGCAAGTTCAACTGATGTACATCTCCTAATCTTTCTCCCTAGCCAGAAGGCAAGGTACTGAGCAAGATGCTTAATGTCTGTCCCTGTCAAATTTCTTTTGAGCACCATTAGCTAGAAACATTTTTGCTGCCCCTGAAGACCACAAGTCTGCAAAGCCATCATTAAATTTATTCAAAAAGTGTTTCTTATTCCTTATATGTGAGCTTGTGGGGAAAAAGCCTAGAGCCTCAAACTTTTAGTTAATGTCCACAATAGAGATATCGAGGCAGCATGGGCAAGTGATGTGGTCCTCTGAGGGCTGTTTGGCCTAGTTAGGCAACTTGGGAGGGTAAAAGTCAGAAACATCTTTGCAATAGCAGCTCGGAAAAGTTTTCCTATAAAAAGTAGGCAAAAAAGGAGGGGCATTCTCCTTCTCTGATTCTAGCTAATAGAGTAAACGTGGCTGCTTTATGTCTTGGAACTCTCTGTGTGCTGACTGATTTTTCTCCTTCAGATCTTAGTATGCCACATGCAGTGGAAGGGCCGTGAAAGGCAAAGCTCCTGGGTTATGCCACATAACTCTGGGCTTCTGACTTTGAACTGGAAGCATTTGGAATGCTGACCAACAGTTTTCCTCCCTCTCAGAGGTTTTGCTTCAGACATGTGCTGATCACTCAGCAGTTCTTAACCTGACTCTGCAAACAGTTTTTCTTAAAGAAGCTAAGAAATGAAAAAACTAATAATAATGACAATCGATGATAGTTCACATGCATGTAGCACTTACTGTGTGCCAGGCACAGTATGGAGTGTTTTACAGATATTATCTCTTTTGCTCCTTGCAACTTTGGGAGGTAGGTGCTGTTACTATTCCCATTTTACAGTTGAGGAAACTGAGGCAGACAGAGGTTAAGTGACTTGTCCATGCACATAGTTATTATGTGTCTGAAGCCAGATTTGAAGTCAGGTCTTCTTGCTCTGTCCACTGCCCCACCAGCTACCTCTAAAACTCTTCCAGCAATCTTTGTGCAGCAAAACAGTGAGCGCCATAGAGACTGTCCTGTTAGGTTTACTGGGTGTTGTCAGGCTACCAACTTTATCACTAATGTTGGGAGTGGTGCATCTGCTGAGTGAGCAGTAACTTGTCTTAAAGGCGTTCTTTACTAAGTTGTATTTTTCTGAATCCTAAAATGATTTCCATTCTTGCATCCGCTGCCCAAGGTATGAACATGAAAAAGGATCACTGCATTGGGCTTTTCTGGAAGCAGTGGTTCTGTTGGTCAGTGGTTTCACCCTAGCATGGTGCTGCCACTTAGCATGCTTGTTAGATTTCTGCAGACCTGAGCAGAGCAGTGCCCTGTAGTTAACCACCATCCAGATCAAGGCTGAAAACAAGATATAACTATATTGTGCCCTTGTTGAATAACAATTTTCACTTTGGCCTGCAGATTTATGCAAGTGACCTGTTGTCCCAAAACAAGCAGGTAGGCTCCCATGTTATATACATCTTTGTCCAGAGGAATTTATCCATTTGGCCACTATCTGGTGACACCATCTCATCTTGATGCTGAAATGTTGCACCAGGAAATGGTGGTGATGTGCTGTCCAGGTACTCAGGATCAAGGACCAGAGAATTAAATCAAGACTGTCCATTTCAGAACTGGTTAACTGGCAGGTGTGACTGGGCCAGCCTACAAGTGTTTAGTCCTTTAGTTAGATTCTCACACACTGTCTTCTCTGTCTGCCTACTTTGCCAAGGGGAAACCCTTACTATTTTTATCAAATTCTACTGTTTGTGAGGGTGAAATGGTTGGATAGTCTGTAATTTTTTTTGGCAGTGAGACTATCACTAAGCAAGAAAATCCTACTTTGAGTTTTGAAGACCATGGTTTTGCTAGGTCAGGAAAAACCGGGGTTTTTGTCTCTGTTCACTTTAGAAAGAGTCTGTCTCTGGATTTTACCACAGAGAATCAGGGAACTCTTCAACTGGTGATAAGAGACGAGCAGCTATTTCATTATTTTTCTAATTCCTATATTTCACATTCTGTCTCTCATGATCTAAGTTCTTCAGCAGATAGGGAAAAACAAGGAAAAAGAAAACAGGTCTCAACACATATATGGACTTAAACAAGTTGGCTATGTTTCTTTATTTGCAATTTTAATTAAAAATTTTAAATTTGGCTGGCTTTTCTTAAAGAAAAACTATTTTGTGTCACCTCAGATAAGGTCATCTCTGAGGCAGTTGATGGTGCAGTGGATAGATTGCTGAGCCTGGAATTTGGAAGAAATTAGTTCAAATCTAGCCTTAGACACTTACTAGCTGTGTGGCCCAGGTCAAGTCACTTAACCTCTTTCTACCTCAGTTTCCTCAACTGTAAAAATGAGGGTAATAATTGCGCCTGTCTCTTCTGGGGTTGTTGTGAGGATCAAATGAGACAACATTTGTAAATTGCTTAGCACAGTGTCTAGCACATGGTAGGCTCTATATAAATGTTTATTTCCTTATTTCTTCCTTTAGATCATTGCATTTATCTCTAAGGAAGAATCTGTTTGTCTGACTTTAGATTTTTAGGGGTGTTATCATTGAACCTTTTAGATATTAGAGGAGTCTCATGGTGGCAGATGGGCTTAATGATTGATGTTATCTGGATCACTGGGAGATGTCTTTGGCCTGTTGTGAATAATGAGTGAAAAGGATGTTTGGGTGACACAGACTTATTTTTTGGTGCCCACACCACACCTATTATGTTATCTCCATGCTTGTCTTCCTGCCTACTGATACACTTGTCTTTAGCTATCTTACGTGTTCCCCAGAAATTCTTCTCTGATCATCAGACTGTAGTGGAAAAGAAGCAGTTACATTTTCTCCCACTTCTTTGCTCTTATTGTTTTGGGATAGATAGGAATTTGAGGCCATTTGTTGAGCAGAGCTGTGCAGTTTTATTCCCTTTTAGAGCCTTTTCTTCTAATCTAGATAAGTGGCCACAGGTAAGAAGGAAAATAATGCCAGCTAGCTGCTCAGAGAATTGGCAAATAGATGCTTAAGACATTTGGTAATCATTTATAGATTCTCATAACATATTTTATGACTTGGGATCCTTCTCAGCTAACCTGGACAGTAAGTTGGGGAAATGGTTTAGAAGAAGCCTTGCTCTTAGTTCTTCTATCTCAGTGTGTATAATGGGGTTCAGGTGTTCCACAAACTTATTTTTAATGACTTTGAAGATACTAGGAAACCCCAGAAAAGAGCTGTATGGGTAAATATGTGTGTTCCCCTAAAGCCACATTTCCTAAGCATTTATTTGCACTGCTATGGCAATGGACTATCAAGAGTACTCCTGAGATGGGGATGGTTTAGTGTGAGACAGATACTTCAAGAAAAGAATTGATCAAGGTAGAGGGAAGATTAAATAGCAACAAGAAGCCTCATTGGGAACACCACTTCTTTCTGCCTCATATAGTAATGTGTAAACAAAGGAGCACTGACATCTTGGGTAACTGTTTAAACACCCAGAAAAGGAAAATATATACATGTATGTATAATTTGAAGCAATGTGGAGTTAAGAATTGTAACTCAGTGCCGCTACCACATGGCCTAGTTACATTTGGAAAGGTCAAAGACACTTAGGAACTGTAGTTATGTTGGCCTGGATGAAATTACATGGGAAATAGATAAATTTAAGAAATAAACTGATCTCCAGCTGGAGTCCAGGAGAAATCGCTTTGCTGCAAAATATATCATCATCCAGTTGAATATATGTTCATTGAGGATTTCACGCTTTTTTCACCTTTTTAGAAGAGGTAATATAGAGACCAGGATACCAGATCATTCCAACTCTGGGCTTGTGTTGAGAACTTGTTTTACCTTGAATTTAGATAAGATTGCCCAATTCGGAGATAATGGGGTGGTTCTTGGATCTGAGGGAAGATAAATGCTGAATACAGTTGCTGAGGAGAAAGGGAGCTTAGTGATGAGATTTTTATTTGTGTGCATATTTACAAATGAATAATTAGCTCTTGTGCTCCTGATTTTCCCCCTCCTGGGAGGCAGAACATTTGGTTGCAAAGAATGCACATTACCAGGAGCCATTCCTTTCCCTTTGTGCTGCCTTTCTCCTAAGATGGGGGAGGGTACACGAAGGCCCTTTAAGACCCCACATATTTAAAACCTCTGAAAACTTTGAGGCACCATCTGCTATTTCTCACACAGAATTCCCATGTACCCCTTGTTAGTCTCTGATGATTCCTTTTGCATGTTAAAAGTCTAGGGCCATGCTCTAAAGAAATGCATTAAGGATGCTGGTGAATGAGTTGGGGCTGCTGGCTCCGTCTTCTCCCTCTCAGCTTTCCTTTGGGATCCCTTTAACCATGTTGTTAGGAATAGAAAAGAGGGAGTTTACGTGTCCTTACTAACTCAATTGTGTTTCCTTTGAAGTGGAACAAGGGGGTTGGAAGGTGAACTAAAATCCAATTCACTTATGTGTTGTCTTTTTCTTCCCCCTACAAAAATTAGGATCAGTTGTGTGGCCGAGATCCTACCCTTACTGATGAGCTGCTGAACATTCTTACTGAGCTGACTCAGCTCAGCAAAACCACCAATGCTAAAGTGGCACTTCGAGCCCGGCAGGTATGGACAGTCTCTGGTTACAGGGAGGAAGGCCTGTTGTCCTTAGGTTGAAAGTTCTAGACTCAATAAACTTTTACATTCAGTCCTCTTGCAAAGGCCATGCAATTCTCTATGCGTGTTTCATTACCTTAGAATAAATGTTTCCATGTTGTGTGTGCTCTTTAAAGATTAACATTGAGTCCTTGAAATCAGGTGCCCTTCTGCCAACATAAATCCTGGCAGCCTACCCCATGCTACTGAACCGAACATTGCTATGATGGCCAAACTGGTCGTGATGGAGAAAGGGAGCCTAAGGGAGAAAAATAGACTCCCATTTCAGACTTCCCAAAGGGAGCTTAAAAACAGATGATCTTTTCATATGAACTTAGTTTTCAAGTGTGGAAAGCAGAAAGATAATGAAGTGAATCATATACCAGAGCAGCCCCAGAGAAGTCCCTTCAGCTTCTCCTGCAGTCTTCATTTCCATTCCAAAAGGTTTCTGCAGGGAGGCGGGAGTCTGAGCCTCCCTTTGTGTTTTTGTGCCTGGGCACTGAGAGTGAAACAGCATTTGAAGCTGTTCAGTGACCTTCTGCTTTCCCTGGAATTGTATCCATGTCACTGAACTGCTCAGAGTTATTGAACCTCTCAGTGACCTGCTGAGGGTATTCAAGTCCTACTGTGGCGCTGTTTGTTTGTTTGTGACACTGCTTTTCTTCTGTCTCTGCCCCTCATATACCTTGCTGTTGCTTCTTGATGCTGTCTCCTCGGTGTTGAGTCCCTGGAGCCGTTGGGACAGCTTTTCCTGGTGTGTCTACTACAGAGCTGCAAAAGGCTGGTTTTGCTGCCATCACTGTGCCATCCCCACAGCTGCTCACTGCCAACCTCGATTTCCAATTAATAGCTAGTCATGCAGTCTCAGTACTTGTAGCTTTGCTTTGCAGTGGTAAATCACATGCACTGATGGAACTTGCTTGAAGCAGTTTCCCTCCCATTGGGGAATTGCCCACAACAAAAATCATGGGCAGAGGCAACTGAGATTCAGCATTTGGTGGCATTGGTTTTCTGTTGTGGAACTTGGAAGTTGCTTTACTTGGTCTCTGTTAGATTTTCTCTTTACAGTATACTTACAGGTTTGTATTTATTGTCTTTGCATTAGGGTTGCCTAATAGGTGACCAAAACAATGACTCTCTGGAACTAATGCTTCCTTATTTTCTCACTTCAGGTTCTTATTGCCTCCCATCTACCATCCTATGAACTTCGGCATAACCAAGTAGAGTCTATTTTCCTATCGGCTATTGATATGTATGGACATCAGTTTTGCATTGAGAACCTACAGGTACATGTAGACCTTTTCTGTTGTTTTTGCCCCACTTTACCTCTAAACTTGGGTAAAATTCTTCAGGTTCTCCAACATTAAGTGTATCATTCTCTAAAAAGTTGCATAGCTACAAATGATCCTCCCAGTGAAATTCTTTTAGGCTTGGCTTTATGTTAGATGTTATCTGTCTTTATGAAAGTGTCCTCTTGGAATACATACCTTTTTGAACTGGAATGCTTCTAAAGTCAGCTTTCACTCGCAGTTCAGATTGATTTGTGATGCTCAGTTTAGGTGTAGTAGATGGAAGATACTTTCCTGTTGGCACACATAGTGCCTCTAGGGAAAAGGGAGAACATTCTCTGAAATTTTAAGTACTAGTAGGAACAGCTTCTCTTTTTTGTGTAGGCATTGAAAAGTCATTGGGCTTCTTTTATCCGTTTAATTCGAAACATCTTGACTATTTCTGAACCTAGAGCATATTCTTAGTGACAACTTTGTGTTTTTCCAATTAGGGAAGAAGTTGTTATTGGTAAAGTCTGGCCCTAGGTAACTTACCTTTATAGTTTCTGTGATAATCTGAAAGATTCCCTTTTGGGGAAACCAAAAGTTGGTATCATGTAGGATCTGTTGGCTCTTTCAGACAGAGTTGAAAATCAGGAATGCAAAAATCACAGTTCCTCATACTGGAACCATAAGGCAGGATAGTAATTAAAGTAGGGCTGTTGAATCATAGAATTTCAAAGCTAGAAGGGACCAGAAAATTCATTTAATTGAACTGTTTCCTTTTACATAAAAGGCACCTGTGGGCCAAAAAGATTCAGTGATTTGTCCAAAGTCATGTGGTATCATATAGGTAGAATTGAGACTAGAACCCCCAGGTCTCTCAACTCTCACTCCTGTCTTTTTTACCATTATATTATTCTTTTGCTGATTAGGAATGATCAGGCTTAGACTAGTGTTCTCTAACCCTTTTTGCACTGACCAGTTGCCAAACTTCATAGATCAGAGCAGAATACAATTGTGTTTTGGGACAAGTGTCCACAGCTGGTTCAAGGAAGTAGAGGGTTCTGTTAAGGGTGTGCCTCCTTACCTGTTTCATCCTTACTTAGGTTAGGAAGCTAGGTCAGGGCTGAGAGACCCTGTACACGTGTGACACCCCCACCCCCCTTCCCAATAAAGTAAGGTGAGGTAAGGAGAAGTAAATGTGAGAATAAGGGCATGATTTTTGTTTGAAAGAGGGGAAGGATAAACTAAATGTTGTGCCATACATTTTGTCTGATAGGCCCAGTTTGTTCAGAAAGGTCATTACCAGGTTGACTGTAGGGTGAAGAGGTTTTTGACTGCTCTGGGAGCAGAGCAGTATGGAAGGACCTATAAGAGCTGAGGTACACTGATTCCACTTTTTAACGTAACTTACTTTTTTACTTAAAATTTTTGTTGTTATCTTTTGTTTTTATGTTGCCTTCGTTTCCTGATATATCCCTCCTTTTCTTCCCCCAATCCCTTTTTCCAGTTAGCGAGCCATTCCTGTTAACAAAGAATTTAAAAAAAAAGGAAGGGAAAGCACTTCAGCAAAATTAACCAACGTACCAACTGAGTCTCAGTATATTCAGTGTTCTACTCCTGTAGCTTCCCCAGGCTCTGCAGAGAAGGGAAGAGACAGACATTTTTTCATCTTCTTTGGAGTTAAGGCTTTATGGTTATTATTTTCTTTCTTCATTGTGCCTCAGTTTATTAAGTCTTCCATACCTTTCTGCATTCTTCATATTTTTAGTTTTTTTATAGTGCAGTAATATTCCATACATTCATGTAACAAAATCTGTAGCCATTCCCCAGCCTAATTATACTTGTACTAGAATAAGATGCCTGAGCTTGTCTTAATTTATAAGAAAATAGCATTTGAAAATTAATAAAAAGTCATTGTAAGATTTCACCATTTGCTTCAGACATTTGGTAGTTTCCATTGAAGTAAGTTTATTTAGCAACTTTACATAGTGTAGATAGAATTTGCCTTGATTATATTTGTTATTTTCCAGAAACTTATCCTGTCTGAAACATCCATTTTTGATGTCCTCCCAAACTTCTTCTATCATAGCAACCAAGTAGTGAGAATGGCAGCTCTGGAGGTAAGTTTCCTTGGTAAAAATGACATGACCTTTTTGGTCTAATTGATTTCTTCTACCTATTTGACTGTCACATAGATTGCTTTTCTTAGGTTGGAATATATATAGTCTCAAGCTATATGACCTAGGGCAAGGCACTTAACCTTTGTTTACCTTAGTTTCCTCAGCTTTAAAATTGGACTGATAACAGCATCGACCTCCCAGGGTGGTTGTGAGAATCAAATGCAATAATATTTGTAAAATGCTTAGCAAAGTGCCAGGTATATAGTAGGTGCTTAATAAATGCTTCTTTCTTTCCTCTTACTTTTCTGGTCCCTTCATTTGTTAGTTATCATCTCCCCAGCTCCTCCTACATTGCTTTGTATATACTTTGAATTTACTTATCTTTATATATGTATATGTGTGTGTGTATTATATTTGTGTCTATCCTTCCCCCACCCCCAGTAAACAGTAAGTTCTTTAAGGCCAGGGACTGTTTTGTTTTTTCTTTTTATCTCTAGTGCTTGGCACAGTGCCTTGCACATAGACACTTCATAATTGTTTGTTAAATTGAATCATGTTGAAGTTACAGATCCTAGAAGTATTGAAGTATAGTCACTGTTTATTGCTACTAAAGAATACTGGGGAAAAGGTGACTGAGTTTTTTGCCTTGGGGGTGTAATGATTGATGTGAGGGGATGTGAAGGTGATGATAAAATCATTCATTTTTTACATTCTTTTATAAAATTTTGAGTTACAAATTCTTTCCCTCCGGCTCTTCTCCCCCATTGAGAAAGCAAGAAATATGATACCCATTATATGTGAGGGGTCATGCAAAACTTTTTTTTTTCTTTTAGGAGGGTGGACGGCAGGGCAGTTGGGGTTAAGTGACTTGCCTAAGGTCACACAGCTAGTAAGTGTTATGTGTCTGAGGCCGATTTTGAACTCGGGTCCTCCTGACTCCAGGGCTGGTGCCCTATTCACTGTGCTACTTAGCTGCCCCATTGCAAAACATTTTTTTATTAATGTGTTGCAAAAAAGTGGGGGGACACAAGAAAAATAAAGTGGGAAAAAATGCTTCAGCCTGTACTCAGGAGTTCAGCAGTTCTCTCTCTCTGGAGGTAAATAGCATTTTTCATCATGTGTTCTTTGGAATTTTTTTGGATCATTGTTTGATTAGCTAAGTCTTTCACAGATAATCATCCTTACAATATTTCTGTTACTCTTTGCAATGTTTTCCTGGTTCTGCTCACTTCACTTTGTATCAGTTCATAATAAGTCTTCTCAAATTTTTCTGAACCCATCTGAACCCTTACCACTTCTTATAGCACAATAGCACATAACGTTAATATGCTACAACTTATTTAGCTATTTCCCCAACTGAAGGGTATCCCCTAAATTTCCAATTTTTTGCCACTATAAAAAGAGCTGCTATAAATATTTTTGTACCTATAGATCCTTTTCCTTTGATCTCTTTGGGGTACAGACCTAGTGGCATTGCTAGGTCAAAGGTTATGCAAAATTTTATGACAGAGTGATGATTTTTGATTTAGCAGTGACATAGTACAATAGAACTGGCCCCATTGGTGCCTTTTCAGACAACAGCTATTTGGGGTAGTTTGGTTTGAATTCTTTAACCCGTAAAAGATCCATAAGGTTGTTAGTAATTTTTATTTTTAAGTCCTGGTACAGATTGTGATAGAATCTGCTTGAATACACACCAAACTAAACAACTCCCTGAATCTTCTGTAATGCTTTCATGTCTTCAGTTATGAAGACCGCTGCCTGTGTACCTGTCATGCTAATAGCACATTGAGAGGCCCATACACAGTATTTTATGTGCCTGACAAGTTGACTTCTAACTGGTTGGGGCTAAACTGATGGTTCTTGCTGAGATACAGTCTGTTGTTTAACTCTAGAGTCTAAGCTGTGTGTGTGACTCTGAAAAATGTATTTTTTCACACTGTCCTTGCCTTGGGGGCTAAGGACATAAATAACCAAACCTGGGGAGTTGTGACTTTGGGGGAGGGTAAGGAACAGCAGTGTTGCAAAAGTTTGATAGAATGAAATGATTTTTGTCTCTTAGCTGTCAGTGGTCTTGAAGCTGTACCTCCTGTGTTTCTTATTTCCTGTTTTTCTTTTAGGCACACTAGGGTCACTAGTCTAGACTCCAGCATCTGCTGAGGTTCAGGTCTTTTCTAAAGGTCAGGAATTATAGTTTCCCCTAAAGGATAATATTGTTTGAAGGAAGATTTAACTGGTGATTGGGAGTGTCTTCTAGGAGTTTTGTTCCAGTTGGGCCTTGCTTATAGAGTGAAGATTGCAACTTTGTCAATAAAATGAAGTATAGCCTGAATGAATGGCTTTAGGAAGCCTTTTCTTATCGAAGGCCTGTTTCTTCCATGTTTGCTCTTCCTGTCTGTTGTTTTTTGTCCCCATCCCTTCTTTCTCATGAATTCCTCAGAACTGAGGATTACTTTTTAACCAGGTATATGTGCGAAGGGCCTACATTGCCTACGAACTCAACAGCGTCCAGCATCGGCAACTGAAGGACAATACTTGTGTGGTAGAGTTTCAGTTCATGCTGCCCACATCTCACCCAAACAGGTAAGCTTGAATTTACATGTAAAACACAAACCGCAGGGGGCTGATATAGGGGAGGAAGGAGGCATGTGGTAAGACTAGTCCATGTATGCTCCTTTAGGGAAGAAGTATAGAATAGGTAGTGAACAATTTGAGAAGCTGAAGAGCCCATAATAAACCTTTTTTTTCTAACTTTGATCCAAAGAGAGGTGAAATAGGATCTAATTGAGATGGAAATTTGGTCTCCCTATATTCTTAATCTGTTGTTATGTTCTCTCAGTTTTCTGGAGATAAATAGCAGTGTGTCTAACATTTTGCTTTCAGGAACTGTCTGAGGAGATCTCCTCTTTGAATTGCATCTGGAATATAGCCAGTATTTTGGTGAATTCTATTCCTGCTGTTTGTTGAAGTGGAGACTGATGTAGTAGGGCATAACTTCTCTAAAATCTAGGACCAGAATTAAGACTGTCTTTTAAAACATACTTTAGTTTAGAAATCAGCTTTTTGAAAATTTACAAGCTGAGTCAAACTTATTAAATTCAGCTAAAGTTTGTTACTTCCTAGCTCTTCCTTTAGAAAATTATTAAAAATATATTTTTGGTGTGGTACTCCCTAACCAATTTCCATTTGTTTTTAAAATGCAAATGTTTCCTTTATGATTGATCCTCATTTTTTAAGCTGTTTTTTTAGCAACAGAGGTAAAACAGTTATACCTACAATAGCCCCTTCTCTGTTCTGCCATCTACCATGGCCAGTCTTTACCTCGTCTCTGTCATTTCTACTACTTTATATCTTTTAGTTCTTCTTTTTTTTTTTGTATGGCAAAGTCTCTTTTCTTTGCAGTCCCTAGCTGCAGACATCTGATGGTTTTGTTTTAAATTGCCACTTCACCCAGAGCAATTGAGCCTCTTCCAAGAAACAAAGACATGTGTGTTGAGCCCACGTGGCCACTGGATGCCACTGTTGCTCCAGCCCCAGGCAGAAAGGGAATGTGAGCCGCTTCAGCAAAGCATAGCTTCCCTTCTTTGTCTCCAAAGATCCTTTACTTCTTTGCTTCAGAAATACCTTATTTCTAGGAGAGAAAGGCATACATCCCTGATTTAGCCAGCATCTCTTGGTACATTTTTGCCTCTATGGATTTCAGAATCTCATTTTCTAGAAACGAATGGTTGTCCTTCAGCAAGGGGCAGACTCCTCATGGCACACAGGGGCTCTGCTTTCTGTTTCCTGCATTCCTTGAATAATTGTGTAGAGCTGCCTGCTATACTTAATGTTCTTTTATAATTCTCAATACATTCTATTTTTCTTCCTGTTCTCTACTTCAGCTTCTTCTGTTAAGTAGTGATTTGTGGACAGATATTCCCATGGTTCCAGAATCACCTCTGATTTCTTCCTTCCATCTATCCTCATACCTTTCTCTGAGTTCCCAGTTCTAACCTTTTATTTAGGATGCATGGTCAAGAAAGATCAGTTGAAAAATGAGAGATTCTGCTTCTTTTCAGAAGAGAAGCACTGTATTCAGAAATTTTTCACTTCCTAGTCATCATATGCAGCTGTGTTGGGGATCTGGGGATCTTGGTTAGTTTAATTATGAGTTTGAAACTGAAACCAATTCTTGCCAGAGTTGAGCATGGTACATTCACATAGTCTGTAGCATTAGCTGAGCTTTCATGGTTTAATACCTTGTGGTCCTTTCTTGGTAATGTAGGTGCATGTATGCATGTGTGAAAACACACACATACTACACATGAACATGTTTCTTTAAATTGTGTATATTGCTTGAATGTTATATCTGAAATGATGGTCCAGAATAGAGAGTAATAGATAAGAATAGAACTGCTAGAAACTCTGAAGCTATGGAAAATTTTTTCCTTTTTTTTTTTGAGTGAGAAGGAAGTATATATGCTATGTTTTGCTTGTAAAATGTTTGGTATATTACATTTGAAAGTATGGTTTGGTTGGATAATCATTATAAATTTTATTATATAAGTTTGCATTAAAAATTTTTGAAAACTTATTAGAATATTAAGTATTTATATGTGTGAAGCACTGTGCTAGCCTAGCTACATGCTACTAACTTTCAGAAATCTAGGATTATTCTTTACTGGTTTGTAAACTAAGTTCTACTTTTTGAAAAAACCAACCAAACCAAACACTTAAGCCTTTAGACTTGCACTTAGATCTTTCCTAAGCCTTTTAAAGGGCAAGGAAGAGCAGTCAGATGCTTGTTTTTGGTTTTCACAGAAATAAATGGATGTTGTTATTAATGCCAATTCCCTTCCCAGTCCTCTTGAGTTCTACTCAGGAAGATAGGAACATATATTCCCCCCCCTCCCCATGAAAAATCAGCTTGACAAGAACTACTAATTTCTTCTCTTTTTTTTGGTGAAAATTCCAGTGCCACCTGGAGGAAGAGCTGTAGCTTGTTCTCAAATTAGAAAGTTGAACTATCCTATTTATTCTCAGCATGTAAGAATTGTAGTGAGCTGAGCCCATAGATAGTTGTTGCATAGTTTTTAGAAGTTATTTTGTGAGACTAAATGGCATAAGATGATATATGAACACCTTACCTTAAGTGTTTTATTCATTGTCCTTAAAAAGAAATTTTTTCATTTTGTGGAAAAAAACCAAAAAATTGATTCCTCAGGATTAAAAAAAACAAAGATCAAGCAAATGAATCTACTCATCTTGTTGTTCTGAGTCTTTAATGTTTAGCCAGAAATGTACTTAGAGTAATCAGAAATCTGACCAGTAAGACCTTGCAAGTTGAATGTTTTTTTGTTAAGTTGTACTATCATAGAAAGACTATGGTTGTCCTCCCTCCTTTTTGTTGGTCTCCTGGAGAAATTCTTTTCTGTTCGTAATATTTTAGTTTAAAGTAGGAAAAAAAAGTTCTTTGTGATTAGGACCTCCCTTGGTTCGCCTGCAACATGGTCTTCAGCTTATAAATTTACAGCAGCCAAGTAATGCATTTAGGTGTTGTGGGAAAGTAGTACAGTGGATGCTGTTTGGATTGAAGGTCCATGTCTCAATAGAATTTTTTCTGATATTCATAGAAATAGATGGAATATAAATTATTGCCACTACAAATGAGTGAGGATAGTCTCAGAGGAGGGTGTGGACCCACCTCCTCAGGACGTTTTTGAGGAGTCTCCATGTTGGCAGTTTACTTTCAGTATACTTTCTCTTTTAGGTTGCTGTGCTTTCTTCTGCCTTCATAAATTCTTCTCTACAGCATCTTTTTGTCAGTTAGCATCTACACTAATCTGGTTGGTATCCATTGATTGTTACCAAATTGGTTGCTCTATTTCCAGCCCTCTTGTCATGCCTGAGACTCATCTGCCATAAGGATCCTTATTCAAGGCAGTTGGCCTTGTAACCCTTTACTCTTGAATTGTCTTTACTTGAGTGATGACTTGATTCATGGCATGTGCCAAACATGTTTGTGACATATGCAGCTAAAGGGTGCCTTTGCATAAAGATTTCTATGTCTTTTTTTCCCTTTTTTCTCATTGTAAGGGACATATTATGCTTGTGGTCTGGTCTCAAGCCTAGCTTGCTTTGGTATTTTCTGTTTTTTTCTAGGATGATCTGTGCTCATAGCTGGTATTTGGCACTTGTGAGAAAACTGAATGAGATTCTTCAGTCATTTTACCATCTCTACATCCCCCTTTTTGGTGCATATGTTACTAGAGCAGCTGCTGTGCACGATGAGAGCATTTTGCTATTGCCCAGTCTTCCAAGACCTAATTCGTCTTGTCTGAGATTCCATCAGCCCAGCTCTTTAGTGAGTTCAGCCAGTATTTTACATTGATTAATCCTAGAGCTTGATCTGTTCCCTTCACCATTTCTTGATGATGAGTGTTAGGAATTGATTCTTCCTTTCCTCTATGATTTAGGAGGGGCGGAGGGGGGAAGAAGGGGGCTGGAGAGAGAGAGAGA
>CM053584.1:133445351-133458848 GCA_028627135.1 Pseudochirops cupreus
ACTCAGGTATATCCTTAGCTTTGGATATATTGGTTATCTTAAAATACCCTGGAAAAAGCAAATTATAATTTAGTCAGTAGGTTGTACTGTCTCTAATATATATATATGTAGCTATCTTTAGGTGAGTCTAGGTATACAGTACTTTATTACATACATTGACTACTGATATGTATACAGCACTGAGTGTAGTACATCATAAAAACTTGGATTCTTTAGTGTCAGAGACCAAAATGTGAACATTGCCAAATATGTAGTTGTGTTATTCATGTGTATTTCTGTCTCTTAATCTGTGGCAAGGAGCAAGCCTCAGAGCTGGCATGGGAGATTGAGATGTATTCCACTATGTTTCTATTTTTATTTCCTGGTGGAGGAGCTCTGGGTGGTGATTTCTTGTCTTATGCTTTTGTAGGGAGAAATTCATGGTTTAGCGAAGTCGGAATTGAGGTGTACCTTCTCAGCTCTCTGTAGTCTTCTCTAATGTTTTATTTCAAACACTTTTCTTTTCTTACTTTTCTTCCAGAAGAGGTTGGCTCCCCCCCTCTGCCCCTGGCCCATGCCAGGGGCCAGGCTTTTAGGTTTTGGACTTTTATCATTGCTCAACTGGCTGTTGGTGATCTCTGAAACCTTCTTCATGTCCACGCGGTGGGTTAGAGACCAAATCTCTTCAATGTGAATAACATTAGGCAGTCCACTGCCATTTTTAAGAGTTTAGATAATTGTTGGTTTCCTGGAGGCTCCTCCCTTGCTTGGCTTGTGTTAGGAGACTTTAGATCCAGCTAACTTGTAGCACTTCATAACAATTGGTTGCATTTGCTTGTAGGCTGGAAGGGCTGTACATAAATAAGTCCTACAGTGTTCTCTTCCTCCATGCACAGTAGTCTATTGATGAGATGCAGGCATCTGGTGGAAGGGAAGCTTCTCAGCAGGCTTAAGTGCTTACCCAAGTGCCCTCTGGGATCAGTCGCTCAACTTCTGATTTCTCCTGTGTTATTTTAGCACTCTAGACTTGCAAGATTGGAGAGTTTGGTGTCAAACTCTCCACAAACTCTCCAATCTATCATTAGGTAGCATAAGTAAGGTCCCGCGTTTTAAGGAAGACTAACTCATTCCAGGAGTAAGAAAGAAGTAGAATCCAGGGCACCTGTAAATCTGTGTAGTTTCATGCTGTGGGTTTGTGGCTAATTAGACAGCAGGCAGCAGTATTATGTTGTAGCCCTGTTGGCTTGTCTGCTTCAGAAAGTGCAGTATCTTCCAGCAGAGCCAAGGCAGACTTTGAAAAGGCAGCAAGCCAGATAGAGCAATGATGATTTCTTTCCAAACTGGAGCTTAGCAATGGATTCAGGGCATCTGAGCTGTAAGGGTAGGGAAAGAGAAAACAAGAGGAACAAATTGTCCTGATAGGTTTTATATAGTCCTTTGGTTGGTATTTTCCTACAAAAATGTAGGAACACAAGGAGACCACCACTGATCACAGCCAGTCAAATTGCTTCTCCTTTGGTACTGCTGTTAGTGGTTATTCAGCTGATCTCTTCTGATTCTGATTTGCTGCCTGATTTCAGAAGACTTGCCCTACACTGACTCTCAATCTGAGCTTGATAAAACCAGTGCTTGTTTGTATGCACCACCATTATCTTCATCTAGAAACTTTTTTAACTTAGGAGAAAGTTGTAGGAGCATTTTTATATGATACAAGATTTATGTGGGTCCAAATCAAACCTAGTAAAATTCAGTTGAGCTGGACGGGATGGAAAAAAACTCAGAGAGCTTGTAACTCCCTAAGAAGACAGTGTTTCTTAAATTAAGAAAGTTTAGCTAGCAGGCAGCGTCCTAGGGTTTGTATTCATGTTGAAGAATAATCTCTTCTCCAACCACTCAGGGCAGGCAGATCAATAAAATCAAAGGCAGAAATCTTGTATCTCTATTGTCCTTTTTTGAGGTCTATATCAGCATTGAATTGCTATGCATAGGGACTGAGAATCCAGAAAATTCCATAATCAGAGGTTTTGATACTATTACCCTCTGTATCCTCTGAGGGTCTTTGGTGTTCTCATTTTGTGAAAGCGGGTTATTGGATGGGTGGGCCTAGGGATTGCAGCATTGATTCCAACATTGTGACTGAGGAGTGACCAGGAAGAAAGTGTTCCTCAAAGTCTAAGCACTGACCCTCATGTGCTGTGAGGAAAGAATTTATATCTCACTTGTATATTTGAATGTGGTCTTGATTGTCCACTCACAGATGACCTCTATGACCAAATACTTGATTTATCTGTAACCCCCTTTTTGTTGTTTATTATTTGCATAAGCAGCAAAACTGGTTTTCTAGTATACTACCATTACACTTTTCTGTTTTCTGCTGTTAAAATATTCTTACATTGATTAGAATGTCCTTTTTCTAAATGCCAAAGAATATAGTTCTCAGGAGAGGCATAGATCAGAAAATGCTTAAGAAAATAGTTTTCTTTTTTTCTATGTCCCCTGAAGTCTGTCTCCTATAAAAGAGGAGAGATGAGCTCTAAAATTGCCACATAATTTGGAACGGTCACTTTAAAGATTAGAGATGCTAGAGCTTATGTTTTTGCCCCATATAGTGCAGATGATGAAAATTCCTAAAACAGAGTAGTTGGGGACACACTACAAGAGAGGGACAGTTGTTCCTGAATGTGATTTTATATTTTGTTTTTATTTTAGTCTCTACTATAGTAGAAACTCAGCCCTCACCCCAAGGCGATTTAGAGTAACTGACTGTGCAGTGAGAGCCCAAAGCAGTGAGGCCCCAGAGTGTCTGTTAAGTGCAAAAGCAGTGAGACCTCAAAGGATCTAATATAGTGGTACAATTAGAATAGATTGCACCATGGTCTAAATTGCAGAAACCTGGATGAATCAAGCTAGAGGTTGTTTTGGTTGTCCAATGCTTCTTTTCCTATTCTGAGCTCTGGCTGTTATTACTCGATTGTACCCTTTTTTGCTTTTTCAAAGGGTAGTTTACCTGTGTTTTTTCATTTGTTCTCTGGCATTGCATCTCTAGCTGGCCATTCTTCACTCTACTTTTGAATTGGGTGCTCCTTTTCCCGGGGTGTTTATATTGGTAAAGATTTGACAACCAAGCACCTCTTCTTAGGACAAAAATCATTCCCACAGGAGAGAGATTCCAGGAGTTTGGGCACATCCCAAAACAGTACAGGTTCTTCTTTAGATATTTGTTCTAGGAAAAGTTACTCCTGCTGTCTTAGGAATTCACTTTGTATTATATGTTTGATGCAAAGAGCATTGCTGACTACAAATCACATACAGTTGTACTGCTTGTGTGCAGTGATATGTCACAGGTTTTTATTTATATATCCAGCTCAATCTAGGCTGTTTTTTTCCCTGCCAGAGAAAGTACATCATTTCCTTCCCTCTATCCTCCTACCCACATATCATGAGCACCACCCACTCTGTTTTTTCTGCCCATTAAATCTTTTGTGTGCCAGAAAACCCTAATAGTGAATTAAGGGCTAAGAGAATCCTTTGCACTGTCATGGGGAACAGTGTTAGGGGTAAGGTGTCTATGAACCAACCCTCACCACACCCCAAAAAGATGGGTGGTAAGTATTACTTTGCATTTTGAACACTAGGGAAGCTGACTTACTTTATCCATTTGAGAAGATAACCAGCAAAGATTGTATTTTGTATTTTAGTAAGTTTCTAGGATCCTTGCTTTTCCATTTCCTTTCCACATTTCCAATCTTTTAACTTTGGTTCTGGTACATAGTTTATGAGAACCTTCTAGTATTCACTAGATTTGTGTTCTCTGACATTTTTGTTCTTAATATGACTAGGAACTTAGCTCCCCATAGTTCAGATGCAGTTAATTGTTCTGTGTTCTTTTATTGATTATTCTGTACTTACATAATGTTGTCTAGTCACGTATAGTCAGTGTTCCTATGTTCTCTTGGCTTCTTTTATGGTTCCTATTTCCACTGTTTTTCTTTACCACTTTGGGAAGAAGAGAGTTAGAGACCAGAAGGGGTAACTGGGAACCTGAACTCCTGGATTCCTTCCCTTTGAGAATGGCCTGTCTGTCCATTACCTGTGCCTGGAAGAACAGGGCTTCCCTGTTTTTCTTGTTCTATAAAAAACAGTAGAAGATTTTCTAGAGCCATTGTCCATCTATTTTGCAAGCACTAATCCTCATACTAAGAGCTTTTGGTGTGCACCCTGTCATGTAGTTTAAATGAGTTTGCAAAAGTCCATGCTTCACTTACACATGGTATTATTCTTTGTAATAGAACTTTGGAAGAAAATACATTCTGTGTGCCCTTTTATACCCACAGCTGCTGCGGTAAGCTAGGTTAGGAGGCACGCCTCTCTGGAGGCGCTCTGGAGGTGGAGGGGTAATGATCACTTAATTAAGTCTGATGAATACCAGAGCTGCCAAATAGGCGCTCTTTGCTACTGGTCTGTATCTGCTCTGACAATTCTTTTATTATAGCTTTCACTAACCTATCAGTAACTAACTGTGGTTGTTTAATTACAGAGGGAACATCCCCACGCTAAACAGGTACTGTATGTTTAGTTTCTTTTACAATTAAAAGTGCTTTTTATAACTTAAAATTAGTAAAACGAGGAAGCAATAACTTGACATACTAATATGTTTGCCTTCTCTGAGAAATTCTGATCTCCCCTTTGGACACACTAAATTATAATTCTCTGTTTGGAAAACACGTGTTCAGCTTTTCTTGCAGCTGCTTATAAAAGTACTCAAGTGAACAGCCTGTCTGGAAAAACTCCACAATGGCATTTGACAGGGAGTGTACAGATAGATACAGTGTCCTGTTATATAGCTTTACTGGAAACTTCCTCTTTTGCTGAACCCTCTGGCAGGGAATTTAAGGGTTTGGGGAGAACCTTTAAAGCTTTTCCTGTCCTTGTAAAGGATTTCTCTCTCTTTTTTTTCATCTCCTTATGCTCCTCCTATTGGAGGAATGCAAATCCAAAAATAGCTGATCTCATGTTTCATCAGATTGTGAGATTCCCCTAAAATTAAAATACCATGGTTTTAATGATGTTGATATTGAGGCTCATTGTTTTATAATTTGATTAAAACTGGAGAAGGATGTTTAAGATAAATAAATCTCTGAAATTATTATGAACTAATATAATTAAAATACTAGTTTCTCTGCTTCCTCCTCCTCAAATAAATTTGACTCCATGACGTAAGCTGGAAAGGTTGTTAATTCTTGCTGGAATCCAATCTGCACAATGACATGGGACAAGATAGTAACCAGCTTTCTGTATACCATCATATCTATATCCAAATAAATGTAGACGTTTCATTCCAACAGTTTGCTGTTATCCCTAATTCCCCCGCAATATCAAGTGATCAGAATAGCTTTTAGACTTTTTAGACTTGACTTTCGGAGAATCCAGAAAACCATTTGTTGGTTTTCCTTGTCTGTTTCTGCTGGGGTGTTGGGTCAACCCTGTACTACCTGCTTCTTGCCACTGTGACCAGTGTGGTGATGGAGGTAGCTCAGAGGTTTATCTTCCCTCGTATTCTTTAAGTTGAAGGAATCTTTAACCCTTTGTTTGCTGCAGGCTTAGCCTTTCCAGAGGGTAATTCCTCTAAATTCCTTCTTTCACTTTTATTCCTTTCATGTCTAATGACATGTTGGTAGAAAAGAGACTCTTAAGGCCTCATGAACTTGGTCCTTTATTGGCTATACCAAGTGATACTAGAGAAAAGGAAGCTGTTAATAAGTCACATTTTTGCATTCATATTAACAGTGAATTTCAGTGTCAAGCACACACATTTTTAGGGCTTGATGGGAGCTACATTTATATGTTTCATAGTATCAGTAGTTTCTCCCTCCCTTAGCTTTTCTACTCCCTGGTACTGACAAAAGATGAAGCACCTTTTTCATGGTCCTCATTTGCCAAAGGAATAAAAACCTGGAGTGTCAGTCTGTACAGTCTGTGTGAACAGCACTCCCTTCCTATAAAGAATTCCATTACCTTTTATGATGATGATTTGCAACAGTGTGCAGCATGCACCAAAAGTCCACATCGCAATCCGTCTCCTTTTCCTCCCCTTGCCGCACTGCAGGTGGTACACTTCAAGGAGAACTTTCCATTTGCACCCCAAAGTTACAGTGTCATTGTATTGCCCTGTAGCCACTTAGCTCTGGTTCAGAGGTTTGCTTGGAACTTACATTAAACGTAGTTCTGGAGGCATACCAGAGATTGAACTCTTCCCAGAGCCTCTATACGTTTGAAGCACTTCTGTTGTTTATCAGCTGCTGCTGCTGGAATATATTTATCCAGTGTACTTTTAAAATGTACACATTGGCTCAGTTCCCTTCAGGCTTCTCTATTCAGCTGCTTTGCATGCTTACTTGTACATTTTGAGACGCATGCTCTGTACTTTTTGTAAGTCATAGTGAGTTACAGAGAAGATTCTTTATGGCTGTTGGTGCTATGGTGAGGCTGTTTAAAATGAGAAAAAGGGGTAGTTATGGTTTGTTGCTGACAGTTTTAAAATAAAATCTCCCTCCCCCCCCCCCAAAAAAAAGTAGGGTGAGAATAATGACTATCAAACCATGGAAGGAGCAAACATCTCTTTTTATTTCTTTTTTTTTTTTAAAGACAGTAACCAGTTCTGTAAATAATGTTATTTGTAAGGATTTACTAAACCTTTTCAAATGCCTTAAACTAGAGTTGTTCTTGTATGTATCTGTGAACACTTAATTTGTTACAGTTCCAAGAGAAAACTGCTTTAGGCGTTGCATAGTAACAGTTTACTTGCTTGCTGATTTCTCCCTCTTAAAGGAGAGAATTTTTTAGGGGGGGGAAGGTGCCAGGATGGTTTTTTAACTCCAAGTAAGCTACTAAATTCATTAGTAGCATGAACCCGTTACACTGCTTGAACTGACAAGAAAGATTTCATTAGGTAATTCCTGGGATAAGAAAACACAGATTTGTGCTTGGGAATAGTTTGAATAAAACTGTTAATAGAAATATAATAAAGACATCAGTGTCTGGAATGGATAAAAAACCAGATCTACCCTGCCACCTGACCTTACTTAAGAGTACTCTCCCATCCCCTCCTTTCTGTTGTTGCTCTCCCTCTCCCAGAACAACCCTCCCCTCCCCTCCTCGTCTAATGGACTTGCTTAAATCGCCATTTAGAATGTCCTTCTCCTCCAACCTCAACCACTATGGCATGGCTCATGTAGCTAGTGTCAGTGATGTGCTACTGGACAACTCATTCACTCCACCATGCCAGAGGATGGGCGGGATGGTTTCTTTCCGGACTTTTGAAGACTTTGTCAGGTAAGAAGAGGCTTTGGGGATTGTTGTCTTGCTATGGGAGAAATGGGTTCCTTTTGTTATACTGTTTCAGTTTTATTCAAAGGATCACCGTATCTCACAATTGTCAAGGGATAGGGTTGGACAGTTCACCAAGTGTAAACAAATAATGAAAGTGTAGGGAAATATTAAGAGTTGTAAACTAAAAGAATTTTGAATACCAGCTCATAGCCATTACATCGGCAATGATAATAAAACTGAATGCCAGTAAAGCTGTGGGGGAAAGGTATGCCTGTATCATGCTGATTGCAATGCATCTTAAAGAAATAATTTATAAGGAAATAAAAGTTGACCTGTTTGTACAAAGCTGTTCATAGTTGCATTATAAATCATAGCAAAAAAAAAAATAGACCTAACCAAAATGCCCAGTGGTTGGGGAATTGCCAGATATACTATACTGTTAGGTAAATACAATGGAATATTACAGATTGACAATGACATAAAGGTGGATATGCATATTATATGAAGTAATGCAAAATTTGGCGGGGTGGGGGACGGCTATTGGACTTTAAGGGTATATCCTGATCACACAAATCTGTTGGTAGAATTGATCCTAAGGTTTGGAGAAAGGTGATAGCACTTTACATCTAGATTTGGAAATGACCTTCAAAGGTTGCACATCTCTCTTACACAAATGGGAAAATTGAGGCCCAGAGAGGGTAAAGAGTCACTTGGTTAAGGCCACATGCCTCGGAAGTGGCAGATCTGGGATGTAATGGTTTTTTGTTTTGTTTCTGTTACTGAATTGACATGCATCTACATTTTTTTGGTAAAGTTGATTAAATTTATCAGTGGGGAAAAAAAATGAGCCTAGATTTCTAAAGTAACCTTGAAGCCTAAGACTTCTGGAGAACGTTCCTTCAGAAAGGGTTATGACCTCTCTCTGCCGTCCCGCTTAGTTTTATTTTCATTCTGGCTATGCTAGGCTAGATTCTACTTGTATCCTGAGACTGGTCAGAGGAAAAGAAACAAACAAAAAAAATCATCTTTTCCTCATGAGTCAGGAGCAGAAGGAGCTTTCTGCTCTGTGATGAGTGAAATGTCAGGAGAAATTAAACACAACATGAGAGTCAGCCCCACCAGAGACGATACATCTTTTGATTAAATGCATTCAGCATCTATCTCTTGCTGTATACTGATGCATTACCCTAGGGGGAGGGGCAATTACACTGGTCTGTCACTGTCTTAGTCCCGGGCTTTTCTGTTACCTCAAGACTGATGGTGACAGCAATCCTCATGTCTTACATATGAAGAGAAATAAAGCTTTTATATAATAAAAATTAACCTTTTTTAAGAGGAAAATATATATATGTATTGTGTGTGTGTGTATGTGTATGTATAGTTTATTAAAAATTTAAATAGTCCATCCTCCTAATTTCTGTCACCCAATGTAATTTTGCATGTCACCTTTATTCACTGGTTGGTGACTGTCCAGCTAGCTTTTGAGCCCAGGGTTAGAGATGGATTATTCTTTCCTGGCAGAGCTGGGATTGGCAGGGCTAGTTTGCTGCCCCTGCAGGAGGCCTAAGATTGAGTTTTTATGGTGGGTGTTTCTCTGGTGCATTTCAGAATTTTTGATGAAGTAATGGGCTGCTTCTGTGACTCCCCACCCCAAAGCCCTACATTCCCTGAAGCAGGCCACACTTCGCTGTATGATGAAGATAAGGTATGGCACCTTCCCTTGGGGAGGCAGGTTTCTTGCCCCAGTGCAGGGTTTGTACAATATATAGTAGCAGTTTGGCTATCATCCTGGCTTTGGAACATGATGAGGATTTTTTTTTAACTTGAAATAGAGACAGCAGAAGGGGAACAATGTATTTGTTCTGTCTCTGTGTATGTTTGAATTGTGTCTGAAAACCCCTGGGTTTGGGTTCTCTCCATTGTTATCAAATGATAGAATGCCAGATTCTGGATTAGAGGAAAGAGGCTTTTGGTTTCTTGTTTTTTCCCCCTCTGTTATTTCCCTTTCTCTTTTTCAGCAGACTAATTGCTTTAGCCAGTTTCTCTCTATTAGTTCTTTCTATGACTAGAAATTCCCAGCATTCAATAGATAGTAGAAAAGAATACATTCAGAAGATTTCCATCTCTTCTCGCTGTCCTTCAGCAAAAAAGAGAAGATGGTAATTCATTGAACTCCCATTTTATAGATGAAAAAATTAAGGCATAACCCAGGAATCCTAAAAATCAGGATTTTTAACTTTTTTTGCCTACTGCTTTTGTTGTATCAAGCAGTTTTCATCCTTGCCTAGTATACTTATAGTTGGGCAGCCATTTACATCAGTTTGTCAGCTGCCTGATGGGCAAGGCTGAAGTATCTTTTCCAATGTGCATAGGGGCTTTGTCTACTCACACCTTTCCTGATGCTCAGTTGGTTATCTTATAACTTCTTGTTGGTGTGTTTGCTTGGATTACAGGCTGCCAGGGATGAACCAATTCACATCCTGAATGTGGCGATCAAGACTGACTGTGACATTGAGGATGACAGGCTAGCAGCCATGTTTAGAGATTTTACTCAGCAAAATGTGAGTCCTTAGTTGGATGGTGTCTGGTAGCCCTTTCTGTGCTGGTTCCCTATGAGTCCTGTTGCTCTTTTATGGCTGTGCCTTTTCGATCTTGCTGCTCGTAAGAATGATCTGCCTCTGGGCCTATATCCAGTAAGCCAAAAGATGGCCCTGTAGCACTTTGGCCCTTTATTGGGGTTCTGCTGATACTAGGAACAGTCATGGATTCATGGAAACTTAAATTTCAAAGGGACCTCAGTGACGATCTATTCCAATCTATGTTGTGCCAGAAGCATCAGTCCCTTTTATAAAATTTTCCAAAAGTGATTGTCCAGCCTGTACTTGAAATTCTCCAGGGACAGAGAACTCTTTATCTTCTAAACAAGTTTAGGCTAGTTTGGGATGATGCTAATTGGTAAAAGATTCTTTCTTATGTTGAGCCAGATTTCACTTCCCAGAAACAGAAGATGATAGCACTGTAACTGGAGGAAGGGCCCTCAGAGACCTTCTCATTCAACCCCTTCGTATTAAAGATGAGGAAACTGAGAAGTGGGTTGCTCAGGGTACCAAGGTGACACAGGTAATAGACATATTTGAGGCAGGATTTGAGCTCAGATCCTATCCATAAGTCTGAGGCTAAACAGGCCTTGTCTAACCCTCTTTCTAGTGACAGCCTTGGAAAGATTTCAGTATTCCATATTACGTGTTGTTATAGCCCATTTCTCCACTAGTGCACATCACAGCCCTTCTTTACCTTAATGGATTATTTTCATGAATTGTTGGGGCCAGCTTGATGAAAAATCTCTCTAAATTTAATTAAGCTGATCCTTAGGCAGTAATCATATAGTCTGTGACCATATCTGTACTTGAAGCCTTTCAACTCAGTGTGCAACTGGCCAGACCTTGTGCTAGGCTGACATGGCCTTTGAGAACCCAGAGGCCCTTTTCATGCCATGATGAGTCATTGGAGAAGAACTCTAGTGGAAGTTGATTCAGTATTGAAATATTGAATCATGTTCCATTCAGAATGACAGTAGCAGAAATATGATTGGTTTTGTCTAAACTCTCAAAAGGAAATTTTTTTCCCTTGGTAACAGTAGAACTAATAAATGAATTAACTTTCCTTTTAATTCACCTCTTGGAGGTATGGATTCAACTATCTAAGAAAAAATTCTTAGGAATGAGAACTTGGTGTCATCTCCTGTTTTAGCCTATTGATTCTTCTATAGAATTGTTCGATTGTTCAGTTTACTGTCACAGCACACCAAAGGAACATGGGCCACACAGGTGGTGAAGGAGTCTGGAGACTCTTATTTCCTGGAAAGGAAATATCTCTGTGACTTGTTGATAAGCTGCTAGTTGGGTTACCTATAGGTTTTGGATGTGTCCTTGAGGCTGAAGCTAAAAAACCTACTTTCTCCACAGAATGAATTTTGGATTTTGGGATATTTACATCTTATTTTAAATTTTAAATGTTGTTAGGACAGATAGTGCTGGAATTATCTACTTGATTCCTGAATCAAAATATAGAATCTTGACCTTACTCCCAAACTTTGTTTGATAGTGTTAGTTGACAAGTTCATTCCCACTTGAATATAACACCATGAACTCAATCTTATTTTAAACTGAAGTCATCCTCTCAATTCCCATCTATATTTCTGGTTATAATCCTTTTCCTGTTTGTGTGTAGACTTGAAAGTTTCCAGTCATTTTTATTCCTCCTTATTCCACTAATATTTAGTTACTAGTTGTCTCTCATATTCATATTTTTCTTCTTTTGCCATTACCTTGTGCCACATGCCTAGACAATAGATGCATTGTCCTGCCATTAATCTGTCTCCCTTTCCTATACAGTACCACAAAAGTAATCTTACTAGATAACATTTTCATATTGCCATTTCCCTGATCAAAAACTTGCAATAGTCCCATTGTCAAAAGGGTAAAGTCTAAAATCATTAACTTTAAAGTATATCTGACCATAATGTGTTCTTCTAGTATTAATTTATACAAAATTGCCTCTCCAACCAAAGCAAACTTTGTGGATTTCTTGCCTTCTCACCTTTGTTCATACTGTTCCCTTCACGTGAAATATTTTATCCCATTTTCTTTCCCAACCCAAATCCTACTTCTTTTTCAAGTTTTAGCTTACACCTCCTTTCATCAATGGATACTTCCCTAATAACTCTATCTGGAAATTCTTCTCTAACTCTGGATCCCCATTAGACCTTAAAATTTTAGAGCTGGAAGAGTCCTTGAAGACCACCCTAATCCTCTTCCTCATTTTGCAGATATAGAAACTGAGACTCAGAAAGATTAAATGACTTGCCTGTAGAATCACCCACCCTCATATACCCTGGCTCAGGCTCTAGTTCTTTTTCCTCTTGACTATATTTTCTCCCTGGCATTGGTCAGTCCATAAATGTTTCATTGATAATAATGCCGTATGTGCAGTTTTGTATTGGCTCTGGGACTTCATTGGTGAAAAGGAAGTCCTGGTGAGGAAAATCCTTCTGACAGTGAGGATTAGTGATCCTGTTAGCCTTGCTTGGGTCACGGCCTGAGGCTCAGAGGATCAGAGCTTTTGATCTGGAAGTGGGCTAAGCCAGCCCCCTCCTTTGACTACGGGCAGATGTGTGCTCGTCCAGGCTAGCTCTGCAGCCACTGTGTATCCAAGGTGACATCTGAACTCATGGATCCCTGATTTCAGGGTGAACTCTTTGGTCTCTGTACCACATTGCCTCTATAATTGTATATTTCCATATAATTTGTATAGGGGAATTATTTCATTTATACCTAACAGCCGTGATATGGTAGATGGAACACTGATCCAAGGGTCAGAGAGCCTGGTCACTGTTGGTCATTGTCTGACCTTGGATAAACCAGTTTACCTGCTCTGGGTCTCAATTTTTCACCTGTAAAATTGGGGGGTGGAGAGAAGGTAGGATTAGATGACCTTTAAAGGCCCTTTTAACTATAAAGCTATGATCTTATGATCATTTTTATATAGTCCGAATTGCTTTTATTTCCAGTTTACAGATGAAGATAAGTAAAGCCCATTAAATTCAGAAACTCTCTTACCGTTATATACATGACTAGTAAGTGGAGAAGGCAGAACTATAACCCAAATCTTTTAGCAGCTAGTTTGTTGAGCCTACTGTTTGTAACACACTAGAAAAAATTACTGGACCTTGAGGAATACATTTCTGAATCTGTTTGAAAAACAAAAACAGGAAGGCATGTGACATAGTACTTGTCCCCAAGGAGGTGCTAGGACATGCATATACAAAGGTAACATTACTAGGCTGTATGTGGTAACTGCTAAAGGAATATCATCATTAAGTGAGTGCTATGAGAATTCATACCATGTCTTATACTTTATAGATGCTTAATAAAAATTTACTTACTGATTGTTCTAGGAAAAATGGTCACTGAGTCAAATATTTAAATGAGGCCTATAATGTACCTCCACTATGCATATTTCATGCCCTCCAAATCTTTCCCATTTTAATAAAGATTAATTTATGTTTAAACTGATGGTATATTCTGGCATAAAGTGGGCAGAGTAGGGCGAGTGGACACCACCAGAAAAGTAAGGAAAGTTAAGAAAAGTCTTTGAACTCTGAAATGTAGTTCTTTGGAAAAGGTTCTC